>JARHVA010000293.1:3757500-4392500 GCA_037957365.1 Torreya grandis
TAAATCTAGCTCAAGTGTAAAGAAATGGGGTTATCAAAGAAGGATAACAAATAACATCAAGGGAATCATCATCATATTGTATATAAGTACTAGGTCATATGATCAAGAGTACGATTATGTTTTCTAGGTGTCCATGAGTCTAAAAAAGATTATATATTGTCATCATCATGGTTATTATCACTATTGTAATTGTCATCAATGTAATCATCATCAACATTATGAGCATTAATGTTATTATTTGTACCTTCTTATAAATTAGAACACTCTTTTATTCAAATGTTAACTTGAAAATTTTGATCATGTGTAAGTTTTTTTTATTGTATAAGTACAAGAGGTTGCGATAAAAGTACCTTAGTAGGTGAAAGAGCAAATAATTGAAATTTAGGATCACTTATTTGAGGTACTATGATTTGGAAAAAGGTTTGAATCAATCGAGTGCTAATTGTATCCATGTCAGAATTGATAGGTGGGTGACTGTATCCCCATGCATTGATTTTTTCCTTTGCTACTTTTTGGGGTTTGTAACTTTATAGATTACTGTGTAGATTGATGATGATCTATATTTCAGTTTAAATTTGATAAATTGATGATCAAAATGGTTTGATTTTCTTCTTCTTTGATCTTGACTTAATCCTCAAAAATGTGTGCATAAAAGAGTGTGCAAGTTAATTAGTTTGGGAAACCTCTTGAGGAATTAAAGCTACATATCCCACATGATTTGAATCAAAGATCTATGTAATTCTAATGCTTGTAAGTAAATCTCAACCCCAATAAAGGAAAGGACTTCACATCCTCTCCCTAGATAATCAAATTGAATTATATGTTTCATTGTGACCTTCACTTGGTAGAATATATGATAGCATAAGACTTGGATTGATATTGATGTAGTGTAGACTCAGTGTGTAGGTATCCTTAGACAAATGTGCAAAAGATAAACTTAATGTGAAGTTCAATTTGGAATGAAGGAAACTTGATTATTTGATGAGTAGTTCTCCCTCTTTTGAAATGGATTAGGGTGATTTTGTGTATATGGGGCTCCCAAGGATACGTCGAACATAGTCCAACCCAAGAGAATAGTGATAGGCAATAATCAAGGAATAGGGAATCAAGACAAGGTAGAAAGAACCCATAAAAGGGTAAGGGTCAGAGTCAATGAAGCATAGATTCTAAATTGAATAGTAGAAAGGCTCATAACATAGATTAGGGTGAACAAATGATGGTTGATTGTGATCATGGGGTTGAAAAATAATAGATCTGAGGCGTTCTAAGAAAATCTAGATGAATCAAGGTTGAGGGGAGTCTAATTTGAGTTGAGAGTATCCAAAAATAACCAAATGTATACAAATAGACCAAGTGTGGTAAAACATGACAAAAATGCTATGAAAAAATATCTTATACCAAAATTAAATGTCTACACTCATAATATTAAACAAGTGATTTCACCCTTGCTAAAATTTAACTTTGTCACCTAGATATAATTCATGCTATTAATACAAAAAAATAAGGATTTCAACAATGTCCTTACATTCTTTCACTGGGAAAAGCCTTGATTGGTGCTTCTTGATTATATTTTGTGCCCTATTTGTTATATTAACAACAATATGAACTTATGCTTAAAAAAAATTAATATTAAAACTTATATGACAGAGGAAAAATGTTATTTGACTAATAACCATTAGTAGGTCATTTGGGTTATGATTAAAACACATTAAATTTATTACAAAAAAATCACATAAATTTAATAAATTTTTATTGTAATTCATTGATATATTTATTATTCACATAAAATTTGATAATTTAATGAAAATTACTCATGTAACTTTTTGAATTATCATAATATATATAAATAGTTTTATATGAATATATAATGGTACTAAACATATTTTTATTATTGATATCTAAATACCTTGTCATTCTCAAAATAATCATATCAATCATTCTTATTGTCATTCTCATAACCAAATTGGGTGGTCTTCCCCTTGTAGTTACTCACCTCTCCCTGCTCAATGCAATGGTTGGGGTTCTCCTCCTACACATAATAGTGGTTGGGTACCTCCATCTCACCTGGATAAGTTTCCACATTTATCCTTGACAATTTTACCCACCATAACAAATTTATAAGGCTTCCAAGATAGTATTGAGGAAGTGATAAAGATAGTGAATATTGCCAATAGTGGTTAAAATCGTGCATGTAAGGAAAAGACCTTCTAGGGGTTAGTTGGGGCAATCCATATGACAAGGATCCACTCACCACTAGTCTGTTTCCTATCATTGTATAATTATTTATTGTTTTTTCAACTAATCTTTATTAGAGTGTTAGAGTAGGGTGCAAACATCCTCCTAGCCTGTGCCAAAATGGGAGCTTTAGAACAAGGCATGGACATCCATCAAAGCATAACTGAAAGTAGTTTTTTTTCAAATGTCATTGTTGTAAATGCTCTGATAGACATGTATGCAAAATGTGGAAGCATACAAAAGGCACACAAACTGTTTGACAAAATTCCTTGAAAGGATGCCATCTCATGGAATGCCATGCTTGCAAGATATGCAAAAAATGGCTTTTGTAAGGATGGCCTCAAACACTTTGAATTTATGAAGTGTTATGGGACATACCCTGACCATGTAAGCTTCTCTTGTGTTTTATTTGCATGTTACCATGCAGGTTTAGTGGATAAGAGCTATAAAAACTTCAATAACATGAGTAACTCTTATTTTATAACACCTATAATTTATCATCATGTGTGCATGATTAACTTTCTTGGTCGTGATGTCTATATTGAGTAAAATCTAAACTTTATCATTAAAATGCCAATTAAACATGTGGTGTTTGTGTGGATGTGTTTACTTGGTGCCTACATATTACATAAGAATATAAGTTTAGGAGTATTTACAATGACTCTCTTTTTTGAGTTGGATCCTAAAAATGTTGCAACTTATGTTATTTTGTCAAACACATGCAGAAGTGGGAAGGTGGGGTGAGGTCCAAATCTTAAGGAGATCGATGAAAGAAAGAGGAATTAAAAATATACCTAGATGTAGTTGGATTGAAATCCATAAAATGGTACATACTTTTTATGTAGGAGACAAATCACACCCACAGACTCTGGAAATCTATGCAAAGTTGTAGAAATTATCTTCAAAGATGAAGGCAACAGGGTATTATCCTAATTCAACACATGTACTGAGTGATGTGGAGGAGGAATAGAGATAATTATTCCTCTGCCACCATAGTGAGAAGCTAGCAATTGCATTTAGATTGTTAAACATACCACTTGGAACAACTATTAGAGTCATCAAGAACCTTCGAGTATGTGTTGAATTCCATAGTGTAACCAAGTTTATCTCCAAGATCATTGCCAGATAAATTATTGTGAGAGATGCAAACCAATTCCATCATTTCAAATAGGGACAATGTCCCTATGGAGATTATTGGTGATGCAAGTGAAGCAATCAATACACATAAGACTTTCACTATAACAAGGTGTATAGTGTTAGACCTACAGTCATAAAGAAGAGACCAGGTTTTATTTTTAGTTTCTAAAACCTTTTTTTTTTTAAAGTGTTTGGAGATATAGACAATGATGTCAGCTTTATAAAATCAGACACATGGTATGCAATGCACTTCACTGCCTACATATATTGGGGTGTTTTTAAAAGACCTATTTATGATCGTATGAAGGTGTCATGATGTTGAACTATTTTTCAAGAAGTGTGTACATCTCTAGAATGAAAATATGGAGGAGGGAGAATGGGAAAAAGAAAAAGGAGAAGAAATCTTACAAGAAAATGGGAAGATACTTGGCCATCTGGTAATGCAAGAGAAAGGCTTATAATCAATCCAATGCTTGGAGATAATGGGAGAGAATATCTTGATAGTTCTTTACACTAACCTTTATCTTTTTGTTTACATTAATTATATCACCCCATGCTTATGTCAGGTTTGCCAGTTTGGATTAAATTTCATATACTGATATAAGATGTCTAAAGGATCAAGAGGTACATCACAATTATATATCATAACATGAAAAAATTGAATACTTTCTTCATGTGCTACAAATCCAATAAAAGCAAGTAAAGATAAAATTCTATATGAAAAAATATTACCTAGAGATACTTTTCATCATTTATATTCCTAACAAATTCTACTGAAGACTGAATTCTCTTCAACTCAATTGATGTTTGTCTACAAACCTCAACCACAACTACATTAAACTTCTTGAATATTTGTAAAGTTTTCAAGGCAATTTTTTTAATAAAGGTTTCAATTCATTATTTTCAAAAACTTTTGTGTCATGTGGCTATTCTTTTTTGTTTGGGGAATTTGAAAAATGTTTCGATAGCATCATAAGCATCCATACTTGTACACAAAAATGAAAGAAAATAAGTTTTTGTAAAGAATCCAAAAGGACAAGACTTCTATTTTTCATCTCATCCAAATGCATTGTTGTTATTCATTTTTGTTTGGCCAATTTGAAAAATGTTTAGACAGTAGCATAAACATACACACTCATATATAAAAAAAGAAAGAAAAAATAGTTTCTATAAAAAATCCTAAAGGAAAATAATTTTATTTTTCATTTTGAATTGATTTTTCATTTCATTCAAATGCATGATGAACTTAACGCTTAGAAGAAAACACAAAATTCTACATTAAAATGATTCTCTATATTGATTGAATTTAATTTTCACAATTCAAAAAGGAAATTTGTTGTGAATTACCTTTTATTTTTATGGTTAATAAAAAAAGAGTGACAATATCATACCTTTGGTCTCAAGGTATGCCTACAAAATTATAAAAAAATATTTTTATATATAATAATTCACATTTTAATGGAAACAATTGTAATGTCATTACTAATAAAAATAATTACAAGTCACCTATTTTAAAAAGTGATAAATATGGTAGCATGACCCATACGACATATGCCCCATAGTAAATGTTTTCTATTAATTAAAAAAAGAGGAAAATTCTAGGCTACCAAATGGACCAATAGTTGGGTCATAAAAAATGCCAACATTTAACTATCTTAAAATGTTAACCTAACACTAACAATAAATATCACATGAATTATGAGCCACATAAATAGCATAAAGCTTAATCAATTATTATAATTTATAATCTGAAAATAATCTTATGAATTAACTTAATGATTAACTCTTTGAGTAAGATAAAATGAATAGAAAGATAGCAAATGCTATAAAATGACTTGTAACTAGTAGAATGAAAGTAAATCATTGAAATAGACAAAGCTTGAATGAATGAAAGGAGCTAATTATAAAACTCATAAGAAGGCTTAGTTGGTTTTTGATTGTATGTTGAATATGTACAATTGAAAGATGGTTGGAAAAGACCCCCATTTATAATTATGCACATGCAACAAAAATTGTAATTATCACTGAATAGGGTTAGGATCAACTAGAATGGAACATGATCAATTGCCACTATTGTCTTGTGTGGGTCTATCTTGACCTTTTTTAAAAAAAATTCTAGAGCATGCATAAGTCTAGAGTGGGAACAATGCCACCATAAATAAAGTTACCTCTATAATAGAAATTATGCAAATTTTCCAAATAATCTACCACAACAAAGAACCTACTCTCTAATTCCTTGAATTTTTTAAGGGAAACTAAGATAAGGTTTTTGATGCCTATGATAGGGAGAAGGTGAGGTTGATCAATGTCTATCACTTCTAACGCCGTGGCAAGACTACCTAGAATTTTAGTTTAACAAGTTTTTATATCACTAATCTTGTTGGTTCCTTATCATGGATGATTAAAAGTAAATTGCTTATAAAAATTGAAGCAAGCTTAGACTTGACTCCATATCTCCATCTAGACATAGTCAATGTCAATCACATCCCAAATGGCTCTAATGAAGACCCCTAAAGGAGCCCAAAGCACCTTCTTTAGATAACCTTCATGGATGCCATTGTAAAATCCATTTCCCTTTGTTCAACATAAAGGAAAAAAGAGTAGTTATATAGATAGAATCTCCTCTACAAACCCCATCTCCTCGATAGAAAGGAGAGAAAAAAATTAAAGATCAGTATTTTTTTTCAAAAGCCACTTCTCACACAACAGAATGAGAATAGATGCATGCTTATGTGAGGAAAAAGAGGCATGATGGAACACCAAAACAAGACAAATGGCAACATGTGAGGCCTTTAATGAGACTCAATGACCTTTTGGCAGAAATACCCATGGAAGAACATAAATTTGAGATAAAAAAATAATCTCTTCCCTTGTGTGAAGAGTTCCCCCCATCACACCCCTCCTCCATACCACTTCCCCCCTCACCCCCAACATTCCTCCCTACATTCCTTAAGCCCTAACCATCTATCCTTTATATTATTTATGACCAGGAATTTTCTTTGCTTAATCCCCTGATTCATGAGAAAGTACACAATTGAATTGGCATCATGAAAGTAATGTGTAACAGAGCAATTCGAAAAAGAAGACCACTGTTGCTAGACTCTTCCCAAAATGTTCTCTATTTTTCATGTCTAAGATTTATGATTTTTTGGAGCATAGATCATCACCATCAATGATAAATACGTCAATTATGCATTTATCTACCAATTTTAAGCCTAAGACCAATGTCTACACTTGAATTTCATTATTAGTGCAATCCCTAATCACACACCCTGACGAGAAACCCCAAGATTCTTTCTTACTAGCCAATCATAATTTAAATTGAAGAAACCCTTAGAGGGACCCCAAAAAAATTTTACCTCTCAATTGCAAAGGCTTACAAACTCTAACTCATTATCACTTACAATATGCTTTCTCCTATTATTTCATGAGATGGATGCTACAACTTACAATATCTTTTTCTTTTATGAAAATAAACAGGCAATTATGTGAAAGGCATAAATTATATTAAAAGTTAAACTGAAAGGGATGTAATAATTTTTTTTTAATTTAAAAAGTCTTTATAAAATAAAAAAGTGAAAATCAAAAATAGTACCACATTCAAAAACCTTACGTATTGAACTCATCTCACCTTTCATAATAAGCTGAAACATGATGAAACAATAAATGCCCATAATTCTACTCTGTTGGACAAAGCCCTGACAGCTTTTCACTGTGGTATAAGTGGAATGAATAAAAAATAACATTTTTGATGCTTCAATTATAGACATGCAATGCCATCACCTACCAATTTAAATCTCACAGGATTATGTAGACCTTCTACTTACACCTATAATGCCATCCACTACCAATCTCAATCTCAACTATTACAGACCTACATTACCAAGAATGCGCTTTCACAAGGTAAACAAATTCACCATTTTATTAATCAAAAAAATTTGCATTTGCTACACACACATTTTTTCAAAATAAGCTTATCAACATGTATGCCATGTGCAGTAGTTTGTTGGATGATCAAAAAGTTTTGGACGACATGACAAAACCAGATAGCTTCTCTTGGAATGTGATAATTTCAGCTTATAGAAGGCATGGGTATCATCACCAGGGATTGACACTATTTCACCAAATACAATGAACATGTGTTCAACCCGATCGGTTCACCTTTGCCAGCATACTCCCAGTTTGTGCAAAACTAAGAGATTTGAAATAGGGTATGGACATCCATCAAAGCATAATTGAAAGGGTTTTTTTGTCAAATGTTGTAGTTGCTAGTGCCCTGATAGACATGTATGCAAAATGTGGAAGCATACAAAGGGTATGTGGATTGTTTAACAAAATGCCTAAAAAATATGTCATCTCATGGAATGTCATGGTTACAGGATATGCACAAAATGGCTTTTGCAAGGATGCTCTCAAACTCTTTGAACTAATGATGCATTCTGGAACATACCCTGACCATATAAGCTTCACTTATGTTTTATATGCATGCAACCATGCAGGCTCAGTGGATGAGGGATGTAAATCATTCAATGGCATGAATGACACTTATTGCATTTCACCTATAATTGATATTTATGTGTGCATGGTTGACCTTCTTAGCCATGCTAGCTATCTTGAGGAAACTCTAAACTTTATCATCAAAAAGCCAATTAAACCTATGGCAGTTGTGTTGACATGTTTACTTGGTGCCTATAGATCACATAAAAATATAGCTTTAGGATTATTTACAACAACTCTACTTCTTGAGTTGGATCCTAAAAATGTTGCAAATTATGTTCTTCTGTCAAACATCTATGCAAAAGTGGGCAGGTGGGGTGAGGATCAAATGGTAAGGAGATTGATGAAAGATAGAGGAATTGAAAATATAAATAGATGTGGTTGGATTGAAGGCCATGAAATGGTATATGATTTTTGTGTAGGAGACATATCACACCCACAAACATGAGATCTATGCAAAGTTGGAGAAATTGTCTTGGGAGATGAAGGCAACAGGGTATTATCCAGATTCCACACATGTATTGAATGATGTAGAAGAGGAGGAAAAAGAATGTTTCCTTTTCTACCATAGTGAGAAGTTGGAAATTGAATATGGATTGTTAAACACACCCTCTAGAATAACTATTAGAGTCATCAAGAACCTTTAGGTATGTGTTGATTTCCGCAATGCAACCAAGTTTATCTCCAAGATTGTTGCAAGACAAATTGTTGTGAGAGATGCAAATTGGTTCCATCATTTCAAACATGGATGATGTTCTTGTAAAGATTATTGGTGATTCTAAGTGAATTAGTCTGTAAACATAGGATTGCACTATAATAAGGTGCATTGTGTCAGGCTGGCAGTGAGAAAGAAGGGAATAGGTTTTATTTTTAGTTTTTTTAAAAAGTGTCATTTCCCAAGTGTTTGAAAATATAGACCATGTTGTTGATTTCATAAGATCAGACATATGGTATGCAACATTCATCACTACCTATTTATAATTATGGAGCATTTTTCAAAGCCTTGTTTTATGGTATAATGGAGGTGTCATTACATTGAACTATTTTCAAGAAACTTGTGCATATTTGGAATGAAAAGTTGGAGGAGGTGGATAATTGGAAGAAGAAAAAAGAAAGTATCACTTGAGGGAAATGAAAATATGCTTGCCAATAAGGAATATGATAGAAGGGCTTGCAATCAATCCAATCCTTGGAGATGATGGGCAGTAAAGCATCTCTTGATAGTTCTTTTGATGTAGACAACACACACCTGCTACTATAACATAGAATTGGATACAAAGAAGGTATCACATAAACATAAACAAAACAATATTTATTAATTCTTTGATCTGCAATAATCAACAACCATCACAAAGTAGGTCAGTTATCCAATACAAGGACAATCTGGATCACTATATAACATAGAATTATCACACAAAAAAAAGTGTGCTCTCTTTTCTTTGCATTTTCCTCCTATCTCTTACCTTTCTAAAAAAAATAAAGATAATACAGTAATAATAAAAGCTCCCCAACCTACTAGAATAGTCATTTGCCCCTAAAACAAGCATGCAAATTTATAAATGAACTACAAAATAGGGTAGGCAAATACAACAGTTTTATATTTTTAAGAGAGCAAGCTCAAGAAGACTCTCAGCTATCAAAGACAAAACAAACACAATAAGAATTAAATATTCCCTTTTTTTTAACAATACAAGACTGCACAATCTCATGGATGCTTTGGCATTAGACATCTATGGTAAATAGAACATGAGCTCTCATTCATAGACTCGTTGTGAGCTCCTCAATGGATTTTCTCTTTTTCACAACTTTAGATTCCCACATCCAATTTGCTCCTTCACTGCATGCCCTTTCCACTTGATCAAATACTCATTATAGACTTTATTCCTTGTGATATTAGTGATTTTGATGTCTATCATTTGATTTCATTTCTTTTATCCCTCAGTCATTTGTGCTCTTCAATCAATTGTTGAAGTATCTTCATCTAGGTTCTCTCCACTTGTGTAATTCTCAATGAATGGGTACAGGTCTAAAACATTAAAGATAGATGAAATACCCATCCCCCCAGGCAATTCTATTTCATACACATTGGCTAAAAACTTGTGTAATATCTTACAAGGCCCAATCTTTTTCATTTTGATCTTGTCATACTCACCTTTTGGAAACCACTCCTTGCGTAATGTGCAAATTATAAGTCTCCCACTTCAAACACTTTATCCCTACATTTTTGATCAACATACTATTTATATCTCTCCACACTTTCTTCCAACTTTTTTTTTACCTCCATGTGTATATCATGCTTGGCTTGGGCATACTCTTCACCTTCAACACTTCTTATATTCATCTAGTTGTGCTTCTTAACTCACAAACTCCTCTTGGATTACTACCATATACAATTTGAAAGGGGCTCATACCCATACTTATGTTTACAGAGTCATTATAGGCAAATTTAGCGTGTGTCAAAGTTAAATCCCATTATTTGGGCTTATAATTGACAATGCATTACAACAGATTTCATAGAGATGTTTTCACTACCTCTGTTTGCCCATCAATTTGTGGGTGATAAGCTGAGCTAAAATTTAGTCTCATACCCAACTTCTTCCACAAAGTTCTCCAAAATTTCCTTTCATATTTAGTCTTTCCATTTGACACAATACTTAATGGTAACCCATGCAATCTTACAACTTCTTTAAAATACAAATTAGCAATATGGGTGATGTCATTTGTCTTCTTACATGCTATAAAATACACCATTTTGGAAAATCTATCTACAACAACAAAAATTGAGTCATTACTTCCCTGAGTTTGAGGTAGACCAAGCACAAAGTCCATAATTACCACATCCTATGGCTTGCTTGCAATTGGTAGTGACTGATAAAGTATAGTATTTTGACGTGTACCCTTTATATGTTGACATATTCTACATCTCTCCATAGATTTTTGTACATCGACACTCATCGTTGGCCAATAATATTTCTCACTTAGTTGTGCCAATGTCTTTTCAAACATGAAATGACCAAAAATACCACCACTATGTTTCTCCTTCAAAAGATTTTCTCGCATTGAACCTTGAGGCATGCACAAACTCTTTCCCTTGAATATCAAATCATCTTGGATCATAAATTCTTGCCATGGACTTCTATCAATACTTGTTGGGCTCTTACATTTCGTGCATGCTTCTCTAGAATTTGAATCATCTTCATACAATTCTTTCATTGAGTCAAACTCAATGCCTTCCACTTGAAACTAAATCAATAAAAGAGCTTGCCTACTCATACTCAAGGCATCTGTGATTTTTTTAGATTTGCCACTTCTATGTTTTAAAACAAAAGTATACCTTTGAGGGAATTTTATCCAATTAGTGTTCTCTTGATTCACCTTGGCTACATACTTACTACATCTTATGATCAATGAACAAAACAAATTCTTTGGGAAATAATAATGTGGCCACTTCTGAAGAGCTTGAACTATTGCATAAAAACTCTTGGTCATAAACAGAATATTTCCTCTTTGCTTCATTTAACATTCTACTAAAATAAGCAATAGGCTTACATTATTTATTGATTATTATGCCTATTATTATCCCACTTGCATCATGGTCAACTTGGAACACTTTTTCAAAATCAAGTAATGCTAGAACTGACTGTTTTGTAACATTTCCTTTTAATAACTGAAAACTTTCTCCTATTGCACCTATCCATTGGAACTCCTTATTGTCCCCTTTCATTATCTCTATGATGGGTGCACAAATACCACTAAAATTCTTAATAAATTATCTATAAAAACTAACCAACCCATGAAAGCTCTTTTTTGCAAACATAGCCCTTGGCGAAGGCCATTCCACCATTGCTTTTACTTTCTATGGGTCCATTTTTAATCCATCTCATGAAATCAAAATCTCAAATAAATGAGCTCCTCTTTCATGAAGCTGCACTTTTTGAATTTCATCAACAACTTTGTCTCTTTCAACTTACTCAACACAAGTGTCAAATATCTTAGATGCTCCTCCTTAGAATGGTTAAAAACTAAAATATCATCTAAATACACAATAACAAACTTAATCATGAATGGTTTTAACACCTCATTCATGAGTCTAAAAAATGTACTTGGGGAATTAGATAAATCAAATGGCATAACCAACCATTCATACAACTCATCATTGGTTTTAAACAATGTTTTCCACTCATCATCATCTCTTATCCAAATTTGGTAATACCCACTATTTAAATCCATCATGCTGAAGTATTTGGCTCCACTTAGAGAATCCATTAAATCATCCATCCTTGGTAATGAGAACTTATAGTTTATTATGATCTTATTTATTTCCCTCAAATCCATGCATATTATCCATTCTTCGCCTTTCTTCGACACTAAAATAGTTGGAATTGTGCATGGGCTTAAAATTTCAAGAATCAACCCCTTTTGTAAAACTATTAGACTTGTCTCTTTATCTCTTGAGGCGTCAACCTATAAGTTGCCTTGTGTGGAAAAATTTCTCTTGGCATTAAGTCCCTATGATGACTAATGTGTCTTATTGGTGGTAATTCTTTAGGAAAATCATTGGACATTGTACCAAGATATTATTCCAATAAACTCTAAAATTTAGTACGCAAGTCATTCAACTTGGTGTTTGTCTCCACTTACATGGGTTTGGAAATGAGGGCAAAGCATGCCTCTTCCTTCTTTGTCTCTATTAGGAACTATTTTATAGATATTAACATCACTTTTAGATTTTTGTCCACCTCTTCTCCTTTGTCTTTCAATGGACTCAATGTGAATCTCTTTCCATCCTTCATGAGAATATGTGTTTACCCTATAATTATGTATTTCTCTCCTATCAAACTGTCATGGTCTGCCTAATGTATGTGACACACATCCATGGGCATCACATCACATACAACTTCATCTTTATATGCTCCAATCTAAAATTTTATTGTACATTGTTCATTAACTAACACTTGGTGTCCCTTGAGCAACCAAGAAACCTCATAAAAAGTTGGGTGCATTGACCTTTTCAATCCTAACATCTCTACGAATTTAAATATTAGGTTATCTATGCTACCACCATCAATATTTAACTTACAACATTTACCTTTGGATTTTTATATTGTCTTAAAAAGGTTCTTACTTTGTATTGGTTCATTTTCTCCTTTGTTGGTTTCAAGAATACTCTTCTCATCAAAAGGACTTCTCCTTGATTTGGTTCTTCTATGTGTGTTAGAGACCCAACACTTTCCTCATCCTCATGGGCTATATGTGATACCCTTTTAGTCCTTCTGCTATTATTCGGGGTTTCTTGTAGGCACTCAAATGACCTATGACAAATATACTTATTGCACTTAAAACATTTCCCCATGAATCCTCCTCCTCTTCCATAGAATCTTCTTCCTCAAGGTGCATAGCCTCATCTTCTTCTTATATTAAAATTTTGGGTCTGTGAACTACTAGCTACTTCATCATGGGTTTGATGTCCTCTTCCACCAAAGTTTTATCTCTTCCCTATTGAAAACCTTCCTCTACCTCTAGACTTCATTTGTTTCCTTTATGACATCTTCTCTTCCACCTTCAACACACATTGATAGGTTTCTCTATGCTTATAAAGTTTAGCAAACTAATCTTATCTTGAATATTAAAATGTAGTCCATTCACATACCTTGCTACCTTTTTTGGGTCATCCTCCATGTGTCCAACTCTTATAGTGAGTTTGTAAAACTCTTCAGTGTATTCCTTCACACCTACTTCTCTTTGTCTCAAATTTTGTAACTTTTTGAATAATCTCATTTGATAGGTTGAAGGTAATAATTTGGACTTTAGTTTAGACAACATTCTATCCCAAGTTTTTATTTTCTCCTTCCCTCTCGGTTTACACATAGTCCCACCATAAATATGCATGACTTTTTAACTTTATGCAAGTAAAATTTACTTTCTTGGGATCCTCCATTGATTCATAATCAATGTACATTTCCATCTCTATAATCCAGTCTATGAGCTCTTCATCATTCAAGCCTCCACTATAATAAGGTGTGCCCATTTTGGGTTTGCTTCCAATCTTTGCCATGGCTTTGATAATTCAGGTCTCAGTTGCATCCCCAAGTTCTTCTTCACATTCTTGAACTCTTTGAACTTTCTCCTTCATCATCATTTACATCCTCAATATGAACTCCCCTTCTTTGGGCTATCTCCATTGTAACTTTCCTTGCTTGGAATTCTCTCATTATTTGTGCCAAGTCAACAACTCTAGGTGCCCCTACTCTTACAACCCTTCTAACAATGCCACATCTTAAATCCATTTGCACCCAATGTCATTCTCAACTTGCAAAAATTATTTTTCAAAGTCTACAACTATTAAAAACACTCCTCTCTACAAGAGTTTCTTAGAATCTTCCCAACTAGGAAGGTTCTAGCTCTAATACAAAATTGATGTAGACAACACACACTTGTAACTATAACACAAAATTTGATGTAAAGCATGGATCACATAAACATAAACAAAGCAATCTTTATTAATTCTATAGCTTGTAGTATTCTATAATTATCACAAAGTAGGACAGTCTGGATCACTACATAACACATAATTTTCACAAAATAAAATAAAAATTCTAAAAAACAAATAAATACAATTCACTACTTCTAAAATCCCTCCAACCTTCTATGGTAGTTAGTTGTCCATAAAATAAGCATGCAAATTAATAAAATGAACTACAAAATAGGGTAGGCAATTACAATAAATTTCTATTTTTAGGAGAACAATCTCCTAAAGAGTCTCAGTTTTCAAAGACAAAATAAACAAAATAAAAATTAAATATTTCATTTTTTTAGCAATACAAGATTGTGAAATCTCATGGATGCTCCTACATCATATTTACTCCATGAGGTTTATATATGTATGGGAAGAGAATAGAATTTTTATGTGTAAAATTAAAATTCATGATTTATATTAAAATATAATTACATGTATATACTATTAAAAAATTATGCATAATGAGGTTTTATAAATTGATATTAGTGAGACAAGCGTTAAGAGGTCACCAAAGAGAGCCAAATAGGTTATGGCCCTCCCTTGTGAGTCTAATCAGGCTATGGCAACCAAAATAAAGTAGATGATTTGCAATTCTAATTGATTGTATAGTAAAATTATTTGTAATTACTAAACTCGGGAGGATGAGGACCATACTAACTTTCAAGGAATGTGATCGAAGATATCCATAGAATTTTAAAAACATTAAAATTATATATCATAACATGATTAAATTGGGCACCTTCTTAATGTGTTTCAAACCCAACAAACATGGTTAAAAATCACGTTCCACATTACAAGAAATGAATTGGAGACACATTTCTAGGTTTGATACCTAGGAAATTTTAGTGAAGACTAAATTTTATGTGGCCCAATTACAATTTGTTACAGACCTTGGCTGCAACTACATCTTCTTCTTGAATTTTTGTATAGGTTTTAGAGAATTTTTTTATAATAAGGATTCTAATTCATAATGTTCAAATACTTGTGTGAGTTATAATTAGTGTTATGAAATACCTTTCATATTATAGCATGTAAATCATTGTGACTAAGAGCTATAATATCACACCTTAAGTCCCAATGTATGTTTATAAAAAAATATAAATGAAATTTTATAACCTATGTTTCTATTTTACTTTAATGAAATAACTTCATTATTATTAATAATAAAAATAATTAAAAAATATCAAGAATAATAGATATTGGCAAATTGACATGAGTGAATGAGGAAAATGGAATGAGCAAGGGATTTGGTGCAGGGTATTGATCAGGATAGTAGAGGAAGGAAGGGTAAAACCCTAGTGACCAAGGGTGGTTTCATAGGTAGGAAAGGTTAGGCATGATAGGTGGAAGATGAAATTCATGAAAATCAAGAGGTGTTGGGATTTGATTTTGGTTTTGGAAAGCTAGTAGAGGAGCAAAATTTAGGAAAGAACGTTGGAGCTAGTCAAAGTCTTTCTTGTAAAAAGGAGTCTTTGGTTTTAGGCGAGTGGTGATAGGAGCAAGTGCCCTTCCAATTGGAGGCATCACAAATGGCTTGGAAGAATGGGTTTTATTCAATTTGGGGAAGGAGGTGAAGATCTATTTCCTCTAGAATGGTTTATTTGTAGTTATCTTCACCTTAGGTGTAGCTTGTGATTTGGTCTTGCTTAAGACATTTTGGTCTTTAAGGGGAGTGGGTTTATGGATACAAAAATAGAGCCCTAATTTTTATCCATTGACAACAAAACAAGGCTCTTTTCCAATTTGAATTCATTTTTATGGTATTCCCATTAAATACTAGGGATCATATTATTTGAAAGCTTTGAGTAATTTTCTAGGATCTTTCATGGAGGTTGACCTTATTTTAGAAGGAGATCTAGTTTTATATGCTAGAGTTAAGCTTTTATTGGACATTGATAAGGATATTCTAGATAAAATCTTGATCAAATCTCTAGGAAGGGTTTGGATTCAGCGAGTGGATATTGAGAAAATTCGTTTCCATTACTTTCAGTGTTGTTGTCCTGGTCACACCCAAAAATCTTGTTCTATTAAAAATCAAGCTCCACCTCACACTCGTCTGGATGTTCAGTTGGTATGATAGAAAAAATTGGTGTGTAATAACAAGATCAAGGAAGTGATGGAAAAAGAGTCTTCCTAGGTAGAGGTGGCAAAAGTTCTTGAAGAAGACCCTTCTGAAAGTTTGGTAGGGAAATTGAAAGTGGTTCCTATCTCTCTTCATTATTCTAATCAACATATTAATATTGACATCAATAAGAACATCAGAAAGACTCAAGATTTTCTTGAGAAACTTGATAATGGTAGTGTTTTGTCTCCATCTTCTTTAATTCAAGGTTGTGAATTTATATAAAATGAATCAAAATCAATCAAATCTTTGTTATAGTCCAATCAAGATAATGTGGTTCAAGCTTTTGTTCTACAGGAAAAAGGGATGGTTGAGATGGCTTTGGGTTTGAAAGAAATAGATGACATTGCATCAGATGAAGAGAAGGAATTTGGTTTAGAAGAAGATTCGAATTCATGGGAAGTGTTCTCCATTTCTCAAGTTCAATGCTCCTTATCTCATCCAAACTGGGGCCCCAAAAAAAGGTGTAGGAAATTGGTCAAAGACAAGATGAAAGGGGATATTTTAGGAGGCATACATGGTACTTTGTTGCATTTTGTGGAGACTAGAAAGTGGGAGATGTAATTCCCCCTTCTGGGTCAATGAAGCTCCTATCTTGGAATGTTAGGGGAATGAATGCCCCTAATAAGATATGGGTAGTGAAACATCTCATTTTGGTTAAAACCCATGATGTTTTCCTTCCTCAAGAAACCAAGTTGAATTCACAAGAAGTAGAGTTTCTAATAAAATCAAGTTGGGCTAGATGGAATTGTCTTTTTATGGAAGTTGTTGGAGATTCTAGAGGTTTGGGTATTTATTGGTCCCCTTTGAAGGCTAATGTTGTGTTGGTTGATTTGGGTCCTTGGTGGAAAATGTGTAGATTCTCTAGTTTTTATTTGGATTTAAATTTCTTGTTCTTTAATATTAATGACCCTAATGATCCTTGTTAGAAAAGGCATCTTTGGCAGGTTTTAACTAATTCAATGTTGATGTTTCCCAAGGAAAAGATCCTCCTCGATGGTGATGTTAATGCCATTATTCAACTTTAAGATAAATTGGGAGGGGTACTAGCCGCTAATCCTTCCCAGTTGGATTTATATATTTTTGTTCAAAAAAATGATCTGGTGGATGTGATTCTTAAATCAGGCTAGTTTTCTTGGAATAATAGAAGAATGGGAATGGATAATACTACTAAGAGATTAGACATGTTTTTAATCAATTTGAATTAGTTTCTCAATGATAGTATGGTGGAGAGTTTGGTGCTTGGTGCTTCTAGTTCATATCATTTTCTGATTGTTCTCATTATTCTCAAGGATTATCCCCTAGAATGTTGCCTGTTTAAGTTTAAGTTAATGTGGTTGTGTGAGCCCTCGCTGTTTCATCTCATGAAGAATTGGTGGTCATATTTTCCCCCCTCCTCTGGTTATCTCATATATAAAATGACTTAAAAACTTCAATTTATCAAAGTTTGTCTTAAGATGTGGAATGTTGAAGTTTGTAAAAATATCTTCCAAGAAAAGGCAAAGATCAAAGCTGCACTTCTATTATTGAATGATTCTATCATGAAAAGGGGGATGGATGAGGCTACTTATCTCTCTAAAAAAAATATTATGCAGGAGTATGAGTAAATCCTTCTTTGTGAAGAAATTCATTGGAAATAAAAGTTTGGAGTGAATTCGCTACAAGTTGGAGACAAAAATTTGACTTTTTTTCATAATTTAGTAAGAACTAAAAGATCAGCAACTAGGATCTATAACATTAGATATAACAACCATATTTTATTGACCTCTCAAGAAGATATTAGGATCAACGTGGTTTCTTTCTTCCAACAATTACTCATTGGAGAAGAGCAATCCAATATGAATGCCCAAAATTTGGATTTGGGGTTTATTGCGAATCTGGTTACGAATAGGTAGGATGCCTAATTATTGGCTCCTTTCAATCTAGAATAAATTTGGTCAGTTATTTTCTCAATGTAAAAATATAAAGCTTTGGGTCTTGATGGTTTTCTATTAGCTTTCTTTCAATCCTTCTAGGATATTGTGGGGGTTGATATTTTAAACATGGTGGAAGATTCTCATCATCAGAGGAAAGTGGCTCATGATTTGAATGTTACTTTATTTTCCTTGTTACGTAGAGGGGAGTCTCAGTGGATATTCAATGGTTTTTTCCCTATTTCCCTTAGTAATTTGGTGTATAAAATCATTTCCAAATATTTGGCTAATTAGATGAAGGCAGTTTTAGACTCCCTCATCTCTCAAGAATAGGCAGGTTTTATGCTAGGGATGAATATATAAGAAGGTATTATTGTTTCTCATGAAATAATTCATTATCTCTCTTACAATCACCAAAAATGTATGCTTCTAAAACTAGATATTAGCAAATTTTATGATAGGCTAATTTGGTACTTTGTCATAAAAGTCCTTGAGAAATTTGGCTTTTCCAAAGATTGGTGTAATTGGATTTTTAGTTGTATTGTTAGTCCTAAGTTTTCAGTTCTAATCAATGGGAGATTGGCTAGGTTATTTGAAGCTTCAAGGGGTTTAAGGTAAGGTGACCCCTTGTCCCTATTGCTCTTCATCTTAATGGTTGAAGCTTTGGGTAGGGTTGGGGTTCAAATAGAAAATTCTAATAGGGTATTCAGTCTCAAAGTGGTGGACAATATTTATAGTTTGTCCCATCATCAATTTGTTGATGAGACCTTCATTTTTAGAGTTGCTTTGTTATATAGTCCTAATATTTTAAGTTAATTCTTAATATCTATGAGTTGGCATCTGGTTAGAAGGTTAATGAAGGCAAATCAGATTTTTTTTGTCAACTACAATGATGTTGAGAAAAGAGAGATTGTTGTGGTTCTGGGTTTTAAAATTGGGAAGCTTACAAGTAAATATCTGGGTGTTATGATCTTTTTTGGAGTAGTTAAATATAGTCTATGGGATGGTCTCATCAAAAATTTTAAGGCTCAATTAGCTTCCTGGCAAGGGAGATGGCTGACTCTAGCAGGCAAGATCACTTTGATCAAATCAGTTTTGTGGGCTCTTCCTACTTATTTTTTTTATCGTAGATCCTACCAATAATATAGTTTATAAATCAATAAAATTATGAAGGATTTTCACTGGCAAGGTATGTTAGATTGTAATAAATTACCTCTTCTAAAATGGGAGGTGTTGGTATTAAAAATCTTCATTTTCATAATTTGAATTTAGGAGCTAATTAGTTTGGAAGATGCTTGAACAACTGAGGACATTATGGATTAGTCTTATTACAGATAAATATTTTGGGTCAGATGATCCCTGGAGCATGATTTATGTAGATAATCCACCTAAGGGTTCACATATGCAGAAGTTCTTTTTGACTTGTAATCCAAGTATCGCTAATCATGTGTCTTGGACTATCAATAATGGGTTGTGACCAAATTTCTAGTTTGATTATTGTAAAGGTCATAAGCCTTTGGAGGAAATATTGTAGGTCTTTGAGGTGCATATGAATCTCCAGGAGCTGTGGGGTAATAAGGTTGATGATTATCTTGAGTTTAATTTATGCTAAGGTGTAACTTGTTAGAGGTGGAAAATTTTGGTGGATATGTTGATTCCCCAGATTAGGGCACAACTATTTCTAACTATTCATCTTCCAAGAAATTTTCATAAATGAAAAAGAGGATGGTCTCAACTAGTTTGGTGTGAAATTTGGTAGATAATCGATTAACCTTGGTTATCAAATGTCTAAGTTGATAGAAGTGTCCTTTTCTTGGGCTAGTAAGTTGTGTTGGGGAAAGGAGGGGATCCAAAAAAATTAGGGCATTCGCATGGTTAGCCATCTAAAATAAGATTTTGACTCACGATAGGCTACATCAAATGGGTTTTTAGGGTCATTCGAGATGTTGTATGTGTAATCAAAAGGAGGAATCCATTGATCACTTATTGTTCAACTACTTTTTGTTAGGTGGTGTTGGTCTTAAATTTATGGTAATTTTGATTGGCTTTGGGCCTAGCCTCCTTCTCTAAGAAAAGCCTTTGAATCTTGGCCTTTGGGAGATGTTAAGCACACTTTGTATAGTTTTTGGTGTGTTGGTCCTTCCATCCTTATTTGGTCTATATGAAAGGAAAGAAATTAGTGTATCTTTGAAAATAAAGAAAAGCCATTATTTTGGGTTCTTCGTCAAATTAAAACCTCTATCTCAAAAGTTGTTTCAACTTAGGCTTACTGCAAGAGGGTTTTAATTTCTAGTTGGGATATTAGAATGAGAGGCAGATGGAAATTTCTCAAGGTACCTCTTGTTAATCGATCAAGTGTATGAAAGTCTGAAAGTAAAAAAGTAAGGTCAAAAGTTATTTGGAAACCTCCCCCTCCAATCTAGTTTAAGCTCAATTTTGATGGATCTTGTAGAGTCAATCTCAGAGCTTTTGGTTTAGGGTGTGTGATAAAATATTGCATTGGATTCTTGATCATAGCTACTTTGGTAAAAATCATGGATGGCACCAACAATGAAGCATAGGCTTAAGATTTGTTTGTTGTTATAAAATTAGTAGTGGAATGCAACATTAAGTCTTTGATTATTGAAGGGGACTTTCAAGTGGTGATTCAATCCATTTCAAATTAGAGATCCAAAGCTTAGATCTCAATAATATTCTATCTAAATCTTGGGTGATTCTTAATTTATTTTAGGAATGGAAAGGGGAGCATTACTTTCATGAGGTGAATGTGGTAGCAAATTTTATTGCCAATGTTGGGATCGATCAAGTTGAAGAGTTTCATATAGATAATTGCATATATTGAAATCAAATTAAATAAAATTGAAATATAATGAAATCAAATTACAAGAGTCAAAGATAATGGATCCCCCCTCCCCCCCCCCCAACTTTCAGGAAATAAGCCATCTAAAAATAGTCATTACAATTATTGCACACCCATAAATAATTTTTAGTAAAGTGAAAAAAAAAAAAACATGATAGTTGATTAGTGCATCCTACTATTGTAGGATTTTGAGGTGATCCTTGATCTTAGAAATAACACACTAGTGTCATGGCTTTGCATTATGATGTGCTCCAATTGCAAAAAAAAAAGAGAAAAGACATGAGTTTTTTAAATAGCTAAATAAGATCCATTCTCAGAGTACAATTATTTGCATCAAATTTTCCATATTTTGAAGAGAAAACCAATTGACTAGTGTTCCAAATGACCAATAGGAAGAGGAGGAAAGAAGACCAAGGGGGGCAGGTTTTTTATTGAAACCAGTGGGAAGTAGATTAGGAAGTGAGGAGATGAGAGAAGACCACAACTAAGAGGAGGAAGGATAGTGATAGAAAATATAGGACCAATTTCAAGAATGAGGCATAAAGGGAACTTCCTCATAGAAAGGCCAAGTTTGAATAATTTATGGACAACAAGTAGTTTGATATAAAGAATATGTCAGCCAAATAATGGACATTTGGATTCAACGAAGGACTACCCAATATTCCAAGCCATATATTGCCAATGAGAGCTAAGAAATGACATTGACCACTAAGTATTAAGAATATTTTACAATGGGAGTGGGTGTTGAATGAGCTGATACATAATTCTTGGAGTGATGGAAGAGATAACTAGTTGGTTTGGCTAGCACCAATCTTTCCATGGGGATGTAGGATTGGCAGTGATCCTAAGGAGAACTTCATGAAGGATCAATTTAATGAGTGGATCATGTATCTATATAGAGTGGTAGGCAACCCAAATATATGGTGTAGCTAATTCTAGGGGAGCCAACTACAAGTGCATGGATCCCAAATATCCTTAACTAAGATAATGCCTCTATTTTCAAATGAACTAGCTCTAAATTTAGGTTGGGTAGTAAGAAGAAGGTCATTAACTTGTATAAATTGACTCCAACATAGGATAAAGTTGGGGATACTCAATCCATGTTGAATGGACTGATGGTGCCTTTTCAGAAGAAGAGCCATTCCCTGCTAGGCTACCCGATTACACCTAATTAGGAAGAGAACCTAAAATATTACAAAATTAAGAATTGAAAAAAATTATCCTCATAAGGAGTGGAAAACATTTGGTGGAAAGACATTTCCCTTTTTGTAAAAGGTTGATAATTTTAATATGACTACCATATTTAGGCTGAGTATAAAGATCCTAAGAGATGGCAACCAACCCTTTTTTATGAGAATTGTTGGTCCAAAGGAAGTTGCAGACAACCGGAGTATGTTTGTAGTAAGTTGATGTAAATAGGAACCAAAAAGGTGAGTAATAATCATGGTTGTCCAAAAATATGTGATTAATAAAAATAATTTTCTTGTTAAAGAGATAAATTTACAAGCCCAATTTTCCACATTTTGCCAAATTTTATTGAGTACCCACTCCCACATGTCACTAAGCGAAAGGTGGATATGAAAAGAAATATGTACGTAGTGATTAATTTTACCATGGGGGATGATTTTCAAGGCTAAGTAAATATAAATAGGTTTATGATCACCTTTGATAAACATGACTTTAGTTTTATGAACACACAATTTGGACCTAGACATGTCACAATAAATATCAATAATTATTTGGGCATTAACAATCTTATGTTCATAATTTTGAAATAAGAGCATGAAATCATATGAAAATTGAGAGTTAAGATCATGGGAACCCAGTGGGAGGGATATTAATTTCATATCATTTTGATGGTGAGATCTTTGAATAAAGTGGCTTAGAGAATTAGTAGCTAAAACATGCAAAAAGAGGGCAAGAAGGCAACCTTGGCACATAAAGTGTTGGAAGTCAAAGGATATTATGAGGCTACCATAACCATGACCTAATTTTGTGCCTCTGCATAGATAATTTATATTCAATTACTAAAGTGAGGACTAAAACCAAACCACTCAAGCATTTTGAGAATGAAATGCCATCAATTATAATATAGGCTTTATCAAAGTCAAGTTTGAGCAATAATGCTTCTTGATCTGAATCTTTAGCCCCTTGGGTAGTTTACTAGGAAAAGAGGAGATTATAAAAGATGCATCTACTTTTAGTCTATTGAAAACAAATAATATCCTAGGAAATTGGTTTAAGCTTCATTGCAATATCTTTGATACTAATTTTTGTATGCAACACTAAGCAAAGTAATGGGACACTAATCATTGGCCTTTTTATTGTTTCCAACTTTAGGAATAAGTTTGATCAGGCCATGATTAATTATATCGCACACGGATACATTAACCCCTACCTCTTTATAAACATTAAACAAGTCCATTTTAAGAATATTACACTTATCTTGGAATAATTCAATAGGGATTCCATCCAATCTAGGGGCCTTTTAAATTTCCATTACCCATAACATTACTTCAATATCAGCTAGAGTGAGATGATGTTCAAGAAGGTGATTGGTGTCTTGGTCAACCTTAAAAGGAATGTAACCCCATATCTATTGTTACAAGAGATATTAATACTCATTAAGATAATGGTCTTCCTAAAGAGTTTTTCGTAATGTTGAAAGGATATTCCCTTGAGATCCTTGAATGAGGAGATGTCTTATCCATTCTCCATAATAATAGAATAAATTTTCACATGTTGATGTTTATATTGTGAGTATTTAAATAAATACTTGGATACATAGTCCTCATGCTGAATCCAAAATAGACAAGCTAAAATATTAGCTCCTTTCCCGTTGCCCCCTATAAACTTCAATTTTTTTAAGATTAGATTTAGTTTTAGCCAAAACAGTTTGTAATAAAATGTCATAAGGATGTAACTAAAAAACTGTTGAGTATGATGCCAATATGGACAATTGAGTTATATTTTTAAAATTAGTATATTTTAGTTTTTAGGTGTTTTGGAAGGTTATTTAATTTATTTATAACCTTAATTATTTTTTTTGGTCATATTGGGACACTTTCCAATGATTTCTTTAAAAATAGTTAGAATTGCTAGTTAACTATCAGTTCACTCTAGTTTACTTCGGTGTAATCTAGTTTAATATTTGAGTACTTCATAGAATATAAATCATTATCCACTCATTCTCAAAGATGAATCAAATTATTTCTTGATTATAAGACTTAAATTATAATTAATTTGAGTTAATTTTCTTTAATTATCTTAGTTAGTTGACTTGGATGCCTAGTTATTGCATGTTTGACTTTACTATTAAAGAAGGATTCTTGCATGATGTCCAATTTTTTATAGTAAGTTAAATTAATTTTATTTATTATATTTTTAATTGATTTTTTATTCACTTAGTGTTATAGGATATTTATTATTTTTTCTAATTTTAGACTTAATTTATAATGCAAGTTATCTTGTAATAAGCTTATTTTAGCTTTCTTTATTAATAATTGTACACAAAGTTTGTGTAGTACATTAATTAAAATTGAGTAGGTTTTTGTATATTTTATATATGATATTATTTTAGGTATACAATATTTTATACCAAAAACATATATTTTCAAGTTTGAAGTTATTCAAGACACTTTTGATCAATAATTTCCCTCACAACACAACTAGTTTGACAACTAGTAATTATGAGATAGTTATTTTGATACATAGATTAAATATTAGAGTGAAATAAATATTATTTACACTCCATAAAATCATTTAAAACCTTTATTTGGTATTATAACCATGTTCATCAAGGTTTCAAAAAAAAATTAGGTCATTTTCAGAAGATGCAATGGCTTCAGTGAATTTTGCTTCCATGAATATTCATGTTTTCAAAGGTGACAACTTTGAGTGTTGGAGAGATTTATTGAAGATAATTATTATGTGAAAAGGATTTTAGGATAATGATCTCCATGGGTACACACCACCTAAATATTGAAACACCTTTATACAAGATCAAAGAAGAACAAAAAAAAGATGAAAACAAGGAGATGCACAAGCTTTCTTCTATATTCAGAGTGCCATAGACCCAATCATTTATCTAAGAATTACAAGATGAAAGAATATGCATAAGGAATTGAATAACTTGGAGACTTGATATAAAGGATATATGAAGGTAATAAAAATAAAACTCTTAAAATAAATTTTAAGAATTTGAGAATGTTAGATTCTGAAAGAGTTGGAGATTATTGCATAAGGGTAAATGATTTAGTTATAAAATGAGGGTTTATGGAAAAACTATATAAAATAGTATTATAGTAAGAAAGATTTTAAGATATTTAAGCTAACTATGGTTTCATATTATGATCTCTCTTTAAGAGTGTAAATACATGAACACTATAAGTGTTGATGATTTAGTGGGTTCTCTATTGTCTCATGAGGATAATATGAGGTTATATGCAGGAGGTCTAGACTATGGTATAAAAAAAGCACTTGATACCAAGGCAAGAGTTTCAAAGACTAAAGAGATAAATAAAATTAGAATCAAGTGAGTTTATAAAACTCAAATTCAAAAAGAAAATCTGAATCAAACTTCATAGCTAAGAAAAATAAATATTTTACTTGTAATTACATGCAAAAAACTAAGATACATGATAAAATATTGCAAGATATTAGCAACTAAGAATCAAGCCAATCAAAAAAGGGAAAAGAGATATTTTTAAGATGAATAAAGTGATTTAAAAATAGATCTTAGATTTTTTTATATTTTTTAATAATATAGGAAGAAAATAATTTGTTATCTCTTTATTCATGTTGCTCAAATATAAGGATAAGTCGCAAAGATAATTTTAGCAAGTTGGATGATTATTTAAAAATTGAAGAGAAAATAGAAGATGGAAATTCCATCCAATTTGAAGGAAATATTAGCATGAAAATAACCAAAATTCAAAGGTAAGGGTGATATAATTTATCATAAGAGTGTTGATCATATGTTCACAGGTTATAGTGATGAAAGTAAGGCATACAAAATTATTTCTAAGGATTGTAATTTTTTTGAAAATGAGATGTATGATTATTATGATCATGTATCAATAGAATTAATAATTTAATAATCCTTTTGAATTTAATTTTTATGGCTTAAAATGTCCTACACAGGTTTCTAGTTCATCAGGAAACTATACTAGCTCTTTGCAAGAGACTAGTCATCCATCTACATCAATGCAAAATCAATAAGTGTTTGTTGAATCATCATATATAAAATAAAATATTGGACCATAATTATGAGATGAGAATAAAAATATAAAATATCATGAATAAACTTATTTGATGATGGTTATGATGAAAACATTATGTTTGTATAATCACTAGTGACTAGTGAACATAGAAGTTATGCATAAGCTGGTCAAAAGAAAGAATGGGTTGATGCTATGAAATTAAAGATATATTAAATTGATATGAATGATATATTGAATTTATTTCAACATATATTTAATAAATTTTTCACTGGTACAAATTGGGTCTACAAGGCCAAGATTAAAAGCTAATTCTTTAATGGGGTAATTGAAGAAGTATATGTGGGGCAACCACAAGGTTTTGAAGTAAAGGGTGAATAATTTTGGGTATATAAGTTCAATAAGACTCTTTATGGGATGAATAAAGATCAAATATATTGGTACTTAAGAATTTATATCTAATTATTAGATTAAAACTTTGTAATAAGTCAAAATGAACCAACTCTTTACATACAAACATTGAATTCTAATATTTTACATATTTGTCTCTATGTAGATGACTTGATATTTATAGATAGCTCTATGGAGATGTTGAATAGATTAAAAGAATAAATTAAATTATATTTTAATATGACTTATATTAGACTTATAAATTATTTTTTTGGCATGAAAGTTCATCAAAAGAAAGAAAAAGTATTCATTTGTCAAGCCAAGTATGTCTAATGCTAAAGAAGTACAATTTTTAAGATTCAAAGCCTATATACACTCCAATTTCAAGTGGATAAAATATTATTATGGAGGATGGAATTATTTTAGATGATAAAAATACTTTTATAATCATGATGGGAGGTTTGATGTATCTTAGCATGACTAGACCTGATATCAATTATGGAGTTTCACTAGTTTCTAGATTTATGGACAAACTGTCACTCAAGTATTTGAAAGTAAAAAAGATAATTTTTAGATATTTAAGATTTAATTATAGTTACAATATTAATTTTAGAATAAAAATGTATTTATGTCTCATTAGATACATAAATTCAGATTGGGGAGGATCTCTTGATGATAAAAAGTCAACTTCAGATTATTGCTTCACATTGAGAAGTGAGTTAGTTTTTTGGTCTTCATAGAAACATAGTAAAATTGTATTATCTTATATTAAAAATAAATATACAAAAATTACATCATATTTCACACAAGGAATATAGTTGATATTTCTAAATAATATTCATGAAAAACTTAACAAGATGATAGGAATCTCACCTCTTTGCATCAAAGGGGAGGAATGTTGAGTATGATGTCAATATGGGCACTTGAGTTATATTTTTATAATTAGTATATTTTAGTTCTTAGGTGTTTTATAAGGTTATTTAATTTATTTTTTGGTCGTTTTGGGACATTCTCTAATGATTTGTTAAAAAAAAAGTTAGAACTGTCAATTAACTACCAGTTCACTCCAGTTCATTATAGTTCACTTCGATGTACTTTAGTTCAATAATTAAGTACTTATTTGAGTTTAAATGATTGTAAAATAATTTTCAAAGAGTAATCATATGGTTTTTTTATTATATGAATTAAATTAAAGTTAGTTTTCTTTAATTAGCTTACTTAGTTAACTAGGATGTCTAGTTGTTACATGATGTCCAAATAATTGTAGTAAGTTAAATTAAGTTTATTTATTATATTTTTAGTTTAGTTTCATTTCATGATTTTATTTGAGTTTTTTATTATATTTTTTAATTTTGAACTTAACTTGCAATGCAAGTTATCTTGTAATAAGTTTATTTTAGCTTTCTTTATTAATAAAAATTGCACACAAAGGTTGTGTAGTTTGTTAATTAAAATTTAGTAGTTTATTGTATGTTTTATCTCTAATATTAGTTTATTCATATAATATTTTAGACCAAAAATCATATATTTTCAATTTTGAAACTATTCAGGACACTATTTGATCAATAATTTCACTCACACCACAACTAGTTTGATAGCTAGTAATTTTGGGAAAGTTTTCATCACTTCAATATTAGAGTGAAACAAATACTATTTAGAATCCATCCAATCATAAAAAACCTTTAAAAACTAACCACTTATTGTAAAATTTGTATTTGATTTGGGATTATTATTTTCATCTTTCTTTAGCCATAAATTTTCCATGCCCTCTAAGGAACATGATTTTTCTAACCACAATAGATTCCCACCATAGAATCCAACCTAATGAGATGTTAGCTAAGGTTGAATATCCCAAAAAACATTATACCCAATGCAATGAAAATAAGAAAGGTGGGACACCTTCAACTTGAAGAGGATTTGATTTCGAGGGGGAGAAGAGGGATCCAAGTTAAGAGGAGAAGAGTGATCTGAGTTAAAGGAGAAAATAATTGAAATACGATCAAAAAGAACAAATCCATTGAGAGTGAGGACTGGAGGAGAAGCAAGAATATATTTGAAAAAGGATACAAGCTAAAATCTATGAAGTATACCAAATTTCCTTTGGAAAACTACTTGTTTATTAGACTATGAGAACCATTGGACAATGTTTTGGGTTGAACATCTAAAGAGTGGATCAAAGACTCCCAAGGAACTCTGAAATTGAATCCATATAACAAACTCCTCCATTGAGAGGGGTGATGAGTGAGACCAATTATGATCCCTTTTATGTTCAACCATATTGAAATCACCTCTTGATATCCACTCTGTATGAGGGAGATTTGAACTCATCCAATTCCAAAGAATAATTCATTTAACTATGTTGTTTAGAGCATATATTGTGCAAAACCCAAGAATCCTTTTAATAATATGAATTTTGGTCCAAACACATCTTTGACTAGGGTCTTCACTAGAGGCAATAATCTTATTAGAGAGAAGGGGTGATAGGAACCAAAATACTTCTCATCTGTCAACATGGGAGGTACAAGAAGGTCATAAATATTTATTAATACAATGCAAGTTGAGCATTAGAGTAGATCCACCAACTTTAACCTCCTACACACACACACACACACAGATATATATATATATATGTATGTATGTATATATATATATGTGTGTGTGTGTGTGTGTGTGTGTGTGTGTGTGTGTGTGTATATATATATATGTATATATGTATATATATACACACATACATACATACATACATACATATATATATATACATACACACATATATACATACATATACATACATACATACATACATATATATATATATATACACACATACATACATACATACATATATGCATACATATATACATATGCGCGCGCACACACACACGCACACGCACACACACACACACACACACACACACACACACACACACACACACACACACACACACACACACACACACACACACACACACACACACACACATAAATAATAGGGATGATCCCATAAAAATTGTTTGATATAGAATTTTTGATTAGGGAGGGTGAGCCCCTAATCATTCCATGAGAATATAATAAGCTTCACTGAACACCATTGGAAATAGGTTGCTCGACCTAATTTTTATAAAGTAAGGAGAAATGATTGGAATAATTACAAAGGGGTTTGGAAATAAAAGGCAATGATATGGCGTGATGCAGGAGTATCACTCAAATATGTAAATAGGCTTAGGGAAACAACAAGTTGTTTGTAAAGGCCTAGAGGTCTTAAGAAGCATGTAATACATTATAAAGACCCTATGAGGTCTTAGATAGTTTGAATAGTCTCTATTAGGTGTTTTGAAAGTGTTCTAGGTTTCAAAAGGTCTCTAGGGGCAAGAGAATTCAAATCATAGAATTTCCCTCCAAAAACATTGATTTGAAAAATCAAATTCTAAAAAGAGGCAAGTGCGTGCTAAACCTCACATAAGGGGTTCATGAAAGTGAAAACAACTTGTAAATGTGTTTCTACCTTAGTAACAACATCTCATTACCTAATCCCCACGTTGGAAGGGGGAGAAAAGTCTAATTTGTCAAGATAAAGAAGCAAGTTGGCAAGTTGTTAAAAATTGAAAAGTCAAAGGAGAAGATCATGGGCAGTTTTAAGACCATTCTAAACAAAGAGAGTTTGTTTCTATTGATGAGGAGTTAGAATCAGTAGGTTTAGGAGGCCTAAATATATATGATAGAGGCTTTAGGAGTCATTTAAAATGGATTGAAGTGAGATTCAAGAACTATCAAGTTCATTGTTTGAAGTTCGGGTGTATTATAGACCTTTTTTGGTCCTTGTACATAGAGGTGTGAATTGGAATGCATATGGGTTTGTAGTAGATGTTTGAAAGAAATAAAATAAAGGACACAGCCATTGAATTACCCATCTAGAGTGCCTGAGTGTGAATGGTATGTATTGATCTTTTAATGCATGTTCTTGGTGCAAATTTAAGTGTTTGAGCTAGAATAGCCTCATTGGATGATGTTAATGGGTGTTTGATTAGTTTGTGCATATTGATAAGGTTCATAGACATAAGAAAAAGTTGAGGGATGTTATTATAGAGCTTTAAAATTAAATTACAGGCTTGAAGGGCAAATGTGTTCAAGTTATAAAATTATTTGCAAATAGCCTGCTTGCTGTCCTGAGAATTCAGTTTTGAGAAAATTTTGTAATATGAGAAAATCCATACATGATTAACCTTAGGTGCCTAAAGATAAAAGTTTGAGAATAAAAAAATAGAAATTTTGAAGTTGGAATGATGTTTTTAAAGCCTGTTATGCTCAATATATGTAATTTATCCTTTCCTGGTCTGTCTAGGACTGTGCAAAAGTTAGTTCATTTTGGAGAAAATGCTAAAAATGGAGTTATAACCCTTGTAAGAAGCTGAAACTTGGTGAACATGATTTTTTTGTGAAACCATGGATGATTCAGGTGTTTTGGAAGTGTTAGCATGTGTACAATATGGATTTGTCTCATAAACCAAGAAGTTGAGCTTAAGGGCAAACAAGAAGAGGTCAAGTGGGTTGAAGGAAATGATATTTCCAGTGATGGTGAAGACTTAAAACTTTGGGATAAGCATAAGAAAGATAAAGGGTAACTAAAAAAATTCTTACTTGGTCAAGATATATTACAGATTGGTCAAACCATTAGGCCTTGATTTGCATAGGGCAATGAAGGCTTAATTGGAAAGAGACACAAAAAGAAAGTGCATCTACAGGTTGAGTTAGGTCCTGAAACTTGGTGAAAAGTTGAATAATGATAAAGGGTGTCTAAAATTGTGATTAGTTTTCTTTAACACTCAGTGTATGCTTTCAGATTTGAAGATTTGCCTGTTTGGAGGGCTACAAGGCCTAGAAGCCATTTGATCCATTTTGATAGAGAAGTCAGATTTTAGGGTATGATAACTTGCTCAATTGTATGGTTTGGTATTGTTAAAGTTGTTTTAGATTTATATAAACATGTAGAATAGGTATTTTAGTGTTTGATGCCTCATATGGCTTAAGAAGACAAGTTGCCTTGTGTTGATTAGTGCATGCTTGAAGAGATGGTAAGAAAGAAATAAGGTGTTGATGTTTTTCTTGATTTGAATGAATTCTAATCAGTCTTGATAGACAAGTAGATAGTTTATTAACCCCTCATGAAGTGTGATTGGCCATAGAACATTGGAAAAAGCTTATAAAAGATCTTGGTAAGTAGAGAACAAGTGAGGCCTCTGCATCATGGCGCTGGTAGTGTATGCTTGGGAGGACACTTTAGGGGTATGGTTAGTGATAAGTCCATTTCAATACACATTCTAGGATGATTCGTAAGGCCAAATAATTTCTCTCTCTCATTTTTTCATCAAATAATTTTGCCTAGTTGACTAGCCAGTTCATAGAGAAATGATAGAACTGTAAGGTTGAGAAAAAATAATTGAATCCACATGGGGTATTGTGAATGAGAAGACCTTTCAGGGTGAAAGTTGAGTTTCCAACCCTAAAAATAGCTTACCTAGCCATAAATGACCCATGTAGCATATTAGAGAGCCACCTAGGTAAAATTAGAGGTGGAAAAGAGGACAAAGACATACCCCTTACCAAAGTTAGGGAAATTAGGAAATCATAGAACCACTCTCTCAAAGCCAACCTCTAATGCACCCAAGCCCATGAATTAAAAGATAATTAAAATCTATTTACATTTTTCTAAAAAGTGGCCAATCTAGTAGTGTGTTCATGTAAATCATAAGATACATACACCAGAGTCAATGTTTTTTACTAATAAGATAAATTATAGAAAAATTAGATTACAAATAAAGTCAATATTTATGCTAGATATTTGTTGAGTACTTTTCATGAATTACACCACTTAGGTGATGTCTATTCTAATATGTATCACTAGCATCTAAGGCATTGCCTCAAATGGGGATCTTAGGGGGTTTGCAATTAAGGTTTTATAGTTGTGAACCCCTGAGAATTTTTTTATAAAAAATGCATGCTTTAGTCAACCTATGGGTGTTTTTACCTATAATAACATATGGGTGATTTCTCTATTGATGGTTTTATACCAATTGTATTATAATGTTGCTCAGACAATTCCCTATTGATGTTCCTATAAATAATCACACATGCATTCATGTAAAGTATAACTTAGAAGTACAATAGTACATTGTAAACATTTGATTTAATGTAATAAATAATAAGTTTGTTGTGTTGAATTTTTCCTGAAAGGGTTTTACTAGATGAAAATATTATGTATCATGTATGTGTGCCATTTTTATTTATGTTGTATCTTTATATTTTATAAGCATTATTTCTCATGCATTAAATTATTAGTATATTTTCTCTTCATTTGGTATCCGAGCTAGGGCATCTTGACCCTATGATAAATATTTTATAGATTGGGAGATGTGAATGTGAGAATATTTGTGTTAAGGAAGATGATGGGAAACACAAGGATTTAAATCAAAAAATTTAATGGCCAACATTTAGAGTTATGGAAGCTCAATATGGAAGATATTTTTGTGGACAATGATTAGTGGGTTTTTATGTCATTAATTACACTGATGAGTTTAAAAAACTACTAGTTAATTTCGGATAAGTTAGGGACTTTGTGTCAGATAAAGTCTCTTGTGAACAAGTTATTTTTTAAAGAATGTGTATTCCCAAAGGATGAATGAAAACAATTCTGTGATATAGCATCTAAAAATGTTTAACATCATGGTATCTCAATTATTTTTACTTGAGATTAAAATGGAATAATAAAAAACATGTATTACTCTACTATGTTCTTTTTATGATTCATGTGATAACCTTTTTATGGCTATTAGTATTACCAAAACTACATTAAATATTGAGGATGTAGTCACAAATTTTTTATTATAATAAATGAGATTAAAATCCATGGAGAATTATAAAACAAATGATTCCTTGTTTGTGAAAGGCCTTTTCCAGGAGAGAAATAAAAATAAGTCAAAGAGCAAATAATTAGAGTCTAGAGGTAAATCTAAGACTATAGTAAAAGCTCAAAGGAAATTTTAGAATTGTGGTAAAATTGGGAATTTTAAGAAGTACTACAAACCTAAAAATATTAAAAGGGGTAAGTAATTTGGTGATGCCTCTTTTTCTGAAATAAAGACCTCTAGTGAAGAATCAAGAGATCTATTCTTGGCAAATTCAAGTATACATGCATGCCATAATATATAATTGATTAACTTGAGTGCCTCATTTCATATGTGGACACAGGGAGTGGCTCTATAAATATGAAAATAAAAATGGAAGTGATGTATACTTAGGATACAAATCAACATATAAGATCATAGGTTGAGAAACAATCATGTTGATGCTTAAATATCGAAGGATTAAAACCCTCCTTGGTGTTTTTCATATTCTATATTTGGATATAAATTTGATTTATACAAGTAATAAGAATGACATGGGTGTGTAGGTAGTATTTAGTAAGGATAACTACAAGATGGCTCGTGGAGAAATGTTATTGGGTATAGGAGTCCATATAATAACATTATTCAAGCTTAAGCCAATAAAAGTAAGTGATGTGTAATAGCTAGTTGTTCCCGAGGTTAAAAGTGAATTAGATCAAACTATTAAACTACCTAAAAAAATATATATATTTTGCATAAGAGGATGGGACATATTGGAGAGAAATACATTTAACCATTTAAAACTAAAGGTACAGTTGAAGGATTTTTTAATCATCCTTAAGCTTTATTTTTTTGTGAACATTGTGTATTTGACAAGCAGATTTGAGTAAAGTTTCCCAATAGTGTTAGAAGAGTAAATTAGATTTTTAATTTAATACATAGTGGCGTGTTTGGAATTTTTAAGGTTATATCACGAGGAAAATATCTATATTATGTTACTTTTATAAAAAAAAATCCAAGGAAGATCCAAGTATTTTTTATCTAGAATAAATCTAATATCTTCATTAATTTCAAGGAGTTGAAGGATCTTGTATAAAATCATATGGATAAGAATATAAATTCCTTGAGAAGTGATAATAGCATAGAGTATTAATCAAATACATTTGATTATTTATATAATCATTATGGAATATTATGATAAAATATGAATCAATATACACTAAGACATAATGAACTTACAAAAATAATGAATAGGACTCTAATGGATAAGGAAAGAATTATGCTCAATTTTAAGGCTTAGAATGGAAATTTTGGGAAAAATTAGTCAAAACCTCATGTTACCTGATCAATATATCACCTAAATTAACCCTTTTTGATAAATATCCACATTAAGCATGTATTGGTAAGAAAATCTCTCTCCAAAATTTTAGGATTTTTGATTGTGATGTTTATATGCAAATTCTAAATGGAAAAATAACTAAGCTAGATTATAAATCAGCTAAGTGCATATTTATTGGAAATAAAAATGATGTAAAATGATATAATATTTGGAATTCAAAAACAAAGAAGACTATTTATAGTCATATAAGAATCATCAGAGAGAAAAATGGGTTCCAAAACTATAAGGACAACTAAAGAAAGATCTAGAAAAGGTGCATGTGGAATTAGAAGAGGGATAACCCATGCCTAAATTTAAAACAACTAAAGAAGATAAACTAAAAAGGGTGTTGCTTGAGGAGGATTCAGATGAAGCAAATAATGATGAACCCAAAGAGGAAGAATCTCAAACACATATCTTGAGAAGATCAAATTGAATCAGAAGGAAAGTGGAAAGGTATAGTCTACTTAATTTCTATTCTACATTTGTTTTATCAATGTTATTCATTAGTTATGAAGATCATAATACTAAGGAGGCCCTTGATTCAAAATAAAATAATTTAAGGAATAAGGCCATGGATGAATAAATTTATTCCTTGGATGAAATTTTGGCATGGGACTTAGTGAAATTGATTGCTAATAGATACCATATTGGTTACAACTAGGTGTTAACAATGAATTATAAAGCAAAAAGAAAATGTATAAAGTATAAAAATCACCTAGTAAATATTGTATTTTATTAGGTGGATGGAATTTAATTTGATGGTGTTTTTTTATCTTATGCAAAATTATCTTTTACTAGATTTATTTTGGATATTTTTGCTTCTTTTAAGCTTGGAGTAGAGAATTTAGATGTGACAATAATATTTATTCATGGTGAGCCTGAGGAAGATATCTACATGTGTAGCCAAAAAATTTTAAGGCTAACTAAAATGAGGACTTGGAGTGTAGGTTGAAAATTTTACTTTATGGCTTGAAACAATCAATAAGGATATGAAATCATAAGTTTGATAATGTTGTGTTAGCGTGGGTTTGTATGAAGTTGTAGACACTAAAATATGGTATTAAACACTTTAAAATTTCAACCTTGACCTAAATTTATCCTACATGACTTGCACGTATCCAAATGATTATTTTTTGCCTTTCTCACATCTACATGATTCACTATGAGTTTTACCCTCCCACTTTGTTTTCAATCACCCACATGAACTTCTCAGTCTATGTCAAACTAGGTAAATGAATTTCTTAGAATAATCTAGATCATTAGATTTACATTCTTATCTCTTGGACATAAACATTAATCTCAAATAGTTTCATCGATAGAATTTTTCTCAGGTTGAAATTATTATCCCTCACCCAATAATGAATATTTTTCAAATCTAATAAATTATTATGGGTTGCCCCATTAACATAGTATATTGGTGGCATGTTAAATAACCAAAATGGAATCATATAAATACAAATAAAGGTCAAGCTTATCATCTCATCTAACTCTCTTTTGGTACACATATATACACTATTTCACATTGAGAAAAACTGCCATATTCTTCCCAATTTTAAAACTAGTCATTAGGAGTAGTCATCAGCCAAGTCTGAACTACACTAAACTAAGACAAGAGTGAACATTTTCAAGTTTATAAAGCTTAATCATTAGGTACATTCATGAAAATGAGTACAATTTCTCACTCACACTAAGAGTAAGAACTAAATGTGGCTTGACTTTCCTTTTTAGAGTATTGGATATGTATGTAGTGTTAGTCATCAATTGGGATGATTGAGGTTAACTCAACCCATTACACTTCCTAAGTTTTGAAAATTTCTACCCCTAAAAATTGGACCTAGGGTTTTTATAAGAATGAAATTGATTCTAGAGTTATTCATAAATCATGCATCAGGATCACACACATAGCTATTACATGTAAATACACAAAACTATAAATTTATAGAGCCTCAAAATAATCTAAGTTAATAATGTCAACCTATAGTAAATTCCATCCACAAATTTGATCCAACCTAATGTTAGTGACCCTATATGAAAAGATAGTCAATTCTAGATTTGAGCAACTCATAGGCCTACATTTAATCCCTTTCCATTGTTAAAATTCAATCACAATAAATTAGTGAAAAATCTAATTACCTTGATATATTTATTATTTTATATATTTAGCACATGCCATTATCAAATCAATTTCAATACTTTAGATTCATACCCATTCTTAATTGTCATATCTTATAATATGAATTACACGCATATTTTTTTTTTATCTTGATTAGGGTTAGCATTAATCCAAATTAGGGTAAAACATATTGGTGAACATGTATATTGATTTAACATTGAAAAAACCTAGGTTTCCTTTGAGTTATTTTCTATAGGAATTTTAGATTTCAGCTTTAGGGTTTGATTTTCAAACCTGATTCCTAATTGTTTCCATCTTCATAGGTGCAAATTAATGATTTATCCCTTTTACCCTAGGGTTCCATGCCTATCCACCTATTAGGGCTTACTTTAGCAGGTTTATTCATTGATTGGATGATATTTGGATCAAAACATATCTATATTTCAAACACTCCAAGATTTTTTATACTTGTATTGAGTGGATAGAAAACCCTTTTTTGTTCACCAAAATCCTATATGGATTTTATTAAATTTGAAATTTATTATTTTTAGAAATTTCTACGTAAAGGGTGAATGGTGTACCTATTTTAAAATTAATTTATGGTTTTAATTTTTTTACTTATTTTTATCAAAAAATATTTTTTATTTAAAAAATTCCTTATGGATTACTTTGCATGATTAATTCTTTATTCTAGACATTATATGGTGGCTATCATGGATATTCATAGTGTATACCTATAACAATTATCCTTATAATTACATATTGTTAGATTGAAATATGAATTATTTTTCATAATGAAATAATTAAGAAAATCAAATATATGTGTAATAAAAAGAAGGCTAAAATCAATAAGGACCCATCCTTAGCCTTCCTTAATTCACATTGTTGTAATGTTCAATTCACATTACCTCATGTCACCAATAGGCGCCAAAGGGCACGTGTTATTCCTTTTATTCCTCCTCTCCATACACCTCCAAATTATATTAGCTACCAACCCACCCCCATTATTAGCCTAAAGCTTATATTTTTACATGTGATCCATGTTGTCACTACTAGGAAAGACATGGTATCCCATAACAAAGATAATCAACATGTTTCTCTTCAACCCCCTCCACCTCCCAGAAGGCAAGTTTATCAATCCAAATGGTATGAAATCATTAATGAACTAAATAATGCCCATGCTAATATTTCTATTCTTGAATTATTAAAGTAATCAATTATATACAAGGACATATTATATGATGCATTGTGTGAGATAACTATCCCTATTACTACATAAGCTTTTATCATGAATTATTTAAAGGATGTAGATAGATTTATTACCTTTGATAAAAAATAATTACCTGTTAATTACATTAAAGATTAAAGAATCTCATTATGCATCAAAGTGCAAGTGCAAAGTAAAGTATTCAAACATGTGTTGGTAGATAATTGTTCTAGATTGAAAATTTACACCAACACTTTATTACAATAATTGGGTATAGTAAGGATAGTGTCCAAAAATAAAATCAAATCATAAAATATTTGATGACATTCCATGCCAATTCCTTGGGATAATATCATTAAATGTACAAGTAGGACCCAACATGGTGCCTACCATAGTTCAAGTCATGTTTAATCATCTACATTACAACCTATTTTTGGGATGACCTTGGATACATGTAATAGAATTAGTACCATCTACATTACATAGGTGTATAAAATTTATTCAATATGGCTACTCATATTCACTACCCTCAAATGATGCACCTTTTATATATTTCACAATAACATTATATAATAATGGGACTCATTCACAATCAGATTTTATGTGATACTCTATCATGCCTCCATCATAACCCATCCCACCATAACATATGCATACAAGTAATTAGTTATTAAATTTAATGAATATACTAAGAAAACACCATAAGTTACTATAGAGAAAAAAGAAATAGTTCCAAATCTTCTTCTTTTGGTCAATTCAAAAGATCATAATTTCATAGTTACAGATTGGTATGATATTATTGTTGATAATGATATGCAAGATATAAAAAATGATCATTTGCACAAGCTAAATTTCATTCTTGTTAATCTAGATGAATACTTATCTCATAATATGTCTACACCTATTGGTTTAGGAGAGTATCAAGACAATTCATATGCAAAGATCATTTATAATTCAAAAGTTCCCACTCCAAAGCAATCCAATACTAACAAAGGTAAAACAATAATTCAAAATAATCAACATAATCAAAATACAAACAAATGTTGTATTATTGGCTCACAACAACAAAAAAATCAAATTCAAGCTTGATGTATAAGGGTTGCATCACTCAAAGATAAAATTTTACAAGTTCACAATCTTGAGCATGCAAGTGTCAATTTCACATTTGCCTCTTCATTAAGGAGCATTGTGCCTCAAACTATTTCATTTCAAATATGGGTTAAAAATGGAATATTTATAAAATAATTGGTTCAAATAGTTTGCACAAATCCAATAAGAATCAAGTGAATTTATAAGAGATGTGCTTTGAAACAAGTTAATCACTTTGTCTTCAGCATTTTATATAAATAAAACTAGATATTATTGTGCTTATCATAGAGTGCATGGATATAATACAAATAATTGCTAGGTATTACAACAAAAAATTTAAAATCAAGGCATGATTTTAGTAGGCCAATCACCAACTAATCATAATATAAATAAGGCCATTATAGTTTCCCAATGAATAAAATTTATATCGATTGATTCAAGACCTTACTTAGCAAACATATTTGATTGTCTCCTTAACTAGCATACATATTTGCTCAAAATATTCCAAAAATAGAAAAAAATAATAATAAAATAAAAAATACAATCAAATATTTCAAAAAATAAAAAAATCATGACACGATTATTAGATTACACTATTTACGTATGTTATTTATCACATATTTAGTAAATGGCATATTATTTTTCATACACATGCATTTCACGATATATGAGTGTGATGCTAGATAGATAAATCATATATGAACACACAGATGTTGAAATTTCATATGCATGGCATCTTATTCGATAGGTCACAATATTATAGGTTATATGTTTATGATATTTTACCATTTTGATCTATCTATATTGTTTACACATGTCTTGTTAGTACTCATATCTTACACAGTGTTGGATATGGTACTTTACTATAATGTGATATTGATAGACATGGATAGTGTAGACTCATTTTCACTTGTATGATGCTTCATTGATGCTATGCTCTTACATGATAGTCTAGTAATTGTTTTTATATTATGTGTATCCTCTTTGCCTTATTTATGATATTCTGATGTCCCTTGATTATGACCCTTGACCTTGTTTGATGTGAATTTAATTTGTCCTTTATGTGTGTAACATTTTAATGTCCCTAGGCCTTATGTATTACTTTGCATGCTTATGAGTGAACTAATATATGATTATCTGTTGAGTTTTTTTCACTTGTTGAGATTATTGAGTTTGTAATGCCATGATTATTATAACGCATATACCTCTTTATGTGTGGTTCCATGATATTTATCATTAATTATTGTGTGCCTAATTAATACATATCTTGACATGAAAATTATATGCCTTTCATACATATGTCACATAAATACCTTGATGATATATACATAACTATGATGACATATTCTATACATGTTGACATGATTACACATTCATACATGACATGACTTTGTTAACTTTTCTTTGGAGATGAGTGACTTGTAGGATGCATCCCTCACCTCAAAAGGGGGCATGTCATTGGGATTACCATAGAGACACAAGCCTCCATTAAAATTAAATTCATATTTTTGGGGATAATACATATTTCATAGATTTAGATTGGTTCAGATACAAGACAAATATTTACACATTGGTATATATTCCAGGGGCATATACACTCAATTTATAGAGACATAAGTTGAAAAATACATATTCAGATATACTTGAGTGTATATGCCATGCAAGTTCACAAGGTTTACAAGAAAAAAAAAAGTACAGGTTTTCACATACACACATATTTTAAAAATAGCTTATTAGATTTAGCATATAAATGCATAACATTATATATCATTTAGAAACGATTCAATGAGACATAATACTTGTTCATTCACATTTACATATTTTATGGTGAGAATTATTTTAGTTGTTTATTTGAAAACATAATTCAATGGCACTAAGAAGTGAGCAACCTTGAATCTATAAGGCTATATGTAGTGGTTAATTCATGTTTTTTAAACTAATGTACGTTTATATTCAACAATGTTGAAAGGCCTTGGGATTATTCATAGTGAACCCATTATATGGTTCCCACTTTACCATCTTGGGGTTTAATATTAAAGCTATATTAGTTACTTGAGCTAGTGTGTTTGAAGTTCAATGACATTTATTAACATTTTTCTATACATTCATGAGGTTTGGGTCAATTATCTTCCCAACCCAAGGACTTGTATAATTGTATAAATTATGGGATGATCAATTTAAATTCTCTAATGGTTCACCAAGAGGAACCATTCTCAAATGCTTCAAAAATGAAGTATCGTCTCTAACAAGTTTCAGGGCAACAAGATTTCACCCACATGTATGTATACTTCTTCCTTTCTCTTAAGTTTCAAATTGCAATTACATTTCAAATTTTGGATTTCATATATAAACATTGACTATTACATTTTCATTACAAGTTTTTCTTAGGGCAAGCTACACATTTAGAGTTATCTTCTAAAGAAAAATTTGTTAGTAATACAGAACACAAAGCAATATTAATGAAATAAAGATAGAAATAAAATGCAAAAAACACAATACAAGATAGATACATATTTAACATGGTTCATCCAATATGGGCTATATCCACATAGAAACAACCATTTCTTATCTTATTCAATCAAAAATGAAGGGATAAAACTAAAATACATCCACTATAATCTCCTCTTCACTCACACACAGTGTGCCACCATGATTACAATGCCATCATATCAAATGAGGGTTATATATTAGGGCAAAAAATGCACCAACATAGTTTATACCATTAGATCTGTGACCTATTCGTGAATAGTCTAGAATTACTATGAAATTAAAGTATTTTAAAATGTATTTTTCACAAAAATTTTGCTTTGAGGGTGCTACCCTCGAACCCCCATGGAGACCATAATGGGGGGGGGAGAGAGGGGCAGGGGGAATCCCCCCAACACCCCCTCATTGGGAACTAGGAATTATAATACTATCAAGCTCCACCATCCAATAATCTCCCACTTGGAGACTGATTGTTGCAACTCCATCACTATAACTCTTCCTTGGAATTTTCTTTGAACTTTGAACCTAACATGTTTCTCATCTTCCTTGTTATCCCTGAAGACCTATTGAATCTGAACAACTCTCCAGATTCTCCTCTGTGACTACCTTTGTTATCATATCTATAGGTTTCTAACTTTTATGGATCTTTTCCAACTTTAGTTGACCAACCTCAAAAATTGAATGAATGAAGTGATACCTAAGTTGTATATATTTGGTTATTGAGTGGAATTATGAGTTCTTTTCTAAATGAATCTCACTATGTATATCAATATACAAGTTATAATCTTCTTACTTATACCTCATCTCCTCCATGAATCATTGAATCCATATCATCTCCTTGATTGCTTCTATAGTTTCAACATACTCTACCTCTGTAGTTGATACAGCAACTATCTTTTATAATTTTATAATCCAGCTAACTATTGTATCACCAATAGTGAATACATAACTTGTGATGCTCTTCCTACCATCTAAATATCCAACCATGTTTGCATCAACATATCCTTTTAATGTAACATCTAACCCTTCATAGAACAATTGTATATAAGTGGTCCCTCTCAATTACTTAGGAATCCACTTGAATGTATCCCAGTGCTCCTTTCTTGGATTACTCATAAACCTACTGATAAATCCCATTGCATGATCAATGTTTGGTCTCATGCACATCATAAAATCCATTAAACTTACAAATGTTGAAGTATAGGGCACTTTGGATGTGTAATTGATTTCTTCTTGCATTTAGGACACTTTTCTTTGCTTAATTTTAAATTCCCTCCCAAAGGTGTACTCACAATTTTGCATCTTGCATATTGAAACTAACTAACACCTTCTTGATGTACTCTTCTTGAGAAAATGTTAATTTTCTATTTTTTCTATCTCTTGTTATTATCATACCAAGGATTTGAGTTGCAACACCCAAATCCTTCATTACAAATGAATTTTCTAGTTTTTTTTAAGCTCATTTATATCCTGCATGTTAGACCCTGTAAAAAGCATGTCATCTACATAAAATAACAAGATAATATAGAGGTCATTATCTAATATATTAAAATAAAGATAGTGGTTAGAATGACATCTACTATAACATTTTTCTATCATAAAAATGTCAAATTTAAAATACCACTACCTTAAAATTTTCTTTAGGCCATAAAAACTCTTCTTCAATCTGCACACCATTTTATCCTTACCTTTGAATTCGTATCCCTATGGTTTCTCCATATATATTTCCTCCTCTAAGTCACCATGAAGGAAATAAGACTTCACATCTAATTTTTCAAGGTGAAAATCTTCTACTATTACCAAAATTAAAATAGTTCTTATGGAAGTCATTTTAATAATTGGAGAAATATTTCATCAGTTTCTATACCTTTATTTTGTGAAAACCCCTTTACAACAAGTATGTCCTTGTACTTCTTTCTACCTCCATCTTATTCATTCAACCTATAAACCCATTTATTCTATAATGCTCTTTAATCTATAGGAAACTAAACCAAATCCCAAGTTTGGTTATGTACCAAGGATTCCATCTCTTTCATGCCTTGCTCCCACTTCTTTATGGTTTATACATGTATTGATTCTTCATAGCTTTTTAGATCACCACCATCAGTCAATAATAAATAATAAAGTGAAGGAGAGTATCATTCAAGGAGTGTACTTACTCTGGTAGATATTCTAACTACACTTTCAAGAGTTTAAGGTGCTTCTTGTTGTTGTTTCACATTTTTATTTTTTGGCACTTTTGAAATTTCATTTCCAATGATTTCATCAAGTACTACATATTTTATATTTATCTTTTTTTATTTCTTTCCTTGTAACTGATCTATGTACATGACCTTCTCATTAAAGATCACATCTCCACTTCTAATGATTTTGTGATTTTCAAAATCCCAAAAATAGTAACCAAAATCATTAACTCCATATCCAATAAAAGTACATTTCTTGGATTTTGCCTCAAGCTTAGTTCTATTTTCTTTATCAATATGGAAAAATTCTTCACAACTGAAAGTCTTTGAAAAGGAATAGTCTACCTTTTTACTTATCCATGCTTACTTTGGAATGCCACCATCCAAAGGATTTGAAGGCCCTCTATTTATTAAATAAACAACAATATCCAAAACATTTGCCCAAAATTATAAAGGTAACTTTGCATGTAATCTCATTTTACTTACACGCTCCATGATTGTCCTGTTCATCCTTTCTAACACACCATTTTGTTGTGTTCTTAAAACCATCTTCTCTCTAAAAATCCCATGGGATGAATAATAATTATCAAAATCCTTAATACAATATTCACCTCCATTGTATGATTTAACACACTTTAACGTGTTTCCTATCTCATTATCAACCAAAGCTTTCCATTTATTAAAATGATCAAAAACATCAAATTTTTTCATATGAAATAAACCGAGTTTTGCTAGTTTCATCATCAATAAAAGTAACATAATAAGAAGAGACACCAAGGGATAATACTTGAGCCAGTCCCCATACATTTGTATGCACAATATCTAACTTTTCATCCTTCTTTATCTTTCTAACTCTTAGAAATCTGACTCTCTTCTATTTTACATACACATAATGCTCACATAAATCCAAATCCACATTCTTCAAATCTAGAAACAAATTATTTGAGTGGAGAATTTGCATCCCCTTCTCACTCATGTGCCCAAGTATGTGGTGCCATAATTTTGTATCCACTTCTATATAAGCTAAAGTAATAGAAGGGTCAACATTACTAGTAAATAAATATAATCTACCTACCTTCTATCTTTTTGATATTATCAATGATCCTTTAGTGACCTTCAATGAATTTTTTGTAAATATAACTATGCAGCCCTCACTGCCCAACTGCCCTACTGAGATTAGATTTCTTCTCAACTCAGGAACATGCCTCACCTCTTTCAACAACTATTTATTTTCATTATATAATTTTATCTGTATATTACTCTTTTCAATATTTTTAAAAGGTTCACCATTTTCCAAATAAACCTATCCAAAATCACCTTGAACATAGTCTTAAAAATATTTCGTATGCGGTGTAGCATGAAATGAAGCCCCTGAATCTAACACCCAAGAATCATTAATATTATCTCATAAAAGGAATAAATCATCTTACAACACATCACCCGCTACATTTTCTTCCTGATTGTTATCTTGTTTTCCATTTCCTTGTTTTCCTTTTTAAAACCAACAATCTTTCTTCATATGTCCTTTTTTCCCATAAATCCAACACACCAACATTCCTCTGTATTTGGATTTACACTTATTAGACTTCCCATGATTCCATGGGCCCTTTCTTCTATCCATTTGTCTTCCCCTATTTTCCATAGTCAAAGCATTACCTAATGTCTCACTTATGTTTTTCCATCATATTTCCTCACTAAGAATAACACCAATATCATCATCAAACTTTAAAGTATTTGAACTAGAGACATAATTACTCACAACTATGACCAAGCCATTTCAACTTTCTAGAAATTAGTACATAATCAAAAGATCCCTAACCTCGTCATCAAATTTTACTCCTAAAGAGCTTAAGTGATTTGTGACTTTGTTAAATTCATTTAAATGATCAACAACAAACCCACCTTCTAACATCTCCATATTAAATAAATACTTCATAAGAAATACCTTGTTAGAGGCTAAGGGTTTTTCATACACTCTATCCAATGCCTTTATCACATCCATTGTTTTATTTTATTTTGAAATATTGAATTCCATTGATGCTTCTAGGCACAATTGTATGTTTCCTAATGCTTTTCTGTCAATAACCTCCCATTCTTTGTCCTTCATAGTCACTAGCTTCTTTGTTATTCTACCTAATGGTAGGAAAAGGTCCTTTTGATATAGATAGTCCTCCATTTTCATCTTCCATAGCTATTAGTTTTGGTTGTTGAACTTCTCGACCTTAAACTTGCCTTCTTCCTTCATTACTCCCACTCGAACCATGAACCCTCTTTTCCTATGAGTTTATCTACCAAATAAACCTTTAGTTCTGATACCAATTATTAGGAATATAGAACATTGAGTAATATTAATGAAATAAATATGGAAATAAAATGTAGAAAACATAATATAAGAGAGACACAAATTTAATGTGGTTCATCCAATATGGGCTATGTCCACACAAAAACAACTAGTTATTCTCTTATTCAATCCAACAAATAAAGGGATAAACCTACAATACATCAACTAAAATCTCCTATTCACTCACACAAAGTGTGCCTCCATGATTAAAATGATCACATCATAAAAGAGGGTTACATATTTGGGAAAAAATATACCAATATAATTTCTACCATTAGATCTATGACCTAATAGTGAATAGTTTAGATCTACTACGAAATTAAAATATTTTACAATGTATTTTTCACAAAATTTTCAATTTGATGACATTGCTCCCAAATCCCCATTGAAACCATAGTGGGGGGGATGGGGGAGGTAATCCCCCCACACCCCCTATCGAGAACTAGGCATTCTAATAAGATCAAGCTTCACCATCCAATAAAAGTGTGTTGTACACACTCCAACATATTTTATTATTGTATTTTTATTACATTTCAATTTACTAGAATAAAAGGAAATTTTTATAGACACTAAAATATAGAATTATAAACCTATAAATGTCGAACTTGACCTACATATATCCTACATTAATTGTGCATCTCCTAATGACTCTTATTCACCTCTTCTCACATCCACATATTTCACCATGAGTCTGACCCTCCTTTTTTTTCTTAGTCACCTATAATAACCTCTTATAATGTGTAAAACCATATAAATATATTACTTATATATATCAAAATCATCATATTTTCATTCATTCCTGTTGGACATAAATGTTAGGGTCAAACACTTTCATTGACAAAACTGTCATGAGGTTGACGCTATTGTCCCTCACCCAAAAATGGATATTTTTTTAAATATAATCAGTTCTTATGTGTTGAAAAATTTATTTATAATGTTAATGGAATGATAAATTACCCAAATAGACTCATATAAATACAAATCAAGGTCAATCTTATTATCTCATCTATCACTTATTTGGTACACAATGATCAAAATAACCCAATTTTTTCTAATTTGTAAATAAGTCACTTGAAGCACCCATCAACCAAGTTTGAAGTGCCTTAAGCCAAGTCAAAAGAAAAAATTTCAAATGTCAAAATTTATATCACTAATATATTCATATAGAAAAGGAACACAATTCCTCATTCACACTAAGGGGAAGAACTACACATGGCTTGAATTCCCACTTTGAAGTATTAGATATGTAGGCAACATTCAACATCAACATGGGTGATTGGGGTTAGCTCAACATATTACACTTCATAAAATTTTATAGGTTTATAACCTTCACAAGAAAACCTAGGGTTTATAGGAGAAAAAGATTGATTTATGAAGTTGTACAAACAATCGTGCATTAAGATCATCAACATAAAGCTATCACATACATGCACAATGGATTGTATGGTCATAGAGCTTAAAACCAACCCAAGACAATCATAGTTAATTAGTGAACCAAAAAAGCTAAGTACCTTGATATCTTTAGTATTTTTAATATTTATGACATGCCATTGTCAAATTAATTTCAATACTTTACATTTATATTCAATCTTAATTATGATATCTTATAATTTAGATCATATACATAGTTTTCTATTTTAATTAAGGTTATCATTTATCCAAATTAGGTCAAACAGAAGCAAAGATGATTATTATATATTTGAAAAACGTGGGTGATAAATTTGTTGTTGTAATTTTGCATGTAAAGGAAATGTAGTTAATTATTGACAACAAATAAATGATCAAGTAGGTTAAATATTAGTTTTCATCTCAATTTGATATGAAGGATATAAATGTAAAATTCATTTTGGGCATGAAAATTAAAAGGTATCGACCAAACATGAAATTATGGTTGAAACAAAGGAAATATGTTGAGATTTTATTGAAAAGGACTTGAATGCATGAATGTAAACATGTGAGTCCTCCTTTTCCTATTGGTCAAAAATTATCAGTTGAATGGTGCCCCAAGACATAAGAAGAAATTGAGTAAATGTCTTAGGTTCTTTATGTAAGTGATGTTGGAAGCCTAATGTATGTTATGGTGTGTACTAGACATGGCATTACCCATACAATGGAAGTTTTGATTAGATACATGATCAACCTAGGAAATAAACATTAGAATGTTATGAAGAGAATCTTAAAATAAATGAATTACACTTTATATTATGCAATATGATACCAAGGAACACTTGAGTATAATTAAAAAGTATATGTATAAATATTTTTTGATATGAATGGGTTGGAGATCTCAATTATCTAATATCTACAAGTGGTTATGTATTTAACTTCTTTGGTGGAGTATTCTACTTGATGAGTAAGATGCACATAATAGTTGCATTATCAACTTAAAAATCCAAGTACATGGTGGCCACTCAAGCAAGTAAGGAAGTAGTATGGTTAGAAAGGCTATGTTAAAATATTGGTTTCATATAGAAAGTAGTGAGGATAGATTGTGATAATCAATGTATAATATATTTGGTGAAGAACCATGCTTATCATGCTTGGTCAAATAATATTAATGTATAATACCATTTTGTTAGATACATGGTTGAAAATGAAAATGTGTTTTTAGAAAAGTTTGATAATCTCAAGAATGATGTTGATTTATTTAACAAGGTTGTAAGTACCAAGAATTTTTCTTGGTGTGTAAGATCAATGGGTATGGCTTTCATTAATTATTAAAAGTGTGCAGCTATGATTTTATATGCAAAGTGGCCAATAAGTGGAAGAATGTTATATATTTTTAGTATTTTTTGCATGATTTACACCTCTTAGGTACTATGTACCCTAACATGTATAGATTTTGTGCATAATATTAATGGGCATGGCTTCCATTAGTTGTTGAAAGTATGTAGCTATGTATCCATATTCAAGGTGGCCAATAAGTGGGAGAATGTTATATATTTGTAGTATATTTTGCATGAATTACACCCTTTAAGTACTATATATCCTAGCTTGTATATCTATTATTTAAGGCATCACCTTGGCTAGTGTGTTTGTGGGGGCATGCATCCCTTACTTGGAGGTTCAATGGTGGGATATCTCAACTTATTTTAGAACGGATGCGTGTTTTGGTAATCCCATGGGTGTTTTTACCCATAGTAACTTATATTTAGTTTCATGACTCATGGTTTCCTATTGATATGCATACTAATACTCACACATGCATTAGGGTAAAACAAAACTTTGATGTACATGAGTGTGTCATAAATGATTGATTTCATGCAATAAAGAAGAAGGTTTTTGTGTTGGCTTTTTTCCCAAAAGGGTTTTCCTAGGTGAAAATATTGTGTATCATGTGTGTGTGCAACTTTTAATTTTAATATAGCTTTATATTATGTAAACATGAATTCTCCTACACTATTTTATCAATCTATTTAATATTTAATTAAGGAAATTAAAAATGTCAATGTATCAAATATCCAAAAAATTATACCAAACGGTTACACCCTGAATCACATAAAGTATGACCAACATAAAAATCATAAAGCATAGTCAGTTGTTGCATAAATTTGGAGTGACATAAACATCAAAAAATCTTAATCTACTATTATATAAGCTCAAATTTTATGGTTTGAGTCCCTTTTTCCGCACCCCATTTTAATAAAAAAAACTATTTGGAAACCAATCACATATAGTGTCACATATGCATGTTACTTTTGTGTTAAAAACTCCATGCTCAAGTCAAGAATCATTTTATGAAGATCTAACAATGGAATTTAGGAGTAGGAAGTGATGAATGTCCTTACAAATCAAACATATCCTTGGAAATATTATTAAAATGACAATATTTCTTGTCTTCCCAATTTTAGATAATTTTTTATTTTGATGTATGTTTGTGGCACAATTAGTTGTTTCCTAAACTTAAGTTGAAGATGGGAAATGTGTTAGAATTAATAATGTAACCCACTTAATCCCCTTTATTTTTCGTGGTACCACAACAATTTCACATACAATTTTGTGAGTAGGAATTGAACCCAGGTTACTCTTTTCATTTATAAATGTATTCATTTAATCATTGCATTATAACTTGGAATTTTTTTATATGTTTTAATATTTTATTTACTATATTAAATTATGGTTGATAAGGAATTATTGGAAAATACATGATTTGAATGTGGGGCTCTTTAATCTAATTATTAGGTGTGATTTTGTATTAAAACATGCGACCATATAATAAGTTATAGCAATTGTGCATATTAACATTAATATTTATGTTTCAAAATAGTAGAATTATAATTAGTATTGAAAAAAAATTGTGCTACATTGTTATAAATGGCAAATTATTTGGTATTACATGTTGTAAAATATTTTTCAATTGGAAAGAAGTTAAAGAGTGTGAAAATATTAAAGACATGGATTCTTTTTATATTTATCATTCTCTTTTTAATACTAATATATGTTTAGAGGTTTTTTGTGTGGCTTGTGACTTTGTTTAATTATTAGACAATTATCAAATTATATGATGAAATGGTTGAAAAATTAATAGATTTTATAATATTTATTATTTTTCTCCTACATAAATAAGAGTTGTGATGTGAATTTAGTACTTGTTATTTATAGGAATATTTAAAGTGAAAAAAATTTGAAACATGTTTAATAAAAATTAAAGATGTTATTAAAGAAGTTATAAATAAGAGTAACTTTAGTCATTACAGTTTGTTCATAAAATAAGCTTGTATTCTATAAATAAGAATTTATGATCACACTTAATATTATTTGTATTTGAGAAAGAATGAACATATAAACCAATAAATCTAAAGCTCTCTAGATAATTTAGGGTATAAATATGTTGATATATGAGGTGTATGAGCACAACCCGTACACTACCAATTTACTAGATAGTTTGAAAAGGTAGTGCTTTATGAACCTGCATATCTCGAGAAAAGATATGTAATATCATCTAATTATAGGGTCTTACTTAACCCAGTACCACATACATTGAACTAATTGAGCTTTGTCAAAACCTAGGTTGTTATTAGTGAATGAGCACAAACCTTACATTACCAATTTACTAGCTAGTTTGAAAAGGTAGTGCTTTATGAACTTGTATATCTCTAGAAAAGATATGTAATGTCATCCTCCTTACATGGTCCTACTTAACCCAATACCACATACATTGAACTAGTTGATCTTTGTCAAAACCTAGATGGTTATTTTAAATCTAAATTATTGAATTAGAAACATGCCTACAAATACTTAAACTATTATCAATGTTGTGTCTTCCAAGATTGTAAACCTAAGGTTCCCCCCATCCCACTGAGAAGATGAGATAGGATCCAAAAGTGATGAACCTGAAATACCTTCTACATTATTTATATTACAAGATACTCTTTTTTCCTCCATAATATGATTTTCTTCACCATTATTATTATTATCTACTAAACATTCAACCATGATGCTACTATAAAAATACATTTGGTCTGGTTCAGATCTAACTAATATAATTGGATGAGGATTTAAATAATACAACTAGGTGAGGAAGCAACTTAGATCCATGTACAATTTTCCTTCATTTTCAACTAGTGTTTGGTTGGAAATAAAATTAGAATAATTAATATCTAAAGTTGTTTTATAATTGTAGCTGGGGTGCAAATGCAAATAATCATCCTTGAGAGAATTGTCAAGGATATTCATAGTACTAATTTTTTAATGGATGGAAATTTGTGTTTATCAATTACCATTCATCAATCCTTGAATTCAAATGAATATTGAAACAAAATTCTAGACAATAGACATTTTATCTTCAATGGCATAACCCTGGTCATCTACATTCTCAGTGTCACTATCATTGTAAGATGTACACTCATTGACAAAATAACTACTGCTAGCATGGCTACCAATGTTTTAAATATTACAATCTAAACCATTCCCACAAGCTTTATTGTGTGGTAAATTAATAGTATCCATGATATTTATTCACTCCCCCCAATAAATATGTGATTCAATCCAAGGACAAGTTCTAAAGATCCTCTTGTTTAACTCCAACCATATATTCTAAGGAATTGGTTTGGGTATATCATTTTACAAAGGTTCCATTTGTAATTTTTGGCTTTGACATGAACATCTCTAAAGTTACTCTTGAATTGAATTTGGGGTGGCCCATGACCATCCCAATTCATCTAAAACATAGTGGGAACTATTTTATTAGTATTCACATAAAATTAACATATGTTCCACATCTTTACTATTCATAACTCATACTGACTTGGCCCTAGTGATCCTATTTTCATTGGTTTAGGTTGAGTCTGAATTATGTATTGCATATCTTGTTAGGCAAATGCATTGGGATTTGTTTAGTATAATTTTAACCAAATCTTCTTACTTGACTAGTCTAGCCCTGTGGTATTGAGATTTCATCTTTAATTATACATTCAAATATTATCTACTAATGGATTTTATTATACATATCACTTGCCTCAATTTCTATATAATGATTAATATACCACCAAATGAGTTTGTACCTTTAATATGCATTATATGAGGACCTAGTTTGAATGGAATTTTTTTTCCTAAAAAAAGCCACATGATTTGACATCTAAAAGGTTAGTTTGTTCCACTTTAATTGAATACCCACATGCATTATATCTAAGAGTGATGTCAAGTGGTTGAGTGAGTATTTGGATATGTTTTTGGTGTATCCTTGGGAAGCTATGATATGTTTCTTATAAATTATAGTAGAAGTTAAAAAATAAACACTAAGATAATAGATAGAGTAAATTTATTACAACCAAAAATATATTATATCCATTATTGTTGAATTTATAGATGTATAGTGACAAGGATATGTGTTGGATAGATAAGACCAAGCATAAATAAAGAGTATAAATCCCCGATAATTGGTGAATTGTTTTTATTCAATGCATTTTTAGGGATGCCTTTGTAGATACTAAATATGAATTATATAGCACCTCAATCTTGTATACTTGAAAATTAATTCTCATGGTTGTACCCTTTAGTTCCTATACCTTCTCACCACAAAAAGGCTCGCATATACTATCTCTTATACCAAATTGATTATCTCTCAATCTAACAATTGTTATTATAATAACTAAGCCTTCTATACTATGAAAAATGTTCTAAACCTAATCATTATCCTTCTCTAAAAGTTATGGACATGTACCTATTTTTGGCTTCCCAGACACTTGTGTCCCAGCCAAATGCTTACATCAACACAAGTGTTGTGTGTCAAACTAGGTGTCAATTTCCCTAAAGTCATCAAATGTTCAATCATAATGTGTATTATGGTCATCCTAAGTTATTGAATGTGATATATTTCTTGAAATCATTTTTATCTATGCATGATCAATCCTCATTTATTCCTTACCTAGAAAAGACCTAGCAATTCACAAGACAGCTTATCTAAAGCACTCAATCAAGAATTCAAGTGAGTAAAGATTCCCTATTATTTCATATTTCAATATCAATTATAGGGACAACTAATCTACAAGTCTAAAGTATTTATGGAACATCCCATGAGTCATATTTTTCATGTTACAAACTAGGTCACTATATGTACTTGCTTATCACACATTGCATCCTTACGCACACACAATTCAACATGTAGGGGATAACTACATAAGTCTGAGGCCATATTCATAGTATAGGATATGTAGGAAATTCCCATTGACATAAGGGTCCTTGGTCAACACCATGTGCCCACTAACCTATTTTTCCATAGTCACTCTAAGGGTGAGGAAGCTAGGGTTTGATCAGTAACGACATTCTTGAGTGAGATTTGAGTACACGAGAGCAAAGGTGATAGAAAATCTATAAGGTTTTAGGTGGTCACATCTATATCTATTAAATATTGTATACTTAACACCTATATTCAACTCAAACACCAATGTTGATGTAACCATCTAGATTTGATGGAAGCATCCCATGCCACAGAGTGTAAATTTACAAAATATGATGATTAATCTAAAATCAAGATCTAGTCCACTTTCATCTTGTTTTAGCTCAAATATATATGTGCATAATATACCAACTATGTAATCATTTTTTTAATTCATTAAAATATCAACCAATAGTTGTACTTTATATTTTTATCATATCTCAACATTTAAATTCAAAATATTGTTTATTTGAGTTTACAATTAATTAACCTACTATAAACCTATTTATCACCCATATTCTTATTCATTTATATATTCTTAACCCTATACTATATTGATCCATATTAATATAGGGTTAAATATATGGTGAACCTATTTATGTATGTAAACCCTAGTTTATCTGAGGGCATTCAATGTTTTGAGGTTTTTCATTACTGTTTTTCAGTTTTGTTCTATCCTTTGTATACAACCTAGGCATAGCCCTAGATTAGTTGGTGTTTCTATCTAACACCTAGAGCTTCCTCATTGTCTAAATAATATGGCTCAACCCAATGAATAAACCACTCTTATACCTAACAAATATGTTAATAATGAAATTGAACCACATACTAAAGAGGTTATCATAAAATATGATTTTGATCACAAAAATAATGAAAATAAAAAAATAAACCAAGAGAAAGTACAATATCTTGCTATGTTTCTACACCATATCTGATAAAACCTATATGATCTTGATGAGATCATAAGAACCATATTAGAAATTAAAAATAAAATAACATAGATGAATAAATAGTTCCATCTATTAATCATGATATTAGAGATACAGATCATTTCTATATACCAATGACCCTCCTTGTGAGCATATCACCACTTCATACTTATAATGGGGGAATGTGATATGTGTTTACACATTTATTCCCTAAAATTACTATTTCTACATCTTACATGGAAAACATTAATACTTCAACCCAATTACTAGTTTAAATGCCTATATCCACTCAAACTATGGGTACATCGCATTTGGTGACTTATCAAAATTCAAACCTTAGTAATCAGGATGTGAAAAATCTTGTCCAAAATATTAAAAAAATTCAAGTTAATTTTAAAAATATTGAACAAAATTATATGAAATCACCTTATGTTATTGATTCACAAGAGGTGTTGCATAACCCTCTTGCACATAAAATATATGTACACCCCTTTCTAACTAGTTTTGTTCACCTAAGTTCACCTTTTATGATGGTGAGGGTGATATTGAATAACATCTTCAATATTTATATGTGTCATGCCTTGATTATGCCTCCAATGATAAAATTTTGATTAAACTATTTCTAAGGATCCTTAAGGACTATGATCTAAGGTGGTTCCATGATTTACCAATCTAATCAATAAAAGCATTCAAATCTATTGAACATCAATTTTTGGCACACTTCTATATCAATGTTACCAAAAAGGTTTCCTATGCCAAAATTACAAAGATCAAACAAGGAACCAATGAACCTATCAATGAATATGTCTTAAGATACAACATAATGTTGGCTAAAATGACCAATCCAATGTTAGATAAATAAATTTAAGACATCTTTTAGTAGAGTTTACTTGCCCCATTACCTAAGTCCATTATTTTCATAAAATTTAAATATTTCAATGACATATGATATACTAATCATAGTCGTGAAATGAAACTTACTTCATTAAACAAACTTAAGTATATAGCAAACACACTAACAACATAAAATACCAAGTTTACTATGAAACGAAGTTATAAGGTAAAACCCACAAAACCTAAAAGGAAAATAGATATTATAGTTAATGTGATGTCACAACAATCTAATTGGATTTTCTTATCTAATGCACTAAGGAGATAATTTACACGCATACCTAATTTTTCAACTTCATTACTTCTAAAGCTTTTGTAGTGTCACTTAATATCTATCCTTCATCTTATAGAGGTTAATATGAGTCAACCTCTACTCAATGGATATGATTCAAATGCTTATTGTGACTATCACCAAGGCCCTAAGCATTCTATGATTTGTTGTTTTACCTTGAAGCATAAGTTCCAAGACCTTATCGATGACCAAAAAATTACATTTGATGATCCTTCAAAGGGAACAAGTTCACAACCTGGTGATCATCAAAATTAAAAGCTATTTAAAAATCATTTACAAGATAGTTCTAAGAAGGAATTAAAAGTAAAAATGGTGTATAATGCATATCTTACTCCACCACATTATGGGCTCATCCATTAGATGGGATTATTGGTACTTATATATGACATACACCTCCTATGGTTTAAATAACTTTTATTAATTTTGATGATAATGAGATTGTGGATGATGACTCAATTATTCATTCATTATTCATTTGATCATACCTTGATCACTATCATATACAAAGTGTTATGATTGATAATGGTGCAAGTGAGAATGTTTGCACCATGACATTACTTATGTAGTTGGGTTATACACATGATGATTTGCATCCTTCAACTAAATTAGTTTGAACATTCAATGGGACCTCACAATAAGTTACTAGTGAGATTGACTTACCTTTATAGGTTGGCCCAACACATGTGGTCACTACATTATCAATTATACCATACACAAGAGTCTTTGATAATTTATTGGGATGACCTTGGATACATAAACTACATGAAATACCTTCTACAATGTATGGGTGTATTAAATACATTCATTTGAATAGGGTGATTATAACTTACAAAATTCTATATGAACATCCACTTGAAACAAAAAGTTTACACCTAGGTAGATAGTTATCAAACCTACTAAGATTAATCCTTCATGAAAGGGTAATCAATAAATAATACCCTTTCCTAGGTTGACAACACTTGAAATACCATTACATCAAAGACACATAATGGAATCAACATAATAATTATCTATTACACATCATATTTAGATATATAGAGCACCTAAACATGATCCTATTAATGCTACTTCAAAGAAACCACAAAGCATTCAAAAATGGGTTCTATAAACCCCTACTCATTCTATTATCTCTTCATGACCACATAGTCCTATTATATGTATGTAGAGCATTACATATCCTATAATGCTAGATATTACATGAATAAATGCTCCTTGGTAGTACTACTAGTTTATTACACCAAGTTAAGAATGGGTAGATACCTATGCGCATCCTTTGGATGATATCATAATATAGGCCTTTTCTTTAAAATATTCCAAAAATACCAAAACAATTAAAAAATCCAAAAATCCAAAAATATTTTTAGAATTTATATATTTTATTATATCTTTAGAATCTATGTTGTTAGTTCCACGTTGGTAGATATCATATCATTCATTTTTATATACATATGTGTCTCATGTATCTTTAGAGTGTGATACAGGCATACCCAATCAGATGATCTATGTATTTTTAGATGTTGGGCCTTCTCTCTACTCTATCATATGGACACTACGGGCATATGCTTCTTTGATCATGATACACTTAGGTTACACTATTCTATGATCATTTTTCATTATCATGTTCAATCTTATATACATATACATGCCTTTATCCATGCATATATTTTATCAATGTACTTGATATTCTATGTTCTTAAAAAATTTTGCTAGCATATATATCCATGGATGAGTATGATATGTTTATACTGGTCACTTATGTTCTATGCTTTCCTTTTATGCACTTCCTTAAGTGTCTTTCCTTATTTACTATTGTTTTACTTGTATGAGCATTTTAATAAACTCTATTGTTTACATCCCCATGCCTTTATTCACTTACTTTAATGTTTGAATATGTCATTGTTTGCCTCGTGGACATTTGACTATGTTGTATCCCTTTAGTTGTGTGACATTTAAACATGTCCCTTGTTTGAGCTCTCCTTGGACCATTATATTTCCATTTGATTTTGAGTGATCTTGTGTGTGCATTTGATTGATTGTTGAGATTGTATAGTTACTATGTAATCATTATCATGATCTATATCATGCATCTTAGGCCTTGACATGATCACATTCTATGCCTTCAATGATATATTTAATTAGACATGTTTATTCTATATGTTACATCATATTTTCATAAATTATATAGTTATCTTATCATTTTAAGGTAAGGTGACTGTCAATTTTTATTTCCCCTCACCTCAAAAAGGGGGAATATCAATGGGGCATGTCATAGAGGCATGACCTCCACATTGTTCATAGTTTCAGATTCAGAGGGGGCATGATATGGAAACATGTTCTCCACACTTATACCAGTTCTTAGTTTTAGATTTAGTGGGGTCATGTTATGGAAACATGTTCTCCACACTTATACCAATTATTAGTTTCATATTTTAGTGGGGGATTGTCATGGGAATATGTCTTCCACATTTATAGCGTAAGTTGACTTGGATCACTTAAGCTCATCAGATTATAAGTATGACTGGGTTGTACATAGTTTCTCTAAGTTTGGGGGTAAATCACCCTATTATTTATATATATTCACTTGAAATTTTTACATTTTTATTAATCTTAATTTCAATTATTCATAAGGAAGCATCTTTTGAAATAAAATTTCCAGAAGGCAAGATGGTTGCATCGATACACAAGTGTACTCCTAACATTATTTTATTTACTTTAAGAATTTCAAATTATTTCAATTCTAGATTATATTTATTGATTATATACTATAACATGTTCTTGGTTATAGGTTAGTCACCAATAAATCATTCAATTTAGACTCATGGAAAGACAAGGTATGTTATACACACCCAGGTACATATTTATTTCCTTTAAACTATAAATTTCATTAATAGATTAAAGGGGAGAAATTTAGATAGTAAAAATGAATTATATAGAACCCCACTCTTGTATACTTTACAAGTAGGTATCATGGTTGTACCCTTATATTCCTAGACCTCACTATTAAAAGGCTCACTTCTGTTATCTATTATACTAAATTACTTATCTCTTAGTCTGAAAACTATTATTCTAATAACCAGGGCTTCTATACTGTGAAGAAATGTCTAAACCTAATAATTATCCTTATCTCTTAGATTTGGACATGTACCTATTTTCTAGTTTTATAAACACTTGTGTCCTAACTAGACACCTACATCAACACAAGTGTCATGTTCCAAAATAAGTGTCCAATGCCCTAAAGTCATCAAATTTGTAATTATAATGTGTATTTATGGTCAGCCTAAGTTACTTAATGAAATATATTTTTTGAAAGAATTGATATATATGCATGATCAAACCTCATTCATTCCTCACCTAGAAAATACCTAGCAACTCACAAGGAAATTTACCAAAATCACTCAATCAAGAATTCAAGTTAGTGTGCACCTGAGTTGGCCTAATGGTGAACAACATGTGCTCCTAAAAAGGATGTCACAAGTTCTAATACTATAGGGGATAAGGTATGCACACCTTTTATGAAATGTATCCACATGTAATGCACTAAATAGATTGATGTTAAATATGATGGGGGTCAGCAAGTGGCTTGAAACCTATGTTCAATGCGATAAGGCAAGCTTATAGCCCATGGATAGGGATACTATTCACCACTAGTTTGGGTATTCTAGTTATAAAAATGTCTATACCCAATAATTTTCCCCCATTAATGGGTCAACAATAGTTGTAGGAAAAAAAGTAAGAAAGGATATGAGCTCTTGGACTCCTCCACCAATAGGGTGGTTTAAGTTAAACTTTGGCAGGGCCTCTAGAGGAAATCTAGGTGCTTTAGGGGTTGGTTGTATTATTCATGATTGTAGAGGATCTTTGATCAAGGCAATGTCTAAAAAAAATTTAGATGGCACCAAAAATGAAGTAAAAGCTCAAGCACTTTTTAATGGGTTTGAACTTGAAATCTGATGCAATATCAATAAGCTCATCATCGAAGGGGACTCATAGATTATCATTTTTGCTTTTCAAAAAAGGGTTGCTAGTTCTTGGAAGCTAGAAAACATTCTATCTAATGTTCAGGATAGATTTTTTCTTTTTGCCTTTTTGGAATTTAATCATTGCTAATGTGAATGAACTACTATGGTTGACTTCTTGGCCAATTGTGGCATTGACCAAACTAAAATGAGTTGAGTGGACAATATGCATAAAACTTGGGAGAATTTTTTGTCCCTTATCTCCATTGACTTGGGATGTTAACTTATATCTTCAATATTTTTTATATTATTTTAAAAATGAAAAATAATTAAAAAATGGGAAGGTTTGGATTATCAACAATGTCTTTTCTATCGCAGAGAGATTGCTAATTTTATTAGCATTTTTAGTGGATGGATTGAATTCATTGGTAAATCTTTTGCCTTAATCATCCATAATGATTATGTTCATGGTGATGATATTTTCATAAATGCAAAGGATACCTTTTCATTGGCTAGTGTGATGGTAAGCCTATGGTCTGTGTGCCTCAAGATGTTTCCATGATGACACTTGATCACTTTTCATGGATTTGATATGGCTTGATGCCATTAAGTTGAATGGTGTTTTTTGTTTTTCTCTAGATTTCCACTTGGCTCTCCACCTGGGTTATGGCTTGTTTTCTCTTGGTGATATTAGATTTATCATGGATCATGGAGTTGTAATTGTGCTCACCACTCTTGTTATTTATGATAAAAGTTCCATTCAAGATATGGCATTTGAAGGAGGATTATTTGGGGCAATAATAAAAAAATATCTTCTAGGTGCCAATGGAGGAGCTGTTCAAGGAAATTTTGCTAGTGTTGGGAAATGATTATCTAGAATAGGGCATTCACAATTGTATCAACTTAGAGGTGGATTGCCTTGTTTGCTTCAGACCTTACGGCATTGCTTTTTGACTTTGATGTAGTTTCTAATTTTGTGTCTTTATTCATCAAACCAAAACATCACATTGGTCTCTTGGAGGACATTGCCAAGAGTGATTTGGTTCCTTCCCCAAATTACCATTCACCAAATCAAATAGATTTGGTTTGATCCTAGTGTCAACCTTTCATGCTTTTAAAACCCATTTTTTACTCCTGATTAGCTTTATGGAAGAGCTCCAACAAAAGGTATGTTCTTCAAATTCTTTAGAGGGTCACTTTTTAACCCTACCACCCATGGCACAAATAAAAAGCCCAATTATGGAAATAATTCAATGGAGGGAAAGTCATCATAATAGAGCAAGGGTGGAGGCAATTAAAAATTTAACTAATATGGTGGGTCGTGGCATAGTTGTAGCTCTTCACTGGCTTAGGAAATCACAAAAAGGGTTATTTCAAAGGTGATGTAGGCCATACTTGATAACAACAACATAGTTACTTCAGTGGGTGGTTGTAAAGTTTTTTCTCAGGAACACAAGTGCTTGGAAATGGATGAGGCCTCTACCATAAAATTTAAGGCCAAGGAAATTATTTTTGTTGAAGACCTGGATGACATCATTCTACCTTGAGTAAGAGTATGCTTTCTCTATCATCTAGTTTTTTGGTTAGCCATCTTATGTTGGTTGGCCTTAGAGATGCGTTGGGGTTTTTTAAACCTTTTTTTTGTTGATTATATATTTTATGTCTATTTTGGTCTTTATTTGGCTTGCCACCTTGTTGTCTATGTTGATCTCTATTAAATATGTAAATAGGTAGATTTATTACTCTAAAAATTTTAATTTTTGGATGATTATAGATGGATTAGTTTTAATGTCAAAATTTAACTCCAAAAATATAATCAACTAAAAAGAATGAAATCCAAATAATAATAAACACTACACACAAGTTGATAACAGAGTTTAGTAGATGCCTACATCTCTGGGTTCTCTAAATGATGAATTAATTCATTATAAAAATCCATTTTCAAGTATAATTTAAAACTTACAAAACTATAATGAATCTATCATGAACTCAAGTGTTAATTAGTCCTACAGAGACCCAATTTGGTCTTGGAAGGCTTTCATAATGTTTTGGTATGACTTCCATGTTTCACACCCTCCTATTGACTTCTCTTCTGCTATATGGCCTCCAAGAGCCTCTACACAGAGTTAATTCAGAATAGGCATTAGTCATTGGCTCCATAAAACAATCCTCCTCCATGCCTCCAAATAGTGATAACTACTCCAATAAAGCTATTATTACAATATATAGATTAATAACACCTTATGAATAATAGAGAATTGGAGATTTTGTAGTCTCATAAAATGCTCCTCCAGTTCTCTCAAAAAACCCTCTGCTCTTTTCCTAAGCTTTGAGTAATAAACACTAGAATTAAGCTTTATAATCCTTTACAAAACAATAATAATAGTAAGAAAAATCCAAATATCTTTTAATACACTTATAATGCCTTCATAATCTCACTTAAGGCTTGAAAATTTGAATTAAGCTCAAATGTTTTTGCATGAATTAGGCTTGAGTGGCTTGACTATGAATTCCTAGAATTCCAATCAAGTTATCCTTCCTCAAATGAACCTCCACCCCCTTTATATACTTTTGGAGGGTCCACTTTTTGAGGTTTGAATAGGAATCCCTTTAAAATATTTGTGGGATTTAACATTATCCCCCAACTTATCCCATATATATGGGATTCACCATTATCTATGCCTTTAAATAAGTCTCATATGTGGGATAGAGGGAAATAATAATTTATTTATTTTAATGCTCCACATTTTGACTAATATATGTCATGTGTCACCTACAAATTTATCCACATGTCCCATGTTAATTTTTCCATGTGCCAGCATTTAATTGGTCTATGTTGTCACATCATCACTTTTATTGGGTTTGATAATAACTTTGACTAGCCATAACTTTTTGTATACAAACTTGGAATTGGTCTAATAAAAATGCATTGAAAATCTTGTGATGATTTTTACACCATGGAACTAGTTTAGAAACATTCCAAGACCATCAATTTTTCCATTTTGACTAGCTTTGACTATTTGTTTATCAACCTTTAACCAATGATAATTGGAGCATATGTTGTCCCTTTTTCACATTCCAATAGTTGTTAGAAATATCTTAATTATCTCTACATAATTAATCACGTTTAAAGAAAACTAGGGAACATCTGAAAATATCCTCTAGATCATTGTTTTCAACCATATCCTTTACTTTCTATGGCTGGGTTTTTTGTAAAAACTTTTATATGGCTGGGAAACACATAAACCCTGTATCTATCTAAAGAATTCAAGTGAGAAAATTTTACTCATTCTTTCCTATTTCATAGGATCAACCCATTTACATGCTTTAAGTATTGAAGGGACATCCTATGAGCCATATTTTCCAAGTTACAAGCTAGGTCACTCTATGTATTTGCTTATCATATATTACATCTTTATGAACACACAAGCCAACATGTAGGGGAGAAATACATAAGTATGAGGCCCTATTAGAAGTATTGGTTATGTAGGTAATATCCATTAATAGACGGGTCTTTGGGGCAACTCAACACTATGTGTTCACTAACCCATTTTCTACATCACTCCAAGGGTGAGGAAGCTAGGGTTTGATCATTTGATAAGGAGTGAAAACCTATGAGTTAGATTTGATTACACAAGATCAAAGGTGATAAAAATTGAGAAGTTTCTAGGTGGTCACACCTAGATCCATTCAATATTTTACATTAAACATATGTGTCCCTTAAACACTAACATCGATACAATTATCCAGATCTGACATAAGTATATGAGGCCATAAAGTGCAAATTTTTAGAATATGATGATTGATCAAGAAGTCCAATTTAGACCTATTTCAGCTTAGATATGCATGTGCACAATAAATCAACTAATAAATCATGTTTTTAATTCATTTCAATATCAATGAACAATAAACAACCCTATAATATATTACGTCTTCATAAAGCCAATTCCTATTGACAACTTTTTATATATACCTAACAATACCCATTTTGAAATTTTGGAAAACTTATTAATAATCATATGAAATCTTATTGACATATTTTTATAAATACCTACCAATACCCATTTTGAAATTTAAGAAAACATATCAATAATAATATGGAAGCTTATCAACATTGTAATCATATATGGGTAGATTTTATTAAATATCTTTGTTACAACATTTAGCTAAAATTAAAATCTCAAATCTGAAATTCTAAATAAATTCAGGTGATTACTATACATGCTCCATTAAAGGTATTACTTTTGTAATGTCCTTTGGTGATTCCAATTTGTTGGTTATATTAATAACATTGGGACTAGTTTTAACTACTACTTCTTGGAAATGTCATATAATATACCATCTACATTTATTTCCTTGAATGTAATAATAGTCCTCCTTAACACAACCACATACACTAAGATGAGGTTCTTAAAAGATCCTCTCTCATCTCATTGATTCACTAGTCATCTTAAAGGTTTTTAAATCTTTCAAGTGAATTTTTCTCAAAAAATAAATAACATAATTTATGTAGAAAGTTTGATAAAAAATTATGTCATGGGTAGCATCAAAAGTTTTGAAAAACCCAAAACATATGGGTTTTCTATCTGAGAGGAAATTTAGAAGTGTCGTGAAGTAATTTACAATTTGAATTTGTGATGTAGTTTGTGTAAGTAGATTGTATCATGGATTTTTATGTGTTTTTTACAAAGAATTAGGGCAATATTTTCATCAAAGCTAATAATTTTGTTTAAGACTTAATGATAAAATAGAAAATGTAAATTACATCAAATGTTTTTAAAATTATGGCTTTATTTACATATGGTTATTGTGTCAGATGTTTTTAAAAATCATAGTTTTGTTTTCATATTGTAGTTACATCTGATGAAGAAAATTAATGTAAAAAGCTTATTATAAATGATTATCGATGTAAATTATAAAATGAATGTAAATTTTAATAGACACACACACATGTATATGTATATGTGTGTGTGTATATACACACACATATATACATATACATATACATATACATACATACATATATGTAAATATATATGTATATTTTATTATATATGTATATTTTATTAATTATTTTTTATAATCATTGTAGAATATGTCACATATTATCAATGACGATGGTAAAGATGACACTACATGCTTAGCTTATTAGTTTTATTGTAATATGTATGGCTGACCTATGGTGAGAATACCCTTTGACTTACTCATTTGATAATCTCTAGATTAAAAATTTGTAGGATCAATCATTCTTACTAAATTATATAGTCCCAATATCTAAATTATGGTATATATAAGATGTAGTGTTAGAGTATTATATTATCATATATTTTGAATTATATGCTTATTATAAGGATTTTGGAGGTTTCCCACTCGAAGTAGTATAATGTTATATTTTAGTATTATTTTCTTTATTTTACTTATCTTGTGTGCATATACTCTATGTGCCCTTATTTGTGAATAAATGTTGTTATTTTTTTTTGTCTTTTATGGATTTGTGACTTATTGATGTGTATAATCTCTTGAGATATAGTAAGTTCATTAAAATTAGTATAATAATTTTTATTTTAAAAACACTTATGTAACATAATGGAATTTTGAAGAGAAGCTATAATTAGTAATTTATCCAAGATATTGATTTGTTTAGTGAAGTCTTCTTATTGGTTTTAGTGTATACTAAGACATACACTTTTGATAGTTTAAAATGCACTTGTATAAATATTATTTATAGATAAGTAAATATCTATGTAGACATCATTATGTATAACTTATCTATAATAAAATGTCTATAAATTAATAAAAATAATACTTTCTCTTTAATAATTATCCTCCAATTAAGATATGTTTGATTAGTGAAGATTTTTTTTTTAAAAATCCCTAATATCAAAATTAGGGTATATAAGATGTAGTGTTAGAGTATTATATTATCATATATTTTGAATTATATGCTTATTATAAAGAGTTTGGATGTTTCCCCCTCGAAGTAGTCCAATGTTATATTTTATTATTATGTTCTTTATTTTACTTATCTTGTGTGCATATACTCTATTTTCCCTTATTTGTGAATAATTGTTATTAATTTATTTATCTTTTATGGATTTGTGACTTATTGATGTGTATAGTCTCTTGAGATATATTAAGTTCATTAAAAGCAGTATAAGAATTTTGATTTGAAAAACACTTATGTAACAGAATGAAATATTGAAGATAATTTATAATCAATAATTTATCCAAACTCTTTATTTGTTTAGTGAAGTCTTATTATTGGTTTTAGTGTATACTAAGACATACACTTTTTGATATTTTAAGATGCATTTGTATAAATATTATTTATGGACAAGTAAATATTTATGTAGACATCATTATCCATAACTTATCTATAATAAAATGTCTATAAATGAATAAAAATAATACTTTCTCTTTAATAATTATCCTCCAATTAAGATATGTTTAATTAGCGAAGATTTAAAAAAATAGAAATCCTTTTATATCCTAAACCTGTTTACTTATATATAAGACTTTGAAAGGTATGAATGAATATTGATTATTAAAATGTATTTATTATTATATATTTCTTGTCAAAAGGGCCTTTGACTCTCCTTCACATATATGCATGAGTGAAAATATGATTTTCATCCTACCCTAAACACATATTTGTTCTTTGTTTTAAGTTTATACTAGTGTGCATGTACTTTGAACAAAATTCTTGAAATTATTCAATAAATCTTGGAGCCCTTTTTTAAAATTTCATATTATTAGAATTTATACAAGATTCATTTCATTTCATATATGTTTTATGATTTTACTATTGGAACACTTTAGGATATCATATAATAAAAAAAATGATAATACATGAAGATTACATAGTAAAATTGTCAGTTGGTATTCACGGATAAAACTCCACACTAGAGGAAAAGATCCATCTCAAAACAAAAGTAGGAAAAAAAAAAGCTAAACTAAACATAAGTAGTGGAACCCTAAGAAGGAGGATGAGGATCATCCTTTGGATATAGATCCCCCCAAGTGGAAGGATCTACAAAATGATGATTTGGGGCCACCCAACCATTCATGGGATTCATAGTCACTATCCCAACCATCAACATGTTACATCTAAGAACTAGTGATTGTAGGATAGAATATATAAAATGGATATGCATCAAATTTTCTATAAAATAATGGTGATCCCAACCCTCTTAGATGAAATCAAGTGGAAAAGTGTCCATGGCTATGAGAATGACTTTTTTTTCCATATAGGAGGTGGCAATGGTGGCCCCTAAGGTGGCCTGTCTAGTGGCACTTGACTAATAGTGCATAGGACACTCCCCTGGTGATCTATTAGTTCTTAGAGGTGGAGATATTCTATAGTCACCTTATCAATTTAGAATTGAATCTTCATACAATCCAAAAATATAACAGAGACCTCATTGAGTGAAAAATCATAAGAGCAAACATCATTATTAAAAATTACATTATTTATAGCCTTCCATAGTTGGAAAATAATGATGGATCTTAAAAAAATTAACATGAAATCAATAGAATTTGTCTATTTAGTTGAGTCCCCAAGAAGAGTATGTCTCCAAGAAAATGGCTCAGGGTAATAAGGTTGGAATAGGCTATGGATCCATTCTAATTAAGTTGGGCACATAGATAAAACTAGAATAAATGTTTGAAAGACTCAATATGATGGTATGTAAGACACTTGGGTGGAGTGATGCTCATGTGAGAGAGTATTTCTCAAGTAGGAGGCCTTAGTAGATAAGGCACCATAGAAAGTAGGTGAGCTTAGGTTTGATCCTAGAGTGCCAAATTTTGTCAAGTCTAGGAAGACAATTTTTGGGACAACATTTAAGGCCCCAACACATATTGATCTTGCAGAGATTATGAAATAAAGGGATCATGTCTTGATAAAAAAGGTGTGGAGAATAATTTTTGAAATGGGTGTCAAAATTATAATGCCATTCTTTCCACCAAAATGGGGAGGTTCTAAACCAAGCTTATAAAGCATAACATCAAGAAACATCTCTTGAAACAAAGCACATAAGTTAAGCCTACATTATTTAATTGAAATTTATATTTCAAGTCATGCCAAAGAATCTAGTCCCTATCAGAAACCAAATTGTGAATGGAAAGAATACCTTTTTGAAATAGCTTGAGGGATTTGATTCCTAAAAATTTAAATAATAGAATGATAGTGCCTATCATAATAGGAGACCATGAGATGTTATGATCATTGAAAGATAAACCTATATGAAATCCATCTCCAATCCACTTCATGTGAGGCTTGATATATTTGAATGCTTTCCACATACTTTTGGAAACAAATAAACTTTCAATTTTTATAGGATTTATAGTGATGAGAAGGGAGTGGAAATATATATTTTTCTAACTAGGCTTGCCATAGGCCCCCTTAGAATAGATACAATGCCTTGAAATATTTTCTAGGTCTCGTTGCCTTCAATGTTATGAATCACCCATTTAGTACATAAAGTTTCACTTTCCATGTAAATGTCAATAATTCTCATGCCTCCTTTATCTTGAGGGAGACATCATATGTCCTAAGTGGCATAATGGAAGCCTTTGGCATGTTTGGAATTAGACCAGATAAAATCCCTAAGTATTTTGCTTAAACTCTCATAAGTGGCTTTAGAAGGATCTGAACAAGAGGAAGAATAAACATGGGTGGCCATCATAATCTTGGTACAACTTTGGAACTTCCCTACTAAGGATAATAGTTTGGTAATCCAATAACCAACCTTATTTCCACCCTTTTGATGTCATACTACCATAACTCAACCAAGGAACTATCAAAATAAAATGGGATGCCAATAAATTTTAATTTATCTCCACATGTAATCCATTTCCAAATATATTAGAAAAGACATTTAGGAATAGGAATCATACTTTATCTAAACTATTGTGTCTTATTCCACTACAAATTAGATATTAAGGCCAAATAAAAGGTATCAAAGTATTTCATAGCTTCCCAGAAGGTTTGCTCTTGCTCTTCGATCATGAGGAAAGTATCATCCATAAAGTGCCCATTAATGAGTTGGGAAGAGTGGTCAAGCAAAGATATACCAAAAATTAGATCCCTCTTAGATTTGAAGGCAAGAATATAACTTAAAGATTATGTAGAAAGAACACATAATGCTAGAGATAGTAGACATCCCTACTTAATGGAGTGTTGTAGGTCAATGCTATCAGAATTTAATCCACTAATGGTGAGGCATGTTGAGACATATGAGAGTAAAGTTTAGACTGATGAAATGAATAACTGGCCAAAACTTAGAGCCTTTAGCATGGCCAAAATAAAAGGCCACTCAATCCTTTCATAGGCTTTTTAAAATTAAAGATTGAGAAATATGGTTCTCTAATAAGAAACATTGTCTCATTCCATGCCTTCCTAGATTATAATAAGGTTTTCAATAATATATCTCCCTCTAATGAAGTTGGTTTACTCAGGATGAATGATTATAAGAAGAATAAGATGGAGGCAATTGGATAGAGCTTTGGCAAGGATTTTGTATGAGACATTCAACAAGGTAATGGTATACCAACTGGTAAGAAGCTCTAGATTACCCACTTTGGGTATGTATTTAATATTATCTAGATTAATTAAAGCTCTAAAAGATTGGTTTTATATGGATTATTTATACACATGAAGCAGGGTTGGGACCCAAAAATTACCATGTGGTTTTGTAAAATTCATATGGAAAATCATTGAGTCATGGGGCTTTGTCATTACTCATGCACCAGAGAGTCTCTATGAGTTCTTAGAGGGTTAAGGGAGATTCAAAAATCCACTATTTGACCAATTTAACCTTACAAGGAACCACATCGAGGCATTATTGCAAGGACTAATATATTTAAACCATAATCTCTTGGGATTAGAACACTAATTTGTAGTGATCCATGAATGTTGAAGAGATATTGGGAAGGGAAGTGAGCTTGGCTTGGAATATATTGATGGAAATAATGTGCATTTTTAGTTCTAAGGGATTTGAAGAAGTCCTTAGAGGCCTTATGACCATCATTGAGATAGTGTAGCATGGTGCATAATTATGCCTCTCTAGAAGCATGGCTTTCTACCACCTTAATATAGTGTTTAAGTGAGGTGAAAAGATTTAGCAAAATAGTGTCAAAAGGATTAATATCAAGGAGGGATGAGACCATTCAAAATTCCTTGAGTGTAGCATACTCACTATGTTTATTGATACTTATAACTTTTTTTCACATAGTGGTGGAGGAAAGTGGTGGTGCACAGAATGGCCTCATTCACCCACATAATCCAGCTAGTAGCATAAGTAGGGTGTGGCCAAAATCCATATTCAATATATCAAGTTAATGGTACTATTGTAGATTATAAGAGAAGTATTGAGGATGAACTAATTATGTGGCAGCTTGTATTACCCCATGACCCATTCCACTCTATAAGAGATAGGAGAATGATCAGAGATAAATAAGTCAGAATGGACACTAATAAGCTAGCCATTAATGTTGTATAAGGATAAACTATTTTGATATAAAAATATATAACGGTTGATCCTTTTTAGTACATGATAATCCTTGAGATTATAATTAGACCATGTAAAGTAATACATGTTATTAATTGGGTTTCATCTAAGGAGAGGGTCGATAAGACCCCATTTATTTTTGAAATAATACCATGCTTCACACTCTTTGATGTACAACCACATAAGCAAGGCACCAAATTTATCCTTGGAACTCTCAACCATATTAAAATCCCCACAAATGAGCCACATGGTAGGGGGAGATTTTCAACCAAGGATCACCAAATTAGAGATCTATCGAACCAACATTAGGAGCATAAATGTTGATAATGTCAAAATAATGGCCATTAATGTATAAAATGATACAAAAAGTGTAGTGTGATAGATCCTCCTATAAAAATAATGGGGGGTGAACTTAGGTGAAACTAATATATTAACACTACCACATCCATCTTCATGTACAATGAAAAGTAGAGAGGCATCATGCCAAATACAATGTATAGAAGTCTACATAAAAAACATGTAACTTTAACTTCTTGTAGACAAAAAAATATAGAGAACCTATTTGTTGACAAGAAACACACATAGAGTATTTTTTATAGGACTCTATAAGAGCTCAAACATTTCATGATAAACCATTCATTTGGAGATATCATCCATGTGGAATTTCATTTGTCTATCCTCAAAATATGTTAGCACAACAAAACTATCATACTATTTTGGGATAGAAAAACCTCTCGACATAGTGGAGTGGTATTTAGCCCCATGTTTGTATCAGGGAGAGTCATCACCACTGTAGGGTGGACTATGTAAATTCCTCAATAATGAGCCTATGATTGTGAGGATATCCTAGTGGAAAGGATTAAGGAATCTTGAGAACTATTTGATAATTATGTTTTGTTAGGCCAGGGGGATTAAAAAAATTGGGGGAGGTGGATTAGGTATCTTTTGAGAGGGCTTGATGCCTAGGGAGGAGTTGGTAGGGGAGGAGGGTTTTAACCATGGCTAAGGCTTCTTAGAATGGACTATGGTCTAGCCATATTTATCATCCACCACATTAGGATTCATAGTCTGAGGAGGGGCCAAAGAGGGATTCAAATGTCCCATAAGGGGGAAATCTTTGATATAATTATTACACACCTGAAAATGAAAGCAAATGTTAGGAAAGTTGAAGTATACAATGTTTGTGACCATCAAGCATCACCTACCTGAATATCAACAAATTCATTCAAGTATTTGGAAAGGTCCAACTGAATGTAAACCCATTTATTAGGGTAAGAACATAACCACTTTGACTGTTCATGGAAAAAATGGGTCCAATGGGTGCAATAATTTGCTCCATAAAATTTAATAGGTGCACTGGCAAGCTGAGAAGTACAACCCATATGGGAATTCAAAAGGAGGCTTGCTCTATGACCTTGAAATCATGGGACCACTTGGATAAAATCATGAATGTGTTTTGAAGAAACCAAAAACATGATTTGGAAAGGAAAAATTGGGATGCAAGTGGATTTTTAAAGGTAAGTAAGAAGAACCCTTGGGTGTAAAACCAATTTTGGAGAGACTCTTATAAGGGGACTCAGCCAACAAAGTAAGCAATAAGGGAAAATTTTCCATACCATTTGTGTGTTTGTTCAATAACATCACCATTAAGATATACCTTTCGCTAAGAAGGAAGGGTAGAGGGAGTACCACATCGAAGACCTTCAAGACAAACTTCTAATCTCTCTTGGGTGTCATTTTTATCATTTCCTAAAACATCAATTATGGTTGAGAGTGTGGAAGCCATTATATAGGATATTCCCAACCATAGGGTAGAGTGTTGAGTGTAATAAATGTGCATGACCCCTAGAAAGTCTCATAGAAGGATAATGAAAGGAGGGGGGGAAAGCACACAAGGCCTAGAAAGTCTTGTAGAAGCAATAAGCAAGCACAACCTAAGATTAGGAGTGGATCCTTGATCATGTATTAAAAAATTATAGGTGGAAACAAGTGGTAAATCTTAAACAGTTGACCAAAAAGATAAATGCCAGTATGCTCTATTAAACCCACTAGAATACATTAAATTCATCATTATAAAATAAATACATTGAATTCATAATTACAAAATAAGAGTAACCAACATGAAGAAGAATAAATAATGTTATGAATGAATGTTTACCATCCTTCTAAAAAATTTCCATAAGAAGGTTAAGGTGATTCTACATATGTGAATTATGTAGGGGAGGGTATTGTTGAGGTGAGTAGCGCTGATTGAAATAAGCCTAGTAACCTTATTGATATCCTGGAGGAAAATGTCCATGATGGAAACATTATTGATTTGGTGGAGGTTGGTAACCACCTAGTGGTGGTGGGTATGCATATACAAGAGGATGGATTTATATCCACACTGTGGATATGGATAGGGTGATGAATATCCTATACAGTAGACAATAACACATGCCAAATGAAATGATAACACATACCAACTAATTAACATATAACCAACTACAATATATATAAAAAAATCAATCATTCAATATTAAATTTAGTAAAAAAATAGGAAAATATAACATACATACACCCATTTGGAATAAAAGGATGTAATCAATAATCAGGTTAAATTTTTTCAAAGTCTAATTAAGGAACAAAAATCAATAATTATTCACTATATTTTACAGCAAACCATCAATTTCCACTATATTTTTTAATCATATAGTCATCCCCAAAATTATACTAAATATAATGAAGAAGTACACAATACTAACAACAAAAATACCTAGTGGGGGATAACCCTTTGTTGTTCCTTTATCATTTCAATAACTCATGGTTTGGAAATTGGTTCAACTATCATCGATTGATGCATAAACCAAAATGCATACATGCAAAAAGAAACCCAAAGGTTAAAATTCTATCCTTTAGATTCAAATTTAAATAAAAAGAGAAAATAAATAGCTAAATGGATTGAAAATGAAAATTTGTTTATGAAGGAGAGGGCCCACAATGAGAGCAACATTTTAGGTGATAGGAGCTTAGTTGTTGTAGATAATATTCATTGGAAATTACTTTACATAAAACCTATGTTACAAACCAAAAAAGGATGTTGGATGACATGTTGGGTGTGGTATTAAATTATTTTTACTATAGCAAATGAAATAGTACCCAAATTTACAAGAGAATGTAAGACCATTGCCTAGATAATTCATTCACTACATAATTTTTTTAAGAAAGAGTGTAAGTCATAGTAAGCAAGTTGATAAAAGTTATTGAAATTAATAGGGCTTATTGTCACTTAAATTCACCCAATGAGTAGATGAGACAAACTTTTCCTCATTAAAGTGGCACAATGGAACCACTCCAGGGATGTGGGTATCCCTATTGTTGGGTGGATCTCTAGATTAGGGGCTAGCTCCCCTTGATGCACCATTTAAGCTCATATTCATATTTATAACAACTTAGGAGGGATGAAAAGGGTTATAAAAACTGAAAGTAAACCTATTCTACTAGAGGTGATGCACCAAAATATTTTCTCTACTCTTGGCTTTGACATACACTTAAAACTAATGACAAATAACACATACACTTCATTCAACATCAATCTCCCTTCTCACATCAGTGTTTCAACATGGGGCCTTATAGATGATGTTGGTTGAATATTTTGTCTATCAATGTACTGGTAAACAAAATAGGTCTCATCAGCCAAAGTAGGAAGATTAGTCATCCTAATGTGTAAGTTTATCACATCAGAAGGAGACTGCTCTCTCCTCTCATCAAGGGGAGGTTCCCTATGGATATGCTATGTATATGTATAAACAGAAAATAATACTCAAGGGTACGACAAGACATCCATCTCTCTTTCTTTAGAGATGATGTGTACAAAACAAAGGAAAAACTCAAGGGAATGACAAACAAAACTCCTCTTCTTTCAGAAGAATTATTCAACCAACCACAAGAATACTCCTGGAAATAAATGTAGAATGTAACTAAAGGTATGGTAACCAGCAAATTGAGACACAGCACAAAGTCTACAGCTAAAATACTCAAGATTAATATATGAAGGACAAGGAGGGCACAAAGTCTTCTCAAAGTCCTTTACACAGCAATATAAAGAAAACACACTGAAGGCAACTATGGGGGCACAAAGTCTCTACACAATTGATTCTTCAGGACACCTTCCTGACTAATTTTACTAATTTTTCTTGTTAAATCAATGGAACATAAAATAAATCAAGGAAATAGACATAAGAATAGTTACCTCAACAACAAAAGATATCACAGCACAAAGTCTAAAAAAGTCCCTTGCTTTCTTATTCCATTAAGAGAATATGATCAACAGATTGAGCACAAAGTCTCAATGATGCCTCTCAATTTGGGCAGAGTTTCATTCAAATTGTCAAAAAAAAGAGATCCTTATTACAATAGAAGAAAGTCCCTTATATAGCCTCTTCAAGAAGGACTCAGGAACAATAATACATCATGATGCATTGGGAACTGTTAGGAAGACAAGATGGAACTTTGGGGCCTTTTACCCATTTGATCTTCTCAATTTAGATAAACAAGCCACATAATTGAAAGATTATAACTTTCAATGTCCACTTGGTGGTTTGATCTTGTCTTCATTGTTCCTCCTTTCCTGGTTAATTGAATCGGGTCCTAGATTCATCCATTATGTTGTCTTTCTTTGCTTTCAGCTGGTTTTGGTCTTGAATTTTGGGAATGCATTCAGTTCTGTACATTCAAAGGATCAACAGCTATTTCACTGTCTTTAAAATTGACGTGTACATGCCCATCAATGTGTTCTCAACGGCTAATTCACTATCCTGAATTTGACATCTTCGGGGGCGTCACCCCTTGGTCTTCTTTTGGATTTCAGATTTGCCCTTTCGGGCCTTAAGAAGTGATCCTTGAATGGGTCAGAAAGGGCCCTTTACTTTAGCCACCGAGAGTCCCCCGCAAGGGCACCTGCCCTTCAGGGTCCTTCGGTATCCCTTTGTCTTGGTAGTTCCCGTGGATAAATCCCCAGGCTTTCTATTTGAGTCTCCCCCGTGGGTAATTCCTGCAGACAATTTGTCCCATGGAAAATTCTCGTGGACAATTTTCTCGAGGAAAATTCCTGTAAACAAAAGTTCACAGAAATTTATTCCACAAAGTCTTTTGAGCCCACAGTCACTTGCATTGAACCGCCCTTTGAAATTTGACGTTGAACTAATCGGTTGAACCAAAAATGGTTTAAGCCGATGGTTCAAAGAATTAAACAAGCTGATGAACTAAACATTAAAACAAACATAATGAACTTGCCTTTGAACCAACAGGAACTTTGACATTGAACCAATCCGTTGAATCGGTTCAATGGTTCAATGAAGCACACCAAGCCCCTTTGAACCAAAGGTCGATGAACCGTCTAATGAGCCAAATGGTTGAACCAAGTGAATGAACCTGCTGTTAAACTTGTAGATGTTGAACCAAAGGATGAACTAAAAGAATGAACCAACTGAGTGAGTTATTTGGTTGAACCAAAAGATACTGAGTAAAATAGAGCATTGAACCATTTAGTTAAACCAAGCCATTGAACTGTTCCTTTGGTTGAACCCACCTTCGAACTTTGAACCCATTGAACCTTTGAACCAAAGTGGTTCAATGGTTCAACGGTTCAATGGTTCAAGCCACCTTGATTTGGCCAAGCGTCCTTGAAGCTGATGAACCAATTGAAGAGATTGAACTTTGAACCTTGATGAAGCACTTAACTCTTTCCAAAGATGAACTTGTTGAACCTTGAACCCATTGAACCTTTGAACCAAAGTGGTTCAATGGTTCAATGGTTCAAGTCTCTTTTTGTACTCAGATGCTTGCTAATGAAGACTTTCAACTGAACCAAAGCTCTGAACTAATTCTAGAAAATGACCAAGCGTTGAAAACCAATTCTTTTGACTGAAACAGCCTATAGAAATCTTTAAACTTGTATAAATGAACCTTCCTGTAGAATCTAAAGATACAAAGTCTGTAGAAATCAAAATGTAAAACCCACTGAACTTGACTTGCAAAGTCTGTAGATTTTCTGAAAAGCTTGGAAAATGAAGAATCTGAATATCTAGGACAAATTTTTGAAAATAGAAGATACAATTTTGGTCTGTAGGACCAAAATATTTCAAATGTTGTGCCAAAAATGACTGCTACTTTTGGGGGACAACAGCTGGCTCCAGTTGGGGAACTTCTGTCAATTGCAAAATGAATTGAAAGGAGTAGAATCTAGAATCTCCAGTGTCTTCATGTGTACCATTGGGCTTTGGAGTCATGCTACCCAAAAATGAAAGGCATCAAAAATGAAAACAAACAAAATAAAATAGCATTAAAAACTGTACAAATATACATATATACAAATGGAATGATCTGATACTTCAAGATTTGAAGTATTTCAGATGCTGCTTTTTTGGAGACAATGAAAATAATGTTCTATCCTGGTAGACCAGTAGGAAACCATTTTGTCCCCAGAAATGGTGATGGGCAAATGGAGCTTTCCATGAGGAAACTAATTTTTTGCATCTTCTTGTTGACTCTTTCTTCTTTTTTGCTATGTGGCAGGACATGGTTTTCAAACTGAAAACCATCACTCCTTGCTTTCTTGGTGACAGATTTCTTTGCCTGATTTTGATTTGCAGCAGCATGATCCACCATCATAACTTGCTATTTTGCTAGTTTAGTCCATCACATGATTAGATCATCCAAGTCAAACTCTTGACAAACTATCAGATTATCATCTCTTTTGATGTGGAGTTTGACTTCTTCATCTTGAGCAATCTTCAATTTAGGCAACAGAGATCTGTATCCAACTGTGGAAGAAATGCTGACTTGCAAATTGCAAGAAGGAAAAAAATCTCTTTGAGGAGATATCGACATAGTCCCAACTCTATCATTGGTGGAAGAATTGCTGTCATCATCAGAAGCTGATCTCTTATCAGATTTCTCTTTATTAGAGATGGAAGATCCTTGTTTATACTGTGCTCTACCAATTCTCCTGAAGTCTTGTTTAGATCAATTCTTGGATTGTCAGCTATAGGACTTTCATCTATAGGAACATGAGCATCCTCTATGGTAAAGAAACAATTACATCTGCCTGAAGATTCAAATAGAATTTGTGTTGCAAGGGATGATGTTTGGGTAACCACATATTTTGCCTCCTTTTTAGGGAGTAATCTTTTCATCACACCTTGGACAGGGATTCTTGCCTCAGATTGATCCATGTTCAGTTCTCCTCCTACGTCTTTACAAAAATTTCATCCAAGCAAAATGCCATAAGATGTTGGGATGTCAGCCACTAAGACAGACATTTTAATCCTCTTGTCTGGAAAGGTTGCAAATGCAAATTGGGCATCTTTGATTTTCTCTAGCAATGGTACTTGCTTGTTCTCCATGGAGAAACATCTCCCAAACATCTTGGTCAATGTGAGACCAAGAGACTCCATGACTTTAGCAGGCATGACATTATCAGATGCTCCTGAGTCTATAATACAGTTACTCAGTTTGTGGTCATTGATTAACAAGGAAACATAGAAGGGTTCTATTTTTCCAAGAGCAGCTGGAGGAGTAATGACCAAATTATTTGGAATAGGTGTATGCATTGAAGAATCAAAAGTTACTTTTTTGGCCTTTTATCCTGTAGGGATAGTTTGATTTTTAATGTATTGAACCAGCTTGTTCAGTTGATCTAGATTAGACTGCAAGTATTCAAATTTAGACATCTGTATTTTTGTCTTTTTGACATGATCAATTATGTCAAATAGCTGAAACAAGCTAGGTATAGAGAAAGGTACTTTAACTTTCTAAATTTTAAGAGGGATGGGAGGTGGGTTGGTTTGTGAATTAGAAGTAGAAGGGGAAGGCGCAATGGATGTATTTACCTTTTGAGTAATGACTGCATATTTTGGTTGAAAAGGTAGATCTATCTCACGCTTGACAATTGTGACTACTGGCTATGGTTGTTCCTCTATCTTTTCTTTATCAACTTGTTAGATTGATTAGTTTTTAGACTTGGTAAACACTGTATATGATCCATCTGAAGCTTCTCCTTTGCTTCTGAGTTCATCCTGATAATTCAAGACACCAATGTGGGAGTCGCCAGCTGATTCTTCTTGATTGTCTTCAATGATATTAGCATCATTTTCTTGATTTAATTTAGGCTGATAAGAGAATTCTGATTCTGCTTCAAGATATCCCATTATTGAATTAGTTGGAGGAAATTCTAGGGCAAGTTTCCCTTGTGGGGGAGGAAGGCAATTTTGTTGTCCTTGATTTTTGACAACATTGCCCTGATATGACTAATTTGGGAATGTCCTTCTATATGTAGGAGCAGAAGACATTCCTTGAGCCATTTACTTTTTGAGAGCAAGGAGCTCATTTGCTAATTTTTACACCATTAGATCTGTGGTGCTTGTAGACACAAATTCAGAAGATGATGAAGCTCTATTTCTATTGGGATCTCTTCTTATTTTTCCTACTAAGATGAGATCATCTTCTACTTTAGTGGCCAAAATTTGAGCTATAGTGAGATCTATTTGGCCAGCACGTCTCAAGAGAAAACTGACTTTAGGTAGCTAAGAATTAATGAAAAATCATTTGAGATTCTCAGTTGTAGGTCAAGCAATGATAGGGATTCTGTTTCTCAATTTTTCAAATTTAGCTATGAAGTCTCTCATAGGCTCATGAGGTTCTTTATTCATCTATGTAAGTTGAGCCAGAAGTGTATGTGCATCCTCTACAGGTTTAAATCTGGTATCAAACTTAGTTTTAAGGGTATTCCAATCAGTCACAGACTAAGCATGTAGATGGTAAAACCAATCTACAGTAGCACCTTGTAGTGCTTCAACAAAAAGTCTAACTACTACATCTTCAAACTCTACTCCGATTACTCCATAAGCTATACTAAATGTTGTAATGTGTTCATCAGCATGAACTTTCCCATCACCATAGAATTTAGGGAAATTCTTCCTAAAACTACGTTGAAGCTCATGTAGAGGAGGATTAAGATTAAGTGGACCAAAAGCATTACTCCAGGGACCTTGAACTGCCATTATAGGATTCTAAAAAGGAGGGATAACAAATCTGAAAGGGGTAATTATAGGCACAGCTTTATCAACAACAGAAGTAGATACTTTGTCTGGTAATGGAGATCTGGCTTTGGTAGGAGGGAAGCTCTTGGTTCATTGGAGATGAGATGGTGAAGGAAACAGATCAAAATCACTTTGTTGTACCAGCTTGAACACAAGATCAATGACACCTTTAGCCCTTTGGCTTCATGTATACCTTGAATCTGCCAGATTGTAAAACAAAAGTGGAAAAGAATTGACCTTGCTTTAGTTAAAAATTGAGGCTTTAAACTGTGCATTCTTTCCCTGTGAGTGTGGAGGTGAATGGAATGGATAGACTATAAATGGATAATGGGTATATCCCTAGTGGAGTTGCCAAAAACTATTGGTTGAATTTTTGTTTATCAACGTACTGGTAAACAAAATAGGTCTTATTAGCCAAAGTAGGAATAGTAGTCATCCTAATGTGTAAGTTTATCACATCAAAAGGAGACTACTCTCTCCTCTCATCAAGGGGAGGTTCCCTGTGGATATGCTATGTATATGTATAAATAGAAAATAATACTCAAGGGTAGGACAAGACATCCATCTCTCTTTCTTAAAAGATGATGTGTACAAAACAAGGAAAAACTCAAGGGAATGACAAACAACACTCCTCTTCTTTCAGAAGAACTATTCAGCTAGCCACAAGAATACTCCTGGAAATAAAAGTAGAATGTAACTAAAGGTATGGTAACCAACAAATCGAGACATAGCACAAAGTCTGCACCTAAAATACTCAAGAGTAATATACGAAGGACGAGGAGAGCACAACGTCTTTTCAAAGTCCTTTACACAGCAATATAAATAAAACACACTGAAGGCAACTATGGGGGCACAAAGTCTCTCCATAGTTGATTCTTCAGGACACCTTGACTAATTTTACTAATCTTGCTTGTTAAATCAATGGAATAGAAAATAAATCAAGGAAATAGACATAAGAATAGTTTCCTCAACAACAAAAGATATCACAGCACAAAGTCTGAAAAGTCCCTTGCTTTCTTATTTCATTAACAGAATATGATCAATAGACTGAGCACAAAGTCTCAATGATGCCTCTCAATTTGGGTAGAGTTTCATTTATATTGTCAAAAAAAAGAGATCCTTATTACAATAGAAGAAATTCCCTTATATAGCCTCTTCAATAAGGACTCGAGAATAGTAATACATCATGATGCATTGGAAACTGTTAGGAAGAGAAGCTAGAACTTTGGGGCCTTTTACCCATTTGATCTTCTTAATGTAGATAAACAAGCCATGCAATTTAAAGATTACAACTTTCAATGTCCACCTGGCAGTTTGATCTTGTCTTCATCATTCCTCCTTCTTGGTTAATTGAATCGGGTCCTGGATTCATCCATTATTTTGTCTTTCTTTGCTTTCAGCTGGTTTTGGTCTTGAATTTTAGGAATGCATTCAGGTTTGTACATTCAAAGGATTAATGGCTATTTCACTGTCTTTAAAATTGACATTTACATGCCCGTCAATGTGCTCTCAACAGCTAGTTCACTATCCTAAATTTGATGTCTTCAGGGGCATCACCCCTTGGTCTTATTTTGGCTTTCGGCTTTGCCCTTTCGGGCCTTAAGAAGTGATCCTTGAATGGGTCAAAAAGGGCCCTTTACTTTGGCCACCAAGAGTCCCTCGTAAGGGCACCTTCCCTTCGGGGTCCTTCAGTAGCCCTTTGTCTTGGCAGTTCCCACAGATAAATCCTCAGGCTTTCTATTTGAGTCTCCCCCGCGGGTAATTCCCGTGGACAATTTGTCCCATGGAAAATTCCTGCAGACAATTTGCCCGAGGAAAATTCCCACAGACAAAAGTCTGTAGAAATTTGTTTCGCAGTCTTTTGAGCCTGCAGTCACTTGCATTGAACTGCCCCTTTGAAATTTGACATTGAACCAATTGGTTGAACCAACAATGGTTCAAGCCGATGAACTAAACATTGAAACAAACATAATGAACTTGCCTTTGAACCAACAGGAACTTTGACATTGAACCAATTGATTGAACCAAGGCTTTGAACCAATCTATTGAACTAGTTCAACGGTTCAACGAAGCGCGCCAAGCCCCTTTGAACCAAAGGCTGATGAACCATCCAATGAGCCAAATGGTTGAACCAAGTGAATGAACTTGCAATTGAACTTGTAGATGTTGAACCAAAGGATGAACTAAAAGAATGAACCAACTGAGTGAACTATTTGGTCGAACCAAAAGATACTGAGTGAAATGGAGTGTTGAACCGTTTAGTTGAATCGAGCCATTGAATTGTTCCTTTGGTTGAACCCGCTTTTGAACTTTGAACCCATTGAACCTTTAAACCAAAGTGGTACAATGGTTCAATAGTTCAATGGCTCAAGCTGCCTTGATTTGGCCAAGCATCCTTGAAGTTGATGAACCAATTGAAGCAATTAAACTTTGGACCTTGATGAAGTGCTTAACTCTTGCCAAAGATGAACTTGTTGAACCTTGAACCCGTTGAACCTTTGAACCAAAGTGGTTCAATGGTTCAACAGTTCAATGGTTTGAGTCTCTTTTTATACTTAGATGCTTGTTGATGAAGATTTTCAATTGAACCAAAGCTTTGAACTAATTTTGGAAAATGACCAAGCGTTGAAAACCAATTCTTTTGACTGAAATAGCCTGCAGAATTCTTTGAACATGTATAAATGAACCTACCTGTAGAATCTGAAGATACAAAGTCCATAGAAATCAAAATTTAAAACCCATTGAACTTGACTTGCAAAGTTTGTAGATTTTCTGAGAAGCTTGGAAAATGAAGAATATAAATATCTAGGACAAATTTTTGAAAATGGAAGATACAATTTTGTCTGTAGGACCAAAATATTTCAAATGTTGTCCCGAAAATGACTGCTACTTTTGGGGGACAACAGATGACATAAGATAAGAGGAAATAAACAATCGGCATTATAATAATCCCTATTGAGCATCCTACTCACTTATACCTTCATTCTATTTAGACACTTTTTGTTGACCTACAAGAAGGAAAACACAATACACTAGGAACCAATGGAATCAACATGTGAAGGTAAAGGAAGTTATACTTGCATAAGACTAAAACCAAGCATAAACACTTAATGAAATATTTTAATGAGTTAAAACACTTGTATTTATTTATCTAAGGTAAAATTTTGGTAGGGATTCACCATACCAGGTAGAGAGATACATACAATAGCCAAAAGGCTAGAATTTATAGAAGAAATGGGAAGGTAAAGAGAAGGGAAGTCCAAGAGCCACTTAGACATGTGTCCATCTAAGATAATTAGTTAAAATTTCATGTTTAATATATTTGGTTTAATATATTCCATATCATAGTGTATACTTATCTAAAACAAAACATAAAGATAGTGAAAAGTGGCACAAAACTACAAATTTGACATAAGAAACTACCCACTTGAGTTGCCTTCCAAAAATGCCCCTATCACTACATATGGTCAGGTATAACGGTTGGTATAATAAATATGGGTTACAAGAAATTACCCACATGAATTTTATTTATGCATGACCATCCCTATTCTTTTGGACATGCAAAATCATAATTGGCAGTTTTCAAAAGGCTCTTTTCCATGCACCTTCTCCACTTGGCATTCAAAAATCCTCAATTTTCATAATTGATAAATTAAAAATAGTGAATTAAACTTTTAAAATTATCCCATACCACTATTTTCAATAAAAATCCTTTAAAATGTCCCCCTAATTACTTTTCACCATTTTCCCAAGTGTTCACTATTCTGGCTCACTGGACTGGCTGAAAGTGAGAGTCTAGTTGGGGAAATTAGTGACTAATTAATGATATGAAATTAATTTTTATAGTTATATAAAGTGTATATATTCATTCCAAAAAAAAAATCATCCTCTAATTCCTTTTGTAGCTTGCATACCACTCAAAATGGTAAAAATAAGCTTGGTTTTCCCCTGTTTTGTACATTTTTGTACAAGCAAAGCACATGTGTGAGATCCTTTGAAAACCAAAATTTCATACACCTCTATATTAATCCTAAAAACATTATTCAATCATTTTAATGGTTCTTCACTAGCCAAGAATGAGAATGTCACCTTCTTAAAGACTGGGTCTAGACCTTATCAATATGTTTATATGCACTTTTAGGGTCAAAAGACCTACTTTAATGGAATACCTAAATCAAATGATTTTTTACACCTAAAATATACTTCTCCACTCATGAAAAAAATCATTTGGATTCTTGGTAAGGTTAGACTTTGAAATGGCCTTCCACTTGGAGCTAGATTTACACGTTGCTTTACTGCCCTTCCTACAAACCATCTTGTCCAAGTCACCTCGTTTGATATCAAATATCTTATAAAGGTATATCATGTTTAGTTGGGTGTGTAACAACTATTACAATCCTCTTAAGGGTGCTCAGATCTTCTAGTTCATTCTTTGGTCTCTTTTCCTCAAAATTATTCCCTTGTGCAGGGTAAAAGTGACCCTCCTTTGAGACCAAATAGAGGATATGTGCCTTGCTTCCACATAGAAAAAAAAACATATTATAATGTTACCCAAGTCATAGGTATTCTCCTTACTAAATTTTAGTTCCCAATTCTAAGGATAGATCCTCCAAAAGATTCAAACCCCAAGATTAGGTTTTCATAGTCACACTATGTGCAGGGTATAGGGTATTTGACTGAGTTATTTGCTAGAAAATTTACCTATAGGTCATCTAAGCTATCTTATATGTTTTTAAACATCATTTTTATACCCTCTAAGGTCATTCAATTATTTCATCAACTCTTTACCTGACTATGAACCTTGGAAACTTCAAAATCTCATATAGCCCTGACTAAGTTAGCCATGACATAGCTCTGTCTAATTTTGGATGGTTGTGAGAGATATTTATGGATTTGTAAGTGTTTTATTTATGATATATATGTAATTATACATCATTATTACACCTCATAACTTTCACTTTGTATAATTGACCTCAATAATTACTCATTTTGATAGAGGTGTACCTACAGGCCTATAGGTTAGTTTCAAGTCCATGTACGAACTGTCATTCCATTCCATGTGAGATATTAGGTATTGGAGTGTTTTTAAAAACAAATTAGGTTAATTTTAAACATTAAACCCATTTATCATAGTTTTAAATTTCAACTCTTCATCATATGCCTTTCATCTCACTTCTTGACTATCATAGTCATTACCAATCCTCCTCTATCTTTTAGGCCTATTGTAGGTTGTTATGGGGTATTTTGTCCTCAAAGTACATATATACCTTACTTTTATCTCCTATAACTCCATCATATTAATTTCACCTACTATCATACTCCATTTTATTATTAAAAACCATCATTTTCTCTTGACTGAGACTAATTTCCAAATAGGTTGGTTGTGTATGCATGTTCATGCTTGTATGTTATTTTTAGGATATTTGAAGCATGTTTATGATGTTGTATGGATTTTTTGGATTAAATTTAGTCCAAAAAGACTTAAAATTAGGATCTAGTTCCTCTTTATGATCTATTCCACCATTTTTTTCTAACTACTCAAAACTTGCACTCACTGCCCTGTGTACCTTGTGTATAGACTGCGAATGGCCAAGAAAGGTCATTTCATGCAATCACTTCTTTTATCCATGATAAAGAAGCCTAAAGTTACTTGTTGGAATGCTTGGAAATTTTCCCTCTTAAAATAACAGTATTAGTACTTCCTCCTATAGTGCAAACATTAAACCTTCCTTTGAAATCTTGTAGACACCACTATCTAGTTTCAGTGTCTTTTTGCCATTTTGAAAGGTTTTAAAACACACATGATCCTTGCCCATTAAAGCTCAAAATTGGAATTAAGTTTTTACATGTATATAAATACAATATTATCTTAAGATTATTCCTCAAAATAAAACATACCTTTAATTTATGAAAACCCAAAGGACCCTTGGGAGCTCTATTTGGGATGTTTAGGGATTGAGAAACAAAAACTCAGTTATTTTTTTTGTTTTGCAATCTCACTTCCTCCTCATGACTTGGTGAAGGAATAGGTTACATAAGTGAAAACCATATACATATTTATTTGATAATATATTCCCAAAACCATCTCACATTCCTTGATGCTCTCTTGCCTCTTGTGTATGGACCTCCTGTAGGCTGGACTATGTTGCAATGGACAGTGAATGGAAATAATGGAGAAGATGCATAATTTAGGCCTTTTGAGAAGGATTGTAATATTAAAACATGTTCACAACATCCAAGAGAGATAAAACCTTAACCAATCCCTCATGTTGGCATGGATAACTTCCCAACAACATTTTTAGGTGCACTCTTGTTGAGAAGAAGGTAGAATTTTGACCCAAAGTGGAAAATAAGCCTAGAGAAGGCTTCCTTGCATTATTGATGCCTTTAAAACCAAATTAAGGATGGAAAAACTTCAATAACACCTTTAAAATCATGTATACACCTCTAAACAACATGGAATCATTAGACCAAAATAAGAAAAATGGAAAAGAATGCAAACAATGACCCCCTCTTCTATGCAATTTCCTGAAAAGCTACTTGGAGTGTTAAAAATTGTTCATAAAGTATACTAAAAAAATATGAGACTTATTACCATGAAATTTAAGTGGACTAATATTATTATCCACCCCCAAGATCATTCTTCTTCATTCCACCTGTACGGCCCATGGTGAGCATTTGAACTTGACCTCCATTTACATGCCAAGAGGAAAATGAAGAAAATTGAGTTTTATATGAAATTTTTTGAATTATATTTGAATTTAAAACATTTAAATGGATTTTAGGAGGTGAAGAGACACCCCACCCACATTTTTATTTGAATATTTGATCATGGGAGCCATATAAGTGCCCAAAACCCCCTAAAAACAAGGATAAATTCACATATCTTGATTGTAACTTACCTTTGACTATAATATGACTGATCATGACCTAATTATAACCTCTCTCACGTTGAAAATGATCTTGGTGACAAATTTTTCCTTTTAAAATTTTGTACAAGTCCATTAATGAGCTAGAAAGTAGCCAAAGGACCCCTTTTTGCATATGAAACTTAGGAAATGAATAATTCATGAATTGCAAACACATTGAAACATTATAAAAACCATGCTAGGAAAAATTTACACAAAATGGAATTTTGAACAAGTTTGACTAGGTTGACCCAGGTTGACTAGGCCAATTCAAGAGGGATGAACTTCAACCAAGACTTAGACATGGCTAAGCAAGATATATAGGACAATATGAGACCTCAAGGGTGCATGTAAACCTTCTTAAAAAAATTAAAATGATAGGGGTTGACCTCATTTCACTAGAAGTCAAATTTGGTCAATAATTTGGTAACTCCTAGGGGTAACATGCTTGTCTATGTTAAGGACTAGTAGCCTTATCGGTCCATTGGGTTTATGGAGTCAGAATGTGCTTGGAAAACATTAGGAGCAGACCTCAAAGAGACCAACAAGACAGAAATTTCTTATCTTAAACATAGAAAGGAAAGAGACACACATAGAAACATAATAACCAATAAGACAAGGACACACTTTTGCTAGTAAGCACTTAGGGAAATGAGACACAATAGAAAATAAATAAATAAATATGTATGTGTCTCTTGATCATACCTCCCTTCTTGGATCAAAATGGAAGTATCTTAAGTCTCCTTCCTCACTAGATAAATGAGGATGCCAAGCTTGCTTATTTTTGATGGAATAATAGATGACTCTTGCCTTCTTTTTATTCCTTGTATTTGTACATCATCTAATGGAGTCATCTCCCATAGGTTTCCAAAATAGATAAGGTCCTCTTGGACCTTGAAGCAAGCCTCATACTACTATCCTCCTAACTCTTCATGACAAATTGGCATAATTAGACATGGGACAACTTGTTGTGAATCAACCTCTCCTTAAAGGATCCCATCATCCTTCTTCAAAGGGGATTATATCATGACCATGTGGGAGTGTTCCTTGTTCATTCTCTTCTTGGAATTTGGTGGAGGCAACTTCATGAATGGATGTAGAAACAAACTCTAGATCACCTTCAAAAGGTCCAAGATCATCATAGATGGCTCCATCAAGAGCTAAAATTTATTAGAGGTGATGTTCATCAATATGTGATTTCTCTCCTTCATCTTGATCTTGTTCAACTTGGAGACCAGCCCTCTCACCCTCTTCATATTCTTGAAACATTTGCAAGTAGATTTGCCACATGTCTTCCTTTTTAGACACAACCTCTTGCTTATCATGGCTTGGGGTGAGTTCCAAAAGACTTGTAGGCTCTTTGAAACCTTTAGATTCATTGTATATGTACTCAAACCTTTACCATAAATCCTCCTTAGTTGACTAGTCTGAGTCATTATATGGGAAAATAAGAGACTTCTCCTTCTTCTATGAGATTCAAAAGGAGTTTTTCTACCAACTCTCCCTCAACTTTTCCTTCATAATTGAAATCAAATGTATCCTCATTATTAGTTAGCACCTTCTCATCCTTTATCCAATCTAAAATTTTAATTTCATCCCTTCTCTTGGTGGTGTCAACATTAGGAATATCAAAAATGGGGAGTTTGGCCAAAGGGGATTCCTAAGTAGTAAGACAATTCTCCACACTAGGAAGGCAACCTTGATCAATTTTAGAGGGTGTAAGGATGGATTAAATGTTCACTTTAGGAGGGGTGGGAGGGAGTTGAGTGGTTTCAATATTGTCTCTCCTACCAACTTCTTCATTTAGACATGAATTTTTCTTTTCCCCATGAACTGCCATTACATCTTTCTATCTAGGGAAGGTGGGTTCAAGGATAATTTCAAAGGATTGAGAGGCTGATGGAGTGAAAGATATGTCTAAGAAACTTGGATTTTTTTGAGGTTTGGTATCTTTATTGGGAATTGAAGGAGAAAGATTAGAGAGTTTATCTTCCAATGCCATGATGGACTACCTCAAAGCTTGATTGGCTAATTCCCACTCCCTTTCAAGATGAGCTTCAAAGTTCAATCTCTCCCTCTCCAAACCCTCTCCCAAAAAATGAACATGCTTAACCATGATGTTCTCATCCCTTGAGCTACTTTATTGGATGGATTTCCAAGAAGGGAAACTTGGAAAAGTACATGAAGGGTTTTAGGTATTAGGAAACATGATTAGACTAGAATTTTGATGAGGCAAAGATGGCACACTTGAAGGTGAATCTGTGGACTTTTGAGGTTGACAAGGTGGGATTTATTCATAAAATATCAATCTCTCCTCTAGATTAAATATCAAACCACACACATCAATAATGTCATAGGTAAGTTTGGGATAATTAGTCCCCTTTATGGGTATCCACTCTTCTTGATTTGTTCCAAGGCATTCCTCACACTCTCAATACAAATATTAGGTATGATTTCACCACAACCATATCTAGTGTCAAGATCTAGCATGTATTCTTGGTAAATAAGAAGAATTATTTTTAAATTATCAATGGAAAGTCTTAGAGGAGAGCTAGGTGGGCCATATTGATTACAAAATTGATAGGTTTGGCCATTGGTATCATATGCTTGATGAGGATCATGATAAGGCTAGATAAGAACTTGCTCATAATCAAGAGGAAAAGATAAAGTTGGACATAGCTCCTCAACTTATGTTAAAACAATCTCAAACTCACCAATCTCCATAAATCACTTCACAAAAGAATATGGAACAAGAAAACAACTTCAATTGATATACCTGGGCTGATCAACCAATAAATGTGTACGTGGAGTCACCATTGATGTTTATTATAGATGCCTCCAAAGGCTGATGTCTTGAAGAGAACACCACAAATCCTCAAGGAATGGACTCAATAGTCCCACCAGGCATGCCAAAAATTATTTTCACTTGAATGTACCCAATGAGGATATGGGACAAACTTCTCCTCATGCAAGTGGCACAATGGAACCACCCCAGGGCTGTGGGTATCCCTATTGGGGGGTGGATCTCTAGATTAGGGGCTAACTGCCCTTGATGCACCATTTAAGCTCATATTCCTATTACTAACAACTTAGGAGGGATGAAAAGGGTTATAAATACTTAAATTAAACTTATTCTACTAGAGATGATGCACCAAAATATTTTCTCTACTCTTGCCTTTGACATACACTTGAAACTAATGACAAATAGCACATACACTTCACTCAACATCAATCTCCCTTCTCACATTAGTGTTTCAACATGGGGACTTATAGATGACATAGGATAGGAAGAAATAAAAAATATTTATTCTAAGACAATCTATTGAGTAGCCTACTCACTTACACCTTCATTCTCTTTAGACACTTCTTGTTGACTTGCAAGAAGGAAAACACAATATGCTAGGTACCAATAAAATCAACATCTGAAGGTAAAATAAGTTACACTTGCACAAGACTAAAACCAAGAATATATACTTAGTGAAATATTTGAATGAGTTAAAACACTTGTATTTATTGATCCAAGGTAAAATTTTGGTATGGCTTCACCATACCAGGTAGAAAGATACATAGAAGAAATAGGAAGGTAAAGAGAAGGGAAGTCCAAGAGCCACTTGGACATGTGTCCATCTAAGACAATTAATTATAATTGAATTTTTAATATGTTGGTTGATCTATGACATTTCATAGTGTATACTTGTCCAAAAAAACTCATGAAGATAGTGAAAAGTGGCACAGAACTGCCCATTTGACATAAGAAACTACCCACCTGAGTTGCCTTCCAAAACTGCCACTATCACTACATATGGTTAGGTCTAATGGTCATTCTAAGAAATAAGGGTTAAAAAAAAGTACCCACATATGCAAAATCATCACTGTAAATTTTCAAAAGGCTCTTTTCCATGCACCTTCTCCACTTGGCTTTCAAAACTTCTCAATTTTCATAACTAATCCATGAAAAAGAGGGAACGACACTTTTCAAAGGATTTGATACAATCATTTTCAAGAAAAAACCTTTAAAATTTCCCCCTAATTACTTTTCACCATTTTCTCAAGTGTTCACTATTTTGGCTCATTAGATTGGCTGAAAGTGAGAATTTGGTTGGGGCACTTAATGACTGATTCATGAGATGAAATGAATTTTTGGAGTTAAATCATGTATATCTTCATTCCAAAGTTTTTTCATCTTCTAATTCATTATGTAGCTTGCATACCACACAAAATGGCTAAAATAACCCTGATTTTCCCCTATTTCATATAATTCTATACAAGCAAACAACATGTGTGAGATAATCTTCAAACCAAAAGTTCATACTCCTCTATATGCATCCTAAAAACATGCTTTAATCATTGGAATGGTTCTTCACTATCCAAGAATGAGAATGTCACCTACTTAGAGACTGGGTCTAGACCTTGTCAATAGGTCTGTCTACACTTTTAGGTTCAAAAGACCTACTTTGATGGAATCCTTGCATACAATGCCTTTTTACACATCCAATATAATTCTCCACTCATGAAACAAATCATTTGGATGCTTGGTAAGGTTATACTTTGAAATGGCCTTCCACTTGGAGCTATATTTGCACGTTGCTTTATTGCCCTGCCTACAAACCTTCTATCATGTTTATTTGGGTGTGTACCAACTATTACAATCCTCTTGAGGGTGCTCAAATCTTCTAGTTCATGCTTTGGTCTCTTTTACTCAAAATTATTCCCTTGTGTAGGGTAAAAGTGACCCTCCTCTGAGACCAAATAGAGGATATGTGCCTTGATTCCTCATAAAAACCAAACATATTATAATTTTCCCCAAGTAATAGGGACTATCCTTACCAAATTGTAGTTCCCAATTCTAAGGATAGAGCCTCTAAAATATTCAAAACCCAAGACTAGGTTTTCATAGTCACATTGTGTGTAGGGTGTAGGGTATTTGACTAAGTTGTTTGCCTAGATAGTTTACCTATAGGTCATCTAAGATATATTATATTTTTTTATAAATCTTATATATACACTCTAAGGTCATTCAATTGTTTCATCAAATCTTTACCTGACTATGAACCTTGGAGACTTCAAAAAATCATATAGCCTTGACTGAGTTAGCCATGACATAGCCTTGTCTAATTTTGGATGGTTGTGAGAGTTATTGATGGATATATAGGTGGAATTATAGATCATTATGACACATAATAACTTCCACTTGGCATAATTCACCTCAATAATTACTCATTTTGATAGAGGCATACCTACAAGCCTGTAGGTTAGTTTTAAGTCTATGTATTGACTATCATTCCATTCCATGTGAGATATTGGGTATTAGAGTGTTTATAAAACTCCATTAGGTGAATTTCAAACATTTAACCTATTTATCATCATTTAAAATTTCAAATATTCATCATATGCCTTTCATCTCACTTCTTGACTATCATAGTCATTACCAATCCTCCTCTATCTTTTAGGCCTATTATAGGTTGTTATAAGGTCTTTTATCATCAAAGTACATATATGCCTTAATTGTATCTCTTGGAACTCAATCATATTCATTTCACCTACTATCATACTCCATTTTAGTTTTAGAAACCATCTTTTTCTCTTGATTGAGACTAATTTCCAAATAGGCTAGTTGTGTATGCATGTTCAAACTTGTATGTTGTTTTTAGGATATTTAAAGCATGTTTGTGATGTTTTAGGGTTTTTTTGGATTATATTTAGTCCCAAAATAATTAAACTTAGTCTCTATTTCCTCTTAAATATCCCTTACACCATTTTATGTTCCAACTACTCAAAACTTGCACTCACTACCCTGTGTACCCTGTGTACGGATAGGGGATGGCCAAAAAAGGTCATTTCATGCAATCACTTATTTTATCATGATCAAGAAGCCTAAAGTTTCTTTTTATAATGCTTGTAATTTTCACCTCTTAAAATAATAGTCCTATGACTTCCTCCTATATTGAAAACATTAAACTTTCCTTGGAAATCCTGTAGACACCACTATCTAGTTTCAGTGTCTTTTTGCCATTTTGAAAGGTCTTAAAACATGCATGATCCTTGCCCATTGCAGCTCAAAATTAGAATGAAGTTTTTCCATGTATAGAAATACAATATTGTATTGAAATTATTCCTAAAAATCAAACATATTTTCAATTTAGGAAAACCCAAAGGACCCCTCAGAGCTCTGTTTGGGATGTTTAGGGACTGAGGAACAAAAATTTAGTTATTTTTTTTATTTTGCAATCTCACTTCCTCTTCATGACTTGGTGAAGGAATAGGTATCATAAGTGAAAACCATATGCATAGGTATTTGAGAGGATATTCCCAAAACCATCTCACATTCCTTGATGTTCTCCTACCTCCTATGTACAGACCTCCTACAGGTTGGACTATGTTGCAATGGACAGTGAATGGAAATGATGGAGAAGATGCACAATTTAGACCTTTTGAGAAGGCTTGTGCTATTAAAACATGTTCATGACATCAAATAGAGATATAACCTTATCCAATCCCTCATTTTGGCATGGATAACTTCCCAACAACATCTTTAGGTGCACTCTTTTTGAGTAGAAGGCAGAATTTTGACCCAAAGTGGAAAATAGGCCTAGAAAAGGCTTCTTTGCATTCTTGATGCCTTTCAAACCAAATTAATGATTTAAAACATTCAATAACACCTTGAAAATAATTTAAACACCTCTATAAAACATGGAATCATCATACCAAAACAATAAAAATGGAGAAGAATGCAAACATTGACCCCCTATTCTATGTAATTTCCCAAAAAGCTGCCTAGAGTGTTAATAATTATTAATAAAGTATAATTAACCAATATGAGACTTATTGTCATGAAATTGAATTTTAATAAGATTATTTTCCACCCCCAATACCATTATTCCTAATTCCACCTATACGGCCCATGGTGAGCATTTGAACTTGACCTCCATTTGTATGCCAAGAGGAAAATGAAGAAAATTGAGTTTTAGATGTAATTTTTTGCAATCTCTTTGAATTTAAAATGTTTAAATTGATTTTTGGAGGTGAAGATACACCCCACCCATGTTTTTAGCTGAATATATGATCATGGGAGTCATACAAGTGCCCAAAACCCCCTAAAAATAAGGAAAAACTTACATCTCTTGATTATAACTGACCTTTGTCTACAATCTGACTGATCTTGACCTGATTCTAACCTCTCCCACATTACAAGTAATCTTGGTGAAAAATTTTTCCTTTTAGAAGTTTGTACAAGTCCATTAATGAGCTAGAAAGTGGCCAAATGACCCCTTTTGCAAATGAAACTTAGGAAATGAACAATTCATGACTTGAAAACACATTGAAACATTTTAAAAACCATGTTAGGACAAATTTACACAAAATGGACTTTAACCATGTTTGACCAAGTTTTGACTATGTTGATCATGGTTAACTAGGCCAATTCAAGAGGGATGAACTTCAACCAAGAATAGGACATGGCTAAACAAGATATCTAGGACAATATGAGACCTCAAGGATGATTTTAAACCTTCTTAAAAGTTTAAAATGATATGGGCTGACCTCATTTGACTAGAAGTCAAATTTGGTCAACAGGACCCACTAGTAATGAAAACCTTTTCTTTAATTACATGGATACTAGGCACAATTAAACATACATTTAAACTTTACAATAAAAATTTAGTACATCAAAATTTTCAATGTAACAAGCTTATACATACATGAAATGATATGAAATCTTATGGAATGAAACTTAAATATAACTTGAAGAATTAATTTTAGATGTAGACATCCATATAAATAATTCATACATACCAATAATATGTATTCCAAAAAATATTTATAAAGCCAATTTAATACTGCAAATTTGTAAAATAATAGAAAGGCAGAAATTGTATGAAACATTGATTTTTATAGTAGATTGACTACATAAAATCGGAATAAAAAACTTTAGATTTACACAAAAATGGGACAAACCATGCAAAAACTTTGGGATACAATTACAAAAATAACAATACTTGAAGCAATGTGTTTCTGAACATTTCCTAGGCCAAATGTGCTAAAATTACTTTCTAAATATGCAAGAGATTTTATGAATTTAAAGTTTTTGTAGCTTCTTTGATGAACTTTTGCATGTAGATATCTAGTAATGTTAAAAAAAAATTGTCTTATATTTGTGTCATTATAGTGAAGAACCATCTTTATAAATTACAATACAAAAACACTTTTAAATTACGTACTTATTTATCATGTTATGCAGTAAGTTATTCATACATTTTCCATTTCCTAGACAATTAATTATTCAGATGCATGCTAAGAGACATGACATGTTTTATAAACATTTGTTTAGCATAAATAAGTTTTTCATATTTGTAGGTAAGTGTGATAGAATTTAAATTAACTCGGTATCTTTTTGTTTTTGGAAAGCCTATTGGCATTTACTAGTGCTCAAAACCTTAAATAGTTACATATATCAACACCACTTACTCTCCTAGTAGTTTATATTACATTGAATGGGGAGCTCAATGACAATACCGTCAAAGTAATTTCATTTTAATTTTATCTTTAATATCTAGAGCAACACAAGAATACATACAAAAACTTTAATGGCACATTAAAGAAAAGCTCTACTAACTGTCTTCATGCCAAATAACATTGAAGCTTGTTTAAAATTTAAATGTGATGGTCAAGTGATGAGTTGAGGCAAAAACCTTAAAACTATGTGCATGATGAATGAGATTCGGAAGTGGTTATTTTGAAATATATACAAGGTATGAAACATATTTCTAATTAATATGCTAAATATGGCCCATGATAGGAGTACAATTTATATAAAAAATTAAACACACACTTTTGAAAAAAAGTATATATATAGTAATAAGTTGAATATATAAAATTTAAAAAAACAAGATGGGATAACAAATGCAAATGTATGTTTGACATGTTATGATGTCTTATGAAATCAACTAGACACTTATTGGTAGCTTATTTATGAATAAAATTTGACAATGACAAAGCCTAACAAATATTAAACATTGTAAAATCATATGAGGCATTTGAACCTGAAAAAAAGAAATAAATTTTAAGTATCAGTGTGGTACAAATATATAGATATGTATGTATGTATAATTTATAATATTAAATAAATAAAATAGTGTATTGGAAGTGGGTAAGTGATGTTTTGACATACCTTTAACAGTTTTTATGTCAGCATCTATAAGGCCTTTGTGTTGGTTGAGTGTAAATTTGACTTGAATAGATAATTTTCAAAGGATGAAGATGGTAACAACTTTGTCCTTTATGTAGTCTTCATGTGAAATCTATGTTAATTGATTAAGTGATATTTTCATTAGTGGCCCTAATAGGAAGCATTGTAGACTGATATTTTTAGCAATTTTTAGATTGAAAATTAGACAATGGGTATAGGCATATGAACTTTCTTCTTGATAGGACTTGCAATGTAGAATTGCAGGTTGTGATAGTTGAAGGGTTTCAATTGGGATGTTGCATTTATCATAAATGAGTTGAAAAGACATGAAATATATATTTTCAATTGATAGTGTTCCTTCTACCTATGGAAATACATATACAATTTATAACTAGAGATTAATGTGAAATAATCAAAAGTATTGTGTTTCAATGATAGGGAAGTCACATTTTTTCAATTGTATTATAAATTGCCAATATTCCATTAATAGTAAGTTTGTATTTTACTTGTAAAAAAGTGCTTGCTTGGAAAGTAAATAACATAATCAATATTGTTTTTGTGAATTGTAGTGTTAAAAACCAAAGAAAGCATGGGAAATAACATACCTCAATTTTTACATTTAAAAATGCATTTAAGTCTTCTAATGCTTTCTTTTTATGCAATGGATTGATAAAGTTGTTTGACTAGTCTTGAATGCTCTTTCAGGGCCATTTCATTTCACTAAATTTTTGAAGAGAAGGATTGGGAATTGTTTATTCTATATTTTTTGTTGAATGGTGGAAAACAAAGGCTTGAATGTTCCAAATAGATAGTGCTGCATAATTCTATGTTTTAGTTCATTGTGTCAATTGTGTCATTTTCCAATTCATCTTTGTCAAGAAGTTTATGTATTTCACTCCAAGTAAATTTAATATCATATGTGAATTTAGCCTAATTTTGTTGTATTATTTTTTCATGGAGAGTATATGCATGAGTCCAAGTTGGGAAACCATATTTTAGGATATTTTCATCTTCCATAAAAGGAATGTATAATAATAACATTTATCTATAATAGTTTTCAATGTCAATATGTTTATTTTATTTGATAATAAATCAAATAACATTGGGTTTTTCTTTTTTATGAGTTTCTTTCCATTTTTTTGGTATTTTGAAATAAATTTTACAAGGAAAATGTCTTTTAGTTATTGAGGGTGTTGCAGATAATAATCTATTATAGATTTACATGTGACATATTATGATTCATAAAGTTCATGGCTCAATAGTGATTGAGGCTTTAAGATAAATGTGCATTCTTTTGATGGGCTTGTGTTTATGAATATGCATTTTCTTGAGCAACTATTCAATGACAATGAAAGGACTATGTGAATAGCTTGTTGAGCAGACATTTGTTATCTATTTTACAATGTGTTTGACAAGATATATATCATTTGAATAGCATCTATGTTTTTTTATTGATGTTCTTTACATCTTCATTTTAAATATCTTGTCATTGTCCTATCAAGGTTTATCATGTATGAAGTTCAATAAGAAGTTGCAACATAATCATTTAATATGAATTGGGAATTTATATTTGTTAGCCATATTTGGGGCATTTTTTTTGAAAAAATATTTATTCATGATTGTGATGGATCATGTTTCAAAAAAAAATTGGTTGTTTAAGTGTGCATTTTATTGTTTATATGTATCCACTTTCACTAATCTTGTAAACACCCTAATTTGGTTAAGCAAGCACAAGTAATATGTTTTTTGTTGTTCTTTCACATAAAGGGTCTTAGTGATGGTTATAGTCCTTATTTGAATGGTTATATTAAGTATTTTGGTATTTATTATGTCTTATTTTCCTTATTTTAACACCTCTAGTAGTCACAGGTCACCTTTTCCTAGTCATAGGGGCCCTAGCCTGTCATCCCTAATTTTTGCTCTATTCTGAGCCTTCAAAAATTAGCACCATTTTCAAGATAGAATTGCCACATGATTCTACTATCAACTTTTGCCTTCAGTGTTTGATGGGCCCTTTCACCCATGTTTGAGTCATGACCCCTTTGTGACCCTTCTCTTATGTTTTTTATATCTTTTTCATGGTTTGTCAGCCAACGAACAAGGTATTATGTTCAAAAAAATATATCCTCTTATATAAAGAGCCTCACAAGGAATTTTACATTGATCAGTTACTATTTTGGCACTTATTTACATAAAATTAATCAATAGTATAGCTCAAATACTTTGCATGCTACTCAACATTCACACCTAGACATTTGCATCCTTGATCAAATAAGAACCCAAACAAAAATCATCTTATCATATCATGAAAGTTGATTGTGTACATTACCTAAGGGATAACTACATGATATTTAAGACCCCTAACATTAGGATTAATTTAGGCAATGATTAGGACAATAGGGATTCTACTCTATATGATTGTAACATCCCACAACCTAGGTTTTCCTTTTCTTTTTCATTTGATTAGTTTAGTATTTCATGTATGAAGGTATTCATTAGGGTTTTTGAAAAGAATAAACCAAAATAGTGACACAAATTAGCCCCCATGTGACAATAAATCACCTACAAGACCCTCAAAAACTCATGTATCTTCTCTAATACTTGCATATAATCACTACAAGGACACTAGAACCAGGTTCAAACACTAGTGCCACATGGTGCTACTATCCTAAGGGGGCACTACTATTCAAATCTATATCTCAAAAAAATAGTCAATATATAAAATATTCCTCTCTATGTCATCTCCATTATTCATATCTATGAGAAATTCTATGTAGATCTAGATAAGTCACTATCTCCTTGTATTTACTATTTTTTAAAAGTTACATAGAATCAATAAATTCCAATTTTATTTCAGATTAACAATAGACCCAACCCTTTAATTTAGATTAGGATTTATATATTAAAATATAAAAAAGTTAAAACATTTGGTGAACCCATCTTACTTTGAACATAACTTTAAAACCCTAATTTTAGTTAGAGTTTACCTCGTCTAAATTTTGCACATTAAATTAGGGTTTAAAAATCTAATTTTCGAATTTTTTGAATTAACCTATCTAATTTAAGTAATATTATACTATTATTTTATTTATTTAATTCAATTTAAATATTTGAAACACAACCCTAAATTAAAAAAAACCCTAGATCTACATATTAGGTCCCTATACACATAAACATTAGCAATTAGGGTTTCAATAATAACCCTTTTTCTGTTATAATCTTTGTTCAACAAATTTACACATTGCACATATACTTATGTTAAATTATATTATACCTCTCATGTGTTTATTATTCATTCTTTACACTATCTTCTTTGGCAAGTTTAAAATGGCATATAAAAAATCTTCTACCTCTCATCCACTTGATGCAATTTTGAATTTTTCTCATTATTATAATAATGAATGGATAAATTATCAAGATTGTACATTAGAGAATGAGAATTATCTCATTTATAATTATGATGATGATGATGATGACTATTGTTACAATGATGTATATGAGGATTATTATGCACATGATAACACAAATGAACATGAAGATACATTGGATACATCATCTTCTCTTTCTTCTTCCTCTTCTCTTACTCTAAAAATCAAATTAACAATATAATGCCCAAGGAACCTCTTGTTGGTAGTGTTTTATTCCAATGTGATCCTATCTTTTCAACTACTTTTACTAATTCATTGTTAAAACTAAATAAATATAGTTGCACTACATATAAATCACTTTTACATGCTTCAAGGAAAGTTGATCACAACAATGTATCTTCTTTGCCCTTCTTAATTACATTTAAGAAATAAATACAAAGGATGGTACACCTTTTATAAATGCACAAACTAAGGTAGATGAAATTCCTTTATCACCTTCATTCACATTTAAAGCTTAATGTAATGATTCTTTGCAAAAAATAGATAATGAACATGTTTCTAACTCTTCTCCTATATGTCATAATGTGAAAAAAAAAATGGTTGTTACTCCTTATTTCCTTGATTCTCAAATAGAAAGTGATAATCATACTTGCATTTCAAAAATGACTAGTGAATAAATGCCTTGCATTACACTTATACATGATGATACATTGCATAGTAGTAAAAAAATAAAATCTTCTCCTTCTTCTCTTAATGAGCATGTGAATGATACTTCTTCTAATCTTGCCTCTTAAAATGAATTAAATTTGGATTTCAATGACCCTTGGGATAATGATGATTATTATGATTATGATGAAGATGACATAAAATATATAACTTCTACTTCTTGTCTTACCTTACATATCACTCTTATTCAACCAAGCATTAGATCACATGTTGAAAGACACACCCACTCTTATTCTTATGTGCAAAATTTCCATTCACTAGCCAATAAAACACCTTCTATTCAACCTAACAATATAAAATATAATAATGAATCCCCCTCAGCCCCCCTTACTATAGTAGAACCCATTTCTTAAACAAACCCCAATGAGGGTGATAACTTATTTCCATTTAACTAGGTCCAAGCTATCACACCTCCAAAGTTTATTGAAAGCACACCGAACTTTACTAAACAAGATTTCTAATCCACTATACCAATGGCTAAAATAAACAATAAAATTCAAGCATTAAACGAACCCCTTGATAATGATAATATATCTTCACAAGTAATTATTTCTTTAATGTATGTTGTGGGTAATTTTAAAAAACAAGTATATCATCTCACCTTGGAGAATGAAGCATACAAATTTCAAGTTGATGCCAATGTTATCCATAATAACTCTATTCCATGCAGAATCTCAACTATGAGGTTACCACATGATTTTTAGATATTGTTGCTATCTATATTTGATGGACAAGGAGATACATATTTACATCTTTAAGATTATGAAAAATCCATGGCTCATGTTACAAACAAGTTAATTCTACTACAAGTGTTTATAAAGTCACTAAAGGACAAATCACTAGATTGGTTCCACCATACACTCCCTGGTGGATCTTTACATACATATGAGGAGATAGAGATAGTCTTCCTCAAGAATTATATACAGAATAAGGGACCTCTACTCACACATGAGAGGTTACATTCACTACACTAGGGCGAGATAGAGCCTATAGTAGAATGCATTCTATGGTTCAAAAATTGTTTGCATCAGTTAATTTATCAACCAATGGATTTAGAAGTAAAATATATCTTTTCTAGGGGTTTAATCTCTCCTCTCAGGGACATATTGCTACATCATACATATAAATCATTCAAACATCTATGTAATGTATGTATATCATTAGAGGCACAGTTTGGATTAGTAATTACATAGTTAGAGGCAGATTTGGCTATAGACCCCTTAGATCTATAGACATCAAACTTGGTGCAAGAGCCTACACTTCTAATTCAAAAACTAGTGAAACTAAAACAACCTATAAAAATACTTAGTAAGGTAAAATAGAAACTCTACACAACACAATCTATAGTAACACATAAGATATGCATAGAGGGGTTATACAATTTTTAGATAAGGTTGGGCCTCATGACATCTTGATTATGCTACTAAGTAAGGGGATGATCACACTTCCTTCAATTAATCATCATCCACCACACCCTTTACACCAAATACCATATAATCATTATTATCATTTTCACTAAAATAATGGAAATTTAGATTATCATTGATATGCACTCAGAGCTCATATTGACCAGTATGTTAGCAGAGGCATTATAGAGCTCACACAGGGGGCATTAGGACCTCATTATCCATACTCTTCTAAATCACACTCCTCTATGACGAAGTTATACTAATATGTTCCTTTTAAGGAACCATTGGTTACTCATCATATGATCCATGTGACTTCTAAGATAACCATTTATCAGTAGTCATGTACATCACAACTTTAGCAGTGATGGTAGCTAATTTTTAGAGTTTAAAATGCACCTCTAGTGTGTATGATGATTAAGATATTTGGTAACAACTATACACCTAAAAGCATAGTTTTGATACAAACACCAATAAAAATCTTTGGACATAATTATAAAGTCTAGAATGTACCTCTAGTGTGTACACTAATCAAAATATATTGGAATAACTATCAATCAAAGACCATAGCTTCAGTTCAACAATTGATAAAGATATATGGCAATAATTACAAAGATCAAAACCCAAATTTAGTTTCCACATCGATCAAAATATTTTCAAGAAATCAAACAACTCAAAGTGTAGTTTTAGAGCATCAACCAATCAAGTTTTTTGCATCAAAGTCTACATAGTTATCCACAAGCAATGCATCATAAGCATCTCTAGTTTCACAGTCTATGTCTATAGAAACACAACATGAATAGTATGGTCATTGGTTTTCCATGCCATTTAGGTTCATATAGGGTATCTCACCATCACATGTTATACATAAAGACATCTTATAAAATATAACCCAAAAAACATATACTAATACAAAACTCAAAACTTAATCTACTACACATATGCCTAAAACATTCATAACACATATACAAATCAAATAAATTTACCCCAACCAAAACAAACTACAAAAGTTCAAACATTTCAAACAACTAATTAGATTTAAACACAACAAATTATACAATATAACATGATCCAGATGTTAATACACAATGTCAAATTAAATAACAACCATCCACATATATATAACTCATAATATTATTTCAATACAAATGTGATGCATGTCTCAATGATGCAAACATGAATATTGGGACCATATCCCTCAGTCTAACTCTTAGACACATCAACACTATAACTAGAGGCCACACTATCTCTATGAGACCTCTATCTATGACTATGCCTACTCTCTCTCCTAGTATATATCTAGCTCAATCCTGCACTCATCATACTCCTACTGAACTTGTATGTAGTCCTTTACTATATAAATACTCATCCCACATAGAGCATTAAGGGAGGGCATGGTCTACCTTTGTAACTCTTCGCGTAACTCATCTCTATCTACTATTGCTTTCATATATGCTACAATCACTATTATTACATAATCAAACAAATAAGCATGTACTCTAGCTACATTGGTGGCCTACTCCACAAATACATCATCCACAACATCATCTAGAATATGCCATGTTAAATCATGTAGTGTCAAATCAATGGTGACTTGCCAATATTCATCATCTCCTACACCCAAAAGCATCCATATAATTCATAATAATCCTATTATACCAAAACACATGATAAACATTAGGTAGAATATACAAATTGACTATCTAACTTACCATCACAACCCTTAAGGGATTTACATCTAGTACCTCCTTTATAATCATCCCATCTCTTGGGAACAAGGTGCCCACCTATGCTCAATCCACTAGGTTGAATAGGCCTTAGTCACTCTAGCAACATCCATATTTGGTACCTCAATCTCTAGATCCCACTCTATCACTGGCATATGAGCCAGCTTAGTAATCGATGGCCTTAGACTACTCCCTAGCCTCACAAGATCTTAAAAACTCCTTAACTACACAAGTGTTGGAGATATAACACAAAACTATAGAGTAATCTTCTCTTACTGGAACCACTCATATACATTATCCTATTGATCATGTATCCAATAGCTAGCTTGAATCTACCTCAACTATATGTTATCCTCATGCCATTCCTAGTAGCCCCTATAAGATCTCCATATAATTTCCTCTTCTCTCAAACTATCTAATAACTATCTATAATAGGTAGTACTCCTCCTTGGTGCATGCCCTATCCCAGTCCATCTATCTATAAATACATGTGGGTGATCCCATCCATCACATGGATATGCCACTAGCTTGCTCATAACTATGTGCTCATATACCCAACAATGTAATAATTATGATGCACTGATATACCCACCACTCATCTCTTATGTAAAGCAATATAGTTCCCTATATAAATGAGCCAATATGGTCTAACCCCAAGAATATACAGTTCTATAATGCTTAATGTCATACACTATATCATGCATCTTATATGAAATAAAGACACCACTCCCATCCATGGAAATAAATGATGATTATAACATAACTAAAAAAATCTATAATTGCAGAACATCCGCTATCACAATTATATGCACTAAAATGTGCTTACCCCACTAATTATATCAATTCCTACTAATTTAGCCTAATTATCCTATTTTATAGTTACACTAACCCTCGGCCTAATTCCCATACCCATTCATATATCCCATATAACCTTTATTTTAGCCTAAGACAAATTAATCCCATCATTAAAACCCCTAACAAGACCTATTATCTACTAACCTACTCCCTAATCCCACTTGCCAATTTTCAAGTCAAGAAAATCCTAACTACCCACCACCCTACACTAGCCTTTTCTAAAACCCTAAAAACCCTATGAAAGGATTTATAGAATTGGAAAATTATAGAAATATCTCCATTTTATCCCTTTCCCTCTAGAATTTTCTATTCTAGAGGATTTCATGGAATTAAAATTTCATGGAAAATCTGCCACCCTAGATATTGATGGCCCAAATTCAAATTTGGACCATAGATCTTCCTCTATAAACCCATAAAACTACACCAGCTCCCCTTGTTCAAGCTAATTAATAAATGAAATAACCAATACACAAGTGAATCACAAGTAATCCATTAAGCACATCCATATTAACATCTAATCACTCAAGCCATTGATCAACATCTATAGTCTTTTTGGAAGCCATTGTCAAGCAACTACAATAAATCCAACAATCAAGTCTACAAATTCAACCATACAAGTTTCAATTCTTGGAATGGAGCTATGAGAAGGTAAAAGTTATGGTAAGAATACTCTAACTATTCTGATTTACCTTTTCTATCTATTCCTATTGATGTCATTGATTTTGGGTTTGTATTGTCATTTTGATAATATTTCAAGAATCCCCAAATTGGTGCACATTATCTTAATCTCCATAATCCATATTTCACATCAATTATCCATTAAACCCACATATTTTTATATCATCCATGTTGGGGATCAATCAACAAACTTGATTACTTTTATGTAAGCAATTAAACATGAAATTAAACCAGAATAATAAGTAACTAGAATCAAAAATAGCAAAGAATAAGAGATACAAGAAACCACCCTGAAAACTTGTATTAAACTCTTCCAGAAGGAAATATAATGAAGATAATCACACTTTCTTCTCACACCTCTCAGATGTACAGATCTCTTTCCCTCAAGAGTTTTCTCAATCAATTCCAACAACCTGGATTGATACACATATATACAATATGTCTTATACTGTTCTTTCTTACACACTTACAAGCTATGAAGATCTATCCCTATTATATAAGATTAGGGATCATGAGCAATGCATTCACAACCATTAAATACACCTCCTAATCAAAGGCTTAAAATAGTCTTGCCAAAAATAGAAACGCAGACTTACAACTAACAGCTAAACTTATCATGCAAACAATCTATTCCATCCACGAAAATAGACTTTCTAGACGCACAGGTAACCGATGTCAGTTCCTGCCTATCTACACATGACTAACATCAGCTGATCCATAACTGATGCTGGTAGCTACTGGTCGACTCATTGCCATTGTTGGTGACTATGTAAATCTAGCAACTTCAGCATCCACTCATCTGGTGAAGCTTTTAGCTCCACACTTTAACAATCTCCCACTTGGAGATAAACAGTTGCACCAGTACCTATATAGCAACATCTTCTAGCTTCTCCATCTTCAAACTCAATCTTGAAGACTAATAAAAGTTGAATGAAGATTCAACTTCTCCTTTGTTATCGGCTTTGTTAACATATCAGTAGGGTTCTTATCTATATGGATCTTCTCCAGCTTCAACTCACCATCCTCCAATACCTATCTTATGAAGTGGTACCTAAGCTGTATATGTTTGGTTCTTCAATGAAAGGCTAAATTCTTAGCTAAATTTATTGCACTCTGACTATCACTGTATAATCTGCAACTCTCTTGCTCCTTTCCCAACTCTTCCATGAACCGTGTCATCCATATCATCTCTTTGCTAGCCTCTGTGACTGCAATGTATTATGCCTCTATAGTAGACAAGGCAACAACCTTCTGCAACTTTGAAATCTAGCTAACTGTCATTCCACCAATAGTGGACACATATCTTGTGGTGTTCCTTCTGCTATCCAAGTCACCTGCCATATCCGAATCTACATAACCATGTAGAGAAGTGTTTGACCCTCCATAGCACAAATGCCTACTGTTAATCCCTTTCAGATATCTGAGAATCCACTGGACTGCTTTCCAGTGTTCCTTCCCTGGATTGGCCATATACTTACTGACAACTCCCACTACTAGGGCAATATCTAGTCTAGTACATACCATTGCATACATTAAGCTCCCAACTACAGAAGCATATGGAACTTTACTCATGTACTCTACCTCATCATGTGAATTAGGACATTGTTCTTTACTCAACTTAAAGTGTCCAGCCATATGTGTACTCACTGGTTTTGCATCTTGCATATTAAACCTCTCCAACACCTTGTTTACATAATCCTCTTGAGACAAAATCAACCTGTGATTTTTCCTATCTCTCTTAATACTCATGCCAAGGATTTTCTTTGCTACTCCTAAATCCTTCATGGCAAATGTGTGAGCTAATTTTACCTTAAGCTTAGAAATATCTTGCATGTGTGAACCTGCAACCAGTATATCATCTACATACAGCAATAGGATAATATATCTACCATTATCCAATCTCTTAAAATAAATACAATGATTAGATTGACATCTACTGTAGCCATGCTCAGTCATAAACCTGTCAAATCTCAAATATCATTGTCTAGGAGCTTGCTTGAGACCATACAAGCTTTTCTTCAATCTCCACACAAGTTTCTCCTTACCTTTGACCTCAAATCCTTCTGGCTGATCCATAGATATTTCTTCATCCAAATCTCCATGAAGAAACGTTGTCTTAACATCAAGCTGCTCAAGATGTAAATCCTCAATAGCAACTAAAGACAATATAGTCTGAATAGAAGTCATTTTTACTACAAGAGAAAAAATTTCACCAAAATCAATACCTAGTTTCTGTGCAAATCCTTTCACTACCAACCTGGCCTTATATCTCATCTGTCCATTCTCACCTTCTTTTACCCTGTAGATCCATCTATTTTTCAGTGTTCTCTTTCCCGCTGGCAACTCAACCAAATCCCATGTTTGGTTCTCTTTCAAGGAATCAATTTCCTCATTCATGCCAAGCTCCCACTGATTCCTGGATTCCACCTGTATTGCTTCATCAAAACTCTTTGGTTCTCCACCATCAATAAGCAATAAATAGAATAATGAAGGGGAATATCAAATTGGAGGTTTACTTACCCTTTCTAACCTCCTGATGGGCGTTTGAGACTCATTCTCAACACGCTGTCTACCCAAATTCTCTAACAGTGACCGATCTCAGTCATCTCTAGGCCTGTTCCTGATCGATTTCGGTTCCACATGACTGACCTCGGTACCTTCCTGACCAACGTCGATCACTATCTGACTGACATCAGTTCCTATATTACTGACGTTGGTTCCTACCTAACCGATGTTAGTCTCTGTGTTTTCCTGCCTGTGATTATTCTTTCCCGCAAGCTCATTTTGGACCGTCACCTCATCCAAATCTCCATTGCTCTGCTCAGAATGATTTAGCTTCTTGAGCTGATCACTATACATCACTTTTTCATTGAAAACATCATGGCTCCTAATTATTTTTTTAGTTCCTAGATTCCAATACCAAAATCTGAAATCTCCAGAGCCATAACCAATAAATGTGCACCTCATAGACTTAGCATCCAGCTTCTTTCTATTTTTCTTATCAATGTGCACAAAAGCTTCAAAACCAAAAACTCTGAGAAATGAAAGATCTACCTTTTTACCTGTCCACGCCTCTTCTGGAATTCCACCATCCAGAGTTGTAGAGGGTTCTCTATTAATCATGTAAACTATAGTATCTACAGCTTCTGCCCAAAACTATAAGGGCAAACCAGCATGCAATCTCATACTCTGTGTATGCTCCAATATTGTTCTGTTCATCTTTTCAGTAACTCCATTTTGTTGAGGTGTCCTTGGAATCATCCTTTGCCTACGTATTCCATTCATATAACAATACTAGTTGAACTTATAGCTACAAAACTCACCACCATTGTCAGATCTAAGGCACTTCAATCTCCTGTCTGTTTCATTCTCAACCATAGCTTTCCAAATCTTAAAAGTGTCAAAAACATCATATTTCTTCTTTATGCAATAAACCCATACCTTTCTTGTAGCATCATCAATGAAAGTAACATAATACTGTGATCTTCCAATAGAAGCTACCTGAGCTGGTCCCCACACGTCTATGTGAACAAGCTCCAACTTGTGCTTCCTCTTTGTTGACTGAGTTTTAATAAAACTTACTCTCTTTTGTTTCCCAAAAATACAGTGCTCATAGAAATCTAGATCTATGCTTTTCAAATCTGAAAGCTTACCTTTTGACTTAAGAATAGTCATTCCCTTCTCACTCATGTGGCCAAGCCTCTGGTGCCACAACTTTGCATCTACATCTAAAGTAGATAATACAAAAGGAGAATTATCAGTAATACAATTACATAAATAGAGAGTACCTACTCTCTTACCTCTAGCCAATACAAGTGCACCCTTGGTCACCTCCCAAGATTCAGCTATGAGAGTTACTATGCAACCCTCATCCCCTAACTTTCTTGTAGAAATCAAATTCCTCTTCAGGATGGGAACATGCATGACATCTCTCAACACCCATGTGTTGTCATTCTACATTTTCAGCTGCACTTTTCCTTTGCCAACAATTTTACGAGGCTCATCATCCCCTAAATAAACTTTTCCAAAATCTCCCTGGACATAATCATTGAAAAATTCTCTATTTGGGGTAGCATGGAAAGAGGCCCCAGAATCTAAAACCCAAGATTCTATTTTATTATGCAAAGAAAGTGAAAGAGCATCTTGTGCAACAATACCTACAACTTTTGCTTCTTCATTACCTTCATGCTGATTCTCTTCATTAACCTTCAACCAACAATCTTTCCTTGCATGTCCTCTCTTTCCACAATTCCAGCAGGTTATCTTTCTTTTTCCATTTCTAGATTTGGATCCATTGCTCATCTTTGACTTAGACCTTGATCTCCCTTGCTTGCTCTTCTCTCTTTGCCTTCCCCTGCTTTCAATACTTAAAGCATTACCTGATGTTTCCCCTCTGCTTTTCCTACAAGTTTCTTTATTCAAGATTACACTAACAACATCATCTACTTTCAAGATATTTGTAGCAGCTACAGTATTACTAACTACCATTACCAAACTATGCCAACTTTCAGGTAAAGAGCATAATATTAAAAGAGCCTTAATTTCATCATCAAAAACTATTTTGACTGAATTTAATTGATTTATAATTCCATGGAAATCATTTAGATGATTAGATACAAATCCACCTTCCTGCATTTGCAAATTAAATAACTACTTCATAAGATATACCTTATTTGAAGCTGAGGGTTTTTCATATAAATTTGCCTAAGTAGTCATTAACTCTACCGTTGTCTTTGCTTGTGACAAGTTAGAAATCACAGTAGATGCCAGACTCAATCTTATAGATCCAAGAGCCTTTTTATCAAGAACTTCCCATTCTTCATCTTCCATATCTGTGGGCTTTCTATCAACCCCACCCAACGGTAAATATAGATCTTTCTGATATAGATAATCTTCTATCTACATTCTCCATAATTGGTAATTCTTGCCATTAAACTTCTCCATTCTCAGTTTACTTTCTTCTGCCATTGCTTCTCCCACTCAAACAAAAACCCCTGTGAGTGACCTATAATCAACAAACACTAACTAGATCTGAAACACCTGTTAGTCAACCTGAGCTCTGATACCACTTTTTGAGGATTAACCAACAAACTTGATTACTTTTATGTAAGCAATTAAACATGGAATTAAACTAGAATAATAAGTAACTAGAATCAGAAATAGAAAAGAATAAGAGATACAAGAAACCACCTTGAAAACTTATATTAAACTCTTCCAGAAGGAAATACAATGAAGAAAATCACACTTTCTTCTCACACCTCTCAGATGTACAGATCTCTTTCCCTCAAGAGTTTTCTCAATCAATTCCAACAACCTGGATTGATACACATATATACAATATGTCTTATACTATTTTTTCTTACACACTTACAAGCTATGAAGATCTATCCCTATTATATAAGATTAGGGATCATGAGCAATGCATTCACAACCATTAGATACACCTCCTAATCAAAGGCTTAAAATAGTCTTGTCAAAAATAGAAACGTGAACTTACAACTAATAGCTAAACTTATCATGAAAACAATCTGTTCTATCCATGAAAATAGACTTTCTAGATGCACAGGTAATCAACGTCGGTTCCTACTTGTTTGCACATGACCAACGTCGGCTGATCCATAACCAATGCTGGCAGCTACTGGTCAACTCATTGCCGTCGTCGGCAACTGTGTAAATCCATCAACTTTAGCATCCGCTCATTTGGTGAAGCTTTTAGCTCCACACTTTAACAATCCATTAATCCATATATGATCATTCCTCTCCATCCATCATTATTATCATCTCATACTGCTTTCCCCACCATACTTAGAGACATTCATCATAGTCTCATTTTATATATATTCATCCTTAATCACCTTCTACTTTTGACTTATCCACCTCTTGATCATTCCTACACATTATTCATCTTATTTATATAATTAGTCATATATAACTATCCATACATCATTCATTCCATAGCTATGATAGTCACATAATTCATCTCTTCTTATCCCCATTCCTTATCCCCACCTCATCTTGTCCATTCCATATTTTTGCATAGCCTAATCACACCTTATCTACCCCATATTCTTGTATATTCAATCATAATTATATCAACCCACCTATCCTTTATATCCACTGATTCATATATATCATATTTACGCTACATCATACTCCTGTCCTTGATATATTTACCTTCCATTTTGTGACCCATCTTCTGAATCCTAACCATCCATTTCACACATCCATAACTACTCCTTCACATTCATAATCTAGCTTTTTCCATCATAATATCCCATTTTTCCTAGTATATTCATCCTTATCTCATCATCATTATTAGGCCATTATAATTTCCATGTATCCATTGCACCTATGTAAGTCTCCCTTTTATAATTTAGTACCCACCCCATCCACATCATTGTCACCATATTTTGTCACATTGTACATCCTAGCTCCATTTCCATCACCTTCATACCACCTATAAAAACCCATCTTATCTAATCATCATCCCATAACCTCCTTTCGTAATTATTTCCCTTCTTTCATAAATCATCTTCCATTACCCACATATTCTATCCTTACATCCTTCTATTTCTATAAGCTCACCCACATATAGACCTTATCTCATTTCATCCTTATATCATAACACTTTTATATATAATCCATATTCCATACATCACAATCACATCCCTCCATTTGTTATCTACCTGGTATTTTACCCTTCCACCATTAGCCATCCCTCTTCCATTCTTGTGCTCCTTACCATATCTATTTGATTGACTTCACCAATATAATCCATTTTTCCACAATAATTTAATCCACCCCCATTTGTCCATCACATCCCCATTAGATTATCCATTTAGAAAGTCCCACCCATATCCACATACCATTTATTCCAACCACTCCTCTGTCTTGAGTACCAGCTCTTGTCCAAACATTTTTCTATCACATCTCATACATCACCATCCACTTCTCCCTATCACCCTTTTAAATATTAGTTGAGGACAAAAGATCAAAAATATTGGTGGTTACTCATTTCCCACACATCATTAATCATCCTATCACAACTTAAAATTATTATTGAACATAGCCTTATAAGATATCAATATAGAACCCATCACTATCCTTTATCCCTAGCAGGTGTCTTCATCTCCTCGCACCCATCAACTTGTCCACTTGCTAGTTGACTAAGTTATTTGATCCCATCATCCTCTCTTGACTTTTCTAGATTGATCTCTTAAAAGACCTTTTTTTCTTGATAATTTCTCATTACCTCATTCATCAATATTCTCCTTGACCACTAGTAGTCTCATCTTTTGACCAAGGCTTATATGTAAAATCTCCTCAACCATACCTCATCACATTTCATCCTCTTAACCTTTCACCATGGTTATCCAAACCCAAGCTCAATTCTGCCTAGGACAAGGCTCTAATCAAGATAACAATACGAGGGGGCAAATCATGGACTTGAATAAGGAATACGAGGATTTTCATAGTGACATCCCTACATCTTGGGTAGAAAATGAGATAATAACCTCCTCAATAATGATGTTGTTTGGCATCTCATCAACCAATACCTATATGAAAACCATGATGAAGTGCTAGCTTAAACTATAGAAATCTAGGGCACCTTACCACCAAATTATGACTGCACCCTTTTAAACAATATCATTCACCCATCCAAATCCCCACAACCAAATGCTCATCAAGAAGTGGACCATGGATTTTTATAAGAAAGAGACCATCAACCACCTCTTATCAACCACCATGTTGAGGCCAATAGGAGACAGGCTACCATTAAAGACCACCTAGATCAAATTACATAATAAATCAATCTCCTCCTTCATAATCAATGCCCACTATCCCCATAACACAACAACATACACACCTCCAATAATGCCCAAAACCCTAATAATGCTAACAACAATACCAATAACCTTAGTCATACCAATCATACCACCAATTATAACCATCATACCCATAGTCCACAAGCAAGTCATAATCAAACCATCAATCCTCTTGGGGATCCTACCTTCACCCAAGAATGGAAGATAATGAAAGAAAACATCTAACAGGTGGATCCTCGATCCCAAGCCCTCAAGTACAAGTATGAGGATTTTTTTTCAAAACCCTTAAACAACAACATTCTACAGATCCCTTTCCCTTCACATGTTGAGGTCCCAAAATTTGAGAAATATCATGGAAAGGGGGATCCAAGGGACCATGTACAAGAATTTTATGTCGCTTACCATGAATTAGCATATGAAGATGCTTACTTATTAAGGCTCTTCCCTAAAATTTTAATAGGGACAACATTAGAATGGTTCATGCATCTTCCTAAGGGGCCAATTTCATGTTTTGGAGAATTAATAGAGTAATTTGTAAGGCAATTCTCTTTCAAAATAGAACATGACATATCCATTATTGACCTCTATAACATGAAGCAAAGAAATGGGGAAAGCCTTGTCTATTTCCTGTAATGATGGTGAGCATTGGCAAACCAATTTAGGTGTGTTGTACCTAAAAAGGAGTTAACCAAAATATTTATGGACAACCTCAATGAAAAATTGAAATATTAGCTAAAATTATAGTGTGCAAAAACTTTTGATGAGATTATAGAAAAAAGATGCAAATCAAAAAGGCCCTCATAGAGAAAGGAACAATCAAGCTATTTTCTCATAATAAGCACACTACAAATGTAGATAAATCCTTTTAAAATAAACACAAGGTCTTAAATAAGAATAATAATGTTGTAGGTGATGGGGTGACGGACTCTAAACAACAAACACATCACGTCCAAAACATACAATGAAAAGGGCCTCCACCTCAATCTCATGTTTCTTCCATCAAGGTTACTAAAATCAATCCAAGACCTTGTATAAGCAAAAGGCCTCTTACAATTTTGGGGATCCCATTGGAAACTATCTTAGAATAGTTGGTTGTTACCAATATGATTACTTTACTAGAAATCTAGCCTATGGATAATCACCAACCCAAACCAGAGTGGTATTATGAGGATGAATATTGCAAATTCCATAAGGTGAAAGGACATGATACTAAGAATTATATGTAGTAAATCACTATGCACAAGATTTTATCAAAAAGGGAGGTATATAGTTGGAAGGAGTGTCCACCCCCAGTCAGTCATGAAATAGACAACTAGGTATCTATAAAGATCCTCTTCCAAAACATGAGCAAATAAATCAAAGACCATAATGAAATCAGGGTCAGGCATTATCATCCAATTACACTGACTACCATAGAGTCCCCTAACACTATATTAATACCATCAAAATTCAAAAAATGCTTGCATCTACTGACTCCTCATCTCCTATTTTGAAAATTAACTTGGCCACAACTGATTATGCTATCACCACCTAATGCAACAAAATAGTCATCCCAAAAGCACCATTTCAATAGCCATCCACTTCCTCTACTACACCAAGGGGTAATACTTATAACAAAGTACAAATGGGTCTGATAAATCTTATGATATTATTCAAAAAATATAAAATACCCCTACTCAAATTTCCCTTATGGATCTCCTCAAAACATTAGCTTTACATAGGGAAATATTGAACCAAATACTCAATGACCTCAAGGTGCCTAGTACCCTGGATACAAACTAGTTTCAGTCACTAGTAGCTCATCTATCCCCTCCCAAAAACTCACCTTCAATGCTCAATATTTACCACCAACTGGCCCTCACCATAATTATCCATTATACATTGAAGTTTCGATTGCTCATCACTGTGTCTCTCGCATCCTTATAGATAGAGGATCAACACTCAACTTATGTAATGTGGACTTCTTAAATAAGCTAGGATACTCTGAATCATCACTTATACCCACTCTTATAATGATAAAAACCTATGATGACAATGAAGGACCATCTATAGAGTCTATTTACCTTCTTATCATTGTGGGATCTATGGTTCATCAAACCTTGGTACATGTGGTTAATATGGACCTACCATACAATATACTTCTTGGGAGACCCTGGATCCATGAAATGTAAGTTGTCCCATCTACTCTACATTAGTGTTTAAAGTTCCCCTATTTAGATATGGAAGTCACCATTCTTAGAGTTATGTATCATCATAGCTACTAAATGAATCAATCCATTCCTCCATCATTATCTCAAGACACTAAGAATTCTATCCTTAGTCCTACAACTATAAAGTACATTTATCTTGATTAATTGACATCCACATCCATCTCAACACCTAACTTTAGTAATTTTAAAATCACATCCACCATCTATGGTAAATATAAATATAAGAGACTTTGCATTGGCCATATTTCACTATCTCCCCAAAGCTATGGGTCCCCTGATATGAAGGAAAACAAACCCGTCAAGTATCAATTTGGGCACATAGCTTTCAAAAGTGGAGGGTTTTTTTCTGAGGAGTACATTAAAGATGGATATGATTATTGGCTTCTACTTGATGATGAAGTTGTCATCTCACTTGAGAAAAGTTATCCCAAAGTCCATCGCATAATAGAGAATATGAACTATAAAGGAAAAGGACTAGGAAGACAAGAAAAAGGTCAACTAGAGCCTATCGATGTCCAAGATCATTCATCCAACTTTGGTTTAGGGTAAAAACCATATGATGATGACCCCATAAATATCATTATGGATTCTACCCTGACTAATGAGAAAACTCTCCCTAATGAAGATATCGAGACAGGTTCTATTTGTAGTTGACTCAAAGAGTTTTCCTCGACACCTCCATATCTACCATCAACATTTCCATCCATTATACCTCCCTCATAGATTGGGATTCCAAATAGTAACCTATGTTTGACATGTTTCATAATGATGAGGCCATTCTCAATATATGGGAGTAAGAACTTTTTTGCCATCCAGAGATCATGAGAAAGGATTTTCTATCAATTTATGTGAATCAACATGCTTTGGGGAACAAGAATCATTAAGCACTCAAGATGATGATGAAAGGTTAGAAGAAGAAGAGGATTTATCCATAGAGCTAGATGAAATCCCATTCATCCCCACTCAATCAGAATATTATCTAGACATTGACATTGAGTTGCTAAGAATTGTCAACTCTGACATGCCAAAGATCAAATACCCCCTTATCTACAAGATCAATCTCCAACACTCATTAAAGATGTAATAGAAATAAACATTGGAACTAAATAAAAACCAAATATCATGAAATTGGGGGTATCTCTTACTCACTCAGAGCATGAAATCCTTATTACATTGCTCAAAGAATTTATTGATGTCTTTGCATAGAGCTATGAAGATATGTTAGGCCTAGATCCTTCATTAGTAGTCCACTAGCTTGATGTCCACCCCAAAGCCAAACCCATCAAAAAAAAATTACATAAGATGCATCCAAAGGTGGCATTGATGTTTAAGGAAGAATTATAAAAATTCTTAGATGCAAGACTTATTCACCCCATTGACTAATCTGATTGGATATCCAACATTGTCCCTATCTCAAAACCTCAAGGTGGAATTTGGATATGTACTGACTTTTGAGACATCAATAAGGCATTCCCCAAAGATGATTTTCTGCTTCTAAATATTGATATGATTTTAGATTTCATATAAAAATATGATATGTTGTCCTTCATGTATAGTTTCTCAAGATACAATCAAATCAAGATTACCCCTGAGGATCAACACAAAAGAGCGTTCATCACCCCATGGGGCACATTTTGCTACCAGGTTATGCCTTTTAGCCTAAAAAATGTAGGGGAAACATACCAAAGAGCAATGAATATCATCTTCCATGACATGATGCATGATATAGTGGAATATTATGTTGATGATATCCTAAGGAAGTCTCGCCTATGATTCGAGCATCCTGCAATCCTCCACAAAAATTTTTAAAGATTATGAGAATACAAAGTACAATTGAACCCTAAAAAGTGTGTCTTTGGCATAACATCAAGAAATTTACTAGGGTTTATGTATCAAGAAGAGGTATTGAGGTGGATTCAGCAAATGTTTGAGCCATTATTGAAATGCCACCTCCATGAACACTTAAGCAACTTTATAGCCTTCAAGGCAAGCTTCAAGCTATCATGCACTTTATTTCATAGCTCATAGATAAATGTCATCCCTTTATTCACTTATTCAAGAAAGGGGAAGTTTTCCATTGGAATGAATAATTCTAAAAGGTTTTTGATAATCTTAAATAGTATCTGGAAATCCACCTATTTTATCTCCACTAGCTTTGGGAAATCCTTTGCTCCTGTATATCTCAGTTATACCCTATGTTATAAGTGCCTTCTTATCACAACATAATGATCAAGGAAAGGAGCAGGATATTTATTATCTCAGTTATACATTGATATCATAGGAGATAAATTATACACCAATTGAAAAGGCATGTTTACTTTTGGTCTTTGCATCACAAAAAATATGGCATTATATGCTTAGTAACCAAGTACAACTAATTACTAAGATAGATCCCTTAAAATATCTCCTATCCAAGTCAGCATTAATAGGTCAAGTAGAAAAATGGATCATGTTGCTTAGTAAGTTTGACATTGAATATATCCATTAGAAAGCTATAAAAATATAGGTCATCACAGATCAACTGGTAGAAGCCCATTGGAATCAACTAAGCCCATTATCACCCCCTTCTTAGATGAGTCCATCATTAACATTTCATAGGTAAAACACTAGAAGTTATATTTCAATGGCTCATTTACTACTCATAGATCAAGGGCAGGAATTCTTTTGATCACCCCTAAAGGTGATATTATTCCCAAGGCATTTCATCTTTCCTTCCCTTATACAAATAATATTTTAGAATACAAAGCCCTCATAGCAGGACTCCATCTTGTTATCCAATGGAACATCCAATAGTTATATTTATTTGGGGACTCTTAACTAATTATCAAACAAGTGAATGAAGAGTTCCAAACAAAAGATGAGAAGTTGCTCCCATATAAATAATTACGGAATAGTTAAAAACCAATTTTCAATCCATCATATTTGAGTAATTACCATAAGCAAACAATAAGGTAGATGACTCCATGGCCACCCTAGGCTCTCTCATTGACCATCTTGAAAATGTCTTAAAAGGTAATTTTTTGATCAAGAAATTAATTACCTAGACCCATAAGTTATTAGATCCTCTCCAAATTTACATAATTGATAATCTTAGTCTTCCCTAGTACCATGATATCTATTAGTACCTTCATGATAATATCATTCCCCCTAACCTTAATCACCATCAACATAAATCCTTCATCTATTAAACCACCTGTTACACCATCCTAGGTAGTATTCTCTATCGAAGAGGTTATGATGAAACCCTATTAAGATGTCTAACATCAGATGAGGCCACTCAAGTCATTAAGGAGGTCCATGATGGTATCTATGGTGGGCATATCAATGGAATGGCTCTAGCTAAGAAGCTCCTCTGAATAGGGTACTATTGGTTGACCATGGAACAAGATGCCTGCAAGTATGTGCAAAAGTGTGAGGCTTGTCAAAAGCATGGAAATCTTATTCACACACCATCACAAGAGATGTATCATATTATGAATCCATATCCTTTTTCTATATGGGGCCTTGATCTAATTGGAAAAATAAATCCTACTTCCTCGGATGGACATAAGTTCATTATAATGGCTATAGAATACTTTACTAAATGGGTAGCAGCAAAGCCGCTAACATACACAACTGGCCTCTAGATATCAAAGTTAATTCTTAATCAAATCATTTTCTACTTTTTAACCCTACCAACATAATCTTAGATAACATTAAATATTTTAAGAATTAAGATGTTGAGGTATTATGTCAAAAATACCATATCATGCAGCATTTCTCTTCCCCATACTATCTTCAAGACAATGGTCAAGAGGAAGCAACAAACAAGACTCTAATTAAAATTCTAAATAAAACTATCAATCAAGTTGGGTGTAATTAGCATACTCAACTATATCTAACTATATAGTCTTATCACACCAATGTTTGTACACCTATAGGGGCTTACCCCTATGCCTTGATATATGGAGTTGAAGCTATATTATCCATGGAAGTAAAACTCCCTTCTCTTCATCTCTCACTATGTGGTATAATCACTAATCATAATCTCTAATAAGAATGCCTACAAGAATTTGAACTCATAGATGAAAAATGGCAACAGGCCCTGAATCACCTATGGGCATATCAAAATAAGCTCAAAAATCAATATCACAATAAAATTCAAGCCCTAGAATTTGAAGTAGGTGACCTAGTCCTCAAAGAAAATCAAAAGAATACTAATGTAGATAGAGATAAGAAAGGAAAATTTGAATCAAATTGGTTAGGTCTTTATATTATTATTTACAAATTTAGCTTGAGAGCTTATAAGTTGGCCACACTTAAAGGGAAAGAATTGGATGATCCCATGAACATCATGCACCCCAAGTGATTGTATGCCTAGTAGCCACATCCTTAGTCTATAGGACTACCCATCCATATCTCTATCCCATCATCCCTAATCAGTATAAAAAAAATCCATCCAATGGTGAAAACCAACTCACTGGCACCTTGGGCAAGTATCATGGTGAAAATTGGTTCTCGATGCCATGGTAAGGATAACCTGGCCCTAGTCTCAACAAGTGGGAATTCACACCAAATATCAATATCTTGAAAATAAGGATGGTAAGGGCTACCCATAAACCATTTGTTGGAGGGACCCTCTTAAGTCATCTATTTATCCTTGGAGATAATATCTATATCCCTAAGACCCATCATCATGTAAAATCCCTCTCCTCTCCCTTCGATAAATTTTCTATGATAGACACATCTCTTTTTAGCCTTAGCTAGGTCATGGCACACCTTTTCCATCTATGGCTATCATTTTATCCATCCCTTCCCACTATCATTATGGAGGGTTATCCTAAGATGTGATCACTATGATTCTAATTCTTAGCAGGTTGTCCTGACCCCTATTTTTATGTGATCTATGATTTGAACCTTGCCATGGACTGAAATACTCAAGAACCTTATATACCCTATACATATTTCCTATATCACCCTCACCTCATCCTTTCATCTAAGGCCATTATTTATCACTACATCATAATTTGTCATCCTCATCTATTGATATGTCATCCACTAGCCAAAATAACATTGGCCTAAGGTCTTTTCAAACTATGTAAGCAGTACTTGGTCACATTTTTGTGCCCAAAGATAGCTCAGCCACTATCTTCATCATCTCCATCTTTGTCTATCCTATCTTGAGTCTGTCCATATATCATCCTCATCTTCCAAATCATTTTGTGTAAATATGACTGGTTGTGCATGAGTGATGAATGTGCATGAATATCTTTAATGTGTTTTATTTAAGTTTATTTTTATGTATATGAGTGTGTACTCTTTTTGCATAATAAATACAATTTATTATGGGAATGAGGATGTCTTGGATGATCATTGAAGTTCATGTTCAAAAGGATCATTCCTTTTAAAATGGACTTCCCTTCACTCATCTTTGCTATGATGCTAAGATCCTTTTATGAACATTGGCATATCTCATAAAAATGCAACATTAAAAGGGAATGCATATACTCCTGGCTTGACAATATTCCTAAAGAGGCAAGTCCCATCCCCAGAACCAACCTTAAGCTAATACATAAAACATATACCCTACCCACCATCTACCTCCATAGTATAAGAGCATCTTGACTAGGGGCAAATCATTGATCTAAATAGGGGATTGATTTATCTCTAATAATCAAACATGTAAACATAAATAATCCATCACATATCAAGTTTTATGCACCATCCATCCAATAAAAAACATAAAGAAATATGACATATCAACATAATATCACCATGCATCCATCATAAGATCCATCAAACATATACATCTCATCTAAAGATCTAACCATCACATGAACATACACATTAATCAACATCACTAAAGTCTATCATATCATCTCAACATTAATCATAACAATATCATCACATAAATAATAATAACCATAACACATATCCATAAATCATAAACATCATCACATAAATCATCATAAACCATAACACATGTCTATAAATATTAATAACACATGTCCATCATAACTCATAACACAAGAATCTAAACTAATATATACATCTCATACAATATAAATGTCCACATGGGATCAATGCCAATGTGTGTGTGTGTGTGTAGTTACATGAGACCATGGGGAATGAATAAGATATAATACAAAATAATCCCCCATACATAATACTTAGAATATCCAAAAATGTAGTCATGGCTATGGTGAAGGAGGCAATCTTGATCCTCTACTCCTCGATATCTATCTCACTAATGATTGGCTAGCCCAAAAAGATCCTACTCTTCTCTCAAGTGGCATGACACCCTCATATAGCATCCAATAATACTGGGCCTCTTAAGTTAGTATCATGATCTAGCTCATCATGCCCATCATACCCTTCCCCTATAAACCCTCATTGTCTACATCCCAGGCTCTCTCAGTAATAGTTATCTTGATCTTTAAATCCTAGATCTATGTCTGTAACTGTGCCATCTACCTCAAAATCACATCAACCTGGCCCTATAAAGTGGCTATCTGAGCATTCACCTACTCTAGGTGTATACCCATTTGAGTCACCTAAACCTATAAAGTAGCAATTTGGGCATCCCTCTCATGCACTTTTCCCTAAAGCACCATCACCTATGCTTGTAACCAAGACAACTCCCCATCCCTTTGAGAAATTTGAGCCTATAAATATAAAATCTCCCCCCATGCTTGGGTCACCTTCCCATCCTCCTAAGTCCTTAAAGCCTATAACTAGGCATGGAGTTGTTCTTGCTCTCAAGTGATTCCCTCGATCTCTCTAATATGTGTATGTATCTTTGACTGAAGTCTAGCCACTAAAGCTTCATCCTCATTAGATCAAGATGGATGTGATGGCCTTGCTCTCCCACCTAGCTACACTGGTATCTATATAATAGCCACCTAAGGAGTCACCTATGATGTTGCTAGCCCCTAATCATCCCCATTAATATCCATCACATCATTACCTCCTCTTTCTCCATCTACTACCTCTTATATAGGCACCTATCTTCATTAATGAGCCCCCTAAAGGATTCATTCTCATTCTACTAGTACTCATCATACTACCCCTCTCACTGCCACCTACGGTCACATTAACCACCTCAATACCTACATCTGCCACCATGTTGTGTATGTTGTAGTCATTCTTAGCTTTGTTATAACTATCAAAAAATACCACTATCATGGGGTTACCTGGTCATAATCAAACATAACATCTAATCTATCCACTAGCCTCCCCTATAAGGTATTTCCTATTAGCTCCATGGAAAAATGTGCTCAGGTGAAGGCACACCTTAGATCAATCTAAACTACCATTATACATGGTTAGGCCTATATCTCTCTATAATATAATCTTGCCTATCGATAATATAACATGGAGTTAGCATGAACTGAGTGCATGCCTCATCCCCCCATCTAAAATTTATCCCTTATACAGCATCCATGTAATATGGTCTAGGCACACCATTCAAAGGCCTCTCTATAATACATCACATCTCTTATATGTCCAAGAGATACTCCCACTACTACATGCCATCTAAAACCCATGGGTTTCCCTAGATTTAAACCTACTAATGTCCCTAATGGTTTTTGGATATTGATATGCTCCTAGCTCCATATCTGTAGCAATAAAGATGGTCTAAAACTCTATGTTTCCTTATATGTGCCCAGATGCATCTATTTATACAAGTGTGCCAACACAATTGGGCCTCATGAAAATACCCTATGGTCATGAACCTTATTAGCAACTACATCTCCTAAGCCTAAGTGGAACCATTTCCTGCTCTTGTTCGGCAATAGGATGTTGGACACAAGAGCATCACCACCAGTGTAAGTCTGTCTAGAGTGCCCTCTTATCAGTACCAATCTAGATCAATCGATCCATCATGAACACTAATCTGTAAGATATCATCTAGTCACTGTAATGTATGTATTAGTGTATAGGATCTCAGCAAATCCTCATGTTAGTCATAAGTAGATGTAAAATCCTATATACATCCTCAAGGGTGACTATCATCTCACCCATTACAAAATGAAAAGAGTTGGTCTCAAAATTCCACCTCTCTACCAATACTATGATCAGGGCTTGATCTATCCTAATCAATGACATCATCACCACATCATGTAACCCTACCATCTCTAAGACACCATACTCCTTTGATGTCACTTGATGCATCTCATGTAAAATCTCCAGATCATGACACCATAACGCTAGGATCCTCAAATGCTCCTGCACCATACCAATAATTCAATATCATCATCACTCTCACCTAGATCATCTACCTACCTAATCCTTACCCACACCATATCAAGTAACCTCACCTATCCTACCATCTAACCTCCCCACACTACCTACCCTAAAACTTATAACCTCATATCACATCTTGGGACCTAAGTCCTTTTAAATCCTAATTTATAACTCCCCTAGCCCTCCCTTAGCCTATCCCATATCTAATTTTCCACTTCCCAACCCCAACCTTAGCCATCTAAATCCCTCTCACAATCCTACTATAGTTTTCACAATCTCACTATTTTCCTAGTAGTGATATTGCAATACCATTACTCCCTATTAGTGATATTGCAATCCTACCATTAATAGTCATAAGATTACAATCCTATCATTCCCTACCTAAGGGATTCAATCCCGTGATTACCTATGAGAAGTATTGCATTCCCATGATTCCCCATTATTGGGTTTTCAACCCCATGATTACCTATTAGCAATCCTGCCATTCATCCTAATGATCCTTCCATTCTTTTGTCAATATCACCATTCACATTGACAACCTCATGACTATGGGCAAAATCTACAGTCATGAAATTAGAAACCCATGGTGACCCATGAGTTTTTCTTCCTAAAATATATCCAAAAAATTCCTCTAAAAATATTAAAAAATCCATAAAATATAGATAAGGGGGTTGCTACTTACCAATGGTCTTGTCTCTGGCTCCCTCTAGTCCACTCAAACCTATTATCCACAGTGTGAATCTTGAGGGATTTTATCCATATTTCTTACTCAGGCTTTGGATCACTAAATAGTAAGATGTGTAAATGAGCTTCTTAATGATCCCCTGGCCTATATCAACCCCCCCTCATACCCACTCTCCATTTTCTCCCCAAAAGTCATTCCATCCCTTCCACCATCTACCATCATCCCTACTAACATCTCAAAGGCATGGCATATCCATCCTAGTTAAAATTTTTCATTTTCTTGTAATAACATATCATACCAACTTAGATCCCTTTCCAAACCTTGAACACATCACTATCAGCATCCCAGACATCATTTTATCCCTATCCTAAAAGTGGATTTCCATTTTAAAAATCTATAATTTTACAATAAGTGGCTCATTATTATCCCTTGTCACCTACATCCCCTATCCTCTCTTCTCAAGCCTTCTAGAGCATGTATCCTTGCTTTTGAACCCCTCATTAGCTTGAAATTTTAATCAAACCATCTCTTTTATCACCAAATCATTTTGTAGACAAATTGTCTACTATTAAGACCCATCACTCAAGCCACTTATCCTAATTTGAGGCAACTCTATGATCCACTAAAGGGTATCTTGCATCCCATCAACATCATCATTTTCCCAACCCAAGATGTTTTAATCAAGTCATCATCTGGGTTAGATTATCTACCTGCATGCTCCCTCAAGGGGGCACCACATTAGCATCCTGTTCACAATTAGAAAACAATAAAATTCAGATTATTTCCACATTTGACCTATCTAGAAAACCTACATCGGTAAAATAATACTACAACTAGAAAATAGTAAAAACCAAAAACTAGTCAACAATGTTGAGCACCATATATGGGGCCTACTAGATGCTGGCACTACCCAGAGGACAGTGGCATTGGATAGTATCACCACACTCTAGATAATGATGCTAGACTATGGACACTAGCACCCAAAATGAGAGAGTAGCACCACCTTTTTTAAAATAAGACAAAAATAGCCTTTGTCTAGCAAAATAAATAAAATAGACTATAAAAATGATAAAACATAAAAAAATTAGGGTCCCTTACCAGGTGAACATCCTCCCTAGCCTGAATACATGCTTCAACCTCCTCATAGCAAGAGAACATAACATCTCATCTCCTCAACATGTTTCTCTCTCTCAGACTCAAACTTTTTTCAATTCAAATGATGCAAATGAATTGACAATGATTCAAAATGACCTATTAAATTCATAACTTACCCATGCCACCCTATTAACATTACCCATGCATGCCAATTTTGTTAATTAATATAACTATATTGTTATTTCCATATCTCAAGAACCATAGATCTGATTCATGAACCATGTATTGCACATGGGACTTGATACATATACACTCTATCCCATATTGGTAAAATGAATCCTATCATCATTTTTAAACCCAAAAAATGATAAAAATAATTACATTTTATTAACCATATAATGGGCCAAGTACCTATCCAACTACACACTAAATTATCAAACTCTAACACAATCAATACATTATTCAAACCTAATACAACATCATAATAGCCAAGTAAACACTAGCATAATCATTCCTTACCACTTTTGGTTGCATATCCTCATCACAGTCTCAGCTCTCTCACTGAAAGAGTGTAAAATATGCATAGATTACTTTAGACATCTAGAGTCATAAATTTCTAGATTATATAGACATACAGGTATACATAGGTTTACATAGGCATTCAATTGCATAGCTTATTCATATTTTTAGACACAAGCATCTAGAAACATAAATTTTTAGAGATACATGCATACAAGTCTAATTAGGTTTACGCAGGCATTCAATTTCATAGATCATTTAGATTTTCAAACACACAAGCATCCAGAGTCATATAGTTTTAGAGATATAGACATATAGGTCTACATATATTTACATAGGCATTTAGTTACATAACTTATTTAGATTATACAAACATAAGGTCTACACAAGTTTACACAGACATCCAAACTTATAATTGTTTTATATATATAGACACACGAGTCTACATAGGTTTACGTAGGTATCCAAAGTTATAAATTTTTAGATATATAGACACATGAGTCTACACAAGTTTTACATAAGTTTACACAAGCATCCAAAGTCATATATTTTTACATATATAGACACACAAGTATACACATGTTTTACATAGGTTTACATAGGCATCCAGAGTTACATATTTTTAAATATACTAACACACATTTCTACATAGGTTTACATAGCTATCTAGAGTTACATATTTTTAGATATATAGATGCAAGGTCTACATAGGTTTTACACAGGGTTACACAGATATTTAGATATAAATTGTATGTAGATATACAACTTTGGCATAGGTGTAACAGATTATTCAGTTATGTAGATACACAAATACATCACTCAAATATTAGTATTAGGGGACATGATGCAAAATGCATGTTCTTGATCCTCATTTTCATATTTATCAGATTACACTAATATCATCACCAATATTATCACTAGATTATTCACCAAGTTTTCACTAATTTGGGTCATAGGGCCATTTTTAGTGGTTGATCCATAGCATTACACCAGACTTAGTTTACATATTTAGATTCAAAGTATGGGCAAGTGAGCCTTATTTATCCACACATTTAGTTTACATTACTCAAATTTAGAGTAGGGACAAGAGAGCTTTATTTCTCCAAGTATTCATCTTACATTACACAAATTTAGAGTGGGGGTAAGTAACCCGTATTTATCCATGCATTCAACTTACAATACTCATTTTTAGAGTGCGGGAAAGTGAGTCTTATTTCTTCACATATAAATTTACACACTTAGTTTCAATACAAGGGGAATTTAAATAATATGCTTCCTTTCACATATTACACTCCAGTTTTTATCCACTTCTCTAGCAAAGAAGTGGGCTAAATCTAGATTACATTCACACTAGGAAAGAATAGGTATGCATTTCTATTCTCTTTTACTCTAGTACTTCCATTTCATTCCATTACTAGAATAAAAGGGAGGAAAGTGTAAACACCCTAATTTGGTTAAGCAACAATAAGTACTATCTTTTGTTTCTCTTTCACAAAAAGGGTCTTAGTGATGGTTATATTCCTTATTCGCATGGTCATCTAGAGTATTTTAGTCTTTCTTATGTTTATTTTACCTATTTTCAACACCTATAACATTCACAAGACACCTTTTCCTAGTCTTAGGGTCCCCTGGACTGTCATCCCTAATTTTTTCTCTATTTTGAGCCTTCAAACATTAGTGCCATTTTCATGATAGTAGCACCACATGGTGTTATTTTTCTCTTTTGCCTTCAGTGTTTAACAATCCCTTTCACTCATGTTTGAGGCTTGCCCCTCTGTGACCCTTCTCTTATGTTTTTTATATCATTTTCATAACTTACCAACCAACGAACAAGGTATTATATTCCAAATAAAGATCCTCCTATATAAAGAGACTCACAAGACATTTTACATCTAGCACTTACTATTTTAGCACTTATTTACATAAAATTGATCACTATTATAACTCAAATACTCTACATACTACTCAACATTCACACCTAGAAATTTTTATGCTTGATCAAAGAAGGGCCTAGGAATAATTCATCCTAGCATATCATGCAAGTTGATGGTGAACATTTCCTAAGGGAGAACTACATGCAATCTGAGACCCCTAACATTGGGGTTAATGTAAGAACCAATCAAGACGATAGGGGTTATGTTCTTGTGATTGCAACATCCCACATCCCAATTTTTCCTTTCCTTTTGCATTTTATTAGTTTATTGTTTCATGTGTGTAGGTATTTATTAGGGTTTTAGAGAAGAATCAACTAAAATAGTGACACAAACAAGGCCCCACGTGATATAAAATCACCTACAAGATCCTTAGGAACTCTTGTAGCTTCTCTAAAAGTTGTAGATAGTCACTATAGTAAGGACACTAGTGTTAGGTTTAGACAATAGCACCACATGGCATTAATATCCTAATGGGGCACTATTATCCTAACCCAAATCTTGAAAGACAGTCAATAGATGAAATATTCCTCTCTATCTACTTAGTCTTCTCTAGTATTTAAATCCATGATAAATTCTATGTATATCCAAATAAGTCCACTTTCTCCTTGTATTTACTATTTTTGGAAAGTTACATAGAATCATTAAATTTCAATTTTATTCCAGATTAACAAGAGACCCAACCCTTTAATATAGCTTAGGATTTACATAATAGAACCCAAAAAGGTTAAAACAGATCTTTAAATCCATCAAAAACATGTCAAAATTAATATAGGATTCAAATCATTTGCAGTGTAAAGTAGTAAAAATATGTTTTGAATTTGTTATTCTTTACTCATTATTTTTGTCATGTGCTTTGATAATAATTGTCCTTTTCATTAAAGGGAAAGGAAAATTGTGCCGACAATGAAATTTTCTCTTTTTCTAAAAACTCTTTGTAAAGTGATGTTCATGTAGTTTAGTTATATTTGAATTGAGTATGTCTACATCACAAGTTATATATTTATCTACAAAGTTTGCAATGTCAACATTTGTGTTTTTTCCATATATTTGTGTTGATTTTATCCATAACATGAAATGTGTATGTTGGTTTCCTCAACTTTGGAACTTAGTAGTTGAAAATGAATCTTGAATTGATCTAAAATATATTCATCTTTGTATACCATTTTTAACATTGAATTCATTTTATGTCTACAATATCATGTATATGTAACTAGGTCTTTCCTCACCAAGTAACTATTGGTAATTATATTAAAAGGATTAATTTCCTTTTATTTTTGTCTTCTTTGGTTCTTGTTGTATAATTTGGATAATGTAGTTGTTAGTGCCTCCCAATTGTGTTTAGCACTTGAGAATGTAACAAAGAATGTTGGAGGCCCCAATTGACAAATCATTACAAATGTTTTTTTTCTTAGTTTCAAATAATATAGGGATATTCATATTTTATTGAAATTGACATATCTAATGTCACATTTAATCAGTTTTTCTAAATTAAATTTGTATTTGACATCTTTCACTATTAGTTTTCTAACTTTTAATTGTTTTTTTCAAATTTGTACCTAGATTATTGCAACTACTTGTTCTATAATAATTTTCATAGCTTTGAAGAATAGATTTTTAATATGATATGTAAATGCATGATTTGTATGTTGTTATTCCCATTGTGAAATTTTCATATATAAAAATCATTTTTTTATGTTGTCATTGCAAGGATTGCCATTAAAAAGTGTTGGGAAATTCATCTCTTCAACAAACTTGTCTTTAAATATTCCAAGTGGTTGTTGCCATTCTGCTAGTGCATCTTGGATTATCTTAGCTTAAAAGTCACAAATACATGTAGATTTTGTGAATCCATGTACCATGGTTTCATTGTGTATTTGTTCTTCATCTTCACTAGTTGTTTCACTATTGTTATATGTTTGAGTATTATGTAGATTTAATTTATCATTAGCATTAAGGAATTATTTCCAATGTTTTATTATTATAACATTTTGTGATTGGTATAGTTTCCTCTTACATAATTATTTTAAAGCATGCATGATAATGTTTTTGTATACACTAAATTCTACTCGCTTTAATTATTCTAATTAATGCCACTAATTTATCCCCTTTTTAATCCTAATCCTAGTCATTTATCTAATATATCCCTTCATAATTTATTCATTCACTAACATTATCCTTATCCCACCAATCTATTAATTCTTTTAATCATGTCTTATCCCATCCTAATATATCTTATTTATTATTTGGATATTTAAAATTCCCATGGCTCACCTACCCACCTACACTAGCCTATTCCTAGGCTCTCCTACACCCCTAGTCCCTCTAATCATCTATGTTAATCCCCTACCAATCCTAATTAGTCCTTAAGAGGATTCTAAAATTCTCCAATTCTAGAATCTCCTCTAACTTGACCCATTATCTCTAGAAGCCTCTATTCTAGAGGCTTCCAAGGAATTTTTAATTCCTTATAAATTAATCCACCCTTGATCCTCATGGATCAAATTTGAATATGAGTCATATATCTTCCCTCCTTGGCTTATTTATAAAAGCCAAACCTCCATTGAAACTAACTATAAATCACAAGCAAAAATAACTAGAAAGCAACAGCAAGAATCATATCAAGAATCCATGAAGTCATAAACATTGATCATACCATTACTATTTTGAGTCTAAGTACAATCAAAAATACAATAATTTGCTTGAATATATTGGAGAGAGGCTAATTTAAGAAAGGAATTGGTAAGGTTAATTTCATCTTTTTTTATTTGCTTCTATAATCTCTCTTGTTAAGTGTATTATGCATATTGGGTTTAAATTATCATTTTTAATTAATTTTTAAAAATTACAGTCACACATTTGGCTCCCACCGTGGTCATCAATGTGTGAATGTATTTTAGATTATTCACTATATTACTATATTTAGTAATAAAAACCCAAACATATAAACAACATCAAAGGAGGGAATAAAGGAACAATCAAACACTTACAATGAGATTTCTTACCATCATTTTATCCCTTGGAGCTCCTCTCTAATATTTCCAAGTTGATTTGAGTGAAAAAAGATTAGATTATTAGATTTTTTTATTGAGTTTCCTAATGGCTTCAATGGCTTCTTGAATTATTGATGGCTTTAACAAGGAGGTGGAAGTGCAAGTATAATAAAGGCTTATGGATTTTCAAGTTAGTTGGTAATGGAGGAGTGGCTTGGTATATATAATCTAAGAGGGTTAAAATCAATGGATCATATTCAAACTTGAGCCATGGGGATCAAGGGTGAAGGAATTTCCAAGGAATTAAAAATTCCTTGGAAACCTCTAAAATAAAGGCTTCTAGAGGGGAAGGGTTAAGTTAGAGGAGATTCTATAATTCTCCAATTTTAGAATCTCCATTAGGGATTAGGGGTGTAGGAAATACTAGGATAGTAGGGTGGTACATGGGTAGGTGAATAAAAGGGAATTTTAAATTTTTCAAGTGGGCTTGTGAGTATATTAGTGGATAAGTAGGCTTAATTAATAGGTTTAAAGAGTGATTAATTGGTTTTAAGGAGATGGTAAGGTTTATGGGATGTAAGGGATTTAATGTAAGAACTAGCGTATCAGTCAATTAACTATAAATGGGTTAAAGTAGTGGGTTTAATAGAATTATTAGGCTGAGCAGATTTAGGTGCATACAGTTTCCAAACACTCTCCCTTGTTGATATGTATTCTTGTATTTTAATTATATTTTTAGTTCAATAGTTATTGTTGAATTTTCATCTAATAGTTGTTGTAGTATGTTTTGTATTATGTCAATGTTGGATGATATGTTGATAATTATACCAATTAAGCCAATTTGTGGCTTTTTATATCCCAATTCTCTAATATATGTAAATGTAATTCATAGTGAGATAAGACACTCTTCTAGGTCTGTGAGCATTAGATCATATGTCAAAGGTGTGTTTATCTTAATGTAATCAGGCATTATAAAGTTTGGAAGCAATCTATTTTACAGTGTTTTATTTTATATGATGCATATATGTTTTCAAAATATTTGATTGTTTATTGTCAATTTTAGATATGTGTCTTTTTTTTATTGGTTTATAGTTGACATGTTATACTTAAAGTGTAATTGCCTACAAACTACGCATGAATGACTTGGTGTATCTTCAATATATTTTAAGTATTTATTTATTATTTTAGAATCATGCATTGATTGTCATTTTCAAAAAAAATTGTGTGAGTTCATGAAATATGTCTGCAAGTGTGAATGGATGTTCTTGGTTTGTCATTAAATATTAGGTTTTTTTTTCTTCATATGTAATTATAGTATTTTGATGTTGATATTTGGTTATCAATGGCTTGTAGTGTATGTGAAATGTGTTTGTTTCAAGAAATATTATGTTAAAAGTGGTTTTTGGTCGTAAGCAATTGCAATACATATTTTCTATAGATTTTGTAGTTGCTAACCATAATTTTTTTTACATTTAGTAATATGGATATCCATTCTAAGAAAAATTCACCTCCTTCAATTTCACCTTGTTTGAATGGCATGCCCAAGTTGACAATATAAGCTTTATAATTTAAAAATTCACTTGTACTTTGTATTAAATTCTCTCTGATCTTTGTTTGTACATCATGAAGTGCCTTACTATTTTTACATAGTATTGCATTGCAAAATGATTGTGAAAGATAAAAATGTGTACATTGTATGTCAAACTCCAAATTTGTTAATTAAAAAATTGAATTGAATAAACTTTTACCACTTTTAGATGTGTTTATGTTTAGCCTAGACAACCCATGCATTTCCATTTCTTACGAAATGTTTCTCCAATAGGATTCAAGATCCATGCAAGTAATTGATAGTCAAGTATGTGTTAGTGGAGCATTGTACTCATTTGTTTGGAGTATAACAGTTCATAATGTCCACAAATAGGATTTGTGTCATAGAACATGATTGAGTATGAAAGTTTTTGACATTGGTTATTGAATCAAAAGTAGTTATTTTTGCTTGTGAATGACCAAATGCATATTTATATATTTAACCATCTAGAAAGCCAATGTATGCAAAAGCTACCACCCCGTAGTCCAATTTAATTTTTGATTTAGGTATGCAAGGAAGATAATATCTTTCTACAAAAATATGTTTTAGTGTCATGTATTCCATGTTATTTTTGTAACTTGTCAAGGTCTAATTCTAGTTTATATGATTTAAGTAGATTTGGATCACCTGTATGTAAATAATTTAAGAAGTGATCAACAATGCCATTTATTAGTTTTAAATATGTGTATTTAAAATATAATAGTACATGAAATGTGTCACAAAGGATATCTCAAACATTTTAGTTGAATAATTGACCTTGGAATAGATGGTGCTTGGCCAAAGCATCACCAATATTATTGTAATTTGGTTGCGTTGTTTATTCATATTCCTCTACAATTATGGGTTCAATCAATTTTTAATCATTTTTTATTATATGATTTTGGTATTCGACTACATTGCCATTATTAATGAAAAATCCAAATATTTATATTAATGTAGATACCATTTTCATGGTGATGTATTGATTTGATATCTAGTATAATGTAGCTTTGAAAATCCCTATAACGAAGAAAGTAGGAGGTTATTTTAGTAATAACTGAAAGCAGTGTTTCCTTTATTTATGAGTAATGACATTAGTAACATCTATTGCATTTAAGTGCATTTGATTCCCTTATATGTAAATAATTTAATAATTGGTCAATAATGCAATTTATTAGTTATAAACATGTGTATTGAAAATTTAATAACATGTGAAATGTGTATTACCTTTAGATTACATTTAATTTCTTGGTGTGTAATCTTAAATGAGTTGCTTTTTTATTTTCATTTATATTAAGCACAATATTATTTTTATAATATTATAAGTTAATATATATTTTATTTATTAAGATATATATGTGGTGAACATGAGGTTGTGCATGTGTATGTATGCATACACAACATCGCACCCATGTGGACATGTGATTTATCTACATGTGTGCATAGGATACAACTGCACACAGTACTTGGGCATTAACTAATTTGAACTGAGCTACCAAAGTATTTTGTTTATAACTTATTTATGGGTTTATTTGAGCCATTCTTATATCTATGTGTTTTTACCTAGATAATTTTTCTCCCTAGATGACACTACACTGCCAAGACTTTACCAAATGTTTTTCTATTTTTTTATTCTTTCACAATGTGCCCTCTTCAATGTGTTCTAAGTGAGATCATAGCCTTTTTCATAGAGTTTCCCTTCATTCAATATTTATTACCTTAGATATATATTATATGGGTACTTTAATAGTGCATGGATCCTATCTCATGACCATTGTGACTTATTCATTTCAACCCCATAAACATTTCCTACCTGTAGACCCATTCAACCTGTTAACCCTTGATGAAAAATATCTCAATATTTTGAAGCCTAAAAAGATAACTTACAAATATATGGGATTTGAACCACTATTGGTGTTAAATAAAAACATCCCTAAAATTTTAGATTCATAGATTGGGCATGTTGACCTAGATGAATTACACAGAATATTAAATGTAGAAAATGAAATTACATTAACTTTACACCTAGTCAAAAGCAGTCTTATGTAATTAGTTAACTTTACAACATATATTCAATGCTCAAACCTAGTTTTCTCATGTTCAAAACATTATGATCCTAAGACTAGGGAGATAACATCAAGTGGTGGTTCATTAATGGCTAAGATAGATGGGACATTAATAGGAATGATAATGAAGAGCTTTGTGCACGATACTTATGCCAAAATGAGCACCATTTAAGGACAAAAGTACTAGGACAAAATTCTTAATAAGTATTTAACAGTGATCAATGAATATTGGTTGAAGCATAAAATGAACAAGATATTCCAAGCTGCCAAATAACTTCCTTAGACCAGATTTCAAAGAGGAGTTTCAAACATGAACACTCTCCTAAATTGCATTATTGGCAATGAAAACACCTAAAACTTATACCCCTAGATGTTCATGGAAATGAATATCATTTATAATGGAAGATAATTCATAGATTGGGGTGAAATGATCAATGACTCTCTTCATCATTAGCTGATAAATGTAGACTCTATGAAGTAGTTATTCATGACTTCATATTTGGTGTATTCATTGGCTTCACAAATAATTTATCCTAACCTCTCCCAGTAGGGTGATGTCTCCCCCGAAACTCAAGTATATAAATGTTTCCCTCAATTGACTCTAGAGTAAATCAACAAGCATTTCATAAGGGTGAATGATGATTTTTTAATGAGGATAGTGTAATCTCTTGATGAAGATTAGGGATGAAGAATCTCCAATGAAGCAACTATCTTGATTAACCATTATGGTAGTTACTTCATTCAATGCCAAAAGTTCACCTATATCAAGGTAGAGGATTTGAGGGATATCCCCTATGGATACAAAGGTCAGACAATAATAATATCATATTGATTGTGTTATGTAAAGAACTAAAAGTAGTTTATAAATGATGTACAGACAGACATGTGCTATGAATTTCATTCCCAATCTTTTTGGCACATTTTTCATGTAAAATTGTATTCAAAGCTTAGGAAATTGAGTTTTTAATATCTAAATTCACCATTAAATAATATCCCTATATAGATTCTATTGATAGCAAGGTATTCATGAAAAATAATCTCAACATTAGTTCTTCATATGAGAAGGTGCCTCATCTAGAAGACTAATAGACATATTATTTTAATGAGAATGAAGTGATCAAACGAGATTGGAGTAGAATTACTATTGATCATATCAAGGAATTCATAGATACATGGTTCCTAGATAGCATAGTGGATGAAATGACATATCTCATTGACCCTAGGTATGTTGAGAAAGTTATTTCTCCTTTACCAACCATAAATAGGTTAATAAGAGAGCTTACAGATATATAGGGATGAACCAAACATGTATTGGTGAGAACTAAGAAATGGTTTGGTAAAAAAGTGGTAGAATTTATGAGAGCCAATGGCTCCAACCCCTCTAAAGTTAGCACCTATAATAACTCCACATAATATCAGTACTAGTATTGTAATTAAATCATCTAGATTTTCAAGATCTGAGGATGCTGATGATGAAGATATTGAGTAGATAGAACCACCTAGAAAAAATTGTGAATAGATCACTATTGTGGGTAGAAAATTAAAGGAAAATAAGTTTAGTATGTTGGATTTTTATTTATCTTTTGGTGACCCATATCTTATCATTTCCAACATTACCTAATATAACCTTGCCTCAGCCCTAAAGGTAGCTCAAAAGGTACTTATTAAATAAGTTGATTCGTTAATTCCTTCATCCCCTTTAGTTTCCCTCACCATTCATCTGATTCTAGAATTTTATCCTCTAAATCAACCTACACCACCTCCTATTAGATCTCAAATGACTACCTTCAGTGATATGTCATTCTAATGGATGCAACCCATACTGAATAAGAGAAACAAGGTAGATAGACATTCTAGATTTTAATGTAGTTGTTGATCTTCTTAAGTCTCCCCCTCCCAAGAAAGCTAAAACCACTTCCAGGTTGGCATCAGACACTTTAGGAGCACATTTTTTTAAATTATTAAAACAAATGTGGAGAAAAATGTAGGATAAATGACTATTAGTTATTATATTCTCAAGAGGATATCACTTTGAGAAGAAACTAGATAAAGTGATGTTCAAAACCTATATGAGACCACTGAGAGAATGATCAATATATCAAATCAGGATGAGCTCACTTAGAATTAGCTAAGAGATAAAATCAATTAGTTAGTAAGATATGTCAATTATATTCTTAATCCAATTGACACACTTGTAGCACCACAAGTAGATGGCCCTTCTCAGGTGCCTCGTATCAACAAAGAAGCCATTACTACCATCAATAGAATAACTCATATGGAAAAAATATGGAAGCTTTGGTAGATGAAGTATTTTTGAGTGGGATGAAATATATTGAGGAATTGTTGAAATTATATGTGTCTATTAATAAATAAATCATAAATATCAATCAACAAATCAAATCCCATGATAATAAACCAAAAGTGTGGGAAAACATGAAGGATGATGTTTATATAATGATTGATCTTGAAACAGACATGATAGTCAAAGCTATAATCTTTAGCAAAGTAGAGGATGACACCCACTAACCCATTTTTGGCAAGGTGACATAAACTAAGGTGAAGAACTAGGATTTGAGATATACACAGTCATGCAGAGGTTGTACCCATGATCCATATACATCAACATAAAGGCAACATAAAACCCTAACAGGTATAGGTGGTAAATTCTCAATATAGTGAATATTTTTTACATGATAAAATCATCGAGCCACAAATAGAAGTATCAATGTAGGTGTTCATAGATCAACAAGAGTGTCTACGCCTCCAGAAATAATATTTCTAGAATCTGATAATGGGATCTTGAGTATCAATTTGCATGTTTCCATACTTTCACATCTCAGATCACCTGCACATATAAAAACCAAGTATTATCTCTTATTTGTGTTACAATTATCATAATATCAATTGGAATTGTACTTTATATATTTGGTAATTTTTTAGATTTATCATATTGTGTTATCTAAATTAATTTAATTGTCTTGCTTTAGAATAATTGTATTCATCCATTTGATTAGGATATTCTAACCCTTTCCCAATCATCCAAAAAGGGTTAAATAAATATATATGATGTGATCTTTTATGTTTTGAGTTGTAATTGCACATGTAATTTGTTATATGATGTCATATATTTTTGAATTACTTAATGTATTTTAAGTTTTAATATTTAGTTGTATGGAAATGTGTAAAATGATAAGGCATTTAATCACAATGAATGTGTATAATAATAAATAAATAGTCATATGGGGTGTGTAAAAATTCTCTAACCAACCACTTGGAAATAAAAATTATGCCTTGTAATCATCTGAGGAAATATTTAAGACTAGATAATGTATATGTCCCATGATAGATTTAAATGGTTTATTTTCATGCTTTCATTATGTAATATTATTTACATATTCCCTTATTTGATTTTTAACTACCTAATTTATCTTTGGTACCCACACTTGTGTTGGAGATGATGTAATTGTATCATTATTTTTACACTTATGTTTATTATATGTAAGTAAATAATCTTAAAAATTAAAGGAGATAGTCATATTGATGTTATAAAACTATGCTCCCATTTATTGTAGCCACAATTGTCCCAATGTGGCATTGCCTTGTAAGTTAGTATTTTTTACATATAATAATGTGTCTACTATCTTAGGCCCAAGATAAATTGGTATACTAGTATACCCCATGGAATTCTCATAAGTATGTATATGATGTAAATCTTGGTCACTACATCCCAAATCTTTAATAAATCCAATTGTACTTTTGTTGCATTTTTACTTATTACTTATAATAATTCCTTCTCTATATTCACCTCTAATAAGAATTTGAATGAAAATTTATTCCTTGATAGAAACATTTTGGGAAATAATAATCCATGTATAATGTGAACTAAAATAATATGTTATGCTAGTGATACCTTCCATAGAAGCCCGAGGGACCATTAATCCTTTAGAGGAACTTATTGGGGTATCTTAGCTTTCTTTGAATGATTAGTAGATTAAGATGGAAAATGGGACCTTGTTGTCCTATTTTCTAAATTACTAATTATGATGACCCCTCTATTTACATGTTTCTCAATCTTTTATTGGAATGCATAACATTTTTAATCTCTATATCCATTGATACTTTGATATTTGTCAAATGATCTTGCCCCCACTCATTCAAGGTGATGGGTAGGGTGATAATAATATGAGGTAAGGTGATTATTTTCTTATCAAGTAATGTCCATAAAATTATACTTTTGTTGATATTTTAAATAATCAAACTCGAGTGGTTTATTTGTATTGGCAATAGGTGTACTCTTATTAGATTTTTCCTTGCAAACCATGTCCTTTGAATCTTGACTTTTATAAAAGACCTTAATTGGACTATTTTCTTTTGAATATGATGTACTTGGTTTAAATTCCATATGGATAATTTCCGTCTTAGGTGATGATGGTCTTAAATCACTTGAATTTGACATATGTGAATCATAATTGAGATAGATGGCATAATTGAAAATGTCCATATTAAGTTTGTCAAAATAAGGGTGGTAATTTTAAAGTTATCTTTCCTTAAGTAGAAACATAAGACCATTGTTAAATATGAATTTATTTTCCATATCTGAGGGTTGATATATTAAACAATGTAACATATTCTTCAACCATAAAATGTAATCTTTAATAAGCTCATCATGACCTTGCTTTAGACTTTGGAGATATTAAAATGTGAATTTAGTTGCATTTTTATTATTAAATTGGAATAAAAAAACCTCTTATAACTTCTCAAAGTGAGGTGAAGAACCATTAGGAAGAATATAGAACCAATCTAAGGCCTCTCTTAAAAATTTATGGCAAGCTTTTAATAATATTCATCTATCATTTGAGCATTTCTCAAAAGAAATCACATACTCAGTCAAGTGAATATTAAGATCTCTATGGTTATCAAATAATTAGAACTTAGGCATGACAAGTCATTTTGGATAATTATAATTGAATATGGTTTGTGTTAAAAATTATCTGAAGATGACATTATTATTCAGATTAGCATCATATGGTCTATATTGTAAAGTGAGAGAAAGAGTTTGCTTTTGGAGGTCACCTATGGCATGCATCATAAAGATGATATGGATAGTAAGAATAATAATGGTTTGGACATATTAATTCATTAGTCTTAACTCATTATTTATGCTAAACATAGGTACAATTTATTCATCATAATTCATTGATTTAAATCATATTCTATGGAAACATCATTGCATAACTTGGAATCATAATGTATGGAGACATCATTGCATTGTGTTTCATTAGAATTTTCATGTAAAGATATATTATAATATTTAATTTTATGAGAAGAACGAATACTATCACATTTAATTTAAATGGAAGAGAGAGAAATGTCACATTCATTTACAACAATAACATCATTTATCATTTAAGAGAATGTAAAGGAACATCATGTTCATTTACATCATCATTTCAAGAGAGGGGAAATGAATATGACATTCATTTACAATAATAACATCATTTGTCATTTCAAGGGAAGCGGAAGGAACATTTCAATTCACTTCAAGAGGATAAGTAGTATTGCATTTTAGTTGAGAAAAAGTAATGTCAATATTTTTTGTATTACCTAAAGCATCCTTGAATTTAGAAATATTATTGAAAGGAAAAACATCATGAGAATTCATATGTGAATCATCTATGCATTTATCTATTTGTTCTTCTTTCTTAATTGAAATTCTAGAAACATTAATAAGTGCATTATGTAATTTATTGTTATTGTATTCTTGTTCTAATATGTGATTAGGGGCATGTATAGAAGTATGAGAATTGATTTAAACATCATATTATTTTTATTATACTTTACTATATACATAACTATTATACCAATCCTCTTGATAATCATAATCACAATCATTATATTCTTCTTTCATATAATTAACATCATTAATCACACTAGCTTGGTCATTATTATAGGAATAAGGCATGGAATTCATAAAAAAGAGGAAAACAAATGGTGAGGGATATTAGGGTTTTTATATTGATCACTCATTTTGAATTTACCAAACCCAAAAATATCAATAAGCATAAACACAAATCCTACTTCTGATAGGAGAACAAACATAGAAATATAGGGTTTGAAGGATAGAAACCCTAGGCTTGAGAGTACATGTGAAGGGGAAATTAGAAATCAATTTTAAAAATTAAATATAAATATATAAATCTAAAACCCTAATGACATAAGGATGAAACCTTAAGGGAATATAGGATTTTTCAAGGTTATAGACAAATAGTGAGTTCACCAATATGTTTTACCTTATTTTTTATTTACTTATATAAAACTTTGAATATTCAAATTGTAAAATGTATATCAATAATCATGAAAAATTTAATGCTACTTTTGATTTATTGAACATGCTAAATATAAAAATGATCAAGCATGTAAGGGATATGAAGTACTTAATTTTTTGTCACAATTATGGTTTTTGTATTTTATTATAATTGTTAGATGTGCTTTACAATAGCTATGTATAGGACCAAATTAGGAATATTTTATGATAACTATGTAGGACACCTCTAAAATTATTATACGCCTAAAATTTTTTGATATCATTCACTTCTGATAGACTCATTTGAGGGGACTAAATCAATATTTTTCATTATAGATTGTTCTTTTGATATCATTTATTTCTGACAAACTTGTCTAAGGGAACTAAATCAATTTTTTTCATTCCAAACTATGTGGCTATGTTTGTAAATGTATTTGATGTGTTTGATCACTTTTGTACCAGCATGGATAATCATGTATTCTTTATTCTTTGTCCAAAACCTAGATTTTGTACTTTTGATTAAAAAACCTTGCAAAAGGGTTAGTATTTTGGGTTTAACTAACCTCAACTAATCCTTATTAACTAGTTGAACATTTCTTACATTACCAATCTCTAAAGAGGAATGAAACTGCGTGTAGTTCTCCCTTTAATTGAGTGTGTGACAAATCATGTGGATGCAAGTATATATGTTATTTAACCTAGGCCATCCCTTTATACAAGCATGCAAAATATAAATTGACCTTAAAAACTTCATATTTTACAATAAACAAGTAACTAAAATTATTGTGCTTTATTTTTGACTTTGTAACAATTAATTCTTGTTATTAAATGCCTTCAAGGGGATATATATATATATATATATATATATATTTATCAAACTTGAATTTGTGAAACTTTTGGCATGCAAAATTTGACCCAAGAGTAATCAAACATGTAAGATAAAACAATCCAGAAAATAAATGTGCCAAAAAAATATGAAAAATGTTCCATGATGCTACCATAATTTATAGACACTTGCATATGACATAACTATCCCTAAATTTTGAATTCATCTAAAAGATAAGGAAAATTCATTGATAAGTAAAACAAGACCAAGGATCTTTGTGAAAAAGTAAATGAAGTTAGAAATAATAAAATTAAGTACTATATGGTTGAATAAAGTCAAGGAGGTGACAAGAGACCAAGACAAATGTGCAAATAAATTCCCTATTTTCAATTGAGGATATATATATATTTAAATTAATATAAAACCATTGTACAAACAAGGCTTGTACCAAATTTGGGTATCTATACTTTTTAAATTTGAAGGTGAGCATTAGCTTGATTGAATGCATCATGCTTGACTTGACCCTCATAAATCTTAGTAATTTTTTCATAGACTCAGTGGCATTATCTTATCATAGCATCATGATAAAGTTTATGATCAAGGATAAACTCATATGTTATATGCTTAAGTTACTTGCAATTATTATTATAATGACCCCAATTAACATGATACCCAAAAAACTTATTGGGATCATATCAATGGGTAGTAGGTCAAGAGTTATCAACTTGAGGTAAGGATTTAGAAATTTATTTCCTAATCTCATTAAGATTAAGAGGTTGATTATAATCATGGTTTTGGGTATGTGATGGAGGAGGAGGAGGCTTAAATGGACTTCTAGGTATGGGATGGGAAAAATTTGCTTTATTATAACTTCTTGGCTTGACTGCATGAATAATCATCTTGGAGTCATAAGTATCAAAAACACCATCATCGATGATGTGCTTATTTGTTGGTCTTATAAACATTTGAGTTCCTTGTTTAGGTTGGGAAGGCTCAAATTATCTTAATATATTGTCTTATCATTTATCTTATTTTAGGGCTTCTTCTAATGCCTTAGGAGTGAAGGACCTAACAATGTATTGTAATCTAATGTTCAAAGCAATTGTAAATAGGTGGAAGAGGTTTTCTTATGTTATATTATGTTTGGTTTTATTATATAAGACTTTACAACATTTAATAAAATCTTCGGTAGTCTCATGCTCTGCTTATTTACAATTGATATAGTTTACTATGTTGTTTTTAGGTAATTCATTAGATTGGAATTTTTAGACCAATGCATTAACTAATTCTTCTAAATTAGTGATAGAGTTAGACTTGAGTTGACTATACCATTATAAATTATCACCTGTTAAGGTTTTGACTAATATTTTGGTAGTGGAAAAGGTATTGAGCTTAATACAATCCTTATAAAGGTTATCAAAGGCATTTAGATGCAAAGTGGGATCAGTGGATTCATTGTAGTATATAGTAAGAGTAATTCCATCAATTTCAATTTTATAAATTTGAGATAGTAGGAGTAATTCCATCAATGTAAAGAGGAGGATATAGAAAGAGGTTCCTAAGATGATATCTAATGGGGGTTAGGGGAATTTCAATTTGGCACTCCCCACTGAACCTGTTGAGGTTTTGATTGCATTTGCATAATTTAATTGTGCATTTATAACATTTGGGTGTTGTTGGAATCTTTCATGTTAACCATTTGGTTTATGACCTGCAAATTACTTATTTTAGATCAAGTGAATTTTATTTTGCAATAGAAGCTTGATTAGTATGATGAAAAGAACTATATGTGACATTGATGTTGGTGTTGATATAATCACTTTGGGTAGGTCCACCAAAGCTAATATCCACCAAATTAGTTGTTAAACTAGGTGTGGTAGATGTAAAAGGTTATAGTTGAAAAACTACAAATAAAGGAAGGAGGCATTTCCATTGAGGTTTGCATCATGATGTGAAAAATAATTATTAAATCCTTACCCCTATGTTCTATATGCCCTTTGATAAAAAAGTACATTTTGATGGTATTCTCTATGTCACATTCTTCTTTGCCCTCATATTATTAGGTTTCAAGTACTCTATGTCTCTTCAGGTTTTGGGGATTTTTAAAGGCTCATAGTTTTTAGATCTAGTGGATTACATGTTACAATCATTATAAGGATGATCTTGGGAGATAGAAAAGTTAAAAGTAGTAATTTTTTGAGAAATATTCTAGGCATTGATTAAATCTATAACACTAGGATTTTTAGAATAGAATCCTTGAAAATATTGGTTGGTACAGATTACTTGAAAAGGTGTTGCATCTTGTCAATAAATAAAAAATCTTTAGAAAGTTTTAGAAAACAAGGCATATTTGAAAAAAATTGAAAGATAAGAAGTAAGAAGTGTATGTAATCAAAAATGCATCATGTCTATAAATCAATCCTAGATTGGAGAAGATATAGCATACCTACACTTCTGATTGGGATACACTTGTCAAGAGGGAGCATGACCAATATGGGGATTTGCTAGACCCAATTAGGGTATCACTTGTCACAACATATCATGCTAGGAAGGGTTCTAAAGCTTACAGTCTAACACAATCTCACAATAACCCTAATGGAGTCCTAAGGTTTAAAACATTCACTTATTCTAATAACAAGAAATTAAATATAATCTAGTGCACACTAAAGCTTGTGGCATAAATTGATTATTAGAAACAATAAAAAACTAAACTAAACATGTATTAGAAGACATATACTCATGTCAATATATATAAAATCCTAATACATGGTAGAAGACTACAAATGTATTATCTATCTACTCTTACAAAGGAGAAATAAAGTTAGGAATACTTATCTTTGAAGACAAATCTGTTGAGCCTCAATCTATTCCTTGGAAAAGGTGCTTCGTAAGAGATTGTTATGGCATGTAAGGATAACAAAGATAAATTAGTTCTAGGCTACATAACCTATCTAAGCATCCAAAAGACTTCTCCACAAGACAAGATATGTATTTCCAAATAAAGTATGGAACCCTAAGATTTATTCCTTAAGTAAAATGGTCAATAAGTAGATGTTCATTCACACTTATTTTCTATTAATTCTTCTCTTATGAAATGGTGGGAAATGAACTTGTATATATAGGTGGATCTTTCCCTAAATCCTCCCAAAAATGTCAGTTGTACAGGGTCAACCCAATTGACCTAGTGTGTTTTCAAGGATAATTCACTAGGTCTGAGCTAGGTCGGTCAAAAGGCTAACAATCTAAGAAAGTGAAAAATACCCCTAAACTACATTGGGTCAACCTAGTACAGTCGACTAATGAAAAGGGAGTTACGGCAAGAAAAGGATAGATAATATATGATAACTGAGAGGAATGGGTAGGACTAAGGAGACTAAGCTTAGGGTAAATAGTTTTAGGAGATAAATGTGTAGATGGAAAGTGGAAAAAGGGACAAAAATCTTATGAAGCACTAATGGTCTATGCACCCCTTTTCTGGTCTACCCCTTATAGCATGCACTCAGAGAGATTGAGACTCAATAGGTTCCTATATCCTATAAGATACAAAGTGTCATTAATCAATAAAAGTTTTGAAATATTATGTGTATACATATGTCCCACTCAAATCTCATCATGTGTCACATATGTGCAACACTGGATGGTGCTTTGGGATAAAATATGATAACACATAATGTTGATGCTAAGTAAAGTATAGTAAGTAGAAAATAAGATAATTGAAAAGACTTAATTGAAAAACACATAACTTTAACTTACCTTAGTGCCATAGATCAATAAGTAGACTACAAGAGATGTGAACGTGTCTAATGTAGAGAACACTAGATGAACCTGTAGAAGTTAGTGTAAAAAATAGCCAAAAATCAAAAAAATTGGAATATAGGCATATGATAGTGGAAAATAATCTCTACATCATCATGAATCCAATGGATTTTAAAATAGATGAGTAGAAACAAAGATATAAGAAAAATAAAGAATTTACTGAAAAATAATTGAAAGATTTTGAATTTTGAAAAGTGTTTTTTTATAGGGAAAGAGATAATTCATTTATTATTTTGATTTGTGAGAGAAAAAGAAAAAAGATTTTTGCAGATAAAAACAAGCTAGGATGGGGAGGAAATGACATTCTAGGTGAGGAGAGGCTCTAGAGGTGGCAACAGGTGCACTATAAGTATGCAACTATGAATCTCAAACCAATTTTTGAAATTTTTAGTGAATTAATTGTAGTTTTAGAAAAAAATGATTTAAAACATTTCTATATATCAAAATGAAACAAAAATATATTTTAGGGGTAAAAAATAGGAAGATAAAAAATGGGTTTAGAGGGTTTAGGAATAAAGTAAGAAAATTGCACTTTTTTGGACAAATGCAAGGGGTCGGTAGGCAAAAATCACTAGGTCAACCTAGTCGACCCAATGGGCTGGAAATGAGCAAAATCCATAGTGTTGACCCAGTAGGTATGGGTCGACCCTATACATTCTATAAGTTGATGGCCTAGTTCAGAGTTGATAGGTGGTCTGAAGGTCCACAATGAAAACTCAGCACTAGGGAGGGGAAGAGGAGGTTGACTTAGATTTTTTAGCCTACCAAGAAAAAGGATAGGAAAACTTTGGTGAAACTAATTTGATCGAAGAGCTATAATGATATGAAAAAGAGTGCAAAAGGATGAAAGAGGGATAGAATGGCTTAAAATGACTAAGTAAGATCAAGAAGGATTGAGTAGGCTAAAAGTAGGTTAAAATGACTAAAATAAAGTATAATAGGCTTGTGTTTGATTTTAAAATTTCAAAATAATGTATGGTGACTATACATGACATGAAGAAACTAATACATCCTTTGTTATTTTTGGGTGTAGGGATGACAGATATTTTGGAGACTTATAGACATGGTATGGTTATTAGACTTGTTAGATAGGTTTTCAGATGGAGATAGGGCTAGACTAGTATCCATAGGTCTAGGAGGCATAGCTGATATGTGTAAGATCCCCCTCAGTGCTGATCTATTAGTCATGTTCTTTAATTTTTAGGAATGATTGACTAACACCTTTAGATGGGAGGCAAATTGGGATATGGTAGAGGTGGATATCACACTAGAGGATGTGCATGCCATCTTGGGGATACCTATAATTAGAGCATAGGTGACCACAAGGATACCAAATAGCCTAGAGGATAAGAGAGCCTTATCCATGTGGGCTACAGGATCAGAGATGATATTACCAAGTAAGAGAGTTAGCATGTTTAATGTCTATACATCATAGATTTTAGACATATATAAGGCTGTGATAGGCATTGAGACATAATAGGTGCTATGTCATAAGTTAGATAGTAAGGTACCACTATTTATGGTAGCCTTGACTAGGATGATCTTAAAGTAGTAAGTTCTATATGATCTAGGCTCTATCATTTGGGTCTAGCTCATACATGATTTGTATGAGATGTTGATTAGAGGGTAGAATACCATGGGACTAATAATATTACTGACAGCTTGGATATATGAGAGGTTTTTTATTTACTGATCAGTTGGGTTATCCCATACAGTCGATGATAGGCCACCTCATGTATAGAAATAGAGAACTAGGTAGTGTAATCCATGCCCCATGTGATATCACTATAGTCAGTGAGATGTGCAGATATAGTGTGACAGCCATACGAGAACATAGTAGCTACATGGGTGAGTTGGGACATAGTTGTACCAATGATAATGAGGATAAAGGTTGTTAGACACTATTTTTATTGGAGAGAACCACATCTAGTGTCATAGGTACCAGGGCAGATGGGCCTACCTCATCCAATGACATTGATATTGATGCCCAAGTAATGGGCTCAACATGTAAGGGAGCCATAGGGGAAGAGAGCACTGGGGCCACAAATAGTGAGGATAATACTAATGCTATGTCAAGATCAACCATGGATTAGTCAAGTATGATGAAGAGCTAAGCAAGAAGATAGGGATGTGGAGGTAGAGATACCATATATACCATTATGAGCTCCATAGTGAGATGAGAAATGGCCACCAAGGACATGACATTGATGGAGGTAGGAGGAGAAGGAGAGAGTGAAGACTATTTCCATCTTGGATAACCCCATAGGTGAGCAAGAGGAGATGATAGAGAGACCACTTCGACATAGGTTGAGATGGACATGAGCCATGATAGGCAGTTTGAGTTGAGGAGGCAACCTACAAAGGAGGTGTTATGAGGTCATGCAGATGGGGAGACTATGCTAAGTGGTTGTGTAGATGGTGAGACCATAGTAATCGAGACACAGATAGGTAAGAAAAGGTGTTTAAATAGTATTACTTAAATTTTTTATTTTGGAAATAGAGATAAATACATATTTTGAGATATAATAGTGATCTATTATCCATCTTGTGGGATTTTTTAGTTATAGCTGAGAATGAGGAGAGATGGAGGTCCCTAGTGAGGGGAACACTCCATGACATCCTAGATAAGACTTTGCAACCATACAACCCCATGATACTAGAAGACTCGAGTATACCATCTACCCCAGATCAAGGGAGCTAGTTCAAATTAGCTAGAGAGGCAGTGAGGTAGATACAAGCATAGAGAGAGAAGATGCATCCACCCATAATGATGGGTGTAGGGGAGCTACACGCATGGTAAGCCCTATCAAATGAGAGATTTATGCACCTAGATATAGTAGCATAGATGATAGAGATTTAGACCTAGTTGGTGGAGTCACAGATGTGGGTAGTGCACCTACAGGGATAGGTATAGGGATTGAGATCTCAAATAGCCTCTTTACAACATACTATTCAAAGGAATCAGATCGAGGCCTCAACAAGAAGCGTGACTAGACCACGAGATAGATAGGATAAATCCTAACCATAGAGATAGAGCATTATATATGGTTGTATATGTTGTATTAAACTCATGAGATATATATATATATATATATATATATATATATATATATATGATGGATCATTTTGACCTATTGATGTTGGATGTGTATGTTGTCATTATGATGGTTGTGTTTGTGGATGCTTTGGATATATTTATTTCTAGCACATACATTTATTTTTGTTGTATATGTTATAGGAAATATATGTGGTGTGGTTTCTTTTCTAGCGTTATGTAGGACACATGCATGGTTAAAAAGTAACATGCAAAAGGACTTGAAAAAATATAATCAATCACAAATGTACTACACACTATTTCAAGTTGGGGAATGTGTAATAACAAGAAAATGACTAAGTATAAAGATCCAAGAGATAGTTAAATAAGATGGTAAAAAGGAATTTGTTTTTAAACCAATGTAAAAGATTTTTATACCAAATTAAAACAAGTAAAATCATACTAATATCATGTTGGGAAGTATGAAAACAATGTGATTAAAATGGAAGGTATGTAAAAGGTCATAAATGGTAATAAAATTAATTAATTAAGTCAATCAATCATACAAAATCATGTTGGGAAGTATGAAATAAAAACAAAATTGCAAAATTTTGGTCTTAAATTGGTCATACTAATTCAAGCAGGGAAGTATGAAAAATCCAATAAATGTTATAATCTTACACTCACTCAAAAAATAAGAAGATAAAAAGGCAAAAAAAATGAATTATAAAACATACTGAACCAAGCTGGGAAGCATGTCAATGGCATATAACTTCATAATCAATTGAATCATATCTCAAATTTGACACATGTAATTTGGATGGTGACTTGGGTATTGGAAAATTTTGTGGGGAGGGTCAAGTCCTATTCATGGTCTTACACTACAACTCACAAAGAGAACACCTCTAGGGTTGAATAAATAGGAAGATTGGGTAATAAAGGATGTGGGTAATAGGAAGGAAAATATGGTAATTTGAGAGGATGGTTGGGTCCTATCCATAGTCTTACATAGCAACTCATAAATGAAATCCCATAGGGAGCGATCAGTAGATAAAAATAATATTTCTTAAGAGGAAATATAAGGGATATAAGGAGTGAAAAAATGAGTTTAGAAATCAAGACTTAGGCATCTTATGAGAAGACCTTAAGAGGCAAGAGGCATACTAAGGACATGAGAAGACACTAAGTGACTAGTGGTCATCTATGTACAAAAGAAACTTGTTCGTTATAGACACAAAGCTTTGAAGGAAAATAAGTGTGCTACTAAGATCAAATCATGAAGGTAGATTGGTATAAGAAAAATTAAAATGGACCTACCTTCCCATGACATGCTCCCCATTCTTTAGGAACCCTTACAGAGTCATCAGTCTACTATGAAGATTGGGTACTTGTGTGAGAAAGCAGGTAGCACTAAAAGATTTTTTTATTCACCTCTTCTAATTTATTGGCCTACCACACCTCAAAGGACCTCGGCTCTACCATGAGGCTAACTATGGAGTTTGAGCTTTGACTAAAAGAAGGAAAGGTGTTTTGAATCATGTCTTTTAGTGTGATTGGACTTTTAAGAATAATTTTACCTTTTAATATCATTGTCTTTTATTTAAATGATTTGGATTTTAACTTTATTTTGAAGGTTTTTTAATATTCCTCCTCCATATGGATTTGAAATGACCAATCATGATAAATATAGTGATACACATGAATGAGTTGTAGGCTAAGGCTAAAGGAAGTTACGTAACTAAGGACAAAGACTAACTAGGACACTTAGGCTTGACAATGAACTAGCATGTGACCTCAAGTCTCAACCATGTATATGCTTAGTTTGCAGAAAAGAAAGAAAGGAAAAAGGAGATTTAAAGTGGACCAGTAAAGGAGGTAATAATGAGATAGATTATTTGCTAACTAATCACATGGTAAAGTGAAATAATAACAAAATGGAATAGGGTTTGTATAACTAAGTCACCCTGATAAATTATCTGTGAAAAAGAGGGATAAGAAAGCAAAACAATCATAAAGATACAAGAAAGAGGGTTTTGAGAAAAACTCCAAGGGAAAAGGGAAAGTAAGGATGAAAGACAACCATATGTGAATATAAATGATAATATAAGAAGATATAGTACAACAAGCAAGATCATGATATAAGATAATTAGAAATTTGACAATGTCAAATGATATAACAGATAGAAATAAGATTGAATCACACATCCAATCAAATAAAAATGTGAAATCACCATGCATGTACTCATAAATACTGGTAAATCTATCCACACACATTATCCAATACATCAGATAAGTCTCTATGAAGTTGGATATGCATTGTTGCTAAAGTTTCATCAATCTTCAATGAATACTGGGCAAATACTTTTTTCTAATCTCCTCAACTAAAAAAGTATGAATACTTAATGGATCATGCTAAGGAAAATTAGGCAAAGGATGGTTAGGAGAATGTGTGGGAGCAGGATCTACTGAAGATGCAGGAATCACTGGTAGAGAGGAATCCATGGATGAGGGAAAGTCCACAGATGAAGGAATCACTAGTGGAGACATAGAAGGTGGTGAAAGGACCATAGGAGGGGATAGAACCACTAGAGGTGGACCCATCAGAGAAGAAGGAGAAGCCTTCTTATGAGAATGACGTGGTAGGAATAGAAGAAGATCTAGGAATGGTTATGAGATGATATTTAAGATATTGGTGTAGGATGTGATAATGATCAGTGTGATGAGTGCCACATAGATGCCATAGACAATATACCTCACCATACTTAGGCATGTACTCAAGAAGTACCTTTGGAGGAGGTATGGATTTGTCTGATGATAAGGAATAAGAATGCAAGGTATCAATATATTATTGTAACTTGTGACAATGGGTAGAAGAATGATTATTTATCTCATAAAAGTAACATATACATTTGTGAGTGGTTTTAGGATAAGCACTCATGAAAGGAGGTAAAATAGGAGTGGAAAAAGTAGGGGAGGCTCACTCATCAGCCCATTTGGTGGGAAAAGGAGCCATCTTAGGCAAGGGAAGCAAACCATCACCAAGGGAGGGTGATGATAAGGAAGGAATGGAACTAGGATCAACAGAAGGAGTGATAGGATGAAAAATAGGAGTAGGCTCAACCACAGTAGGAGTGGAAATAGGATCAACTATAGCAGGCTCTACTAAGGGAGGAGTGAGATATATAGAAGTTCTAAGGAGAGTTGCACTAAACTTAGGGGTAAACTAGCTATGAGGGTTAAGGTACCTATTAAAATGGTAAAACTCGAGCATAGCATGATTCATGAGCATATTCCTATGTGGTTCCTTAGAAATTGGAGGTGTCAGTGCCATCTCTACCCTACAATAAAGGGGAAAATATAGAAATCAAGAACTATAAGTGAAGGAAAATGATGAGATGTAAAAAATACTCAAGTAAAGAATAATGATAATAGATACTCTCAGTATCACAGGCCTATACAAGGCCACCTAATAATGGATCATCTAAGGAATAACTATCTTCATAATTTGAGGTATGAAGATCAATGACACAGGTTTGGATAACCTTGTCATTTGATGAAGCATGGTGAATAGAATGCCTAGTCTTAGTTAAGACTACAGGAATGTCATCACAATGGGGCTTGTGAGAGTGAGGCTACAAAGATGCAGGAAGCTATGAGATGAGATGAGGTGAGAGATCAAAAGTTTTGATATTTAATTTAATCTCATCAGACTCATCATCATCATAGTCTAAGAGGTTGGGAGGAATGTTACCAATGACTTTAGCATGCCCATTGTAACCTTAGGTTGAGTTAACAAGAAATTTGAGATGCTAAGACTCATGAAATGGAACGCTAGGCAAAAACTCAAGAGTAGGAATATTAAAGATACCAAAATCTTAGAATTGTTTGAAATTCCAAGGGTTAGTGCCACCTTGAATCTTATAATTGGCTCCATTGTGAAGGAATTTATTGGATTGGAAGGTTAAATAAGCAATATCTCTCATGTAGTGAGTCCACGACCTACCAAGAAAGATGTTATAAGAAATGGGGAAGTTAAATAGCATTACCTTCACATAGACAATGATAGGTGGGATGGTAATGGGAAGCTACATGCAACCTAAAGGAGGCATTTTATTTCTATTGTATCCTTGGCATGTGCTGCATGTAGACTTGAGATTTCTTTCTAAATACCCTAGAATCTTAATGAAATCAAAAGAAGTGACACACATGTTGGAACCCTCATCAATCAATGCACACTTAACTTGGATATCACCTATTTGGATGCTAATGAATAAGGGAGGATCATTTGCATGAAGCAAAATCTCATCAGGAACCATAGAAGCTATGGGAAATTTTAAAGAAAGAGAAGTGTCTATAATTTCATCAATGTTGATAGACATCTCTTCACGTTGTTGTAACATACTATCTTTGGATCTATATAAATCTACCTCCCATCCGACTAGGGGAGGACACAGGATATTTATCTTGAATAATAGCTACATAATATGGTTTCTATGATGGGGGAAAGTACTCATAAGCTCAAGAAATGGAATCTAAGATGGGATATTAGTGAGTTCTGTGATGGGATCCCATTCATCATAACCCACAAGAAGGTTTTTAGATAAATGTGTGTAATGGTTAAGGAGGTCCTCAAAAGGAAGAGCTGAAGTGCATTGAAATTTATGTTGATATGAAGGAGAAGGTTTGGGACAAGGTTTCAAATCATGTTGAGATGATGAACTAGTTGGTTCAAGTTGATTTTGAGAATTGGAATAAGAACTGTTAGTAGAATCTTGGTTATCATTAGTATTGGAATAAGATGGAAGAGTGATAGAAATAGAATGGGAATGTTATCCAAGGGAGAATCATAAATTGGATCGTCAAAAGTAATAAGGTCATCTTACACCAACTCATTTAAATGAGTTAGAAAAGAATCCTATATATCATTATATGTATTATTTGAAGGAGTGTAGATAGGTTGGGAGTTAATGAAATACACCACCTTTTACATATTATTCATGTTAACCACATTCTCTTTGAAACTTGGTTCAACAAGACTTGCTACATTATTGGTGGAAGGGGTAGACTTATCTTGATTTTCTTGGATAGGTTGATGAATAGGTAAAGGATCTTTGTAGATAGCCAAATGAGCATTGGCTTGATTTAAGGCTTGAGGTTTATTATGTGATTTATAATCCTTGAAAGTAATCTCATAGGCTTATTTATGCTTACAAATAATGGAATCATGATCAAAACTGGGTACAAGAAGAAAATTCATAGCTAAATTATGAGGTTGTCTATAGGTCTCATGAGAATGACCCCAACTAGCTTGAAACCAACAAAACTTGTTAGGATCATACTAGGATTTCATAGGATGAGTAGGGTCAAGCTCTCGTGGAAGAGGCCTAGGTATATGTTTAAGCAATTTAGCTCAGGATATAGGTTTGTGAATGTTGATGTTATCTGGCAAAGAGAAATGAGGATTAGTATATTTTTGAGAAGGAGTTGGTTTTAAAGAAGGGTTAGGAATAACAACTTGAAAATTGTGAATGGTGTCATACGAATTGATAACACCATCATTAGTGATATTATGGTTTTTGTTTTTGAGTAATAGACGAGGACCTGTAGAAGGTTAGGGTGGATTGAATTGATGTGTTAGGAAATCTTGTCTTTTAGCTTGGTCGATAGCTTCCTCCAAAGTGTGTGGAGAAAGAGTACAGATTTGATATTGTAATTTAAGAAAGAGAGCATTTGTAAAGAGATGAAAAAGATTGTCATCCTCCATGTTATGTTCACATTTGTTTGACAAATTTTTCCATCTCTTAACAAAGGCTTGGGCAGTTTCATTTTCATTTTATTTGCAATTTATGAAATGGGCCAAAGTATTTTTAGAAAGATCATTAGTTTGGAATTATTGTACTAAAGCATTTACGAAGTCCTCCAAACTAGAAATGGAATGATCTCTAAGTTAAATTTACCAATCCAAGGCATCACCCATGAGGGTTTTGGCTAGGAGCTTGGTAGTGACAAGGGTGTTTAATTTGACACAATCCTTGTAAAGATTTCCAAATGTTTTAAGATGAAGAGTGGGATCAGTTGATCCATTATAAAAAATTGTAGGTGTTATACCTCCTATATCAATGTTGGAAATTTGAGTAGTGAGAGGTTCATTTTGTAGATCTTTGATGGTTTTATTGACTAAAGGATGTTGATAAATGAGATTTCCTTGAGAATATCAAAGAGGAGGAGGGGGAGAATTTTGGTTATGTGTGCCCCATGCCATTGGTTAAGGATGATATTGAAGATTAAGAAGGTGGTTTTGCATTCTCATCATTTGATTTATGTTATGTGCTTAAAGGTATTCATTTGATTGAGAGTTTGTAATAGAAGTTGATGTGTTTGATTAACATTGTTAGAAGTATTAGAGTTGGTATTAGTGGCTTGGGTACCACTATTAGTGTTGATAGGAGCTTGAGATGAAGTATGAGAATGTGAGGCACTAGTGGAAAATTTTGTTTGTTTAGAAAAAGATGGACTAGTGAATGGTTGAGAAGAAGAAGCACAAGAAGCATGATTACCTTGGGTAGCAAACAATGAACTCATGGAAAGATTAACGATAGTGGATCTTATGAGAGGCCCACTAGATATAGAACCTGTCATGTTAGTTGAGATACTAGGGATGGAGGTAGAAGAGGTTAGAGAAGAAGATGTCATGACATAAGAAGGAGTCAAGATTGAAGGAAGAGGCTGAGAATTAAGGAAAGTGGTACCCCCAAATCCAGTATTGAATTTAGGAATAGGTGAATGAGGCTCTTTTTTTTACCACTAATCATGAGGTTATGAATGGTAGAAGGATATTTTCCTCAATGTTAAGGAAATTCATAAATAAAGAAGAGCATTTTGGGAGTATACTCTAACTCAAGTTGGTCTTCTAATGAGAAAAGAGGATTATGTTGCGAATAGGTATTAGGAGGGGTCCCATAGTTCATTATGTGAGTGGTAATATGAACATTACTAGCATCCAAAAGAGGATCCCTACTTTGTCTATGGGTTACCCTATTAAGATTGGTAAATCTCATCATATCTGTTGACTGTAACTCAATTTCATCACCCAACATAAAGTCCATGATGAATGGAAAATAAGAGAGATGAGAAATCAAAGGACAAAGAGGTGACTGAAATAGTACAGGGTCAATTGGGTCGACCTAGCACAGAAACAAGGACTGTAAAACTATACAATGTCGATTGGGTCAATTCAATATAGTGTACAGAAGGTAGAAAAGGTACTGGGTCAATTGGGTTGATCTAGTAAAGTAGATAGGGAATTCAAGAAGCCTAAAAAATAGATTATGAAAATGAAACAAGATAATGTTGTAAGTAATGAAAAATAGTAAGTACTGAAAGGAATTAAAAAGTCAATTAGATTAACATTGGCTAATCCAATTAAAGCACACAAATCGAAACCTTGCACTAACATTAGCTAATGCAAGATTTTTCACACACAATTGAGTAAAGAGAAAGTAATCAACTTGAAAATTAAAGAGATAACTAATTGGTCAACCTGAATGTTTATTATATTATTAAGATATGATTTTTAATGTGATTGGAAGTTGGCTATAATCAAGATACTAGATAGTAATCTAATGATGGTTTCAAGTAGTTTGGGCTAAAAGGGACTGTAGTGACAATGATATAGGCTTGGTATTTGGGCCTACCCCCTCACTTCACACACTACAATTATAATTGTATCGGGTGCTTAGCCAGAACATACCATTAACCATGATTTATACTTGACCAAAGTATCAAGTCGGCTTCACCCTTGTTGATGAAATCCAAGTAGGTTGGCCTTGAGAAGACAAAATATTAAAGTTATTTTTTATGTTTTTGTGATTTGGTCATGTGTGCATAAAATAGAAATAATGAAAGTAAGAAATTAATTAAAAATCTCCTAATTAAACTATGTGATTTATTTTAAGCATGCAAGAAATAGGAAAAGAAAAGTGTGAGATAATTACTAGTAAACATGAGGTTAATTCCAACTGAAAACAAGGTATAGTGTTGAAACTATATGCATAAAATATAGAACAAGGTTGACAGGGTTGAACCTATACTACGAAAGCAAGGTCTAAAAATGAATTGGGTCAAGAGGGTCGACCTAGTTATTTCAAACAACACATAGAACACAAAATTGGGTCAGCATGGTCAATCCAATTGACTTTACAATGGTAGTTTTAAATACTACAAAATGTGAAAGAAAAGATAGAAAAGAAATAAATAGAGAGGTATAAAGGAACCTTAGTAGATCAAAGATGTAATGAATAAATATTATTGATGAAGAACCATGGAGTATGTTGGTAAAACTTGCAAACTGAGTTGACAAGATCAATCAAGTTGTGCAGGAACCTACTACAAAGTGCTAAAAATGTACAGAGTTGATTGGGTCTACCTAGTAGGCTAAACTAGATGTTTAAAAGGCTATAAACTTGTATTGAGTTGACTAGGTTGATTTAGTTACCTATTCTTGGAAACCTATGCACAAAAGTTAGAAAACTGGGTTGATAGAGTCGATCTAGTATGATAAAAATATGATTAAAAAAATGACTAAAAGAATGAAAATAATCTTACAAGGGTTAGTTTCAAATTAGGTTCACCAAAATGTATGTAATCAAAAATGCATCATGTCTATAAATCAATCTTGGCTCAAAGAAGATAGATCATACCTACACTTTCGATTGGGATACACTTATTAAGTGAGAGCATGACCAATATGGGGATTTGCTAGACCCAATTAAGGGATCACTTATCACAACATATCATGTTAGGAAGGGTTCCAAAGCCTATAGTCTAACACAATCACACAACAACCCTAATGGAGTCTTAAGGTTTAAAGCATTCACGTATTCTAATAATAAGAAAGTAAATCTAATCTAGTGCACACCAAAGCTTGTGGCACAAAGTGGGGGTTAGAAACAATAAAACAGCTAAACTAAACATGTATTAGAAGACATATACTCACTTCAAGGTATATGAAATCCTAATACATGGGAGAAGAATACAAATTCATTATCTATCTACTCTTACAAAGGATAAATAAAGTTAAGAATACTTTCCTTTGAAGATGAACCCATCGAGCCTCAATCTCTCCCTTGTCCAAGGTGATTCACAAGAGATTGTTGTGGTATGTAAAGATAACAAAGATAAATCAGCTCTAGGCTACACAACCTATCTAAGCATCCAAAATACTTCTCCATGAGATAAGATCCATATTTTCAAAGAAAGTATGGAACCCTAAGCTTTATTCCTAAAGTAGAATGGTCAATAAGTAGATGTTCATTCACACTTATTCACTATTATTTCTTCTCTTATGAAATGGTGGGAAATGAACTTGTATATATAGGCATATCTTACCTTAAATCCTCCCAGAAATGCTAGTTGTAGAAGGTTGACCTAATTGACCCAGTGTGTTTTTAGGGACAATTCACTAGGTCTGAGCTAGGTCAGCCAAAAGGCTAACAATCTAAGAAAGTGAAAAATAACCCTAAACTGAACTGGGTCGACCTAGTATAGCCGACTGACCAAAAGGGAGTTAAGGCAAGAAAAGGATGGATAGGGTATGAAAACTAAGAGGAATGGGTAAGACTAAAGAGAATAAGCTTAGGGTAAATGGTTTTAGGAGACAAGTGTGTAGATGACAAGTGGTAAAAGGGAAAATAATCTTATGAAGCACCAGTGGTCTACCCACCCCTTTCCTGGTGCACCCCTTAAGGCATGCACTCAGAGAGATTGAGACTCGACAGGCTCCTACAAGATAAAAAATGTCAGTAATCAATAAAATTTTGAAAATATTATGTGAATACAAGAAGTAGTGTTTGACAAGAGATATGTGTCAAACCAAAAGCTCTAATAAGATAAAAATAGAAGAATACAATCCAGCCAATGGTGGGATAGGATTCACGTTGGGTTCACCAAAATGTATATGTGAGCTAAGATGACCAATATAATAATCATCTTTATCTCTATAGACAATAATATAAAATATATATCAAACTAGAGCCTATGTATATGCAAAGATAGTGTCATAACTTAGAGATTGTTGTAGATTTAGCATATCGTAATCTACACTCAATATTGAGGATATGGGGTTTAATTAGGTCCCAAGATAAAATTAATGATGTAGAGTAAAAGGTTTCAAAAAGGGGATGAATAATACAATAAGGAAACAACACACACAGAATTCACAAACAAGGGTAGCCTAGATCCAAGATGGAAAACTAAACTAAAGATATAAATTCCATAAGGGCTAATTATAATGTAGTCTAAGCATATGCATCCTATACTAGGTCCTAAACTATGGGTATAATGGCAAGCATAAGCATTCTATAATGAAACAAATTATTTGGCATAAAGGTAACCTATGTAAGGACAAAAGCATACATGTTAGTCTAATAATAAGCAAAACATATCTATCTACTAAGTAAATAAAAGGAAAGAAAATAGGGATGAAGATACTTTGGATTAACTGCTCAGTGCATCAATATTTCCCTTTAATCTAGTGGCACTTTGCAAGAGATGTTTTAGGTAAAGAACTAAAATGTAAAGGATGAAGACCTATATGCACTTATTTAGGAACACCATATACTATGGAACACCTCCTTGGTTCAACTCCTTTTATTAGGCTTCAAGGACCTTTAGCAAGAGTTGAGCTCTATAAGAATAAGACTTTATCTTCTAATTCCTTTTACTAATCAATGGCAAAAATGTGAGCACTATTAGAGTAGATGAGTGTTTTTTATGTTCATAATGATATTTATGACCCTTATATATAAGAATCCAAAACTAAAAATCAAATATAACTATATGTTTTGATATCGATCTAAATTGATATAGTAAAATGGTATCCATCGAACTAATATTATATTATCAGTAATGATACAATATAGAAGGCACAAAAAAACTCAAAATTTTATCAACTAGATTGATATATAATAAGTATAAATATATAATAAATAAATTGTATCAACAATTTCAATATAATAGGAAATCTATGGAGGTTTCATAACTAGGCAAAAGGAGATGGAGAAGGAAGAAGGAAAAAGACTCAACTGAGACTAGACTAATAGTAATGAACATTTTAAAAATATATATGAACTCATCTCTTGTAAATTACCACAAGCCAACCCCACCCCTTTCCAAGTGTACTCCTTAGGATGTGTGCTCAAGGATATTGATGTGTCAATGAGGCCTAAAAGAGAGATCATTAGTAAAAGATAAGGATGAAAAATACTGATGTATACAAAATGTCATAGAAAGATATAACCTAGAAAGTGTACCAAGATGCTCCCAATGTAGAAAGGTGGTCCTTATGTGTAATCTATGTCCTACATTGAGATGTTCATGTATCATATATAACATGTATGTCTTGCATCCCACTCATATATGTAATTAAAAGCATGTGCATAGAGAATAAATATGTAATTCACCATGTATATGTTAAATAACATCAATCAATCATGTAACTAGAAAATCATGTCATGCACATATTCTCATTTTAATTTTTCAAAAAAAAAAAATTTTTTGAATTTTTGAGGTTATTTTATATTTTTTAATATTTTTAGATTTTAACTTTGTGTATGCTAACTAATGATCCCATCAAAGAGATGCTCATATGTAGGTTTTATATTGATCAGTCCAAATGTCACTACCATGGGCGAGGATTAACATATATGTCAGTATTATAATCAGAGAAACGATCACTCATTGTAAAATAGCATGCATCATCATCATAGTCAACATGATAATGCATACACTTTGTAGATCTAAAAACCACTGTAACTTGTGAAATTCATTATATGGTAGGAAAATGAGATGGTGTTTGTTGTGGAACATGTGGAGTAGCATGTAGAAGAAACTTAGGACATGATGTATTAGGTAATGTTTGTTAAAATCATATATATATATATATATATATATATATATATATATATGATGTAAGGGATGCCAAAGCATTGTGCATCAAGGAAGATTAATTTCATGTCTCTGATTTTCCTTCATAAAATGAACCTATATAGGTTTTATAATAGTTTGTGATGGAGGTGGTGGAGAAAATTTATCTAGATCATTAGGATACTCATATGGAATATCCAAAACTATGATCACTCAATTGTTATATATATACACTTCACACATTGATATACTAAATTTGCATTGCATGTATCTTATGTATCAATGGATGTCATAATAGCATGTTGAATTCCCTTGTATTAGGAAAATTAAGAGCCAAGTAGTGATTTTTTCAAGGCATACCGTAAGTGGTAACACAATGCCCCTAAGTGGGTTTTGTATCTTTCCATCTAATCTTTCAAATCCTTTCTCTATCTTTGTCATATTAATCAAATATATATGTGTGTAAAAAAAACTAGAGAGCAATGTCATAGTTCAAATGTTTTCACTTGATCTATTATCTACAATAACATTATGTATATGACACGAGTCAATGAAAGTGCATAAAAATAAAGGTGCATTAGTAGAATCATAATCAACAATCTCATGATCATCGAATGTGATAGTAGGTTTATGTACTTTTTATCTTAAGTGCACCAATAAGAAAAATTGTAGTATGTTATGCCTCAATTATATAAGCATAATAATTCATAGTATGATGTGCTTTGTAAGTCATATGCACCTCATGTTTAGTCTTGGTGTCTTTAGCTACATGATTTGGAAATGTATCAAAAAAAAAACTTAACTTTAAATTAGGTTATGCAACTAAGTTATTTGTAGGTGTATTAACATCATTGACCTCAATTACATTTTCTTCAATTAGATCTTGTATCTTATGTCTCAACCTAAAGCAAATCATCCTATAAATTTTTATGAAATTAAGTTATTTGTAGGTGTATTAACATCATTGACCTCAAGTAACCTGTATAATACCACTATGAGATTGCACTCAAGTAGCCTATATAATACCTTATGAGGAGGTTGTAATATTCATGAAAACTTGATTTTTTGAAAATCCAAAAGGATAAATTGATTATTAGGTTGTGAAAATACATTAACCATTGTTTTAGACTCATTATTAGTATCATTTTCCTTAGATTTGAAATTTGGCACTTGAATATATTAGAGGATTAGACCTATACTTTAGCTCATTTATATTAATAAGCTTAATTTCATGGTCTTAACCATATGGCACATGTCATTTAAATATTATAATACTATGAATAAAATCTAACCATGCAATAGAGCAAGTATGTTTTACTTGAAGATATCTTGTAATTCATTATTAGCCATAGGATTTTTCATCTTAAAGAGCATAGTCTTATAATGAAGTACATAATCACTGATGGATTCATCAAGTCCTTGCTTAAGTTTTACAAGTTAATCATAAGACATCATATCAATAATGTTGATATTAAATTATGCTAAGAATTGATTTTCCAAAGGATTGAAGGCATCCACTAATTAGAAAGGGAGATTATAAAACCATGGCAAAGCATAGTCCTTAAGACTCCTTAGAAACAACTTGGTCAAAAAATTATCATTAGACGTATAGTCCAAACATGTTACATGGAATGATCAAAGATGTTTAATCACCTTTACCATCATAAGGTTTAATATTAGGTGTAACAAATCTTTTAGGTAAAGGATAAGTATAAATATTTGGATCCAGAGCATTATGTTATAATGCTTGAAAATTAGACGAATGACCCTATTTAGAAGAAACTTATTCTAATTGGGAAACCTTAGCTTAAATATTAAGAATATTTTTCATAAGGGTTTAAGCAATTAGCATAGAATATTGAGAAGCAATAAATGATGTCACATGAGTAGCAACCCTAGAATACATAAAATTATGATCTGCAGGAAGAGCCATAGAAATATAAAGAATAGCATGTGTATTGGATGTTTGTCAATGATGTCTCCAAGGTGACCAAGGTTGTTGATGGAGTGCCATGTGTATTAGGATGACAATGACAAAGTGTGCTTCAGTGTTCTTTCACTATTCTTCAGTGTTTGCTTGATATAGGCATTTGATGGTTGTTATTGATAGTTTGAAGAGATATAGCACTTATGTAGGTCTATAAGGAAAAAGAAGAAGTTGTGAGGCATCCATAGATATTTTGGTGAAGCTCTCACATGCCACTTAATCATTTGGAACAAGAAACATTCATCTTCTATATTAAGATACCGTCACTACACATCATACAAATATAAATGAACTAGCAAGTTTGTGCATTTATTTTTGGTACTTAGAAAGTCAACTTCGGTCAAATGATTTCATGGAGTTGTTTATAGTGCCAAGAAGGTCCCTTGAAAATTTAGACTCTTGAAGTGTTTTATAGCTCAAATTATAAAGCTTTAAAGTTTCTCTTGTAGACTGTGATGGGCCAAAGACCATCAAATTTAACTACGTTATAGTCTAAGGTCAATTTATCTAGACATATCCAATGGTGATTGTTAATCAGATCAAGATCCAATGGTGACCATTTCATCAAACTAGATAATGATCCAATGGTGTGCATGATCTTGTCAAAATTGATCTAATGGTGTGTATTTAGTCAATATGTTAAAGTTTCTCAAAATATGCATGAGGATACCAACTAGTGGAAGCTCATTGGAGTCAACAAATCAATGTGTGCAAAAGTCATGCGGGGTTACCAAGTGGCATGATCACAAAAGAGAGGATATTAGATCAATGGTGAGCATTGTAAGATAAAGACCATGTTAATACATAGAGATCAATAGAGTTAATTTGTTCAAATTTACTAGGGTGCACAAGATGAGGTTAGCATGCTTGATGTTTAACATTTGCTCAGTGATCATTGGAATTCAAATATTTGAATTTGTGAAGAAAACTAATTCTCAGTTTTTGGGCTATATCTTTTGATCCAAGTAGAATTTGATGGTAGTGTAAAATGAAAAGTTATAGAGGAATTTAAGGCACATCCATAAATATTGATTACAAGATTTAGATGTTCATACAGTTGCATATATTGATATTTAAAGTTGACTATGTGTTTGACTATGTTCTACAATTGACTCAAAAAGGATATTTAAGTTGTTCTTAATAGTATTTTGATGTTACATGATGAACTATATATTAGAGAGTGTTTTAAACTCCATGAATAATATTTATATAGATTTTGGAGGTTTGACTAATCTATATTCAGTATGAACTACTTAGAAGTTGATTGTGCTTGATGAATGCACTAGTATATCAAGTAACCATGTTGCAAGAGTGAGTTGAAGGTGTTCTGAGCATAATTAAAGAATAAAATGAGTATGGAAATGTTATATAAGTCTCTAAGGCTTATGATAAATCTTTGGTTGTCATATTTTTCCCCTGATCAAATATGGAGAGTCAAAAAGCTTTGATTGTATTTTGACTTTGTGTGACTAGTCTAAGTGGTCATCTTGAGAGAGTTTGTTTGAAGTTGTTTGGCATGTGTGATGTTAACAAATGAATTTAGTGATGTTTTTTAGGTCATGGAGAACATACACATATGATTTGTTCATGAGGTTATGTGAGAAAATTTAAAGTATGTTTCAGTTCTATATGATAATATTTTTTGTGTAAAAAGGCCTAAAGAGCGAGTAGGCTAAAAAGGCTTGGTTTGAAGTGTGAAATGGAATTTTAGGTAATGTGGACCCATATGGATGATATAAGGGACCTATTAATGTGATATATGAAATTTTTTAAGTGTTGGTATATGTTGAATGTGGTCCAAGAGGTTCAGCATGCAACATGTGGATTTGAAGGCCTAATTGCCTCAGGGCTTAACTAGACCTAATGGAGGTTTGCAGCTAGTGAGGTAATGATCAACCTTTGTAGTGTGTGGTTATCATATATAATGATTGTATGAACCTATTTCATGGTTGAAATATATTTGGTAAAGATCTTGGCTGACCAAGATAGGTTAGACCAAGAGTGTGATATAAGTATAAGGCCTAATTAGCTTATTTGTGCTTGTTGTGTGTGTGGAGCCAAGCAAAGGAGAGAACTTTTGAAAGAGAAGGTACAAGTCATTGAGGATAAATAGAGATTAAATAATATCAGTCTTATTTTTTTTATCAAGGTGATGAAGGTGAACACATAGGTCATTGGACCTAATGATCCTAGAAGAGGTAGATTGAGTGAGTAAGCCCTAGAGGTTGATTGAGTGAGTGTGCTTAGTGGATGGATTGAAGATTTGATTAGGTTAATGAGTGTGTGCATGACGTATAGGTCATGTTACTATTATTGTGATAGAATTATTTTAGGTTTTTGATTGTATATATATTAAGAAGTGAAGAGTGATCCAAAAGAGTGTTTTGGATGCATGGCTTGAGTGTGCAAGTTTGTGAGAGTGTAAAGGGGAAAGAGTGCAAGTAAGAGAAGTCCATAATCAAGTTTAAAAGACATAAAATCAAAAGTGGAGGTTAGATCAAAAGTGGAGGTCAGATCAAAGTATGTGGATTGGTGCTTGGTTGCTTAGGGGGTTGGTTCCTCCTTATGGGATGGGTGTCTCACTAAACTAAGGGATGGGTGTTCCTTGATCAATGGGTGCTGGTATAAATTTTAGATCTTATTTTATAGGACTATAGTCCATATTATAGGATTTGGTGGGTTTTATTCCCCAAGAGGGTTTCCCACATATATGATGTGTTCATGTGATGTATGCCCTTATGTATGCTTTAGATGTATGTGCTTTCATGTTTATGTTGCTTGATCAAGCTAATGTATGTTGAATGTTTAAGAGTTGGAAATTGAATTGGATTATCTAGCATCGCTAATTCACCCCCCTCTCAATGATTATACCTCTAACAATTAGTATCAGAGCATGACCTTTTATGTAAATTTTAACCACTTGAAGGTGATCCAAGGTACAATATGGGTGAAAAGATCATCATGTTTGATAAAGTAGTTTGTGATGATAGTGAAGAGGAAGAAAAAGTTGATCTAGAAGCTAAGCTCATGGGTGCACTTGGTGAATTAAAGGAGAAAAAGAAGAGAAATTATCAAATGAGGAATATGATCAAAGGTCTTGATCACAAGTCAGTTCTCTTAAGGGAAGTTTGTTAGGTAAGTCCAAGAAAGAGGAAAAGAAGGATCAAGAATAGATCAAGCTCAATAAGGAGATAGAATAATTGAAATCAAGCTCAAGATAGAAAGTTGATAAAGAGAAGATCAACATTATTGAGTATTAGTTAAAGGTTATAAAGACAAATATGAGTTTAAAAGAGAAAAAATGCAGACACCTCAAAACTCAGTTATAAGAGACAAATGCCAAGTTGAGTTTAAAGTAAGGTGAGCATGATGAGGTGAAGTCCAATATTGATTCTATAAATATTATTAAAGATCAAGCATGTATATTGAAATATGACATGGCCAAAAGGGCTAAGGAGGATAAGGAGACCATCAAATATCTCATAATTCAATTAAAGGCTACAAGTTCAAGCATGAGGGATAAATAAGATGAATGTGTTTAATTGAAGGCTAATCTTGTTTCCCTAAAGGATGAGCATGAAAAGGTCATAATCAAAATAGGCAAGATTGAAGAAGAACAAAATAAATTAGATAAGGCAAAGAGTATGGTAGCATGAAAGACAACAAGTCAAATCAGGTCAAAGACAAAATAAAAAAGCCAATCAAATAACCAAATAGTTCAAGGTATGCCAAATATTTTATGGGCCATTGTTATGTTTGTCATCTTGTTGGTCATAGGGCAAAGGACTATGTAAGAAGAAGAAATCAGTCAAGGGGAGATCACTACCATATTCAAATAAAAGGTATGGAAGACATTGTTTACCACAATTGTTAAAAAATTGGTCACATTGATAGGTTCTACAAGTAAAGACCATAAAGTTAAGATAAGTTCAATCAATTTAGCCACATTACTAGAGAATGCAAGAGGAGAAGAAATCAGCCAAAGAAAGATCATAATCATCATCTAGCAAAAGGTATGAATGATCTTATTTGTTTCAGATGTCATAGAGTCGGTCACATTATTAGGTATTACAAGAACATATTGAATGAGTTCTTAAAGAAAAATAAGGTTATGACATAGTGTGCAAGGAAGAGGTCACAATTGGTTGTGTAAACCTAAGCCTATTAAGAAAGATAATATGGAGACCAAAGATGGTTTGTTTGCCATGATAGACATGAAGGAAATTCAAGAGTTTCTATTGTTTGCACTTGTTGAAAATTCTGAAGCAAAAAATAAAGTCAAAGATCCATTTAAATTCAATCTAGTGATGAAACAGGGCTATAATTCAAATGAGAGTATGGAGATATGGGAGTATCCTACATTTTGGGACTTTTAGTCTCACTATATCAAAGGGGTCTCTCTCTCTAAGCTTCAAGGAGACACTTGATAGCAAGAGGAAGCATGGTGGATGCTTGTTGAGCTTTAATTGATGTTGTAGGATAATAAAGGTCAGTAGAATGATTTGAGGATCATTAAGTGCTTAGAAACATGTTGATTTATTCCTATTTGAAGAATCATAAAGAAGATAGGTTATGACAAAAGTTTTTTTATTGTGAAGACCATACTCATAGACTTGTATGATTGTGTTTTTCATAAAGGGTTTTTGGAGTAGTTCTCAACCTTGTAGGCCTAATGACTATTGTGGTTGCTTGGAGAGCTTTGATATGTTGTTCTAAGAGTGAGTTGACATGTTGTATATGTTCTGAGGGTGTTCATGAAGTTTTGATAATAATCAATGTCCTATAGCATCACAAGGTTCTTGTATTCTTGAAGAGGAGTTTGCAGAAGTATCCATGAAGGTATGTTGTTGATGTCATGAAAAAGGTTTTTGAGTTCTGTAGATAATATTTTCTTGTAGCATATCAACATTCTAATGATTTGAATAAGTAATTTTTTAGTAGTGCCCTGAAAATTTATTTTGAGAATATGTCATGGTTTTTTGATGTCAAGATGACCTCATAAGATCTTGAAAGAACATGTTGGTTTGTTGAGTTTGCTTTGAAGTGGTTCAGTAGTCTAAGGATGACTTAATCTAAGTCATCATAAACAAGGTTCTAAGTTTGTATGTTAAATATAGAAGATTTATGTTGGCTAAGTTGCTTGTTACTTTGAGGATCATGTGGGAGCAAGGAGTTAGGGGGAGCTAACGAACTTGAATGGCTTGGAAGATGTGCATGATGTAAAGGGGAGCATATGTGAGATGTTCTAGTAATGGTTAAGATATTAAGAAGTTTAGTGATCTGAAAGTGTGTGGTGTCTTCCATGGATGAGTATTTGTGCAAATACAGGGTTAATTGGCTAGTAGGTTTGTAAGGGAGCTATGGTGCAGAAGCAGAGTTGAAAGATGAATTTTGGCATGAATGAGGGGGAACATGAGTATACTTTAGATATGTAATTTCAAGTTTTGAAGGTGTATATACAAAAAATATATGTGTGTTTCAAGATTCAAGTAGGGCTACTAGGCCTCTAGGAAATGATAGTAAAGATTAGATTAATCTTTGGTCATTTTCTCCAAATGATAAAGGTATGGTTGTTCATGAATGAGTTTGTTTTTTGTTTTTATGCATCTTTCTTATTTGAATATTGGCTTGTTCATCTGTTAGTAATCATGGAGGTAGCCTAAAGTGAGAAGATATGAAGGAAAGTGTGTTGTTTCATCATGGTTGGAGATGGTCTGAAGGTTCTCAAAGGATGCCTAAGGTCAAAAGCTATGTATGATCAAAGAAGAGTGTAGTCATGGATCATGTTTGAGAATCTCAAGCTAATAAGAGGTATGAAATATGTTAGGGTGAGTATGTATCATCTCTTAGAGGTGGCCCTTTCCTATTTTTTGGTTCTTGAAGTCCTTTCAAGTATGCAAGATCAGGAGTTGATCCCACTTTGTCATTTTGTCAAAGGGGGAGAAAGTGTTTTGTATTGGTGTTGACATCAATAAAAAAGGGGGAGATTGTTGGAGGTTTATCAATGATGTCTCCAAGGTGACCAAGGTGGTTGATGGAGTGTCATGTGTGTTAGGATAAGAATGACAAAGTGTGTTTTAGTGTTCTTACATTATTCTTCAGTGTTTGCTTGATATAGGCATTTGATGGTTGTTATTGATAGTTTGGAGAGATATAGCACATATGCAAGTATGTAAGGATAAACAAGTTGTAAGGCATCCATAGATGTCTTGGTGAAGCTTTGGTGTGTCACTTGATCATTTGGAATAAGAAGCATGCATCTTCTAGCTTAAGAGAAATCAAATCATCATTTCACATCATATAGATATAAATGAACCAAAAAAATTGTCCAATTATTTTTTGTACTCAAAAAGTCAACTAAGGTCAAAAGATTTCATGGAGTTTTTTTTTATAGTGCCAAGAAGGTCTCCCAAAAATTTGGACTCTTGAAGTGTTTTTTAGCTCAAGTTATAAAGCTTCAAATTTGCTCTTGTAGATTGTGATGCGCCAGAGACCATTAAGTTTAACTATGTCATAGTCTGAGTTCAATTTGTCTAGACATATCCAATGGTGAGCATTAATTGGATCAAGATCTAACAATGAGCATTTCATTAAACTAGATAATGATCAAATAGTGTGCATGATCTTGTCAGAAGTGATCCAATGGTGCATATTTAGTCAATATGTCAAAGTTGCTTAAAAGATGTATGAGTCTACCAAGTGGTAGAATCTTATTGAAGTCAACAGTTCAATGTACACAAAAGGCACGTGGAGCTACCAAGTGGCATGATCACAAAAGAGAGCATCTTAGATCAATGGTAAGCATTGTATGATAAGGATAGAGATAATACATAGAGATTAATATATCACATTTGTTCAAAGTTTCCAAGGTTCATAAGATGAGGTCAACATGCTTTATGTTTAATGTTTGCTCACTGACCATTGGAATTCAAATATTTGAATTTGTGAAGAAAACCAGTTCTCAATTTTTGGGCTATATCTTTTGATCCAAGTAGAAATTAATGGTGGTTTGAAATCCAAAGTTTTAGAGGACTTCAAGGTGCATCCAAAAATGTTTATTGTAATATTTTTATAATTTTACAATTATAGATATTGAGCTTTAAAGTTGATTGTGTGTTTGACTATGTTCTACAAGTGACCCAAGAAGGATATTTAAGTTGTTATTAATAGTATTTTGATGTTTAAAGATGAACTATCTATTGAATATTGTTGCATACTCCATGAAAGCTATCTATGTGGATTTTGGAGGTTTGACTAATCCATATTCAGTATGAACAACTGCTTAGAAGTTGACTGTGTTTGATGAATGCACTAGCAGATTGAGTAACCACATTGCAAGAGTGAGTTGAAGGTGTTCTGAGCATAATTGAAGAAGAAAATAAATATAGAAATGTTATATAATTCTCTAAGGCTTATGAAAATAATTTTTTTATCATATTTTTCCCTTGATCATATATGGAGAGTCAAAAACCTTTGATTGTATTTTGATTGTGTGTGACTAGTCTGAGTGGTCATCTTAAGAGAGTTGGTTTAAAGTTATTTGACATGTGTGATGTTGAAAAATGAATTGAGTGATGTTTTTTTGTCATAGAGAACCTATAAATATTATTTTTTCATGAGATTATGTGATAAAATTGAAATAATGCTTCAGTTATATATGATAATATTTTATATGTAATAAGGCCTAAAGAGCAAGTAGGCCAAAAAGGATTGGTTTGAAGTGTGAAATGGAGTTTCAAGTAATGAAGACCCATATGGATGATATAAGGGATGTATGTATGTGACATATGAAATTTTGGAAGCATTGGTAGATTTGAAGGTGGTCTAAGAGTTTTAAAGTGTAAAGTGTCGATTTGAAGATCTAATTATTTTAGGTCTTAACTAGACCTAATGGAGGTTTGGGATAATTGGGTAATGAGCGACATTTTTAGTATGTGGTTATCATATGTAACATTTATATGAACCTATTTTATGGGTGAAATATATTTGGTAAATATCTTGGCCAACCAAGATAGGCTAGACCAAGAGTGTGATATAAGTACAAGGCCTAATTGGCCTATTTATGTTTGTTGTGTATGTGGAACCAAACAAAGGAGAGAAATTTTGAAAGAGAAGGTACATGTCATTAAGTATCAATAGAGAGTGAATAGGATCAGTTATGTTTGTTTGATTAAGGTGATGAAGGTGAACACATAGGTCATTGGACCTAATGAGCCTAGAAGAGGCAGATTAAGTGAGTAAACCCTAAAGGTTAATTGAGTGAGTGTGCTTAGTGGATGGATTAGAGAGATGAGTAGGCTGAGGAGTGTTTTCATGACATACAGGTCATGTTTTTGTTTTTTTATAGAGTTGTTGTAGGTTTTCTAATTATGTATGTGCTAAGAAGTGAAGTGTGATCAAAAAGGGTATTTTGGATGCATGGCTTGAGTGTGCAAGTTTGCGAGAGTGTAAAGGGGAAAGAGTGCAAGTAAGATAAGTCCATCATCAAGTGTAGAGGACATTAGATCAAAAGTGGAGATTAGATCAAGGTAGTTGGGTTGGTACTTGGTTGTCTAGGGGGTTGGTTCCTCTTTGTGGGATGGGTGTTCCTTGATCAGTGGGTGTTGGTCTAAATGTTGGATCTTATTTTATAGGATTGTATTCCATCTTACAAGGTTCAGTGGGTTGTATTCCCCAAGTGTATTTCCCACATATATGATGTGTTCATGTGATGTATGCCTTTATGTATGATTTGGATGTATGTATTTTCATGTTTATGTTTCTTGATCAAGATTATGTATGTTGAATGTTTAAGAGTTGGGAATTGAATTAGATTATCTAGCATCATTTATTCACCCCCCCACCTTAGTGATTGTACCTCTAATAGTGTGTTACCTTCACACCATGGATGGGCACCAATTGTGTATCCATAGGTGTAGACATATGAATAGTAGTAGTAGGAGTAGAGGTCTGAACACCTATTATATAATTTGTGCCTCTAAAAAGTGAATCATTATAATTTAATATTTTTATTGGGATTTTCCTCAGGTATGGATATCTTATCATTCTTTGCATTCTTAGCCTTTAGGATTACATTCAAAACCTTGTCCAAATATAAGGTTTCTTATTAATTGAACTTCAAAAATTAGAAAGTGTTACTACTTATGTAATATCTATAACATTAATCTCACCAAGATCTATTATACCATGATATTCATTATTATGTTCATTATAATATTCATGAGCATTTTCAAGTTGGGGTATAACATCATTAATAACATGTTCCTCTATATATATGTGTTATTTATCAACATTTGTGTAAAAATAAGAAGGATCTTGCATTTCATCAATTTTATTTATTCTAAATTGGACACAAACACATGGTTGGATCAAAGTAATTTAATTATGATTAATTACAACACCACTCAACCCATAATTGTGCCTTATATGTACAAAAGAGATAACCTCGTTAAAAGACAGAATATGTTTATGAAATATTCAATAAATTTAGGGCACAAATGCATATATTACTACCTATTAAGGGGAAATTATAAATCAAGTTTGAAACCCTAAAAAGGAAAGATTATACCCAAGGGGACAAAGACCTATGGTTTTCCATGCTCAACAAAGATTGGGTTTCCCATAATATTTTACTTATTTTAGGTGGATCTAAATAGGCAAAAACTATTACAATTTAGATTGCATAAGATATAACATAAACTACACAAATATAAATGTAATAGAGAGATGGTTTACATTTACCACATGAATAAAAGACCAAACAAAGAGAGGAAAGAAGGAATATAGATTATTTTCTAATCAATATTGCTGACTATTTGTGTATAGTCTACTAAAATGATTTATAATAGTTTATATGACTAATCAGCTTAGGGAAAATACTATCAAAACATGCACAAATGATGTTCATGAAGCTCAGACACATATATCAATTAATAATGTCCATTCTCTATCAACATTGTCTAGGTTTACTGTGCCAATCTATTCTACCACAAATCATTACTCCTACCTATTTAGATGATTTCTATGTGATTTCTTAACCTTTATTGATGTGCATAGATCATAATTTTGATCTTCTTTTTACTTGAAACCTTAGCTCCCATTTTGATACAAGCTTGACCTAAAATATGGGTTGGACAACCCCAACCAATCCTTATTTAGTGGTGGAGTGTTTCATGTGTTCTAATAATTTGAAGAGGTCTCAAACCACATGTAGTTCTCCCACCTATGTATGTGTGAACTCAATAGTGAGCCACTAGAATGTAATGTAATTCTTTATCTTTATACACCTAAAAAACATACAATTGTTTAACCCTTTTTGTAAATAAGGATTAACATTGAAAGATTAGCCTAACCAAAGCAAAGAGTAAGCTAATCTAAAAATAATTTCAAATAATGAATTTATATTCTATTGATATTCTGATCAAAAATACTAAATCTAAGCATATGCCAAATATAGGGAGTATAACATTCAATATTATGATAATAGTAATATGAAGGAATAATTATACTTAGCTTATACACTAATGCATAGGAAAATCAGAGTAATGCAGGTGTATAAATAGTCTATATGAAGAATCTAATCTAGTCATCAGATTCTAAAAATTATGTTTTTATCAACATAGACACTTGTGTCACCCTACAAACACTTTCATCAATGTTATTATTTATGCTTCAACACATTTATCTTATATGGAGTATTGACTATTGACTTAAACTTCCATCTGGGTCTTTCTAGGTCTTCTATCACCTTTCAAATTATGTGTTCAAATCATGCACACATACTTATTATATAAAAATATAACTCAAAACCTATATCCCTCTCTTAGATCTTGTCACCTTTCCAAAAATGGGTTAGTGGAATCACGAAGTCAAGTTAACCTCAAAGACCCCTTTATTAATTAACGTTGCCTACATAGCCAATAGTCTGAAGAGAGCCTCAAACATATGTATTTCTCTCTTATGTGTTGGATTATGTGTGAATAATGGTGTAAAATGCTATATGCAAGTGCATGTAGTGATCTATCTTGTAACTTAACAAATATTGCTCATGGGTTGTTCTTTGAATGTTTTGACATGTAATATGACTGCTCTTATGACTAATATAGAAATAGGTAAGAATAGGTAAATATAACTCAGATGTGCAATTGATTAAATGAGATTAAATAGATGTTTGCTTGGTATTTACTAGATAAATAATGAGTTACATTTAACTTATATTTATACCCCCTCTTTTGAAAATTTCATTACAAAAGGGTTAATGAAACATAATAAGTTGACTTGTACATATCAAAATATTTTCAATTTTGAGTGTTTATAAGGCACATACACTTGCATTGGAGAACGGATAATAACATTGAAGTTATTAGCCAAGTCTGAATGCAACTGTCTAGGAACATAGAATACTGTTGGAGCTTTGAAATATACAATAAAGGATATATATCAAAGTTTAAGTGTACTATGGACTATAGGTGATTTGGATAATCAAGATAATAGGTTTAGACTAGAAGATAATCATTTAGTCCTAGTGAAATGGTGAAGGTGAGCCTATCGGCTGCAAGGAAGGTCAATAATTGAAGGGTAGAGCCTTGAGTGATATTTTTCAAGTGTACATGACTAGTTTAACATATAAATCCAAATTTAAGAATCTACAACTTTAACTTACTCTTAAATTCAAACTTAGCTTTAGAACTATTCCTTTAAGGATTTTATAGATTTGGATGTTTTTTGGAAATGCCTCAAGGGTGTCTAAATGGATTTCTCAAGCTTGCCCAGATGACTTTTTTTTACCCTTGTGACACAAGAAACATGTTTACGTCAACCCAAGGGATATATTTAAATTTTAAAATTAGACATTGAAGAACCTAGGACACTATTAGCAAATGTGGACAGCTACAATAACTTCTAACATTTGATTAATTTTAGCACCTAGAGAGGAAAAATTAGGGATCTAGAATAGGGTGATAGTTTTCTTAAGATTATAGAGTGTTGTGACACAAACTAGGGAGATCATTAGTATGGATGATAGGAAATTGGATTGGCCAAGTCAATAAATATAAAATGGATATTAGAAAGCATGCACATAATTAAAATGTGTATGCACGAGTAATATATGTCAAATATAATTCAAATTTGATATTTTCAAGTGTATAATACCAAATTTATGTATCTATAATTTATTATTTTGAAAAACTAGTATCTCTTTGAATTGTAACCACTTAATGCATAAATTTTGAGCATTAGTGTATAATAATGTAGAATTTGGTATTAAACACTTGGAAATCCCAGTTTTATCCTATATTTGACATACATGACTTGGGCATATACATATGACTCTTGTTCACATTCTCTCCTAGTCATTCATTTATCTATGGGCTTAGCCTTTTGAATTTACCTTCATTCATATACAGGATATCTCTAGTATATGCCTAATTAATTTATTATCCTAAGCAGGCTATCACCATTCTCTATATCACATTTTTCTCCATCATGGATACTATTAGCAAAAGTTAGATACAACTAGTTGCTAAAAGTGTCTACCTTCATGAACAGTGTCCTAGACTCTATAAAAAAACTATTTTCCAAATTAAAATCCTTCCTTTGGGTCAGCGCACACATTTTTTCATGTCGGTTATAGAGTGAAATTATCCAAAGAGTCTTTTATATACACACAACAATTTTTAGGCTATTCCTATCTAGCTCTCTCTTGGAGATCACTTGGAAAACTATTTTCACATTGACAAATCTATTTACACATCTTTAAAGAACTATCCTAAAGCATCCAAATCTGAAAACCTTTCAAAGGAACACTCCTTAACCCAAGTTTAAACACCTAAAGTAAGGTTAAAGTTATATATTATCAAGTTTTGAAATCCAAACAAGTTTCATTTCATTCTAACATATCACTATTAAGCACACATACATATAGGTGGTTATAAATGTAATTGGTTTGAGCCATATTTAAAGTATTGTAAAGTAGGAAATGCTCAACCACGTATTGGGGTGTGCTTGAGGTTGTCCAACAATATTTCTAACACCTTTTTAACATGATAAAAATGTGTCCAAAGTGGAGCTATGGTTTCAAGGTAAATATAATATAAACATGAATCTACACACATGACTGAGCATTTGAAATTACATAGAAGAGATATTAATAAGTAGGCACAGTGACATTTGGCAAAATAGACCAACAAAAGCACATAAGATAGTTCTAAAAAACAACAAACCTGTCTTAGCGTTAGAGGTGTCTAAGCATTATTTGTAGTGTCTTATAAGAATGTGATAGTTAGTCTCTTGAGCTAAGTGACCAAAAATACATTTCAGAATATATTGGGTAACTGTGTATAATTAGTGGTCAGAACATAAAAGTGAACAAGCAAATTTCCCTATCCTTTTATCATTTATATAAATAGTAAGTTCAAAATCAATACCTAATGGGAATATGAAATTGAAGACAGATTTTTATCCCAGTCCAAATCATGCAACAAAAGAGACTAATATTAATCCTAAGGTGCATGACTTTAAATATATCCTCTACCTACTTTGTATGCTTCAAGTATTGAAGAAGAGGAACATCCTATTGATTGTCTTATTAGTATAATGAAGCATACATAAGTACATAGACCTACTATCACATTAGATGAGAATGAAATTGTTGATGATGATTATATTGATGCACTATTATTTGTGTGTGCTAACATTGAATCTCAACCTATACATAGTGTCATGGTGTATAATGGGTCAAGTGAAAAAAATGTACTATAATATTACTTACTCATTGGGGTACACACATGAGGATTGGACTGGTACAACAAATATGGTGAAAGGATTCCATGAAAAGAGACAAAACCCTTCTGTGATCATTATGTTACCAATTATGGTAGGCCCTATGGTAGTTACTACTTTGTTCTTAGTTTTACCCAATACGGGGGCATTTGACATTTTACAAGGATGTCCATGGATAGATAGGATTCATGTAATAACATATTTGGTACACCAATGTGTGAAGTATATCTTATAACTGAGTGGTTATAGTTATATGAATTTCATATGAATATCCTATTCAGTTAAAGACCTTTCCTCGAGGTTCATTTTATATAAGTAATTTAGATAAAGTTAATTGATCTTCCTTGAAGACCAGTGCTTCAACATTTATTACATCATAGTCCTATTTAGGTTACACAATACATGTTACCTAGTTAGTCATGCCCTGAGATGGTTTTATAGGTCGTTTCACATGTTCTATAACTAACACCATCTTATACACCTTGCTACAACATAGTTCACATGTTACTATGGTTTCTACATCTCCACAGTGTGCATAAGATCATATGAATTATGATAATAATGATGGATATTTACAACTTGGGATCTCTTTTTCAAAATTAGATATAGATACATAAGTGACTACCCACCCACGGTGCATGAAAGTTTCCACAATCAATATAGGACCTACATGTGATCATACCACTAATGGGATCATTGGTTAGCATGAACATAAATCAAATTAAAAATACAAAGTATAAAATATATATATATATATATATATATATATATATATATATATATTAAAAAAAATTAAAACCTATGCATTACATGTTTTGCTAGTTACTTACTTGATTTATGTTATCTATTATATATATGGTAGATTACATATCCATTTTCTACATGTGTTATTTTCATGGTATACATGAAGGGGATGCATGACATATAGGTTATATATGACACAAACATTTAAATGTGGAACATTCCTACACCCACAAACTAGATTTTTACATTGGGAGAGTGCTTATATTGGGGTTATCTTGATGCACTTTATCAAGTTTTATCTTTTTATGACCATTTCATTGGTCATATTAAGTTATTGAGACTGATTCCACCTAACTTGTAGTTTCCTTTTTGGGAAAAACTCCATATGTCACTTGGAATAGTTTCAAGCCTAAGGTAAAACACTTGAATATTTTTGGTTGTACTTACTATACTTTAATTCTTGTTGACCACAAAACTAAATTGGAACCAAGAAGCAAAACGTGTATATTTTTTAGGTACTTTGAAAATTAAAAATGGATATTGTTTGCTTTCATAGGATACAATAAAATGCATAGTGAATAGAGATGTGGTTTTTGATGAGTTTGGTACTATGAACATTGTTGATGTTGATTCCCAATTTGACAAACTGGAGAGGAAGATACATAAGCATCAAAATACTAAGGGATTGAGACATGAACATAACTTTCATAGATTGTGGTATGAGATTGATTTGAATCAACCAAGTGTCCCTTTAGTTTATTCTATTTCACAAGTAGCCACATCTACTTATTTATATTCTTTGGGAAATTATAACTTAGAAAATTTTGAATTTTTTTTGTGTATTCTTGCTACTTATTCTTATTCACATATGTAAATAGCCTTCTAGTGTTCCCAATCTTGAAAATTTACAAAAATATTTGAAGTGTGCTCAAAGTAATTTTAATGACTTGAAAGTAGACTATGTTGGTAAAACATGTCCCAAAAGTTCTAAAAAATAGGTAAATTATGTAATGATTACTACTTATTCCATAGAGCCATTCACTGTTGAGGAATCCTCTACTGAACAAGTTTGGCACAATGTAATGCAAGTTGAATATGATGCCATTATGAGTAATATAATTGGGTTTTTGTTGATCATCTTCAAACTGTTTAACCCATAGGATGTAAATGGGTTTATGGAGTAAAATATAAATCTAATGGTTCTATTGATAAATTCAAGGCATGGCTTGTTTCAAAGGGTTATGTGAAATAAGAATGTATTGATTATGCATAAATATTTGCACCAACTACCAAGTGGCATATTATCTACATGCTTCTTTCCTTATTAGCATATAATGGATGGAAAGTACATCAAATGTATATAAAAAATTGCTTTTTGAATAGTGATTTATAGGATGAAGTATATACGACACAACCAAAAGGTTTTGAGGTGGTTAGTATTGAAGACAAGGTGTGTAAATTGATTAAAGCACTATATGGGCTCAAATAGGCACTAAGTGCTTAGTATGAAAATATGGATTCCTACTTGAATAAAACTATATTTGTGCATAGTCAATCTAAATAAAAATTATATTTTTGAATGCAAGGAAAGAAGTTGACAATTCTCATTCTCCATTTGGATGACTTGTTCATAATAGGCAATGATGAAAGTCATAACAAGTCATGAAGGAGGAATTAAAATATGGGTTTGTGATGATAGATCTTATATTTCTTCACTATTATCTTGGCATAGATGTAACTCATAAAGATAAAATCATTTTCACTGCTTAAACTAAGTACATTTCTGATTTATTAACAAGGTTCAGTATGAATGATTAAAATTGTCTAAGAATGATGGTGAGGCATTTTTTGATGGCAAAAAATATAGGAAATTAGTGGGAGGATTAATATATTTTATGACCACTAAGCCTGACATCTATTTTATGGTGGTTATTTTATCAGGGTGTATGCATGAGCCCAGAGAAAGTCATTGGCACACAACCAAAATAATACTTCATTACCTCCAAGGAATAAAAACATATGGCCTTAAATATTACCAGAACAAGAACATAAAACTTGTTGGGTATTGTGATGATGATATTGGTGATTATGTGGATGAAATAGTGTCTATAACATGTTACACTATGTATATGGGTTCAACTACCATTGTGTGGTGTTGTAAAAAGTAAGATAATGTGGTATATTCATTAGCATAAACATAATACATTACAAGATGGGATGATTCTAGAGAAATTATTTATCTGTCACATCCTTGGATATATTTGAGTTTTTCATATTGCTCCTACACATTTATGCATTGATAATCAAATTGAAATCAAGATGTCTAAAAATCTAATATTTCATGCAAAAACCAAACATAGGATGTTAAGTATCAATATTTGTGAATCTTGGTGTCTAAGAAGCCACTTGAACCAATATTTTTCCCAACTACAAATCAAATAGCTGACCTTTTCACAAAAAACCCATGATAGGATAAAGTTTGAAAATTTTAGGAAGTAGCTTGGTATGTGTTTGAAGAAATAAATTTGGATCACAATTGGATTTTTTACGACTTGATCCAAAGTCTTAACATTAACATAAGTCATTATATTTAACAATGAAGTTTGTAAAAAGGGCATGCATATTTATAAAAGACATGACCTTCTTAATAGTTAAGTTTACTAATGTTAAATTAGTAAATAGGAGGTTGGATTATTCGGGTTATATTCCTGTAATAAGTTAAACCTTTTAAGTAGTTACAAAATGGTTGTTTTACCAAGCATGGTAAAATTATAAATAAAATTTTATTTGAATGTCCAGGGTTAATGAAGTAAAGGCACCCCCTTGTACTTTTTTTAATAAGAATTAATAAAATACTTTTTACCCACCATAGTGAGAACAAGATTCAACCTAAGTGGTTTAATGTTCTATAAACCTCAAGGATGTGCAAATATATTTCTCAATGTGCAAGTAGTTATCTAAGTGAGAGATAAATATGAATAGTCTTAGGCTTTATGTGTATATATAGAATATTTTGGGGAATTTCCCCCCATAATTTACATGCAAAACATGTGGACCAACCTAAGGGAAGGGTTTAAATTTAAAACATAGTTGTTTGGAGAGTCTGAGTGTAATGAAATACTTAGATAATTCACACCAATGGAATAATATATCATAAAAATATGATTAGAATAAATAGATACACAATAAAAATTGATTAAAAAGTAGAATACTCAATATATATGATTGAGCCACTTCAAGAGGGCAACCTCCACAATAATGCAATAAGAATAGAATTCATTATATTATGCTCAAATACTAACTACTACCCATGTATATACTTTACTTAGGCCATGGTTATTCCATAGGCCCATCCTAATAACAATATAAAAATCATAGAGAAATATGACAAGATATTATGAAAAGATATGTAAGCCACAATTCAACCACGTTTATCCCTGTAATGATATGGGTTAAGGGCCATAATACTTTGGATAAATTTTGTTATAATTTTTATGTTGCTTCAGTTCTGATTATATGGGTGCAAGTGCATAAATACCCAATCATCTATGTCAAAATTTCACTATATTTAGTGTTGATATGCTTGTTGCTTCATTCTATTATGTGTCATTGCCAAACTCTATCTCAAACTAGTTAGCACCTCATGTTGATGTTGAATGTGTTATTCAACAACTCAAACCTTGGGTTGTGCCTTCAAGGAAGAAGTGATGGATGAGGGATAATAACCATAAAGTGCCATAAAAGGAGACATTTTTTAAGTGGTATGGAAGGAATTTTTATACCACCATTATGCTAGTGACAACAAATGAACCTACCATTCTTGTTTATTTGATTCAAAATAACACAGGTACCCTTCTAGGCATTTATTGAACACCTTTCTTTCCCCATAAGATTGAGAATGATATGATGAGCGATGATCCAGCTGCATACCCAAAGATGAGAATAAATTAGTCCAAAAATTATTGGTAAAAATGGGATCATGATCACTTATAATGACCTTGGGATGCAATTTTTAAAATTTTATCTAGAAAAGCAACAACTACTATACTAGCTATAAATAACATGATAAGGATAAAAAAAGAACATATTTTATGAGTCTATCCATAATTACAATGATGAAATTTTTACATTCAGACCTCGGTATCCTTCTAATGAAATTCATGGAGACCTCCTCCTACCTCTGGCTAGGGATGAATAAAGGTTGTAGAAAACCCGGTGTCTTAATTGTTTCACCCTTATTTTGTAGATACACCATGCATTTAACCATGAATTTATGTATATCCCCTTAAGTCTTTCCTAAAATATATCTTGTTTGATTCTATGATAGGTTTTAAAACATATTAAGTGCCCCTATTGGAGATGCATGAAGCTCCTTAAGTATCTTGTGCTTGAGGCTAGAATTCTTATAAAGGTATAAGCGATCTTTATACCATAATGCATTACTTTTCCATTCAAATTTAGCTCAGGAATTAAAACCATGTTGGATATTATAAATCAAAACTTATGTATCTATGGCATTATTCTATTATGCTCATGCCTTTTCTAACCAATATGCATGCAAAATGGTCATTGCATATAATAATGCCTCAATGGACTCATCCTTCCTTGATAGTGAATCTACAACATTCTATGTTCCTTTCTTATAGATGATTTCATAGTCATATCCTAGCATTTTAGCCACTTGTTTCTATTTTTATTTAAATGACAAGAATTATTCTAAAAAATATTTTAGACTACTATGATTAGTCATTACCTTAAAGTGTTTATGCATCAGATAAGGTCTCCATTGCTTGATTGCATGAAGAATATCCAACATCTCTTTCTCATAGATTAGATTTAGCCTAGTTTTACCCGTGAGTTGATGACTCTCGAATGTAATTGGTCTTCTTTCCTGCATGATTAATACCCTTATGCCATAACCTAATTCATCACATTACACAATAAAAGTTTTTAAAAAAATATGGGTATCCAAAACTAGAGTAGAGCACATATCCTCCTTCAGCTTCTCAAAAGCATTTGTACCTATATCATTCCAATGGAAATAGTATTTCTTCAACAAGGCTATGAGTAGTGTTATTATGCTACCATAATTTTTCACAAATATGTGATAGTAACCCATTAACCTCAAAAACCCCTAAGATGATTAAGGATTTTTGGCACTTGTCATTCCATCATAGCTTTGATCTTCTGAGGATCATATTTGATTCCTTCATGTGAAGTAATATGACTCAATTACTCCACCTCTTGGACTCTAAAATAAAAATTTGAAGGTTTTACATAGATTTTATGTTGTTATAGAAATAAAAACACCTATTTCACATGTTTCAAATGTGCTTCCCAAGTTTTGTTATATATTAGGATGTCATCAAAAACCACCAACACAAATTTCCTCAAAAAGGCACACAAAAAATGTTCATCAAACTTTAAAATGTAGATGGTGCATTTGTGAGATCAAATGACATGACCATAAACTCATAATGACCTTCATGAGATCTGAAAGTTATTTTAGAGATATCCTCATCTCTAATCCAAATATAATGGTACCAAGAACAAAGATCTAGTTTTATAAAATAAACAACACCATGTAATTCATATATCAAATTATCAATTACTAGAATAAAGATCTTATCTCTGATGGTGTAGTTGTTGAGTTATTTTTGTCTAGGCACATCCTCCAAGTGTCATCTTTCTTATCCACCATGACAATGGGAATGAATATTCACTTTGGCTTTGTCTGATAATACTTGCCTCCAACATCTCATGTATCATATTTATAATTTCACTCTTCTCAGCATATGGACACCTATATGGTTTGATGTTAGGTGGTTGACTACTTGAAAGTAAGTGAATGGCATGACCATGTTCTCTACTTGGTGGTAGTCTTTTTGGCATGGCACCAAAAATAGCAGGGTGGTCATCAAGAATATTATGTAGATGAGGATGTGTATATGCCTTTGTTGGTTGAAATTCTATAGAGAACAATTATGCTACAAATAATTTAGCCCATTTTTTGATAATCTTCATCATCTAATGCAAACTAACCAATTGTGGAGATTTTTGTTGTAATCCCCATGGCTTAAATGTCTTACCTTATGAATGAAATAACATGAACAGCTCCTATAAATTTATCTCTATTATACCCAAGGTTGTAAGCCATTATACTTCCAAAATAATGTATACCCCACCCATGGGACTATTAAACATATAAGAGTGTAGCATATAGCCTTCCATAACTAAATTATTACTATGGCATTTCCCATTGATTGTGTGATCATTTGTAATCATGACCTAAAATTCTAGAGCTGGGTAAATGAAATAGTTTAAATGAGTAGCCAATATACTATTGATGAAGTTATGTGTATTCCCTAAGTCAATCAACATTGTTACCTTTTGTCTCTTGAGGATTCCCACCACTTTAAGGGTGTGAGGCATATTAATACCCAAAAGTGCATGATAGGAGATAGTAGGGTGGGAATCTATAGCTTCTTTCTCTATCTCTTCCTCACCCTCATTGGGGTCCTATCATCTTCTTCATCTTCATCGGTTCCTTCAATGTAGAACAACTTATTCTTAGCACATTTATGTCCTTTACTCCACTTGCTATCACAACCAAAATATAACCCTTTTTCATGTTTATCTTCAATTTTTTGAGGGGTCAACCTTGTAGGCTAAGGAAATGATTGTGCTAGAGAACTACATTTGTGGCTAATAGTGAAATCCCTTAATTTGACTAGATATTTTATCTATGCCTTATATGCTAATGTTATGGATTTGTATACTTAACTTGGATTAAGTGAGTGAACATAGATATGGATGTTATCTTTGAGTCCACTAAAGAATAGGTCATTCATGTTGTCCACATTGATGTCATTCATGTGTAAGGAGATATTTTAGAATTACTAAATACAATCCTTGACAAACCCTAATTATCATAACTTTTCTAACTAGCTGAAGTAGTTTTTAGATACATTTTTATGATAGTGCATCGATAGCTCATTTGTAAATACTGATAAGCTAAAAATAAGGCCCTTCTATTTCTTTTGATTACATAACTATCGATAGCAAATAAATTGCTTAATTTATAGATACAAAGATTTCATGGCCACCTTTTGTACACATGGGGTTTGATGTGGATCAAATAAATTTTCCATTTGATTGATCTAAGTGAGTGGATATTTACCATCAAATTTGTGTACTTATAATTTTGGCATCATGTGCTTCAAATCGGTATTGGACTTGTGAATGTTCTAGTTAGGAGAACCTAAATAGAGTAGTGGAGGAATATTTGGTTGAAGGTGAGCTATAAGAGTGGTAAATTACCCATTAATATTTTCCAATCAATTCTTCACATCATCGATGTCCCCTTTTGTCTCAGTGATGTCCCCATTCACCGCATCAAGATCATTTTTCTTCACCATGCTTTGCATATCTAACTAAAGTTGGTGAATCACATCATAAACCAAAGGATATGAAGTTCTAGATTTCATGTCATACTTGTGAGGAATTTTTATAGTGTCTTTCCCTTTTCTATGGTTGTGAGTGTTCAGACCAGTCATGTATGAACCCTAGGATTAAGGGTTTAAGGTCTAAAAAAAGTGTACTGATAGATTATACCATTGCAATCATCTCATCAAGATGAATCTAACAACTATTAGTTTGCACAAGGATGCAAAAAAAATTATGGACTTTTTTTTCAAAAAAAAGGCTTCGAATAATACCATGGTGATGAAAAATTAAATTCTTCCTCGATCACAAATTATGTTTTCCTATCCCTTAGCTCTTAGAATAACAACTACACTAGATAAAAAAAAACATGTCATAGAAACTTTCCCAAATCGATACTCTGATACCACTTGTAATGAAATTACTTAGATAACTCACACCAATGGAATAATATATCACAATAACTAGATCCACAATAATAATTAATGAAATATTAGAATACTCAATATATATGACTAAGCCACTTCAAGAGGAAACCTCCAAAATAATGTAATAAGAATAATTTTCCTAATATGATGCTCAAATACTAACCATTGGCTCCTATATATACTTTGTTTAGGCCATGGTTATTCCATAGTTAGACCCTATTAATAATATAATAATCATAGAGAAATGTGACAATATATTATGAAATGTTATGTAAGCCATCCATAAGTTGGCCATACATAACCCTAGACACATTGTATCTTAAGAGTGTAGAACTAAGACACTCTCAATGAAGGCAGACACTATTAGTAACTAGCCATGTTAGACTTTTTCCAAAACTATCCAAGATGGAGAAAATAATGATATGGATAATGGTGATAGTTTGTATAGGATAATATAATAGTTAGACATAGACTAGGGAGATCGTGTGTATGAATGACAACAAATTGGGAAGGACAAGTCCATATATAGATGAATGTTTAGGAATGAATGTGAGTAAGATTCATGTGCATGCACAAGTCATGTATGTCAAAGATAGGTCAAAACTAACCTTTTCAAGTGTCTAACACCAAATTTATGTGTCTATAATGCCCCCTTAGTCTAGTATTAAAAATGCTAGATTAAAAGGATAAAGAAATTTGATACCTGATTGTAATCTCATTTGGTGCCTTTAGGTTTGCCTTGAGTATTCAACTTACTCCATGTAAAACCTATAATGAAACATGCAGAAATCAATGTCCAATCATGATAGGAAATCTGAAACAATTTAGATCATTGAAATATGTGAAATTTAAAAAAATAGGGATAAATACACCTATGAGCATGTGAACCAAGTTGTCACTTACTATTATTTGAATAATGCCATGGGGTAATTATGACCCAAGTAAATGTAAAAAGTCATCATAACTCTTTTGGTGGAATATGTACCAAGTTAATATGGCAAGGTGGAACTTCATACCCATATGTAAAATTAAAACACAAAATCAACCACTGCAAGCCTATTTTAGACCCAAAGTGCTTACTAGTTTCCTTCGTTACCATCATATAAAATAGAAAATTACATGCATGAAGAATATTCATGCCCTTAAATATAATATTTATGTACCTTATTGTTATATAGAATGCCTTAAATATGTATGTCACTCTGCCCAATCTTTCAAATCTGACCCAATACAATAATCTGACCTAATGTGATAATTTGACCCATGTAATCTAATAATTTTACTAAATTTAATTCATATTACATCATTTAATCTATTACATTTTCATCATAGTTTTGTAAAATTCCCACATATACCTTGCATATGCATGAATCTATCAATCTATCCTAATCTGAATCATAATATATCCCAATTTTTTTCATGATAATCATCTGACCTAACCCAAAATATGAATTGTTTGTTTGTGAAGACCTAAATATCTATGACATGCCCATAAGGCCAACAAAATTTATACACATAATGTTATATATAAAATATGTAATCATGAAGCATGCGTGCTAACATTATTAAAATATATCATTATATAAATATTAAACCATTCACATATATATGAAATATGTATCTCAAGGCATAAAAGTATCATGTAAATTAAATATAGTAATTAGGCATGCAATAATAGTCATTACAATAATGATCATCATAGATATAAGCACTCAGTAGTAAGCCATGTATAAGGTACATGATATGAATCATGGCATCACACATAAGTAGAAGAATGTGTGATATGAATCATGACATCACAAACTCATCAATCAAGTAGACACACACACACACACACACACACACACATAATGTCATAATCACAATGCACACAAGCACTGAAGACATGACATGACTCTATTTTGACATAAAAAACATGTCCATAAGACGAACAAGGATCCTTGACACAACTGGAACATGACATGAAAGTACATAATTAACTTTCTCATATAAACACATAAGATAACACTTAATTCAATACTCATTAATGATCATACAATGTAAAATTGATCAATAATCACTCATGGAGGAATGCAATGTAACACACAATGGTCACATAATGTAACACAAAATGTCACACACAACAACCATCACACAATGTAACACACAATCATGGATCACAACATTTAACAATCATCATAATCAAACATGCATATAATAAGTAATGTTGGTCTACACAATTAATCCATGTCATCATCGCACATAGTAAAATACACTATCCATAGTATATAACACTATAAATAGTATATATAAGATCATAATCTAAAAAATTCATTTGAAGTGTATTCACCTCCAATATTTAAATGAATTGTAGCAAATTTCATGCTTGTTTATTTTTTAACTAAGTTTTACCACTCAAAAAAATCAATGAAAACCTATGATTTATCTTCCATGAAATATACCCAAGTCATCCTAGAAAAATCATCAATAAACAACACAAAATATCTACACCCACTAATAGATGACTTTTTCATATCACATACATTGTTGTGAATTAACTGTAAACACTTATTAGTTCTCTAAGAAGAATCCTTAGAAAAAATTTCCCTATTTATTTTCCTAAAACATGTGACTCACAAAGAATACTCTCTCTCTAGAAAGTAGGAAAACCATACACCATGTTAAATCATTGCATATCCACTAATGAGTGAACATTTAAATTTTCATACCACAAATGCCACAAACTCTTAATACACATTGTGCCTATTTCAACCATTGTTGTTAGTTCTTGTGTAGGAGGATGAACTTTGTAATGTAAAGAAACAAAGTTCACATATTCATAGCCAGTATAGACTATTGTATATCCTTCGTTGATATATATATTGTAAGTTATCCTATTTTATAACACAATTTGATAGCCTTTCTTGCAAATTATGATAGGAACATGCCAAACATTTTGTAAATACATGATAGAACCTTTAGGAAGTAGAATTCAAATAGATTTGATTCCCTATGGAATATGAATAGATTTATTTGCTAAAGAGACAGGAGTTAAATATGCTTCTTTGAAAGTCCAAAGTAGTCTCATTTGTATAACATATGTTTGGTGGCACTTGTATCTAGTACCCAAACATCCATAAATTAATTTCTAGTCTCAAACTCCATGTACGGTATATTCCCTAATGCTCTAAATGCTTATTCATGTGCAAAATTCCCTAATTCATAATAATCATGCTTTACATATTGAGCAAAAACTGATTTATAAGATTTTTGGGGTTTACAAATTTTATCAAAGGGAATCCTACATTGGGCTATAATATGTCCTTATTTGCGATACTTATGGCACTGAATATCTTATCTTCATCTACATCTTCCTTTGTATTTACCTTGACCTCATCCTCTATCATTTGTATCAAGATAATGAGACTTATGACAACCCTTCTAAGAGTTTACTTAGAAAATGTAGTAATTTTTTTTTAAAAACAACTAGACAAATATCTTAACAATCATTTCATAGAGTAAAATAATACAATATAAATTGATACCAACTAATAACAAAAGTACTTTTTAATCAATTACTACATACAATTTTAATCTTATACAGCTCCATAGAAAGCAATTACATTAGGACACAGCTACAATAGTCTAACAATTCAACATTTATTAACCAAATATACAAGTACATAATATAATTTCATTCCATCAAGCATAGGACCTAATACAATAATCAAATACCAAGCTCTTTGGATCTCAAGTCAAACCAACTCATGTATTGTCAATAATGTCAAGTGTCATCTCCAGGTAGTACTACAGTAAAAGAGGGAGAGCATCAACTGAGTGCTTTACCACACCAACCACAAGTCAACAATACCCTACATAATATCCTATTAGGAATTGGCCCTCCCTTTGTGGATAGGTACATAGAACAGTGCAATAATCTCGTGAGATGTGCTAGTACCCCATGTGTTGTAAGATTTCTAAAAACATGCAGTTTATCATAAAGAGTTTTGTTCTAACATGATATCGCACAAAAATAAAATCAAACATATGAAATATAATGTATATAACATTACTTTGATCAAAGTTTTCATATGATCATTTTAGATCAGCCAATTTCATAACACACCACTTGATCAGATTATTTATTGGTGGTACTACCTAAGCTAGTGGAACCTGTCTCACCACCTATTAGTATCATCAATACATTTTCATATATATAACATAGTATATAACTCAAAGACTCGTATAAATTTTATTCTCCTAGCAAAAATATCACATCACAAGCTAAACATAGAGAAAACAAGATATACACATAATCATCTATGCATAAATGGGTCTTACCTTAAAATCAATCCCAAATTGGAAACAAGACTGTTGTTTATACCACCCAAGTAAACACACATTAAACTATAGACTATTTCAATAAGATCCAAATAATAACACCTCAAGATAACCCAAATTATCTTAGTCTCATATGTATTAGTTATGACTACTAGTTTATTCATAAATAGTCATACAAAGCAATTATATATACATAGAAGCATACACTGATATTCAATCAAGCATAACTATAACAAGCAAGTCATACAATGCATATAATTTTATCTTAACATTCATTTGCACTCATAATTTTGTATGCACACAATTGTTATATCCTCTTAACTATTATTAAGCATACTTATCAAAGTAACAACCAACACGCATATAAAATACGTAAGTGTGGGTCAAATATAGTATGTACAATCTGAGTATTTCTTAGATTTAGAATACATAATATACACTCTTTAAGTAGATACTAATATATATAGCACAATAATGACTCAATCCACCAGCTTTAAAAACATAATACACAAGTCAAATTTACATCAATACTCATATGGATATAAATCACTCAGGTATAACAATATTCAACATGGAATAATATGCTATAATTTGCTTTACTAAAAGTGAACAAAAAGTAGAAACCTCAATATCCTTCTTCGACTTGGATAATTAACTAAACTTCAAAAACATGTAAATGTACCTTCAACTTAGAATCACACAAGTATCAATAGTAGGATCTATTGAGTAAACATAACATTCCAACATAAACCTTTGCATCAACCGTATTATGGTTTTTATATGGGAATCTGAGGCAACAAGAAGTTTCATCCAACATTCAATCTTGCAATAGATTAGAAATCATAATCTTTTTTATTTAAGTCACTCAAATACATTATAATATAAAATAATTCCATAAAAGTTGCGCTCATTAATTAATAATAATAATAATGTTATTTCGATCAATCCAATGGTATAGAAATATGAGGCAAAGATAAAGTTCCATTGATCATACTATCTGGCATTATAGAAACATAGTTCCTTAATCGTGTTCCTTCTCAAAAAATAAACTCTCCATTCTAAACTATAAACTCAACTTATTGAATTGTATGGCTCAACTATCTCAGTATTTAATATAATTAGGTTTGATTTATTTACTCAGTATGTAAGTGATTTAACAATATTTTAGTGTTTTTATTTACTAACTCAGCATACTAATTATTAAACTCGACTATTCAATATTTATTATAATTGACGCATAAATTGAGATCAGCTTCACTAATTTAGAGAGGGGCTTTATTACACATGCAGTGTGTAAATATATTAAAATATAATCAACCTTCTTAATCATATACTCTAAGAGGTCTAGCATTACATATTATAATTTCAGCTTTCCAAACTTGGCAAATTTCTCTAAATGACCTAGCTTTAATTGTATTGGCTGGGTGTTTCATTCATGCCAATTGGCATCACATATCACAATCATGTCAAAACTCAACTAATATATTTTATACACAACCTAATTAGATAATATGACACAACACTCAACACTTTAAAAAAATAACAGTCCTGCCATTTTAAAAAGGAGACTAGGCGATTTATATATAATATTCAGCTATATAGGGATTATTATATAGACTTATCCATTAATAAAAAGGCTTCAACAATTTTAATTCAACAGTTATAAATGATATACATGGTAATTAAAATAAAGATCAGACGTTATAATAGACTCAATGATTTTAGCTAATTTTAGACTCAATGAAAACAACTATCAACTCAGCCTTATTATTGATGACAATATACCCAATAGTTTGTATATATATACATACTATTGGGTATATTGTCATCAATAATAAGGCTGAGTTGATAGTTGTTTTCATTGAGTCTAAAATTAGCTAAAATCATTGAGTCTATTATAACGTCTGATCTTTATTTTAATTACCATGTATATCATTTATAACTGTTGAATTAAAATTGTTGAAGCCTTTTTATTAATGGATAAGTCTATATATAGTTAAAACACTTAGAGTTTTAAATTGTATACCTAGCATCTCAAAAATATGACCGGTTAATTCATTTAATAGTTGGGTGATTTCTAGCATTGACTTGGTTTCCAGGGATTCAATAAAGACTTTAGTAGTAATTATTGACTTCTAAAATGTATAAATTAGAAATTTACGATTATGAATTTTACAATTTATTTTAAGTCAACCTTAATAATATGCATTCCCCTTATAGTGATTTAATAAGAAGGATGGGCATTCTATGTAAAACTGGTCTTTTAGCCAAAGACATGGTATAATCATTTTTTGTTGACAAGTTAATGTATTATAGATGTATAAGACATTCCAACATATATACAGTGACATAATTAATGCATGGCAAAAAAAACTTAGCTATTATAATTTTTAAGCTCAATGTCTTAAACAAATTTAAAATATGAACCCTACTAAGTGTAATGCAGGCCAACAAGTGTACAATGTAGCCTAGAGAAATTAAAACATAGGTCAAAGAGAATATAATTGCTTCGATTGTTGGTATAAAGGAGGAATGCAGATCAAGGCAAGGTTATACGCAGGTCTAGTTAATATTCAATGCAAGGAAAGAAGATATTATTTGCTATTCTAAGACACCAATTATTTGGAATAAAATATTATCTAAACAAACAATTTTGACTCAGATTTAACACAAGTTTATATCCTTCAAGCACTGATCTTTATATCATAATTAGTTTACTATTTACAAAACAATGTAGGGATATACCATGCAAGCCATCTATATTCAGAATTGAGACCTTTAAAATCATAACACATCTATATATTATGCAGGCCATCTATATTTAGAATGGAGACCTTTAAAATCATAATGCAGCTATATACTATGTAGGCCATCTATATTCAGAATGTAAACCTAAGGAATTTCAATGCAATCACTCAAAAAGTATGCACAAAAAATCATTACACGGGTTTAATAAAATAATATGCTGACTAAATAAAATAATACTTGGCTCTTAATTAATCAATACTCACCTAAAACCCATTTCCACATATAAAATAATTATAGAACGTACTTGAATATATGTTGAAGATTTTCCTCCAATTCTTTTGTTTCCTTCATGTACCTCTGATCGTGTGTGCCCTTTTAATTTACCAAGATTACTTTATTTATAAAACTTTTTCCTCTTCTAATTTCTCTGTCTAATTTTTATGCCTACCTTTGCATCTTATCTCTCCCTTGACTCTTGCCTTATGCATGTCAATATAATAATTATAAATTTATCTTCATTAAATTTAAAACATGCTTTTTAAATCACTATGCAATCTTTTTCAAGTTTTCTCCTTATAAACATAAGTTGATGCAATGATCAAATATATCTTCATTTTACTAAGAACATGCAAATTTTAACTAAAATAATAATAAATCTTTTTTCTTAATTTTTCAAATAAATCTCATGCATAATTCAAATTTTACCTTAAATTACTTTAACACATTTTCCATGTAAATTTTCAAAACAATAGTAAATAATTATTTAACTTAAAAGATAAGATATTTGAAAAATAATTATTTCACAATAATTATTTCTATTAGCACTTATATATTTATTTTTTGAATTAAAATCAAAAACCATATCAATTAGGCTAAATTAATTAAATGCATACTAAAACTAATTCCACATGCAAAAATATAATCACAAGCAATACACACTATCATTTCACATTAATATCATTTAAGATCTACCATGTGTGTGTAGGGTCACTAGCATTTTTCACTGATATTTCCCCCAATCCTTCCATCTAGCTGACCCTCTCTGATGATGTTTTCCTTTGTCAAGCTCTAAGGGTAGAACCTATCTTGCATTTACCTCACAACAAAGAGGTCATTAGTCTGAGTCATCATAAACTAATGATGCAAAACTAGCAATTATACAACCTTAATATATAAAATTATCAAAATATAATTGTCACGTAATGTATACTAATCAACAATACTACTATCCTTTACCAATATATATCAAAATACTAAAATTAAAGCAATGGTAATCATATATTAACCATACTAATCAACAAATTAAAGGATATTAATTGCAGGATGAAGTGAGGCTGTGACAAGACTGACTATTGTATTATTGATGAGTATAATTATTTTGACTCTAAAAATATCCTCTTCCTTCCCTATAACCTCTACCCCCTCTAAAAGTATGCCCTCTATAGCTCTAGTGACTAGTATTTGAGGTACTAGGTTTTGATTATGTGATATGGGCTTCCTCTATTTTCTTAAATTTATTGGGTAGGGATAGATCATGTTTGATGATAAATTTAGATAATTTTCCAAAAGTAATTACAGTGATCTTATAAGAAACATGAAGCATTTCAATAAAGTTTTTGTAACAACTAGGAATACCTTTCAATGCACAATCACTATCAAATCATTGTCAAGGTTGTCAAAACCCATCTTAGTCTATTTTGTTGCAATGATTTTCAATTTTGACATATACTCTCCCATGTCTCCATCATCAGTTAAGGACAATGTAAATAATTACATATGAATATTTATCTTCTTATGTTTTAGATTTTTGTCATACAAGTCAGTGTTTTTCATGCAGTATAACTATGAGGAGAGTTCTCGATATGGATATAGGCGTCCCTAGTAAAATAACATTTTATTAATTTTAGGGCCTTAAAGTTATTTATGTTAAACATATATAGTTTTTTGTAAGCAGTAGGTAATGTGGGGTTTATTACTTTTACAACATCTCACAATTCATTAAACACAAGTAACGCTTCCATTAAACATTTTCAATCAGCATAATTAGAGATCGTTAAATGATTTTTATCTGAAATTAAATTTTGAATTTTATGAATTTTCAAAGAGAAAACACAACAAAATGAAAATGCTTCACAAAATACACTTTCACACACACAAAAAATGCATCTACGGGGTTTTTCACTTAACCTCCATGTAAAGATACGATAAGTTTTGATGAGTTTTACACTTAACCACAACAGTGAAAAAAATATCACCCCCTTATGTTTCCAATATTACACCTTTTCACTCTTTTGTATTCACTCTAAAAAATACATGTAATTAAAAAAGAGAATACAACCAAAATATTCTCTTTTGAAAAAGGAAAAAACTTTTATTTAAAAAGATAACTTTGAGGGGATTTGGACCTTGTACTCCAACTTTTCCAAGTGACTCACAAAATTACATTCACCATTTATTATACAATAACTTACAAGATGTAATGGGAAAAAATGATATTTAAATGGTTGTTTTTCTATGTTTTTAATTAAAAAATTACTTTTCATATAAATATACACTCACTCATGAATATGTTGGAGAAAATAAATGAGGGGCCCACATTAATGTTGTGCACTTACTATATTATGAGCATCACTATGCAAGTAATATACCAATGTTATTTTTTAATTGCAATACCATCAGAAATACTTATTTTTTTGGTTTGAAAGCCCTATATAGTTGTTCAAACACCATATACCTCTTCCAACACCTTGTTTGGTTGAGTATCACTTCCTTCCACTGATTATCACTTTTCAACACCATACATAACAGTTTGTATCTGATCAATACTTTGTTTGCTTGATTATTGCATGATTATGACACCTCTGATAATTAAGGATGGTTGATTTCAATGCTTCCTCTCACTCTTTTGATGTTCAACACTCCTCAGGTTCTTTGCATGTTTTAACTACATTTTAATGCCTCTCTAGATGAAAAATGATCCTCATGAAGCTTTTTAATATACAAGATAAAAATAATAATTCTTATATGCTTTGCTATCACCCAAGAAACATAAATTCAATTATAAATGCAACCTTCCAACTTCACCTCTCAATAAAATCAATTTTAAATATTGGTTTTCAAATGTGTTACTAAAATATTTGGTACTCTATTTCAAATCAGGATTTCACAATACTATAGGAAGAAAAAAGTCTCTCCTCTTTTATGAGGGGAGGTTCCCTTTATTGAAAGCAGTAAAAACTATTCTAAGGTATATACAATATTTACAAGTTGAATGGGGGGTTTGCAATAATAACATTCAAATGAAATAAAATGACAAGAAGGAAGATGAAGAGTCATAGATGAATGAGCAAATGCAAATTTCATTCACTTGCATGATGAAATAAACAAAAAGATTAGTTTACTTTAGGAGATCAGACACAATTCAAGATTGGATTAATGAGAGATGTATCAACATAAAAAAAAACATACCCATTAAGGATATAATTGGACACAAAGTTTAAGTAATTCTTTGTTCTTGAAGAAATACTTAACACAAAGTTTCCTTCTTCTTCCTCTTCAAGTCTCCAAATTGCAGACATCAAAAAGCCCTTTTTAAAATAATCATTTCTTATATTTATAACAGAGGGAATGAGCTGACCCTTCACATTCCAAAAATGACTTTTTGTCTTCTAATTTTCATCTTATTCTACCTTTTACAATTTTTAATTTACAAAAAGGGAAAACTGAATTTCCCAAAATAAAAGTTAGACAAAAATATAAAAGAGAAATTGCAAACTTCATTAATGAGTTTTCTATACGCCAAAAGTAATTACAGATGGATTAGTAGCAGTTGAATCTTTCTTAACTTGTTCTTTGTCTCATACAACCTTAAATATTTATAATCTTTTAACTACTTCAAGGGCTTTATTGATTTTTGGAATTACCACATGATGACAATGTGTGAACCATATCTAAAAAATGAATGTCAAGGTGCAAGCAACTTTAGACAAATATTCTAGCTAATTGTTCAACTCTTCCAGTGAAATGCGAATATCATTAAGGGTCATCATTGAAGATTTATTAAATTTACCCTCATTAAGAAGATCTTCCTCGAATACTTTCTAAATTTGGGCCTTCAATTTGTCTATCATATGTGTAGTAGTCCCATATTTTTTGTATAAGTGATAATGAATTTCATATAAATTAGTGGAGATCATCTTGAGCTTCTCTTCACCCATGTCTTCATTTATTTTTAGTTCCTCAATGGATCTAGACATTCTACCCATTTTGAGGAGTATCATTTTCTTATTTCTCGAATATCCCTCCATCTACCATCACTTTAGTCTTGATCAGAATCATCTCTTTTATGTCCTCAATTATCTTTTCCCACACTTCCAAAACAATAGTGTGAGATTTAACCTACATGTCAATGTGTTGTACTTATTGTGAACATTACTTTCCCATGTTGTTTCTCCAAATACTATCCTTTTGAGTGTATAATCACCCACTATCATTTATTCTATATATTTTTCAATGTTAGGCTCAATAATCTCCAATGACTATGCACCTGAAGAATTAGATACCAAGCTAGATGTGGTCTTTACTTTCTTTGAGATAAGGGTCTTCAGGAGGTTAGCCACCACATCAAAATCTAACATTTTTGCATTAACTATTATTTTTACTTTCTAAAACATTGGTTGTACCCATTTAAATGAAAGGTCATTGAAGGTGACCACCTGGGTATTAGATGAAGAGGGAGTGGGCTGATTTGGAGGAGGAGGACGTATCTGTGGAGATCCATAAGGAGAATGTGGTTTCTCCTTTTTAGTTCTTTTATGTTGTACTACTCCCTGGGGGGGGCAAATATTATTGTGTGGTGTTCAAGATGAGTAAGTGAAGATCACTAAGGGATTTAGCTGAAGACTATGATTTTATATATTTCTTAGGTTGCTTATTTTTCCCTATGGTAGGGCTCTCTTCGCATTGCCTTCTTAACTATCTTCTAGGATCAGGGTCTTCATCTCTACCATCATCAAAACTAGAGGAACTAAATGCCTTAATCACTATATTGGCACTACTTCTTTTAGAAGTGGATGGGGGATCCTTCTTTGAAGGAAATGGATCCTTTCCTCTTATTGAACTACCTATGGTTAATCTGGATAATTTATTGTCTAACCCTTTGTGTGAGTCCACACTCATTGTGTCCTCCATTGTAGGTTCGTAAGTTCTTTGATTGACTAATTAATAGTTGGCAAGGGTGAAACTATAATTGTATTTATGTATAATGGATCAAAAAGATCCATATTATCATATATAATTCCTTTTGGCACCCACTCATCTACCTTATTTGATTGAGATTAATTCAACTCCAATCTCTTTAGACTAATTCAAACTCATCTGTACAATCAGCCCAATAATCCTCTAAATGAATTTTTTTCTCATAGGAAGATCTTATACTAAGATTCTACTTCACATATCTTCTAATGTCCATAGATTATTTGCTAGCAAAGGATTAGAGAGTGAACTCAGAGATTTCCAACTCAATGTCATGTGCATTACCCATCATTTTACAAATGAAATCACCCAATGTAATGGGAAACGAAATACTTAATACGTGTTTTTCTCTACAACACTTTTGAATAGTTGATAGTTGTTGACATAGCTCTATGAGGATGATCTTATTACTTGTTATCCTTAAGAGTCTCAACGTATGTCCTTCATAACTTCCAACCTTGATATATGTGAACTTTTGGAATTGAATGTAATAGCTACCATATTGGTTGACCAATTTGGATGCTTTTGGTAAAATCTTCATTCCCAAATCTTCTTTTAGGGACTGCACTACTCTCATTGTGAATGCACCATTGATCTTAGTGTAGTATTTGTTGATTTATTGGAACATGAGTTGAGTAAAACAATCAAATACCTATGTTACATGTTTTCTAGACCCATGTTAGGAAATCCTTGGGTATACCATTCGGGATTCCAATGAATATACCAGATAAGATGTCATGAAAAAATTCCTTGAGGTTTTACATTTAGTAACTGATCATATAAGAAATCATTGATTAGTTCACCCCAATATATGAATTTTTTTCCATGGCAAATGATTTGCATTGTCATGAACATCCAATGGTGTAAGGGCTTGGTGTCTTCATTTCCCACTAATTAGTTTAATAGGGTAACCATATATGAGAGTTCCTCTTTGAAATTTACTACGAATAAGATCTTAGGGACATTAGAAAGCCTATATCTTTTCTACGTCAACCAAAATTTATTAATAGTGGTTAAACATTTAGTAGGATCCTTATCCTATTGTGTCTCTACATGCTTGATATCGATACTAACTAAATCATCATGAAGGTGGATCTTCATTATCATGCTCATTATAACTTCATCCATTTTTGTCATGAGGTGTCCACATTTTGACCTAATTTCTCTTATTTAGGGGTTATATTATTTTGCATATGCAAATACCAGTTGTGAACATTGTATTGAAGTGAGGAAGCCACTGCTTGTGGTAAGCCACTTTCTATGTGTTCAACCAGCAATGTCGAGCTTTCAGAATTTAGTCTCTTGTGAAATTCCTCTAGATCTACATGTCTAATCTAAGAGTCAGAGATCATTGGGATATTGTAGGATAGAACCAATAGTGGATCATATCCCATGTACTTATACTTCATCTTGATGGCCTCTAGGTTTGCAAATTCTATCTGTAAAGCAAGGGCAAGAATGTCCAGTAGATTTAGAGGCAATAAATCTTGGATTGGCTAGAAGAAATGCAAAGTAGTGGACATATAGTGATTTAGGAATGTATGGAAGAATTCTCAAAATGGGTTCTATAGAAGGTTCAGATAGTAATGCAATCATGATGGTGTTTTTTAGATTTTATGAAATAGGGGGTAGATCAAAATCACCACTAACCTTGAAATAACCAAATGAAGATGTAGAGGAAATATATAGATTTCTTTTGAAAATATAATATTGGGGTGGGGGGGAGTGCATAGTGCCTATGCACACACATGAACATGGAGGATAGTAGGGCCACCTAGCATGTCATCATGGTATAGATAGATGTGGTGGCATTGTTACCTGGGTAGCCATGTTCATGCATATGAGAGAGTTTGGGCACCATCACTGTGTCTTCATAATGTACACATACATGGGATTATGGTTGTTAATAGCCACATCAACACATCACCATATCTATAGAGGATGATAGGTTTGTTTTTCAGATCCCTCTGAGACATGTGAACATGGATGTGTGACTGCTTTCATAGTTTATGTTGTCTAGTCTGAAGAGGATGAGCTAACAGCCCATGTCTTATGTGGATACATGGGTGTGGCTGATAGAAGGAAAAATCTTTTAAGTAAAAATATTTTTCTTACTTTAAAAATTTTCCCTTCAGACATGTCAAACTCTATGTTGTTTTGACCTCTTAGGGAAAAAATGTCAAGACAATTTTTTAGGGAACAATTGCTAGCTTAGGCTAGGGATTTGACTTCATGAGGAGACATAAATAGAACTTTCATAAATCTGGTTTTTAGTAGACTGATATCTTGTCAATTGGGTAATAAAGTCAACTTGAAGATTGTTGGAATGAAAAGGAAACACATGACACATAACCAAAAGGAAACACATGACACACAATAGAAAGGGAAATACAAAACACATAATAGACAGGGAAACACATGACACACAATAAAAAGGGAAATGGTAGGGGACAACCTACCTTCACTCTTTATATAACTTTAATTATTACCTATTATATGGTAGTGGGATATGAGTGTCATCTCTATATGCCAAATAGTACATATTCTCACCATAAAAGTGTTAAATTTTTAATGGCCCTATCTATAGGGAACTAAATTTCTCATGACATCCTCTTAGTTCTCTCCTTTTGTCCTAGAGTAAGACCAAATAGATAATTTGGAAATCAAATTGGTAAGCTTTATGATCGGACAATTTTTTAACTTTTTTTTATAAGTTACGACTCTATCAACTACTATGACTTGCTCTTCTTATATCTTTGCTATGTACATGACTCTTTTCTCCAAAATGTCTTTTAAGTACTCATCTTCAATAGTTTGAGCTAGATTTAAAGTAGTCAATTATAAGGAAATGGGTATCATAGCATCCTTCCCATATAGTGGATGAAATAGAGACATTTTGATTGCTCTCTTAGGCATGATTCGATTAGCCCACAACGCATCATATAAATTTTTATGCCAATTACTCTAATTTTTGTCGACCAACTTATGAATGATTGTAGTTATATTTTTGTTATTGGATTCCACCTGATCATTACCTTAAGGGTAGTAATCTGAAGAATGTGCCATAGAGATACCATATCCATAGCAAAAATTGATGAGACCAACAGAGGATAAATTAGGAGTGTTATCCATCACTATCTTCTAAGGACACCAAATATGACTAGAATGTTTTCCTTTATGAAGTTGCATACAACTTCAGAAGTGGTAGATCTTACTGGGATGGCTTCTACCCACTTTGTGAAGTAGTCGATGGATATCAAGACATGAGTGTGTCTAGCATTTTAATGAGAATTCAAAGTTCTAATGAAGTCTAGTACCCATTTTTGAAAAGGTTCTTCAATTAACATAGGTTTGAGAGGCAATGTTGTAAGTTTAAGCTTGCCAACAACATATTAACAAGATTCACATTTTAAGACCCATTTTTGTGCATCCTTGAATAACGTGGGCCAATAGTAATGAGATTTCAATATTTTGAATGTCGTGACTAAAAATGATAAGTGACAAATGCTTCCAAAATCTTATTTTGTTATTCTTTATCTACACACCTCAGTAAGGTGCCATCTAAATATTTATTGAATAATGTATTATCCCAAATCACATATTTGGTTGCCTTCAACTTGAGATTACATATTTTCTTAGGGTTTAAATGAGCTGGGCATTCTCTGTATGAGATTAAGAATGTTATATCAGAATACCATTCTTTAAGGGAATCAATGAAGACCACCAATGGTAACTCTTCTTTTTGAGAATCAACACCTTCAAAAATAAATTATGAGAGGCCTTGTCCTCTTACCATCTTTATAGGTTTCATCTCTAAATTATACTCTTGTAATTTACCGATCCAACTTCCCGCTTTTATCCAAGCTTTTTATATGTAAGGATTTATTTCATTGATGAATCTAGGACTATAATAATGGTATGAGAATTTAAGATATAAAACCTGAAATGTTTCACCATTTTGACCATAACATATGCATGTTTTTCCACCAGTGAATATTTGAACTTATTATCTTTCAACCCACAACTCATAAAGCCAATGGGAGATTCAATCCCTTCTTCATTTTCTTCACCAAGATAGCAGATAAGGTATATTTACAAGAGTAACGATATGCAATAAAATCTTTTTGGAAATCTAGATAAGTTAAAATTGATGCCTTCGTAATTATTTCCTTGATCTATTGAATGTGTTCTTTCCATCATCATTCTATTTGAATGAATTCTTCCACTCATCATCTGTATAATATGCCTGGTGAGTTCAACAAAGTTGAGAAGAAATCTTATGAGAAATTTTACCTTATTAAAAAATGAATGAGTGTCAAGTTTACTAGTTGGTAAGGATAGCTATTGGATGGATTTTACTCTCTTTGAATCGATCTTGGTACCTTATTTATAAACTATAGGACCCAAGAGTTTACCTTTTGTTACTGCAAAGATAGCTTTCTTAGGATTCAAGGAGATACCATGAGAGCGACACCTTTCAAAAACTTTTATCAAGTGCTCAAAATGGTCTTCATTTTTTTTAGAAGACTATGTGATCATCCAAATAAATCACAATAATTTATTCTTCATGTCGCTAAACACCAATTCCATTTCCCTTTGGAATGTTTCCCCCATGTTGATAAGGTTGAAAGTCATCCTTTTGTAGGCAAAAGTTCACCATTGATTAGTGAAATCCATTGTGAACTAATATTTTGTAACTACTTCAACTTGATTATATCTTGAGAAGCCATCTAACATATACATCATTTAAGATCTTATGACATCTTGTAGGATTTGGTCTATAATTGGTAAGGGGTAGTTATCTTTAATTGAAGCTTGATTGAGATCATGAAAATCTACATAGATTCTGACTTCCCCATTCTTCTTTCGAACAGGAAATATGTTGGATGCCCAAGTTGAGTGTTGGATAGGGAAGATAATCTTGATGTACATCTTTTTGATTTATTTATAGATAGTGCCAATTATTTTTGGATTATAGTGCCTCAACTTCTACCTAAATGGAATGACACGAGATTTCAATAGAATGTTGTGTTGCATGTTTTTTGGTTTAAAAGACTTTAGATCAGTGTAGCACCAAGTGAATACATATTTTTAGAACTTCAAAAGAGTGATGAACGTTTTGTGATTTTATTTAGAACAACATTTTTTGATGTTTACATACCTCGACTCTTTCTTGTTGTCAATATTTACCTTCCATATTTGGGGGATCCTCTAGGATTTCTTTGAATTTTCTACTTGATGCACCTTTCATGTTTTTCAAACATCACTTCTAAAGAAATAAGACCTTTTAGAGTCTTATTCCCTTTTATCTTTATGATTTTATCATCTGACAAGTTGTCCTTTTTGTGGTGCTTACATAGTCTATTCTTCTTTGTCTTCCTACAAAGAAGACTCTTTATAGGCAGTAGAGATTCCATAAAAAAATAGATTTCTAAAATATCCTGTTGTTCCAAGCAGGTGATAATTTGTTCATCATCATTGAATACTTACCAATGTTTGGAATAATTTGGCACACTATGGTAATATACCATTATAATGACATGTAGATCATTATCAACTTCAGGAGGAGGATTCATCAAAGAAGCAAAAACGACTAGGGCATCAACTTTGGAGTTTTCTAATCTTAGGACTACATTTATAGAAAAAACTTAAAAGGCTTTGATACAGTCCCAAACCCTATTTCTATAGTGTTTAAGTTTATCATTTTTTATCTGATATTGACCTTGAACCTGATTGACTATTAATTTTGCATCATCACCTTATGCTTTGAGTATCTAGATGCCCATTTATTTTGATACTTGTAATCCTAGTAGTAATGTTTCATATTTGATAGTATTATTTGTGCATTCAAGCTAAAGCTTGTATGAGAAAATAAAATATTCCTTATGTGGAGAAGTCAATACTATGCCAACACCTAAACAAGTTGTTGAGAAACTTTCATCAAATTATAGAGTCCAAATATCATTAGAGTCACCTTATACTAACTCAAGGAGTTACAAGTCTTTTTTAGACATCATCATGTAAGTGTTAAGTATTTTTCTTCATATAAGATGTTTTCCCTATGATCATTTGATTTATACACTAGGATTTTACCTTTTGGTTATGGAAATAACTTTTCATTAACTCCTTTCACAAGAATCATTTCTTGAGTCCAATATAGTCTAATTTATTTTATGAGATCTCTACAAAAAGACCTACTAAAAAACATCCCATAATTAGGGGGAATGTTTGCCACTGATACGGTCATCTTCATTGTCTTTTATGGAAAATCAGCTAGATCAACCTATGCATCTTTTATCTACCCAACTAATGGAACTTGTTTAGCCTCCATGTTGAATCAATATCCAAATGTTTTAGTGCAAGTCAATCCCAAGGCATGTGTAAATTTGGTTAGAATGACATTATCTGAAGCTCTTGAATTAATTATGTAATTGTTTAATTTCTAGCCACCTACAAAAAGAGACATGTAGAAAGGCTCAAGCCTTTCGTTACTTGGTGTAGTGATGGTTACATTATTTTGTAAGTTGAAAAAGCCATCCTGATATGTGTTCCTTGGGGAGATGTGTTGTAACTTCCTCCCTTGATGAACTTAACCGATCTATCCAATTATTTAGGATTGTTTCTAAGGTATTCAGTTGTAAAATCTAAACCTTAGTATTATTCATGTGATAAATTATGTCAAAGGAAGGATTGATAGGTTCTTCATGAGGAGAGTTTAGGCTCTTAAAACTTTTGGGTTCTTTATCCTTTGAGAAATTTGCAAAGGGGTTCCTCTATTGAGGATAAATCTAGGCACTGTTGTAACTTTAGGATACTCTTTCATATTTTGCTTGTCAATTTCTTTATTCTTCTTAGAAGCTCTCATTCTCACATTCTGAGCTCAGGTGAATACTACATATGAATGACTATTCATATCCTCAACACTTTCTTCATAATCATCATCATTAGGTTTATTTTTAAATAACCCATAATGGATTCACCATTAGGTTCCTAAATTTTAGGATCAGAGGTACCCAAAACACCTTCTTTAGGTGGTTCTTTTATATTGAAAAGTTTCAATATTCTAGCCATTTTGGAACAATTAAAACCATCATGGTTATTAGTGGTGTGAAAAATGCATGAGTAGTGAATATCAGCGGGTGTTGCTTCAATAGCAAGTGGAGGGATTGAAGGAGGCAATCTAGGATGAATGGTGTCATGATATGGAACAAAAGCCCTCTTAGGTATATCCTTGTATGGATTATTCTATGAATGAGAGATTTATTTATTCCAAGCAAAGATATAATTTTTCAATATATAAATCAAGGGTATGTAGAATTGTGTTATTTGCTTTTGAATATGTCTTTCTTCATTTTTCCAACCATGACCATGTCATATTCAATTTCATTAGCTTGGGTTTGTGCATCTGTCAATGTTGCAGGGTGATTTCTTCATAAGAAACAACTCACCTTAAGTACTTGTGCATTCAAAAATAAACATTTCTAATTTTCTACTATGGGCATGGCATAAGTAGGGATTTTATGCACCAACTTCTTAAAGTCGCCTAGGAAATATCACATAGGTTCATGAGAGTCTTTCTTTATTTGAGACAATTATGCCAAAAAAGAATGTTTGTCTTCCACAGTTTTTAACCTTTTCTCAAATTTATCTCTCATTATATGCCAATCTAGAAAGGAAGTAGGAGATAGGTGATGGAACAATTCTACAGCTCCTTTAGCCAATGTTTCCAATAATAATATAATCAACACATATTCATATTCGACACCAAAGATGCCACATGTGAAAAAGAAAGCCTTTATGTGTTCATTAGGGTGTTGTCTCCCATCACCGATGAACTTAGGGAAATTATTTCTTGAGCTTTTTGGAAAATCATAAAGTTGAGAACCTAAAGTCAATGGGCCTATATGAGCACCCCAAGGTACAAAAACAACCATGTTATGAAGGTTTATTACTTCAAGGATGAATATATTTGGTAGTGATAAAGTTTAGCTCGAAGATTGTACTTTCTTTATTCATTCTGGGGAAAGTCTAAAATTTTATTGTTCTTGTAGATCAAATACTCCCTTTTTATTTATAAATCATGTGTGCCTTCTATCTACCAATATGGTAAAAATTCTCAAGGAGCTATAATCACTATTCTTCTAGTAAAAAGTGCATCTATTCTTTGACAAAAATCAACATGTTGTTCCTCTTTATCTAACATGGTTGTGCTCTTTGAAAAGGTGAGTTATCTACCCTATGGTCCTTGGAAAACTATCATAAACTAGAATAAATATATGCTTGTGCAACTTGTATCCAATTAGGTTTGGTTTTATATCTAGGTTCTGACTTCCAAGGATAGTCATGTAAATGACTGTAGCCAAAATACTGTGGGTTTCATAGAAAACACAAAACATGCCCCATGATGGGTGCCAAAAATTATTGGTGAAATATTTGGTAATCTATTTCAAATAAGGATTTCATAACAATGTAGGAGATAAAAAGTCTTTGTCTCTTCTCTATTATGAGGGTAGGTTCCCTTTATTGAAACCAATAAAAACTATTATAAGGTTTGTACCATATTTACAAGTAGAATGGGAGGGTTTACAATAATAGCATTCAACTAAAATAAAATGACAATAAGGAAGATGAAGAGTCATGAATGAATGAGCAAATGCAAATTTCAGTCACTTGCATGATGAAATAAACAAAAAGAGAAGTTTACTTTTAGGAGATCAAACACAATTCATACTTGGAATAGTCAGAGATGTAAAAACAAAAGAAAAACACACACCCATTAAGGAAATATCCAAACACAAAGTTCAAGTATTTCCTCACTCTTGGACAAATACTAAACATAAATTTTCCTTCATCTTCCTCTTCAAGTCTCCAAATTGTGAACATCAAAAAGACTTTTTGACAATAAACAATTATTGTATTTATAACAAAGGGAATGCGCTAACCCTTCGCATTCCAAAAATGACTTTTCACATTCTAATTTTCATCTTATTCTATCCTTTACAATTTTTAATTTTATAAAAAGGAAAAATGTATTTCCTGAAATAGAAGTTAGACAAAAATAGAAAAGAGAAATTGTAGAATTCACTAAGGAATTTTCTATAGACAAGAAGTAGTTGCAGATGGATCAATAGCAATTTAATCTTTCTTGACTTGTTCTTTGTCTCATGTACCCTTGAATCTCTAAAATATTTTAACTACTTCAAGGGATTCATTTCTTTGTATAACTACCACATGACGACAATGTGTGAACCATCTCTGAGAAATGAATGTCAGGGTGGAAGGAACATTAGACAACTCTTCTGAGTGTTCAACATGTCCAATGAAATGTGAATTTCACTAAGGGTCATCATTAAAGATTTTTTAAATTTAAACTCCTTAAAAATATATTCCTTTACTAATTTTTTAAATTTGAGATCAACTTGAGCTTCTCCACACCCATATCTCTATTTTCTTTCAGCTCCTCAACGGCTCTAGTCAAGATCTCCATTTTTTGAAGTATACATTCTACCCATTTATAGCATCATCTTCTTATTTCTTTAATATCCATCCATCCACCATCTCTTTATCCTCATTTATAATAATCTCTATTATTTCCACAATTATCTCTTGCCACACTTTCAAATCAACAGTGTGAGATTTAACTAGTATGTGGATGTCCTGCACCTCTTAATCAATGAGGTAATACATTTTCATGACTTCTTCAATATAGTTCATTCCATTTATGATAAATTCATCCACCCATGATTCTATATTGTTTCCATAGGTGTTATGTTTGTTAATTGTATAAATAGCCTTCTTACTTATTCCTGACAATTTTGTTGGAGCATTAACCTATGGAGCTGCAAGGGTCTCAACGGGGTTGAGTAGATAGTTGACATAACTCATCAATTATTTGATCTATCCTTTGATTTATTCTTGAGTCAATTCATCTTGCTCTAACCTCTTAATTATTATTTTAGTGGTTTCCTATATATTATGAACATCACTTTCCTATGTTGCTTCTCCGAGTGTTATCCTTTTGAGAGTATAATCACTCACTTTCATTTCTTTTATGTCTTTTTCAATCTTAGGCTTAGCAATCTCCACAAATTGTGCACCCAACTAATTAGATGCTAACCTAGAGGTGGTATTTGCTTTCTTTGATGTAGGGGTCTTCATGAGGTTAGCCACCACATCAAAATTTGACATTTGTGTTTCAACTATTCTTTTCCTTTTCTAAAACATTTGTTATACCCATTGAAATGAAAGGTCATTAAAGGTGACCAGATGGGTATTATATGGAGAGGGAGTGTGTTGATTTAAGGGAGGAGGAAGTATTTGTGGAGATCCATATGGAGAATGTGGTTTTTTTTCTTTAGTTGTTTTCTATTGTACTGCTTCTTGGGGTGAAGCTAAGTATTGTTGTGTGGTGTTTAAGATGAAAAAGTTAGGATCACCAAGGGATTTAGCTGAAGATCATGGTTTTATAGATTTATTAGCTTGATTTTTTTTTCCTATGGTAGTGCTCTCTTCCCATTTCCATCTTAATTTTCTTTTGGGATCAGGGTCATCATCTCCACCATCATCAAAACTAGAGAAACTAGATGCCTCAATCATTACATTGGCACTACTTCTTTTAGAAGTGGATAGGGGATCCTACTTCGAAGGAGATAGAGCCTTTCCTCTTTTTGAACCACATATGGTTAATCTAACCAATTTATTGTCTATCCATTTATATTTATGATTCCACACTCTCTATGACCTCTATTGTAGGTTGGTTGGTTCTCTGATCCACTAATTAATAGTTATCAAAGGTGTAGCTATAATTGTATTTATGTATTCTAGAGCAATAATATACATCTTATCATTTATCATTCCTTCTATTACCACTCATTTGGAAATGACCTTATATAATTGAGAGGAATTTGACTCTGTTCTCTTCAAACTAATTCAAACCCATCTACACAATCAACCTAAGAGTCTTCTTAATGATGCTTGTGCTCATAGGCAAATCCTATACCAAAATTTTGCTTCACATATCTTCTAGTGTCCATGGATTCTCTACTAGTATAGGATCAAAGATTAAACTCAAATATTTCCAACTCAATGTCATGTGCATTTAATGTTGGTTTACAAATGAAATGGTCCAATGCAATGGGAAATGAAACACCTAATACGTGTTTTTCTCTACAACATTTATGAATAGTCGATAATTGTTAACACAGCTCTATGAGGATGATCTTATTACTTGTTAGCCTGGGGAGCCTCAATGGATGTCCTTCAAAGCCACCAAACCTGATATATGTGAACTTTTATAATTTAATGTAATAGTTGCCATATTGGTTGACCAATATGGTTACTTTTATTGAAATCCTCATACCCCAATCTTCTTCTAGTGATTGCACTATTTTTATGGTGAACATGTCATTGATCATGGTGTAGTGTTTTTTACTTTATTGTTATGTGATTTGAGGGAAACACTCAAATACCTATGTTACTTTTGTGATAGACCCATGTTGGGAAAGCCATGGGTATACCATCTAGGAGGCTAATGAATATACCAGATAATATGTCATGAAAAATTGCCTTGAGGTTTGTACATTTAATAATTGATCATGTAAGGAATCACATATTAGTTCATTCCAATCTATGAACTGTTTTATATGACAAATGATTTGTATTAGCATGAACATCTAATGGTGAAAGGGTTTGGTGTCTTCATTTCCCACTACCCAGTTTAACATGGTATCCATATCTAAAAGTTCCTCTTTAAAATATACTCTGAATAGGATCTTAAGGACCTTAGAATACCTCTCTCTTTTCTACTTCAACCAGGAGTTATTGATAGTGATTAAGCATTTAGAATGATCCTTATCTTAATGTGTCTCTCCATGCTTGATATCGATAATAACCAACTCATCATGAAGGGGGATGCTCATTGTCATGTTCATTGTAACTTCATCCATTTTTGCCATGAAGTGTCTAGATTTTGACTTGATTTCTCTTGTTTAGGGGTTATATTATTTGGCATAGGCAAATACCAGCTCTGAACACTATACTAAAGTGGGGAAAGTTATTGCTTATGGTAAGCCACTTTCCATGAGGTGTTCAACTAACAATGTTAGGATCTTAGAAGTTGGTCTCTTTTAAAAGTCCTCCAAATCTACATGTCTGATTTGAGAGTTGAATATATTTAGGATATCATAGTTCAAAACTAATAATGGATCATACCCCATGTATTTATAATTCATCTTATTAGCCTCTAGGTTTGTAAATGATATTGGCAATCAAGGGCAAAAATATCCAGTGGATCCATAGGTAAGAAATGTTGGATTGGCAAGAAGAAATATAAAGCAATGGACATATGGTGCTTTATGAATGTATGGAAGAGTTCTCAAAATGGGGTTCTAGAGAGGGTCTAAATAGTAATGCAGGGGTGATTGTGTTTGTTATATTCTTGGAAAAGTTTTGGTAGGGATTTGCTTTAGAAGAAATAGGGGGTAGAGCAAAATCACCACTTATTAATCTTGAAATGACCAAATGAGGATGTAGAAGAAATATATAGCTTTCTTTTTAGAATATCATGTGGGGGGTAGCACATAAATCCTATATGCACGTGTCTATAAAAGATGCCATGGCTATCTATCATGTCCTTATAACACATGCAAATGCGATAACACAACTACGTCTACGCATGTGTATGTCTGAAAGGGTCTATGCACCATCATCATGTCTTTACAATGCATATGGATGTAGGAGCATGGTTGTTAATAGCTTCATCGATGTGTCATTATGTCTATGGAAGATGGTAGGTATGTTTTCCACATCCCTCTAGGACATGTGAATGCATACGCATGATTGCTCTAGTAGTGTGCATCATGACATTTGAAGAGGATGAGTTAGTCAGTCATGTCTCATGTGGATGTGCAGACACAAAAGAAAACAACTTCTAAGTAAAATGATTTTTCAAACTTTCAAATTTTCTCCTTCAAACATGCCAAACTCTATGTTGTTTTAAGCTCTAAGATTAAAAATGTTAAAACATTTTTTTAGGGAACAACAAAATATAAGTATAAAATAAGTCTCATCAAATTAAAAAAGTATGACATTCAAGTTACAAAAGATTCAATAATTTTAAAAATGTTTACAAATTTTAAATCTTATTCTCATTCACACAGGTTCATTCTATTTACACAGATGGCCCACCACTTTGTCTTAACTAAATATATCAAACCATGTTCTCCTTTTCTCAAGTCATGCTATGATACCATTCATGGAACATTAAACCACTTCAGTTGAATATTGTTCCCTCTATGGTGGGTAACAAGCATTTTATTAACGTTTGGTAAAAAAGTAAAAGAGGATGCCTTGACTTTTTTAACCCTCAATATTCAAATAAACCTTTACTTATATTTTCACCATGATTGAAAAAACAATATTTTTGTAACTACCTAAAGGCTTAACTTCTTATAGGAATATAATCTGAAAAGCCAACCATCTATTTACTAGTTTAACATTAGTAAAGTTAACTATTTAGAAGGGTGTGTCTTTTATAAAGAAGCATGCCCCTTTTACAAACTTTGTTATTAAATTTATTAACCTATGATAATGTTAAGACTTTGGAGCAAGTCCTAATAGAGGCACTATCCTAAAGCTTATAAATATGAAAACCACTCAAAGGAACAATCCCTAAGCCAAGTATAAACAACTAAAGCAAGGTCAAAGTTACATATTCTCTAGTGTCAAAAGCCAAAGAAGTTGCATTACATTATAACAAATCACTATTTAGCACACATACACATAGTTAAGAGAACTACATGCAATTTGAGCCCTCTTCAAAGTATTAGAATGTAGGCAACACTCAGCCACTCAGTAAGGTGTGGTTTGGGCTATCCAATCCATTTTTTAACCCATTTTTATAGGCCAAGCCAATGTCAAAATTGGAACTAGGGTTTCAAGGTGAAAGGAAGACAAACTTGAATTTTTATATAGGATCAAGCATCTAAAATTAACAAAAAACATATTAATAGGCAGGTGTAGTGATCTATGGTAGAATAAACTAGTAAAAACACAAAAGATAGTTCTAGTAGATGACAAACATATCCAATGATCACATATCCATTTCAAATTGTATTGGGTGACTGTGCATAGTTAGTGATCAAAACATAGAAGTGAACAAGCTAAGTAATCTACCCTCTTGTCATTTTCATAAATAGTAAGTACAATATCAATCTATTTTTTGCATTCAAACACGTATGTTGAAAGACATATCTTGGACAACCTAAATATTCAATAGTCTGGATTATTTAGATCATTAAATACAAAATAAATTAAAATAAATAGAAGGGATTGTTTGCATTTGATGTATCCATGGTCAAATTATAAGATTTAGTATTGGGCACCACATAAAACAAAGTTTGAATTGTGTTTGGTCCCACTCTAATAGGAAAAATAATACAACCAAAAGGTTCCTTTTTAATGCCACTGTATCCCATGATAACCAAATGAGTATATGCTAAACCAACCAAGCTAAGTACAAGGCTATAAAAAAAATAATACATATATTCAAACTTGAGCCATTATCAACCATAGTACCATCTTTGTCATTGTCATATATGAATGCTCTTATAAATAGTGGTCCTTCATATGAACTATCATGCATGATAACTTCTTAAATGAACATAATTTGAATAGATGTTTTCTTATTCTCTACCATATGGACACTATTATTATCAATTTATTACTTCTCATCATTTGTGATGATTTGATTATCACACCTAAGCTTGCATATGTGTCATATAATGTAATTTGATCAGTGTCAATAAAATATTGTATATTGGGTTTCAAAATGATACATATATTTAAAAAGTTATTTTTATATGTTTATAGGGGTCTAATATTATGTCATATGGGGTATTATATGTCTTTTGATGTTATTCCATATCACGTTAGCCTTGGTCATTAGTCATATTAGCCAATATATGATTTTGAGTCATTTAGGGGTCATAAATAGAACATTAAATGAGTTCTACAATATACTTGTGAAGTGTGAAGGTTTAATAAGGCTGATTTCATGTTCAATGTGTCTTATTATGCCTTAATCAACTTTTCATAAGTAAAAAGTGGTAGGTTTTTCAGAATAATGGGTAGTTTTCTTGAAAAAGATGAGCATTTAATGAGGTGTACAGAATTGTACAACCACCCAAAATTAAGTATATTTCAAGAGTGTCCCTTGGTCTTCTAAACACTTATTATAGTGATCAGTTTGATCATAATCTCCAATAAATGAAGAAAATTGCTTCTCTCCCCTTCCACTAGGCTTGGCAAGCAAAAATGGTCTTCAGATTTGTACTTGGTATGGTCAAAAATGGAGGTTTCAGGAAAAATGGTCTTTGGGGTGTCTTATACACTAATTTATATTATATTTGATGTTTGGTTATAGATAAATGGTGGTTTATGCTTTATGAACTATTTCTAAGAACTTGACCTTTCCAATTTGCTTGTTAATCTATGCACCCCATAGGTTTTGCTCTTGTTTGGATGATTTTGTATAATATAACTATTGATATTGATTACATAGGATGTTTCATCCCTTGTATAATTCCATCCATGCTTATTTTCATGTTCCATGATGTTTTGATATGTAAATCATCTCATATTGCAAGAGGGTGCCAGCATGTGAAGTCTCGGTCAAGTTACCTTGTTTGCATATGTTTGGTTTTATGAAAGGGTATCATGTGAATAATATATGAGGTTTACCATGTATAAATGTAATATTGATCATCTCCCTTCATGTTTAAGTCTCATAACATCATGCTTGCATCTAATTTTCAGTCTTTGTCATGCTCACAGTTAACTCCTTACCCTTTCTCACTTGCAGTCATGTGTATAAAGTTGTATATCATGATCAAGTAGGTGTAGTAAAGGTCTCAAGATACTAGATATGTCTTTATAAGTGGGATAAAACAAGTTATATCCTCTAAAGAGTGTAAAAAGAGGATTGTTATAGTCATGTGCAACATATGCTCATAGTCATCATGAACATGCACTTACAGGTGCCATGGAGGAAGAGTAACACGTTGAAATGAAGATGCCTTGACTTGATCTAAGTATTTATATATTTTAAGGGATCCATTTTAACATTTGAGGGAGATTCAATGACTTTTGAAGGTTCATGCACCTTGTGTATGATTCATAATTCTGTTCACTGCCTATAAGCAACTTAATATGCACCTACAGGGGCCTTCTTAGAAACTAATTATGTTAAAAAGAAGTGTATGAGTTGGGAAAGGTGTTTGATAGAGGAAAATAATTATTTGGAACTTTTGGGAAAGCTCAAAACTCATTTTAACCTCACAAACCATATCCACTACCTAAACTCATACTTATTGCATGTACATGAAAATAGCCACCTACAGGTGGTGTTAACAGAAAATGAGAACTTCTTGATGGGGAAATTGAAGCATGTTGAATCCTTATTGATATCCTAGAGTGTAGTGAGAGAATTATAGACCTGTTTGAGGTGTGAGATTAACAAAATGGAGTTGGAAACCATGTTCAAGGAGATGACTATAGATTCAGGGCCCTTGTCCCTAAAGGGTGAAAATAGAGGTCCAAGCCTTTTTATAGATATCTTACACTAGGGTTTTCAAATGTTTTGAAGATTTTAAATGTGTTTTCCTAGTATCACATACATAGAAAAAAATCTCTAAAAAGTTTTGAGGGAAGAGGGTTGATGGATTTTTGTTGTTAGAAGCCTCAAAGCTACCCATTTAAGCACTGAGTTTCTCCAATATCATCTATAGGTTTTGAACCCTTAAGTGAATATTGATATCTTAAATAGAAAACAAGGCAAATTTCCATGTTTAGAAGACCTTATGGATTGAAAGGGATACCAATGGGAATGGAGGCCATCAAGATAATTTTATTAGTGAGGTTTCAAGGTCTAGTGGTCACCTACAAGTGTCCTATCATGCATAAACATACACCTACAACTGACTGAAGTACATATAGTCTATCACTAAGGACTTAGGCATGAAGATACCATATTTGGAAATTTAAAGTGACTTAAAAAGGGATTAGAGGAATTCCAAGGATCATTTGACATATCTCTCAAAAGATAATGTAAATCTACAGGCCATGTTACCTCAAAAAAGTCAACTATTATTGATTGTTACAGTCAGTAAGTGGGAAAGTAGTGTTTTCAATAGGTATACAGCTCAACTATGAGACAAATGAATGAAAAAAAGTATCAAATGATACTAAGGTATTATAAGGAGGCTTGTAGACCCTGTTATTAAGCCTAAAACATACAAGTATACCTACAGATGCATCACCCAAACATGAAACATAGTTAAATGCCTTGACTAGTCAAAAAAAAGGCATGACTTGAAGGGTCTTAACAAGGGTAAAAAGAATGATAGGTACTTATAAAGGGATAATGGATACTCCATGATACACCAATAACATGGAAATAGGGAACATAGAGCTAAAAATAAAATAACACTTAGTCCATAGCATGAAACCTTACACACAATCTATTTTTTCTAACAGTCTATTTTGGTTTTTTAGGAGTTTAAAAGGTAAAAGGCATGATCAAAAGTTGAAATTATGTGAATAAGGTCTCTAAAAATATGAGAAATACCTCCAATATTTGGTTTTCCTAGGTAAATAGGGGGATTTCCCTCTGTTTTATCCCAGATAGAGGGCACTCCCTTTATGAGCAAAACCTACAACCTTAAAGAATGAAGAGAAAAAGACGGAGAAGAAGTTGATTAAACCTTGAGAAGAGGTTTGGAAATTTGGATAACACCTAGGAAAACATAAAATACCAAGAAAGAAATGGTGAAACTCAACATGTGGTCCAAACCCACAAGAGTTGCAGTTAGGCCTAGTAGGTAGGGTTTAGACCTAGAGGCCAAATGGAGGGTCACTTCAAATTGTAACATGAGATAAGTATTATAATGATTTGTGTTATGTTTTTGAGGTCATTTCAAACATGTTTAATATTTTACCTTGCAGAGGAAACACAAAGAAGGCCACTTTTGGCTTAAGACATCTTCAAGCCTGTAGGGAATGGAGAAGCAAGCTCAATAGGCTAGTTGTAAATGCTCACATCTTCTTGGGGTTATGCATGAGTACATATGGAGTTAAAGGAGGTTAATAGGGTCCTTTAACATAATTTTTGTGAGATTTATTGGTAGTTCTAAGGTCATGGCTTTATGAACAAAGCTTAAGAACAAAAATAGGCCTAAACCCTCATAAACCCTTGGATAAGGATTCGATGAAGGAAATGAAGATGGAAAGCTAATCTAATGGCATAGTTTGATCATGAAAGTGGTTGGACATTGTAGAATACTCTCTCAGAATCCTCTCCATACTTTTGGATTGTATATAATCTATACGGATAAGGTATATAATTGCTTCTTTTGATTATTTTGTGCATTGTGTAGGTTCTAGAGACTTTGAAAGGATGAAACCAACTTTGGGGGGAATCTAAATATTTTTAATAACTCGCTATGGTCATTTCATGTTTAATAAAAACTCCTAAGTGTTCTTACCATGGTCTCATCTCAGTTAGTCAAAACTAGCATAGTGAACATGATGGTGAGAATGGTGAAAACTTCAAGTGGGAGTCTTTTTAAGGTATGACTAATGATTCTAAGGCTATGGGGGGTCTTGAAACATGTCATCCACTCCATTTTATGAATTTTCATGGAAAATTGAAGCCATTTTGGAAGCCAAGTGTGAAGGGTGATTGAAAGAGGAGTTTCCTTTGAGTGCAGGCAATGTCTTTTCCAGATGATTCTTGATGACCAAGACTATAACCAATGCATAGAGAGGTATGTCTGAAATCCTTCCCTCTCATTCCAATAATCATACCTATCCCTAGTGAGTTTTGAGATTTTCAAATAGGGATAAATCATGAAGGCAGTTTTTTGAGCCAAAATGAGAGCTTCTATGCCACATTTCAAGAGTTTCATCACTTAGGGTGACACTAGTGCTTCCTAACCTTGCATGGTTTGTTTCACATGTTATTCCCATGCATATTTAACTCCTTTTATCATATTTATAAGTGTCATTGTGACCTTTGGTCTTGTCTCTTCTCCTCTCTCTCTCAAGTTATATAAGAACTAGTCAATTTGGTCTTTGTAAATTATGCTCCACCTGAGTATGGCGAAGCCCTACTCATTTGCGTACCATTTGATAAACAATACTACTGATTTTTACCTCTTACATGATTTTTCATATTGTGTTTTACTTGGATGATGGATCTTTCTTAGTGATGACTCTTATTTCCTTAGTATGTTGTCTCATTCTCTCACCTATTTGCAGTTGGAAAGCTTCTTCTTGCAAGTCATATGAAGTGTTCTAGGAAGTGTCAAGGTTGAGTGAGTTAGCCTATTTAATAGTGTCATTTTATACCTTTTGTCTATTCTTCTTAGCCTCAACATTCATCTATACCTTCACAATGAAATATTGATGTGAGAATATGTAGATTGGAGAAGTGTATGTTGAGTTAGTCCCTTATTCTCATGTGTAACATGCAAATGGTTGGTAGTCATAAACTATTTTGGTGTATCACCTCCCTTAGGATAATTTACTTTCAGTTTTCTCTCTCCCTTTTCCCTCACAAGGTTTAGGTGTAGTAGTGTTTTACAAATGGTACATCAAGGGAGCTATCCCTACCTATAGATTCACCTCATTCTTGAGATACCCACAGCCTAGAGGTGTTTCAATTGTGTGACTTGGGTGAGGAGACCTGAGAGATATCCTTAAAGGGTTCAAATCCAAGTGACAATAGTTTTTGGCATGCTCAGTAGGACCAAGATCCAAGAGAGTGGGAAGATTATTGGTGTGTCTTTCCTTTAATCAGCTTTTGGAAGCAAGCAAGATAACACTAATGGTGACTCTGAATGATAAATTTTGGTTGTAAGAAACCCAAGTATATCTATTTGAAAATTTTGATCAGTTTTTGTGTTTCTTTTCACATATGAGGTTTATATAGGTAGTTATATCCAATACTCCTATCATGAACCTTTTTATCAACCTTGATATGAATCATCTTTTACCCCTTAATAGTCCTATCAAAATGGCTATCAATCCTATGAGCCATGGTAACCCTATATCCCTTAATTTCCCTCTCCATATGGACACCGTGTTGTTGGATAACCCTATGAGGATGGTTACCTAGAAATCCATCAAGAAATACCTCTCTATCGGTCCCAATATGAGCCTTATCATTAATATTATGATGCCTATCAGCCTCCAGAGTACTCCTATGAGTCTTATTATATGAAATTAGCTGCTTCCATAGATTATACACAAAGATATTATTGGCAAGATATAACTCCTACTTATGTAGATGTTAGTCCTTCTAATCAGTCAAAGAATTCACTTCCCTATGAGCTTACTAGTGATTTTATCTTTCCTAAATCCACTCATAAGCCTTTTACTTCATCCCACACTCCATCTCCAACTCATCAACCTTCCAATACACCTCACATTCTAGATCCTTCACATGAGCCCATTCATCAGCCTCCCACCTCACCCCTTCTTGAGGAAGAGCCTATCTTGAGAGAAGCAAGTGAAGAAGAGCAAACTCAATTCAAGGCTGGTCAAGAAGATCTCATGAGGGACTCCCCTTGGTGAACAAAAAGACAATCAACAAGATAATGCCTCAATTTTTTAAGGGATGTGTGTCCATGAATAAGATTTGAATGCCTCCATTTTTGAAGGGATGTGTATCCATGAGGAATGTGGCCAAGACTTGAAGAGAGAGGTATTTTAAGTAGACTCCATGTTTGATCATGAAGTTGTGGGTGACTATATCAAGCATGAAGTGGAGTGTAATATCAAATATGAAGTTCAAATCACTCTTCAAGAAGTGTCAGTCCTAAGAGAGTCTCATGAGACCAAGGTCGAGGAAATAACTCTTGAAGATGGCATTCATGAGGAAGAAGATTTATGGCAGAAGTTTAATGCCATATACAATAAATTTAATAAGTTGGGTAAAGATTTTTCTTCTCTAAAAGATTGCATATATGATGACAAGTTTGCTAATGAGTCTACTAAACATGATATTAAGTGTTCAATCAAAAATAAAGATGAAGGTCATTCTGCTGGTCAAGAACCTATTCTCACGAAGCCATTTGATGATGTTAGTGTACAATAAGTTATAGACATGGATAATGATGTCAAGGTAGATATTATTGTACCTAAAAGATAGTTAAGAGCTCCATCTAAGGTAAAACCACATTCAAGGATGTGGGAACATGGTGAAGGAAAGCTTGGAGCTTCCAAATATCAAGCACAGTATGTCAAGGAGGAGAGCAAGGCTGAGAGGACTGTCATATTTTCAAACTTGCACGTCAAGGGTGAAGTACATGAGAAGGTTGAGAATGTTTGGATGAAATAAGAGTTTATTTCCATAATCAACCTATATGGAGTTTCTTCGTTATCATTGAACATCATGCCAATGAGGTTAGAAAACACCATGAAGAAGATGGAGGCATCAATACTAAAGGTCAAAAGGCTACTTGTCTTACTAAATTCTTCATGTCATGAAGCAAGGAAGGTTTTAAAATTATCCTTTGACCCAAGAGGGAGGTATGTTTAGTTGTTAGTTGTACATAGTTGTTTGCTTTCTACTTTCCTAAGTGCTTTGAGCACGTGTGTTTGCTTTGCTTATGTGTGTCCTTTAATTTGATTGGTTGAGGTAATTAGTGGTCTTGTCTTAATCAAAGCTTATGGTCAAAGGTCTCTTTATTTTGTTTTAGACTTCAGATGACTCCCTAATTCCAATGAAATGATAAGGTTACTGGTCTAGTTAGTATAGTAGGCATATTACCCCTATAAGTCACCAATTTGTTGACCAAATATGGCCCTGCAAGTCAAATTGGGACCCCTATACATAAAAAATTGAGTTTTAAATGTTTTTAGGGGTTTAATATTATGTCATATGGGGTATTATACATCTTTTGATGTTATTCCATATCACATTAGCCTTGGTCATTAGCCATATTAGCCAATATATCATTTTGAGTCATTTGGGGGTCATAAATAGAGCATTAAATGAGTTGTACAACATCGTTGGGAAGTGTGAAGGTGTAATAAGGGTGATTTAATGTGCCATATGTCCTATTATGCTTTAATCAACTATTCATAACTAAAAAGTGGTTGGCTCTTCAGAAGAATCAGTAGTTTTCTTGAAAAACATGAGCATTTAATGAGGTGTACAAACTCCTAAAATTGAGGATGTTTTAGGAGTGTCCCTTGGTCTTATACACACTTTCTCTAGTGATCAATTTGATCATAATCTCTAAGAAATGAATAAAATTGCTTCTCTCCCATTCCACTAGGCTTGACGAACAAAAATGGTCTTTAGGTTTGTACTTGGTACGATCAACAATGGAGGTTTCAGGAAAAATGCTCAAGGGGGTGCCTTCTACCCTCAATCAGATTCCATTTGATGTTTAGATGCAGAGGAATGGTGGTCTCTGCTCTATGAACTATTCCTAAGAAGTTGACCTTTCAAATTTATTTGCCAATCTATGCACCCCATAGGTATTGCTCTTGTTTGGATGATTCAATACAATCCAGCTATTGATATTGATTTTAGATGATTTTGAATCCCTTCTCTCATTCTCTCCATGTTTGTTTTCATGTTCCATGATGTTTTGATATGTAAATCATCTTATGTTGTAAGAGGCTGCCACCATGTGAAGTCTCAGTCAGGTTGCCTTATTTTTAGATGTTTGGTTTTTTGAAAGGGTATCATGTGAATAAAATATGAGCTTTCCCATGTCTCAATGCCATATTGATCATCTACCTTCATGTTTAAATCTCATAACATCATGCTTGGATCCAACTTCTAATCTTTGTCATGCTCACAGTCAACTCCTTGCCCTTTCTCACTTGCAGTCATGTGTATGAAGCTGTCTATCATGCTCAAGCAGGTGTAGTAAAGGTCTCAAGATACTGGATATGTATTTAGAAGTGGGAGAAAACAAGTTATATCCTCTAAAGAGTGTAAAAAGAGGATTGTTGCAGTCATATGCAACATATGCTCATAGTCACCATGAACATGCACCTACGAGTGCCTTGGAGGAAGATTGCCACATTGAAATGAAGATACCTTGAATTGCTCTAGGTATTCATAGGTTTGAAGGGATCCATTTTAGCATTTGAGGGAGATGCAATGACTGTTGAAGGTTCATACACCTTGTGTATGATTCATAATTTTGTTCACTGCCTATAAGTAACTTAATATACACTTATAAGTGCCTTCTTAGAAACTAATTATGTTGAAAAGAAGTGTTTGATATGGGCAAGGTGATTGATAGAGGAAAAGAATCATTTGGAATTTTTGGGAAAGCTCAAAACTCATTTGAACCTCACAAACCATATCCACTACCTAAACTCATACTTACTGCCTATGCATGAAAATGACCCTATAGGTGGTGTTAATAGAAAATGAGAATGCTTGATGGGGAAACTGAAGCATGGTTAATCCTTCTTGATATCCTAACATGTAGTGAGAACATTGAAAACCTATTTGAGGTGTGAGATTGGTAAAATAGACTTGAAAACCATGTTCAAGGAGATGACTATAGATTCAAGCCCCTTGTCCCTAAAGGGTGAAAATAGAGGTCCAAACCTTTTTATATATATCTTATAATAGGATTTTCAAGTGTTTATAAGCTTCTAAATGTGTTTTCATACTAGCACCTACATAGGACAAGAGATATAAAAATTTTTGAGGGCAGAGGGTTGATGGAGTTTGGTTGTTAAAAGCCTCAAAGCTACCCAATTAAGCACTGAGTATCTCCATTATCATCTACAGGTTTTGAACCCTTAAGTGAATATTGATATCCTAAAGAGTAAAAAAAGGAAAATTTCCACGTTTATAAGGACTTATGGAGTGAAAGGGATACAAATGGGCATGGAGGACACCAAGAGAAGTTAATTAGTGAGGTTCCAAGGTCTAGTGATCACCTACAAGTGTCCTATCATGTAAAAACATAGACCTACAACTGATTGAAGTACATACAATCTATCACTAAGGACTTAGGCATGAAGGTACCATATTTGTCAATTGAAATTAAATTACAAAGGGATCAGAGGACTTTTAAGGAGTATTTGGCATATCTTTTAAAATATAATGTAAATCTATAGGCCCTGTTACCTTAAAAAATTTAACTACTATTGATTGTTACAGGCAGTAAGTGGGAAAGTAGTGTTTTCAATAGGTATACAACTCAAATATGAGACAAATGAATGAAAAAAATTATAAAATGATACTAAGGGACTATAAGGAGGTTTTTAGACTCTGTTCTCAATCCTAAAACATACAAGTATACCTACAAGTGCATCACCCAAACATGAAACACAGTCAAATGCCTTGACCAGTCAGACAAAAAAGAATGACTTGAAGGGTTTTAGCAAGGGTAAAAAGAATGATAGGAACTTAGATAGGGATAATGGATACTCCATGATACACAAATAACATGTAAATAGGGAAGATAAAGCTTCAATAAAATAACACACAGTCCATAGCATGAAACCTTGCACACAATCTATTTTTTCTACCAACTTGTTTTGGTTTTAGGAGTTGAAAAGGTAAAAGGCATGATCAAAGGTTATAATTTTGTGTAGAAAGTCTCTACAACTAGGAGAAACACCTCAAATATTTGGTTTTATTTGTGAAATAGGGGTAGTGTCCTATCTTGTATCTTAGTTAGAGGGCACTCCCTTTATGAGCAAAACCTGCAACCTTAAAGAATGAAGAGAAAAAGATGGATCAAAAGTTGATTGAACCTTGGGGAGAGGTTTGGAAAGTTGGATAACACCTAGGAAAACATAAGAGACCAAGAAAGAAAGGGTAAAACTCAACAGGTGGTTCAAACCCACAAGAGTTGCAGTTAGGCCTAATAGGCAGGGTTTAGACCTAAAGGCCAAGTAGAGGGTCACTTCAAATTGTAACATGAGATGAGTATTCCAATTATTTGTGTCATGTTTGTGAGGTCATTTTAGACATTTTCAAGCTTTTACCTTGTAGAGGAAGCATAATGAAGGCCACTTTTGGCTCAAGACAACTTCAAGCCTACAAGGAATGGATAAGGAAGCTTGATAGGCTAGTTTAGAATGCTCACATCTTATTGGGGGTTATGCATGATGATATATGGAGTATAGGTAGGTTAATAGGGTCCTTGAAAATAATTTTTGTGAGATTTGTTGGTAGATCCAATGTCAGGGTTTTATGAACAAAGCTTAAGAATAGAAACATGCCTAAACCTTCCTAAACCCTTGGATAAGGACCCGATGAAGGAAATGGAGATGGAAAGCTACTATAATGGCCTAGTTTGATCATGAAAGTGATTGGAACTTGTAGAATACTCTCTTAGGATCCTTCCCATACTTTTGGACTGTACAAAATCCATACAAACATGGTATAAAACTACTTTTTTTATTGTTTTGTGCATTATGCAAGTTTTAGAGACTTTCAAGGGATGAAACTAACTTTGGGATAAAGATAGAGACTTTTGATAACTCATTATGGTAATTTCATGCTTCATAAAAACTCTTAAGTGTACCTAGCAGAGCTCTCATCTCAGCTAGTCAAAACTAGCATAGTAAATATGAGGGTGAAAAGGGTGAAAACTTTAACTGGGAGTCTTTTTAAGGTGTGCCTAATGATTCTAAAGCCATGGGGGGTATTTAAACAATTCATAAAGTCCCTTGTATGAATTTTTATGGAAAATTGAATCCATTTTGGAACCCAAGTGTGAGGGGTGATTGAAAGAGGAGTTTCCTTTAAGTGTAGGCAATGATAGCTCATTTTCAGATGATTCCAAATGACTAGGACTACAACCAATACATGGACAGGCATGTAAGAAAGCCTTCCCTCTCATTCTAATCATTAGAAATATCCCTAATTAGTTTTAGGATGTTTAAATAGGGATAAATCATGAAGGCATTTTTTTGAGCCAAAATGAGAGCTTTTATGCCACATTTCAAGAGTTTCATGACTTGGGGTGACACTTATGCTTCTTGACCTTGTATGGTTCATTTCACATCTTATTTTCATGCATATGTAGCTCCTTTTCTCAACTTGACAAGTGTCCTTGTGACCTTTAGACTTCTCTCTTCTCCTCTCTCTCTCAATATCTATAAGAACTAGACATTTTGGCCTTTCTAACTAGCCATTTTGGCCTTTCTAAATTATGTTCCACCTGAGTATGGCAAAGCCCTGCTCATTCACATACCATTTAATCAATAAGACTACTAATTTTTACCTCTTCCATAACTGTTCATAGTGTGTTTTACTTAGATGATGGATCTTGCTTAGTGACGACTCTTGTTTTCTTAGCATGTTGTCTCATTCTTTCACCTATTTGCGGTTGGAAAAGTTCTTCTTGTGGGTCATATGAAGTGTTCTAGGAAGTGTCAAGGTTGAGTGAGTTAGCCTATTTAATAGTCTCATTTTAGACCTCTTGTCTAGTCCTCCTAGCCTAAACATTCATCCATAACCTCAAAATGAAATATTGATGTGAGAAGATGTAGATTAGAGAAGTGTATGTTGAGTTAGTCCCTTGTTCTCGTGTGTAACATGCAATTGGTTGGTAGTCATCAAAAATTTTGGTGTATCATCTCCCTTAAGATAGTTTGATTTCAGTTTTCTCTCTCCCTTTTCCCTCACAAGGTTTAAGTGTACTAGTGTTCTACAAGTGGTACATCAAGGGAGCTAGCCCTACCTAGAGATTCATCTCATTCTCGAGCTACCCACAACCTAGAGGTGTTTCAATTGTGCCACTTGGGTGAGGAGAGCTGAGACATATCCTTAAAGGGTGAAAATACAAGTGACAACAATTTTTGGCATGCTCGATGGGACCAAGGTCTAAAAGAGTGGGAAGATTGTTGGTGTGTTTTTTTCCTCTAATCAGCTTTTAGAAGCAAGCAAGATAACACCAATGGTGACTCCAAATGACAACTCCTGGTTTTAAGCATCCCAGTTATATCTATTTGAAAAATTTGATCAATTGTTATGTTTCCTTTCACATATGAGGTTGATATGGGTAGCTATGGCCAATACTCCTATCATGAACCTTCTTATCAGCCTTGTTATGAATCACCTTTTACCCCTCAACATTCCTATCAAAATTGCTATCAATCCTATGGGCCATGGTGGCCCTATAGCCCTTCATTTCTCTCTCCATATGGACACCATGTTATCAGAAAACCCTATGAGGAAGGTTACCAAGAAACCTATCAATAAACACCTCTCTATCATTCATATTATGATGCCTATCAGCGTCCAGAGTACTCCTATGAGTCTTGTTATATGAAATTAGATGCTTCCATGGATTATACACAAATATCTTATTGGTAAGATGCAACTCCTGCTTATGTAGATGCTAGTCCTTTTAATCAGTCCAAGAATTCACTTCCCTATGAGCTTACTAGTGATTTTCTCTTTCTTAAGTCCACTCATAAGCCTTCTCCTTCATCCCACACTCCATCTCCAACTCATCAACCTTACAATACACCTCACATTCCAGCTCCTTCACATGAGCCAATCCATCCACCTCCTACCTTAGCCCTTCTCGAGGAAGAGCCTATCTTGAGAGAAGCAAGTGAAGAACAAACTCAATTCATTGTTGATCAAGAAGATCTCATAAGTGACTATGAGGAAGAAATCACCATAGGGACTCCCCTTGGTGAACAAAAGGACAATCCATAAGCTAATGCCTTAATTTTTGAAGGGATGTGTGTCCATGAAGAAGATTCTAATGCCTCAATTTTTGAAGGGATGTGTGTCCATGAAGAATATTCAAATGCCTCCATTTTTTAAGGGATGTGTGTCCATGAGGAATGTGGCCAAGACTTAAAGAGAGAGGTATTTGAAGAAGACTCCACGTTTAATCATGAAGTTATGCATGACCATCTCAAGCATGAAGTGCAGTGTACTATCAAAGATGAAGTTCAAGTCACTCTTCAAGAAGTGGCAATCCTAAGAGAGTCTCGTGAGACCAAGGTAGAGGAAATAGCTCTTGAAGATGACATTCATGAGGAAGAATATTTATGGCAGAAGTTTAATGCCATATGCAAGGAATTTGATGATTTGGGTAAAGCTTTTTCTTCTCCAAAAGATTACGTATCTGATGACAAGTTTGCTAATGAGTCTAATAAACATGATCTTGAGTGTTTAATCAAACGTAAAGATGAAGGTCTGCTAGTCAAGAACTTATTGTCATGAAGCCATTTGATGATGCTAATGTAAGAGAAGTTGTAGAAATGGTTAATAATGTCAAGATAGATCTTGATGTACCTAAAAAATAGTTAAGAGCTCCATTTGAGGTAAAACCACATTCAAGGATGTGGGAACATGGTGAAGGAAAACTTGGTAATTCCAAACATCAAGCACATTATGTCGAGGAGAACAAGGCTAAGAGGACTGTCATATTTTCAAACTTCCACATCAAGGGCCAAGTACATGAGAAGGTTGAGACTGTTTGGATACAAGAAGAATTAATTTCCATAATCAACCTATACGGAGCTTCTTGGTTCTCATTAAACATCGTGCCAATGAGGTTGGCAAACACCATGAAGAAGATAGAGGCATCAATGCTAAAGGTCAAAAGGCTACACGTCTCACTAAATCCTTCATTTCATGAAGCAAAGAAGGTTTCAAACTTCCCCTTTGACCCAAGAGGGAGGTATGATTGGTTGTTAGTTGTACATAGTTGTTTGCATTCTACTTTTCCTAATTGCTTTGAGCACGTGTGTTTGCTTTGCTTATGTGTGTCCTTTATTTTGAGTGGTTGAGGTAATTAGTGGTCTTGTCCTGATCAAAGCTTATGATCAAAGGTCTCCTTATTTTGTTTTAGACTTCAAATGACTCCCTAATCCCAATGGACTGATAAGGCTACTAGTCTAGTTAGTATAGTAGGCATACTACCCCTATGAGTCACTAATTTGTTGACCAAATTTGACCCTATAGGTCAAATTAGGACCCCTGTAGGTAAAAAATTGAGTTTTATATGTTTTTAGGTGTCTAATATTCTTTCATATGGGGTATTTTATGTCTTTTTATGTTATTCCATATCACATTAGCCTTGCTCATTAGTCATATTAGCCAATATATCATTTTGAGTCATTTGAGGGTCATAAATAAAGCATTAAATGAGTTGTACAACCTCTTTGAGAAGTGTGAAGGTGTAATAAGGGTGATGTCATGTTTCATGTGTCATATTATTCATTAATCAATTGTTCATAACTAAAAAGTGGCAGGTTCTTCAGAAGAATGGGAAATTTTCTTGAAAAACATGAGCATTTAATGAGGTGTGCAGACATGTATGGCCTCTCACAGCTGAGGATGTTTCAGGAGTGTCCCTTAATCTTCTAGATACTTGTTTCAGTGATTAATTTGTTCAATATCTCTAATAAATGAAGAAAACCACTTCTCTCCCCTTCCACTAGGCTTGGCAAGCAAAAATGGTCTTCAGGTTTGTACTTGGTATGGTCAACAATGGAGGTTTTAGGAAAAATGCTCTTGGGGGTGTCTTCTACACTCAGTTATATTCCATTTGATGTTTGGTTGTAGAGTAATGGTGGTCTATGCTTTATGAACTATTCCTAAGAAGTTGACCTTTCCAATTTGCTTGCTAATCTATGCACCCCATAAGTTTTGCTCTTATTTGGATGATTTCATACAATATAGATAATAATATTGATTATATAGGATGTTTAATCCATTCTCTAATTCTCTCCATGGTTATTTTAATGTTCCATGATGTTTTGATATGCAAATCATCTCATGTTGCAAGAGGGTGCCACCATGTGAAGTCTCAGTGAGGTTTCCTTGTTTGTAGATGTTTAATTTTATGAAAGGGTATCATGTGAATAATATATGAGGTTTCCCATGTCTCAATTCCATATTGATCATCTCCGTTCGTGTTTATGTCTGATAACATCATGTTTGGATCTAACTTTTAGTCTTTGTCATGCTCACAACCAACTCCTTGCCCTTTCTCACTTTCAGTCATGTGTATGAAGTTGTTTATCATGCTCAAATAGGTGTGGTAAAGGTCTCAAGATCCTAGATATGTCTTTATAAGTGGAAGCAAACAAGTTATATCCTCCAAAGAGTGTAAAAAGAAGACTATTGCAGTCATGTGCAACATATACTCACAGTCACCATCAACATGCACCTATAGGTGCCATGGAGGAAGAGTACCACATTGAAATAAATATGACTTGACTTTATCTAAGTCTTCATAGGCTTGAAGGGATCCATTTTAACATTTGAGGGAGATGCTATGACTGTTGAAGGTTCATACACCTTGTGAATGATTCATAATTTTGTTCACTACCTGTAAGCAGCTTAATATGAACCTACAGGTGCCTTTTTAGAAACTAATTATATTGAAATGAAGTGTCTAAGTTGGGATAGGTGTTTGATAGAGGAAAATAATTATTTTGAACTTTTGGGAAAGCTCAAAACTCATTTGAACTTCATAAACCATATCCACTACCTAAACTCATACTTATTGTTTGTGCATGAAAATGGCCACCTACAGATGGTGTTAATAGAAAATGAGAATGATTGATAGGGAAATTGAAGCATGGTGAATCCTTCTTGATATCATAACATGTAGTGAGAGCACTGTAGACTTGTTCGAGGTGTGAGATTGACAAAATAGAGTTGAAAACCATGTTCAAGGAGATGACTATAGATTTAGGTCCCTTGTCCCTAAAGGGTGAAAATAGAGGTCCAAACCTTTTATAGATATCTTAAAATAGGGTTTTCAAGTGTTTTGAAGCTTATAAATGTGTTTTCATAGTATCACCTACATAGGACAAAAGATATGCAAAGTTTTGAGGGTAGAGGGTTGATCGAGTTTGGTTGATGGAGTTGAGGCAGTAAGTGGGAAAGTAGTGTTTTCAATAGGTATACAACTTAATTATGAGATAAATGAATGAAAACAAGTATCAAATGATACTAAGTAACTATAAGGAGGTTTTTAGACTCTGTTCTCAAGCCTAAAACATACAAGTATACCTGCAGGTGCATCACCCAAACATGAAACATAGTCAATTGCCTAGACCAGTCAGACAAAAGGCATGACTCGAAGGGTTTTATCAAGGGTAACAAGCATGATAGGAACTTATACAGGGATAATGGCTACTCCATGATACACCAACAGCATGGAAATAGGTAAGATAAATCTCTAATCAAATAACACACACTCCATAGCATGAAACCTTGCACACAGTCTATTTTTTCTAATAGTTTGTTTTGGTTTTTTAGGAGTTGAAAAGGTAAAAGGCATGATAAGAGGTTAAAATTTTGTGTAGAATGTATATAAAACTAGGAGAAACATCTCCAATATTTGGTTTTCCTAGGAAAATAGGGGGACTGCCCTTTATTTTGTCTCAGACAAAGGGCACTCCCTTTATGAGCAAAACCTTCAACCTTAAAGAATGAAGAGAAAAAGATGAAGCAAAAGTTGATTAAACCTTGAGGAGAGGTTTGGAAAATTGGATAAAACATAGGTAAATATAAGAGACCAATCAATAAAGGGTGAAACTCAACAGGTGGTCCAAACCCACAAGAGTTGCAGTCATGCCTAGTATGTAGGGTTTAAACGTAGAGGCCAAATGGAGGGTCACTTCAAATTGTAACATGAGATGAGTATTCCAATTATTTGTCATGTTTTTTAGGTCATTTTAGACATGTTAAATCTTTTAACTTATATAGGAATCACAAAGAAGGCCACTTTTGGCTCAAGACAACTTCAAGCCTATAGGGAATGGAGAAACAAGCTCAATAGGCTAGTTTTGAATGCTCGCATATTCTTTAGGGTTATGAATGAGGATACATGGAATTTGATAAGGTTAATAGGGTCCTTGAATATCATTTTTGTGATATTTTTTTGTAGTTCCAACCTCAAGGTTTTATGAACAAAGCCTAAGAACAAAAATAGGGCTACACCCTCATAAACCCTTGGATAAGGACCCGATGAAGGAAATGGAGATGGAAAGCTACTCTAATGGCCTATTTTGATCATGAAAGTTATTGGAAATTTTATAATACTTTCTCAGGGTCCTCTCCATCTTTTGGACTGTACATAATCTGTACGAACAAGGCATAAAATTGCTTCTTTTAATTATTTTGTGCATTGTGCAGGTTATAGAGACTTTCAAGGGATGAAACCAACTTTGGGAGGAAGATAGAGACTTATAATAACTCAAAATGATCATTTCATGGTTCATAAAAACTCGTAGTTTTGCCTACCAAAGCTCTCATCTTAGCCAGTCAAAACTGGCATAGTGAACATGATGGTGAGAAGGGTGAAAACTTCAAGTGGGAGTCTTTTTACGATGTGCATGATGCTTCTAAGGCCATGCAGGGTCTTAACACATGTCATCCACTCCTTTTAATGTATTTTAATGGAAAATTAAATCCATTTTGGAAGCTAAGTGAGAGGGGTGACTAAAAGAGGAGTGTCCTTTGAGTGCATGCAATGATAGCCCATTTCTAGATGATTCCAGATGACCAGGATTGCAACCAATGTATAAAGAGGCATGTTTGAAAGCCTTCCCTCTAATTTCAATCATTAGACCTATCCTTAGTAAGTTTTGGGATGTTCAAATAGGACTAAATCATGAAGGCATTTTTCTAAGCTAGAATAAGAGCTTTTATGCCACATTTCAAGAGTTTCATGACTTGGGGTGATATTTGTGCTTCCTAACCTTGCATGGTTTGTTTAACATATTTTTATCATGCATATGTAACTCCTTTGATCATATTGATAAGTGTCCTTATGACCTTTTGACTTCTCTCTTCTCCTTTCTCTCTCAAGTTCTATAAGAACTAGCCATTTTGGCCTTTGTAAATTATGTTCCACCTGAGTATGGTGAAGACCTGCTCATTTGCATACCATTTGATCAATAAGACTAATAATTTTTACCTCTTCCATGACTATTAATAGTGTGTTTTACTTAGATGATAGATATTGCCTAGTGATGACTCGTGTTTTCTTAGCATGTTGTCTCATTCTCTCACCTATTTGTAGTTAGAAAGGTTCTTCTTGCAGGTCATATGAAGTGTTCCAGGAAGTGTCAAGGTTGAGTGAGTTAGCCTATTCAATAGTGTCATTTTAGACCTCTTTTCTAGTCCTTATAGCTTAAACATTCATCCATAACCTCAAAATTAAATATTGATGTGAGAAGATGCAGATTGAAGAAGTGTATGTTGAGTTAGTCCCTTGTTCTCATGTGTAACATGCAGCTGGTTGGTAGTCATCAACTATTTTGGTGTATCACCTCCCTTAGGATAGTTTGATGTTAGTTTTCTCTCTCCCTTTTCCCTCATAAGGTTTATTTGTAGTAGTGTTCTACAAGTGGTAAATCAAGGGAGCTAGCCCTACTTAGAGATTCACCTCATTCTCAAGCTACCCATAGCCTAAAGGTGTTTCAATTGTGCCACTTGGGTGAGGAGAGCTGAGACATCTCCTCAAAGGGTGAAAATACAAGTGACAACAAGTATAATGAGTTACATATACTCATTTTATCAAGATAACATAAACTTATTATGTGATTGCTCTGTAACATTGACCACCTTCTTAGCATCACTCTTATGTTGAAATTCATGGTCATGTCTTCCAATTTTAAAACTTGGTCTATTTTGAAATTTCACACCATTTGAAACATTTGACCCATATTTAAGCATATTTTCATCTAAAATATTAACTTTAAAGTCTTCAATCACATGAAAAAACTCAATAAAATATTGATAGGTATTAAAATCCACTTTGTCCTTAATAATTGATAATAGACTATTGATAAACATACATTGAAGCTCACTATTTGGTGGTTGGTAAGTCATCCTAATAATGATAGTTTATAATTGGATCACTTATTCACTAATAATTTCATTTGATTCTCGTCTAGTTTGAGCCAAGTGTGTGAATGTAACATTTATACCAATATTTATTGAAAAATGAGTTAGGAAATCATTTAGTAATGTTGTAAAGAAATTCACAAATCCACATGGAAAAACATAGAATCAATTAAGTGCATATTAATTCAATATTATAAGAATTTATTTTTATTTTTTTGTGATTAATGTGATCTAATTAAGATAAAACTATTAATATTCATATTCTTTAAAATAGCGTAATAATCATTCGAATTTGAATGTGAAAGGGTAAATTGATATTGCACTTATTATATTTAGAATTGATAAACCAATGGAAGAGAGATGCATTTAGCTAATTTATAATTTTTGTTACTCATTTTATTTATCAGTCTCTTTGAAAATGATATGTATGTGATCTGTAACTATTGAGATCATAAAATAAGAGCTCAAACCCTGTGTAGATGCTACTAATGAAATTTAGACCTCTATGACAACTAGCACTATCCAAGATTTATCAATATTGTCCTAGTTTATTGTGTAGGTCTATATCACCTTGGACCATTGTGTATACACTAATAGATAGATCCTATGTGTGCACTTTCCTTTGGTCTTATGAGTTGATCCTTGTTTTTCTTCTCCTTACTTTGAAACACTACTTGCACTTTCAACAAAATATCAACCTTGAAAAAATGGTGAGAAAGTTGGGTTGGATATCCCCAAACAATCCTCTTTAAGTGATTGACCGTTGCCTATGTTTTAATACTCTAAAGAGGGATCAAACTATACATATTTCTCTACTTAGATGTGTGTGTACACCATTATGATCATGCTAGAATGTAATATAATGTTTGGCTTTCGACACTTGACACTATACAACTTAGACCTGCATTTGTATTTAGGCTTGGCCTCAGGGATGATCTTTTGAGGGGTTTTTAGATCTATATATTCCTTTGTGATAATATCTTAATAGAGTCTTAATTGATTTCTTAAGTTTGTTAGGATTTGCCAACATGATTTCCTTGTGGGTATGACCTTAGGCTTAATTTGTATTTATAGCTAACTCTTTGATATTTTTTACTTTGACAAACCAACAAAATGTGTCTAGGCCAACCTAATGGAGACTTCTCAAGTTAAAAAATAGCTATGGAGGGTTCTTGGACACTATCTGCAAAGACATACACCTAAAATAAAACCACAATTTTTTTACTACTTCTGGTACTATCTATTTTACCCTAATTTGGATTAATGAGAGAGATTAATCTAATTATAATTAAACTTTGAAATATAGTTCATATATTAAGATGTGGCATTCAAGCATACATTTGAATGTAAAATATTAAGATTGATTCTTCTTATTTGACAAGTGGCATATACTAAATATATAAAGTACTAAGGAGATCATGATACATAGCTTTTATGGTTGGCTATCTGAATGTGACTGTAATTTAGAAGTGAAAACAAGGATAAAGTAGGCATGTGGTTAGTTTGATTCTATAATGGTTTCATTGTCTACACTAGGTTGGTTCCATAGGATTTGGCCAATATCACCAATGGATACTAATCATTGATCAGTATTGACATGCTTGTAATTAGGGCATAATGACTATATGGCCACTTGTGTTTGTCTCTACTTACTTTGTGTTTATGATCCTGAACCTTGATGATGCATGCAACTCTTGAACTCAGTCTCCTTTAGCTTGAAACCCTAGGTGTGTTTAAAGGGATAAACAATTATAAAATTGGGAAAATTGTAATGCGATAAGCTTACACAAATCACCCCCATCTAATGATTGATTGTTGTATATGTATCCAATACTTTAAGGAGGGAAGTCAAGCCACACGTAATTCTCCCACCTAGTGTGATTGTATAATTGTGCTCCTTATTTAGATGTATATAACTAATTATTCAACTTTGATACTTGACAATGCTTGATTTAACTTGGCTTTAGAGTGTTTTAGAATTGGATTGTGACTACTCATAGTGCTAGATTTAATATTTGGAAATAACAGGGCAAATTTTATCAATGTGCAGAGTGTATAGATGTATATCAGATAAGTTCCAAGTCCCTTTTGAATGAGACCTTGATTTATTTATATATGGATATAATTGAATAATTTCTCATGCCACCAATAAGTTAAGTTGATGGGCTGACCCTAAGGATGAGTTTGATTTTATAAAATAGTCATTGTTAGGAGCAAGTCAATACTGACCAGATCAAGTCAATATTAACTAACAATATTGACATGATCTTGCAAAACTAACCTATGTATAGGGGGATTGAATTGAGAATTTGGAGATGTTTTTGTAGGATATTTAGTAGGTTTTAAATAAATAGTGAGGTTCCTATATATATGTAACAATAGAACAAAAGGGTTGACTCATAGGATAACATGTAAGTCTAAGAGAATGGCAAATTAGGACATTTTTTGTGTAATCAAGTCATGTGTGGTAAATGTGTTTCAAACTTGACATTATCAAGTACCAAAGACCAGATTTTAGTATCTATAGATGCCCCCCTTTTATTCTAGCAATGGGATTGCTAGAGTAAAAGGATAAAGTGCACTTGAGTGTGTACAACACACTTTGTTTTTGGTATGAAGCTCCAATTGTTCAAGTCACTCAATATAAAAAATTACAATCATGTAGTCAATGTCTATAGATTAACTATTTTAATTTAAAATTAAATTTTTGAAAATTTGAGAGAAAAAGGGTTTGAATGCACAAGTGTGTTAGTGAAAACCATGTTGCTCTTGTAACTTGTTGTAACATCCCATTTTCCCCATGATGATATTTAGGGCACTTATTGGTGATTGGCACCACAAAACATAACTAATAATGTTTAGTTTCTATGCGATTAGGGATTGATTTTTTTGATATGCTTTATATGATTTGGTTCATTTTTATTATCATGCCTTGTTCTACTATTTTGTGGAATAATTATTAGTATCATATTTTTACTGTTATGTGATTTGGATATCATGACTTGGATAACTAGTATTTGTTCACTTATTTATGACGTAGGTATAACCCTTGGTGTGATGGAGAACATCATCCAAGATAAGTTAGATATGGACTATGGGCAATAGAGATATAATTCCATAGAATGAGATCTAATCAAGATAAATAAAACCTTTTACCCTTGTTTATCTTGGCACAATTAGTGATAATCTAGTTTGATGATTATTTGGGTTTTCTTACCATTGCCTGTCTTCTAATTGCATTATTTAAGGACTTATATGAGCCTTATCTAGTTTGTGTTTTTGATGGACTAGTCTAATTGACATGCCTTGTCATATTTTGAGACTAGAGAAGCCTTACATTGTATATTATTGGGCCTGCAACCCAATGAGCTATCAAAATTAAATAGTGTAATGACCATTGGTCAATGTGCTATTATTGACATGGTTGTAAATTGGAGCCATCAAATTTGGGTCTCGACTTATCGTTTTATCTCAACACCTCTAAAGTAGATGTTGAGTCATGATGAGTGCATAATAAACCATTGTATTCATATGTTATCACTTGTTTATGATCAATTAACATTCATGAGTTTGTCAACATGTTTGAGATTAATCATAATTTCAAACCAGGTTATGTATAGTAACCCAGTGTTGACATAAAGAGCTAACCCTTGGGATGCTTCCATAATATGGATGTCAATTACTAGATTTAGGGTGTTCTTGGAACACATGCATTAACAAGTAACCCCTAAAGTGCTTATCCACATCACATATATTTAGGGTGTTCTCCTTATGTGTTGATAACTTTATAGTTATTAGATTCATGTTATACTTAGATGTATAGTGCTTGAGACTATAGTTGAGTGTTGAGGAGTGACATTGTGGTACCCCTAGGTGAACCTTGTGAATTCTTGTATTTGTAAAATCTCCCAAGAGATGGTGGTTCTCCTAAAAGAGTGCAATAGAGGTTATTGAGTGATATATCTTGTTGGATCAAAGGATCATGGGTTCCTTTGTCAATAATTTTGTTCCTCGTTTGTGTTCTTACATGAGAATGCTTTGGGTAAGTACACATGCCTTGAGTTGTGAAGGTGTTTTATAATAAATGACATTTGAGTGAGTTATTTTCAATTTGAATTAGATGTTTAAAGCTTATATAAGCTCACTTGAGTGACATAATTTATCCCTTGTTGGATTAGAGTGTTAACCCTTTTTCGATGATGACATCTTATAGATGATGCCATCATAAGTTCAAGGAGAACTACATCGAACCCTAATTCTGAGGAATGACTATGTAGGCTACCTAAGCCACAATGGAGACAACAGGTTTAGGTCATACACTAGGTTAGGGTTGAATTACCTTCTTCCTTTTCATTTTTTTATGGCACCCAGGTGATCTTTTCTTTTGCTAATTAATGATTGTATAGAGTTTTGATAACTTAGTAATTAAAATAGTTATTCCCTAATCTCGAGATAAAATTAATGAATTAACTTTCCTTGTTTGAAGCACCTTTGGTGGGATTGCTCAGTTGTCACCCTTGTTACAGTCTCATGAAAATCTTAATTATAATAAGATAAGCTAATCAAAATGATTATGTGTGTTCACATTGTGCGTAGTGTAGGTTGTTGTTGATCTGATGAGAATATTAAGTTAATAAAATAAAAAATAAAAAATTCCCATGTTTTCCTTAGTTTTTAGTTAAGTTTTTTGTTTTAATTTTTAGCCATGACACATAAAACTTTTGGGAATGGACATGCAAGCAATTTTTAAGCCAATGGGTTTTTAAAAACATAATTAGAAGTGACTCTACTATTTGAATTTTAAGACTCTTGAGGAATTATATTTTTTTGTTGTTGTGAACTATACAATGTATGCATCATAATAACAATTTTGGGATTTTGTATAAATATGAAAGGTGAATTTGTAAAATATATTAGAATGGACGAAATAAGGGAAGGGCTAGTAACATTGGAAGAAATTTGAGAAATGTGTTAAGCAAGTGATGGTTGAACAAGAGGAATTTGAGAAGAATCATAAGACATTGGAGAGATTTAAGAAGGAAATGAAATATGTTGAGACTTTAGAGGAAATATATTTTAGAAGAAGGACAAAAAATATAGATATCTTGAGAATTTGATAACATCCTATTTTGGGAAGAAGGAATGGCATAAATAATTGAGACATGAGTAGGTTGAGGAGGAATTTATAAATTGAATTCATTAGAAGGTAAATTCTCACAAACAACTTCTTTCAATACATTTATGATCCTAGATACATTGTTAAGATTATTCATAACATATATCTTAATACTCTCAAAGTTCTCATTCTTATTTTGTTTCTCTAATTCAACCTCATAATCATAAACATCCCCACTTTCATACATATTTTGTATTTGAGATTTATCTACAACATTATCATTTGAAAAGGGCATATCTTTTACAATAGATTTTTTCAGCAAAATTAGGTGCATTCCTAGAATACATGTGTCTTATGCAAGATTGATCTAAATTTAATCAACATAATATGGCGAACAAATTTACAATTAAAATAAACATATATGATAGCACAATTCAAGCATAAAGAAAACACATCACACAAACACCTTATTATTTTGATTTTGTTTTCAAAGGCGATACTCAAGAGTTTGGAATTAAGCATAGGATAACTAAGGTTAAGGAGATCTAAACCATTGAATAGTGCAAGCTCAAGGAACACTCAATTTTGACGCTATATAAAATCAAGATATAACCATAGGGAGAAATACACAACACATTGGGTTTTTTTTAATGAAAGCTTACGGGAACATGTCAAAGAAATAATCCTACAAAAATCATTTCTACCACAAAATAAACTAGATCCAACCCTATAAGAGGTGTAATGGAGTTAGGTTCACCAAAATGTTATTATAAATAAATATGTTTTACATAAAAATGTAATACATCTATCCATACACATTCAATTAAGTATAACTAGATGTAAAATAATAAATAAAAACTAATTAATTAATCCAAATTTAGAGCAATACATGACCAGGAGAGGATTTAGAAGAGTATATTAATTTTCAAGAGATCAAAAGATAGTCATTACCAAAAGGGTTGTAGTCTGACTGATGAAGATGATGGTTGCTTATATCCATCCACCAGGGTATAAATCCCTCTAGATACTCAATACATAGAGTCAAATGGTTAAGGCCAGGATCATGCCTTGGGTGAATTTGATAGCGTGGATACCCTTACTCATGGTTGCTTAGCCGAAGGAGCTCACTAATTTAGATGTACACTTCCTCATCTTTATAATCTATTATATGTTTATTTCTAAAGTATGGGCTGAGATGTCGACATTCTATGTAATTTAGTGATTGAATGTGAATGTTGCTTGTTGAGGCACAAAAAAAAATGGATAGTCATTGGAGTTTGATAACATAAATTAGGATTTTATGGCTAGGTAACGAGAACCTTGAAAACTTATTGTTAACAAAGAACCTCACTAGAACCACACACTCCATATCTTTGGCCTCAAAATCATAGACAACACATTTGTGGTAAGTGACAAGAATATAGAAACTATTTTGATGGTTGCATTCATATGATCAAGGAATTCAAAGACCTCGCTCATTTTTCTAAAACTATGTGTAGATTATTAGAAAAATACACTTCTTCTTCCAATCCTAATTGGACATCTAAACTTATAAATAATAAGAAAAATGATTTATTCTTGGGTATATGCTGAGGGTCAACATGATTTTTAAGCACCAACTACTTATACAATATCAAAGACAACACATCAAGTCAATGTAATAATGTTTTAGCGATGAAGTCTAGTGTGATTGAATATATCACTACCACAAACTTCAATGCTACAATGAATATTGTCTAAATGCTTCTTTGATCTTTGCTAGAATAATAAACTTAAAATGCTCAATAAAATGTTGTGATAATAAATGTTAGATGCCCTTTCATATTTCTATTAAATTCTCGGATGGCTTCTAGATTTTTCTAAATGCACTTTATACCTATATATTTATAGATTTATTTAATTCAATTTAGGATCTTATTAGTGTGAAATCCAACATAAAATAAATGAAAAATAAAAAAATATGATTATAAGACTCGGGTGCACCCAAACGGACCCAAAACACATTCCCCCATAAACGTATAATGTGTTTTTTTGAGGGACCACTTGAAACAAAGGGGAAGAAAGAGGGAAGAGAGAGGAGGCGGGTGAGAGAAGAAAACACAATTGAAAACATGTCAATAAAGTCTACTTTGGACAACTAATAAAATAATATAATCTAATAACTAATAAATACCCTGGGGTCGGCACGATGAATGGGGCCAGCGGTTCAGAGTGTGTAAGTTTCATGTTCAAGTCTTAATTTATTTGTGGCACATGACTTAGATCGTTTGTGCATTGCCTAAATAGATTAGTAGACTCGTCCTCTTCCAACATGCCGAATTGTGTCATCCCAAATCGTGAGTCTTCAAACACCACCTAATCAACAAAAATAAAAATAAAAATTAATTATCATTTTAAAAAAATTATTCAAACCAATTAATTATAATAAAATTATTTATATTACATACTAATATAACTCCATTTATCTTTATTAATAGTTAATTATTCCCCCTCATTATTCAAGATCAATATGTTCCCTTAACAAAAAAAGAAAAAGGATATGAAAAAGATACTCGTTCAACACCAAATAATTCGCTCATCTAGATAAAGGACTTTGCCGTCTATATTGGGTTAGGTTTACGTCACCCAACCCCAAGCCAGGTGGGTTAAGTTTTCCCAGTATGGTTTTTGTTTTTTTTTTCCTTTTCTAAATTAGGAGATGCAATATATAATATATAAATAATCGAGAGATGAGAAGTACAGTAGTTTTGTAGATAGGCTTTTACCGTGGGCCCTAGGAACGGTTTATATTCTTTCACAGGGTAAGGGCATAGGGTTAGGTTTTGGACGTAGTTGACCCAATTTCACTCGACAATTAATTGTTTTTTTTTATTTTCATTTTCTTTTCCTGTAATTTTTTTCCCAAAAGGTTCGATTATATCGAATTCCACGGATTTTTTTGGTTCTTGGTTTCATGTTGTGTTATTTTTAACTAAATGATGTTTGTTATTTTAGAAATTTGGGCTGTCTAAGTCTTTAATTTCTTTTAATCTGTCTGTTTTGATCATTCTGGCCATTTCCAACCATTTTTTTTTCCAATCTAATTTTGCCCTGATATTAATAATTAAAGTGTTTATTAATTGCCATGAGGGGTAAGATTGTTGTCCCATAAAATTTCGCCGATTTTTACAAAATCAAGACTTTCCCATGTCAATTAGGTTTGGATCCGTGGTTTTTTAGTGATTGTAAAGGGCCAGTGGAAGTGGAGATGCTAATAGGCAGATATTTTCAAGGCCAATTGATTTGCTGAAGAGGTAAGTTGACAATTCTGAGCTATATTTTTTTTAGTTGAGATCTTTTATGTGTGGGGGAGGAATTACAAACTATCTCAAAATATAAATCGTTTTTATGTTTTTTGTTTTAATTTTTGCAATCTTTACTGTTTTTAGATTTTCTTTGTTCTTGATCTGCACATTCTACAAAAAATTTAGATAGTAATTTGTTTCAAATTCTGTCATCCATTCATAATTTGGATATGTTTTGTTCTTGATCTGACATTCCACGAAAAAATGTAGATACTAATTTGTTTCTACAATGTCAAAAATCCTTGTTGAATAAAGTTTGGAACTGATCTGCCAATTTAAATAATTGTCTTGATAGCTTTTGTAGTTTGCAAATCATATTCATAATTAGATAAACTGTGACTGTGATGTAGAAGCATTTTTAATTAGAATGGGTTTAGGTTTTGGATCTGGTATTTTGAGAGAGTATAGGTATATTTGGTGTTTCTATTTGAAGAAGAGTGTAAGACTGTGAAGATAGAGACGAGGATAAAATTATAGTAGAGGGGTAAAAACAGGGATGTAAAATTAGGAAAGAAACTTCATTTATGGAACCATTTATCTAAAGATAGAAGGAAACTCTACTTACGAGAGTGAGATATAAATGACTTTGCAGATAGAAGGTTCTGTAACATATTTTACTGTCCATGATCTTGGTCCTAGTCCAAAGTGTGAGTTTAGAGGTTAGATCTGAGTTTCTATGTTAGAACGTTACTACTTTTGAAACCCGATGTAATGATTTCTGAGTTAATTGCTTTATTGAAAATCCTTTTTTATCCTTTCATTTGTATTTAGGTCTAGGGAATGCCCGCAGGCTTGGAATTTCACTCCATCTCCACCTGCCATTTTAAATTATTGTGACATTTTCATCCTGAAATTTAGGGGAGGACACATTTTCATCATACGTGTTCTGAAACTTCGATGGTTTCAAAATTCTTATCAGAGGTCTTTCCAGAAAATTTTTACTAATGTTATGGACTGTGGAAGTCTTAAACACTCACCATTATATTGTCTTTATTACATTTTTTTAAAATAAAAATGATCAACTTTCCTGATGTATATTTGATACACACACATGCATGTGCATGCACATACATATATTCTTGTACCACAGCTCTTTTTTGTACACACATTTAATCTTGAGCTATGGCCATTTTTCTTGTTATAAGTAGTTGAATCCTCACAATTACGTGGATATAACAACTAGGGAGAGATGTTAATAGAAAAATCACCAACCAAGATATTTTTGATTTTTACCATTAATGCTATGTGCAGGCTCCTCTGTAGATAACAATGCGTATTCCTATGTTACTCCAACAAGGAATTTTGATGTGGGCCACAACAAAATTTATAGGTTAAAATATTGAAAACACAGATAAAGCCTATTTGAGGTAACTGAATGTGAAGGCATGGAGAATGGAAGGTAACGATTTTTATTCTCAGGGATATGGGTCAATGGTGCCTCGTTTCCCCTTTATAATCATACACAATGGCTTTGCATAAATAGTCAAGTAAACTGTAGATGAAATAGGAGTATGGATTCTGATTCCTAGAAACGGATATGGAAACTAGATGGCTGTGGCAATTTTAGGCTAGATTAAGATGTGGGCTTCCTTGTAGTTTATTGTCTAGGATTCTAACAGTGTTTTTTACCATCAGGTTTCTTCTTGTAGTTGACCATGACAACACATCATGAACATTATTAATATTTCATATGTGATGCCACCATGGTCATCACAGCCATAGGTGTGTTTGAAAACTTGATGCAAGGAGTTTGTCTCCAAGAACAATGGTCCTTATAGCTTTGCTCATTTCAGAGCAAAATATTTTTCAAGGAGACGATGAAACAAGAACAACTTGATTGTACTCCACAAGTCAATACTGCCTAGCTGCAAATGGGCTTGGCCATTTGACCCTACCAAATAATGCATCCGCTTCTATTCTATAAGTTTATAACCTATGTTGATTTGCCATTGTTCCCTCTCACAGCTGGAATTATCTCAAGAAAAGATAGTCAAAATGATGTACTTGTTTTATCATATAGTGACGCAAGGGTGAATAACACTAAGCCAACTATTTAAAACTATGGCACAATGCAAATCTATGTAAATACGGTAATAAATATAGATTTGAAATGTGGCAAAATTGAGATTAAATACTTGAAAAATGACAAAGGAGGTTCATAGCGAAATGACTGATTTTTGACTTGTGCATTGTTGGAGGCTAAAATAGCGAAAAACAGCTTTAGACAGAAAGAGGAACAAAACTTAAAAATCATTTGCCGAATTTGATCACAATCGTGGACGGCCAATAATAACATAACCAGAATTGTACTCATGATTATGCCAACTTTCTAACGATTGTGGTTTCTTGCTGAGGTTGTGGAAATTTTGATCCTGGGGGTCTGAAATTGTCTAGGATGCTTCAGTAGAGGCAGATGACTAGGAATTTGGCTTCACTCGTTGAATTGTTGTGGAGTTGTCTGAATCAATTTCTTCTTTAGTTTAGCTCTAATTTGCCACAATGTCCCAAGAATATAGAATATGTGCAAGGTTAGTGGCCCAAGCCCCCTTGAGGGTTGCAATTACATATCTCGCACGATTAGAATCATGGCCCAATCTAGTTTTAGTGCTTTGTGAGTGACCCAAACAAAGTGAGAGACAAGACTTTACCTTCTCTCCCTAGATAATTAATGATAGATCTGTCTGCTCCTTAATGCAACCTTCTTTTAGTACAATTATGCATCCACAAGACTCTAATGGATAGAAAAGGGGAATAGTAACAAAATATGATCAATGTGTAGACTCTTTGACAAGTGTGCGCAAGCTATATTCAATGTAACCCATGATTGAATGGCTTAGAGTACATGTGTATATATAAGGATCTTTGAATTTAAATTCAGACACATTCATGCATAGGTCGCCAATGGAAAAGAGCAAAAATTGACAATCATGGCATGAAAACATGGATAACGACACAAAGGACCTACAAGGCAGATTACCAAAATCGTGGGCCCACGATTATGGTCAGACCAGGATCGTAGATCCATGATTTGGTTAGAGAAAGGCCCACGATTATGGTCAGACCAGGATCGTAGATCCATGATTTGGTCAGAGAAAAACCCTCAAATAGTGTTTTGGACATCTTGGGAGCATACGTGGTCGTATTGGGACAAATAAATAGTCAATTTATAAGTTTCCAGTATTCTAGATTGAATGGAGGGTATTATCATTGACCCATAGTGAATAGAAAATCAAGTTGTAATGGAAACCTAAGTCAATGGAAGATAATATGGGGTTCGACAAAAGGGGAAAGTGTATTGTAAAGAGACAAATGTATGCACATGAACCAAGTGCACAAAAACATTAAATAGACATAGTGGAATTATGACTTTTACCAAAATTAGGTGTCTATAGTACTTAGTACTAATCATCAAGTCATGCTTATATTTAACTTGGAAGGTACACAAGTGTTAAAAACACTATGCCAACCAAATAAAACAATGGCACTAGGTAAATCAGGGAAAGTACAATAAAATACAGTAAATCAGACCTATCATGTGTAGAGGCAAGGAGAATAAAAGTACCTCTAACAATAAATGATAAAGAGAAATGAGAAGTATAGAAAGTGATAGATAAATGCCTATTTTCTTCTTAATTGGATCGTTATAGTGGATGAATGTACTGAGAATGAAGCTTTGGAATAGTGTAGAAGAAACTCCAAAAGGAAGACAACAAGTTGGGATATTGACCACTTTTGAACCGTCTGAAAAAAGGTTGGACTAGTTTAGACTCCTCCAAAAATGACAATCCTTCCAAAAGTGGTCAATCTGTTCTGAAAACGCCTATGTAGATCCTCGCATTTGAAACTTCCTGGAACCCTTCATGAGCATCTAAGCCCCAAAAACCTCTCAGTTATGAGAATAAGTTTACACAAATGTTAGAATCTTCTCTCCTTTGATCAAACCCTAATTGAACCACAATATCTATCAATACAACTGAGGCAAAAGGAAATATGAAGAGTTAGTGGCTTGGGCCCCTTGAGTGGGGGTTGTTCTAGATATCGTGCTCATGTAGTTCTATGCATGTGAGTGATCCATCCCACTTGGTGACAAAAGACTCCACCTTCTCTTGCAATGATAATTAAAGAAACTATATGCCCTTTTGCTTAGGCCCTCTCTTGGTACAGGTATGCAAAAAAGGAAATCAATAGAATTGATGTCTAGATGTCATCCTTGAAAGCATAATATATGATCAATAGGTTTTGTGTTACTTGATTGCTTGTTATGAAATTCATTAAGGTGCTTGTGTATAAATAGACTTACTGAATTCAAATTAGGACATATTGGCATTCTAGCCGACCACATCGAAGTGGGAAAACAGACAATTAGGTATAATGAAAAATTGTAAACACAAGGGAGAAAGGCCAACGGCCCCACAATCGACTTGACCTCTTTTAGATTGTTTCGAAAAATGGTTAGGTTCATTTCAAACTGCGCTGAAAAATGTTCAACACAGAAAACCCCTAAAATAGAAGCCTAAATGATTTGCAAGACACTTGAGTGGATCCCAAGGCAGGCAAATGATAGATTAGGAAACATTGGGGAAGCAATAATGACAAGGGAAGGCAATGGGGCCCAACACAAGGGGAGATGCGCTAATAACAACCTAAAGTGAATCCAATGATCCATATATCTGAAAACACGATAATAACATTGCAATAATAAGCCGTGTATCAAAATCAGGTGTCTATAACTTATTATTGGGGAGGAATGACCTTTCATAGATTTTCCATGCTTAACCTTCTTAGTGTTTTCAAAATGTTAATCACACTATTTTTCTTCAAAGAAACCAAAGGGAGAAGCAATGCATTTATGGAATCCAGGATTGGAGAAATCGAAAAAAAATCTGTGTTTGGGATCTTATGAGCTGATTTTCATTATCCCAAATAGAGATATCATTCATTAGGTGTTAATATCAATTTTATAGTTAGTCATGAAAGTCTAAAGAACGATTAACCTGTTGTAGGAGCATTGCCTACAAAGAAGAGGATAGTTTTTAGATGAGCCAGAAATATGGAACATGGAAATAGGGTAATAGGAACAAAGCTTAAGATCTCAATGACAATATCATGATGTGATATTTTTATAACTTAGAGGTGAATGAGCTCACAATCCACCTAGAATGACATCCTTGGAAAAGAGCTAAATATCTACATATTTGGACATTTGAGTTGATACTATGTGCCTTTGTTTCTTGTCCAATATCTTAGAGTTTTTGCGTAAAATTTCTTTTTAACAAATGCATGTTGTTGAAGGTCAAACTTGAATATCGAAACCCTAATACACAGCCAATATAATGAGGATACTTGTTCCCTAACATTGGGGTTGTGTTATTGAACGTGATTTTCCCTCAAGACTAGAGAAATTCTTTGGAAAATTCTCACATCCCCTTGACCTCCCCTCCAAAATGGGACTTGAGCGGACGACGTCCCCTATCCTTTGAGGTGATGTCTTCTCAAAAGGTGATTTTTAAAGACTTTCCATGTCCTTTTTTGGGGGAGACCCATACCCTATACTTTAAGGTGGATCTTTTTAAAAGGGGACCTCCAAAGACTTTCCATGTTCTTGTTTTCGAGGAGGCTTGTCCCCAATATTGAGGTACACAACTCCCTAGCTAATGTAGGAGCATCCCTAGCCTTCCTTCAAATTCTGCATTTTGGGCGCCCTTTTTTTTGGAAACTTTTGGGATGTGTGTCATTTTGGACCAAAGGCAAGAAAGGCGACACAACCTTTCTTCATCTAGTTTGAATATTGCATGTTGAAGATGAAATTTTGAAATGGAATACCAAATTTTGCTCCTTTGGGAAAGAGTGGTTCATGTTTCTCCAATCTATCGAGAGTGAAAGTTTGGCAGAGAAAGGATGATTGTCCTTTCTCTTGCTATCTCGACATTGGGTTGTTTTGTAAAGGTTGAAGTGCTTTATGCCAAAGGGAAGAAAGACCAGGGCTTGGAAAAGAGCTAAATATATACATATTTGGACAATTGAGTTGATAGTATATGCCTTTGTTTGTTGTCCAATATCATAGATAGAGTTTTTGCTCTGAAGTCTCTTTTTGACAAATGCATGTTGTTGAAGGTCAAACTTGAATATTGAAACCCTAATACATAGAGCCAATATAATGAGGATTGCTTGTCCCCTAACATTGGGGATGTGCTTTTGAAGGTGATTTTCCCTCAAGACTTGAGAAACTGCTGGGAAACTTCTCTCGCATCCCCTTGATGTCCCCCCAAAAGGGGACTTGAGTGGACAACGTCCCCTATCCTTGGAGGTTATAACTTCTCAAAGGCTTCGAGGACTTATGGTGTCCTTGTTTTTAGGGTACTTGTCCCCTATCCTTTGAGGTGCATCTTCTCGATAGGGGACCTCCAGAGATTTTCCATGCCCTTGTTTTTGGAGAGACTTGCTCCCAATATTGAGGGACACATCTCCCTTTCTAATGTAAGAGCATCCCTAGCCTTCCATCAAATCTTGCATGTTGGGCACCATTTTTTTGTTGGCAACATTTGGGGTGTGTGTTATTTTGGGGCAGAGGCAAGAAAGGACACACAACCTTTCTTCATCTAGTTCGAATATTGCATGTTGAAGACGAAATTTTAAATTGGAATATCAAATTCTGCCCCATGGAAGAAAGAGTGGTTGACATTTCTCCAATCTATTGAAGAGTGAAAGTTTGGTGGAGAAAGAACGACTGTCCTTTCTTTTGCTATCTTGACATTGGGTTTTTTTGGTCCAGGTGGAAGTGCTCTATGCCAAAGGGAAGGAAGACCAGGGCTTGGAAAGAGCTAAATATATACATATTCGGACAATTGAGTCGATAGTATATGCCTTTGTTTGTTGTCCAATATCATAGATAGAGTTTTTGCTCTGAAATCTCTTTTTGACAAATGCATGCTGTTGAGGGTCAAACTTGAATATTGAAACTCTAATACACAAAGCCAATATAATGAGGATTGCTTGTCCCCTAACATTGGGGATGTGCTTTTGAAGGTGATTTTCCCTCAAGACTTGAGAAACTTTTGGGAAACTCTCTCACATCCCCTTGACGTCCCCCCAAAAGGGGACTTGAGTGGACAACGTGCCCTATCCTTTGAGGTTATAACTTCTCAAAGGTTGACCTCCGAAGACTTACCATGTCCTTGTTTTTAGGGTACTTATCCCTTATCCTTTGAGGTGCATCTTCTCGATAGGGGACCTCCGGAGATTTTCCATGTCCTTGTCTTTGGAGAGACTTGCTCCCAATATCGAGGGACACATCTCCCATTCTAATGTAAGAGCATCCCTAGCCTTCCATCAAATCTTGCATGTTGGGCACCATTTTTCTGTTGGCAACATTTGGGGTGTGTGTTATTTTGGGGCAAAGGCAAGAAAGGACACACAACCTTTCTTCATCTAGTTCAAATATTGCATGTTGAAGACAAAATTTTGAATTGGATTATCAAATTCTGCCCCATGGAAGAAAGAGTGGTTGACATTTCTCCAATCTATCGAAGAGTGAAAGTTTGGTGGAGAAAGGACGACTGTCCTTTCTTTAGCTATCTTGACATTGGTTTTTTTTGGTACAGGTGGAAGTGCTCTATGCCAAAGGGAAGGAAGATTAGGGCTTGGAAAAGAGCTAAATATCTACGTATTTGGACAATTGAGTTGATAATATATGCCTTTGTTTGTTGTCCAATATCATAGATAGAGTTTTTGTTGTAAAATTTCTTTTTGACAAATGTATTTTGTTGAAGGTCAAACTTAAATATTGAAACCCTAATACACGGAGCCAATATAACGAGGATGCTTTCCCCTTAATATTGGGGATGTGTTTTTAAGGGTGATTTTCCCTCAAGGCTTGAGAAACTCTTGGGAAACTTTTCTCACATCCCCTTGACCTCCCCCCAAAAGGAGATTTGAGCGAATGATATCCCCTATCCTTTGAGGTGATATCTTCTAAAAAGGTGACCTTCGAGGACTTACCATGTCCTTTTTTTGGGGAGGCTCATCCCCTATCCTTCGAGGTGCATCTTCTCAAAAGGGAACCTTCAAAGATTTTCCATGTTCTTGTTTTTGGGTAGATTTGTCCCCAATATCGAGGGACACATCGCCCTTGCTAATGTAGGAGCATCCCTAGCCGTCCATCAAATATTGCATTTTGGGTGCCATTTTTCTATTGGCAACATTTGGGGTGTGTGTCATTTTGGGCCAAAGGCAAGAAAGGATGTACAACCTTCATCTATTTCGAATATTGCATGTTGAAGATGAGATTTTAAATTGGAGTACTGATATTTTCCCCTTGGAAGAAAGAGTGGTTGACGTTTCTCCAATCTATCAAAGAGTGAAAGTTTGGCAGAGAATGGACAACTGTCCTTTCTCTTGCTATCTTGACATTGGGTTTTTTTTGTAAGGTTGAAGTGCTCTATCTGCCAAAGGGAAGGAAGACCAGGGGAGGGATGGCCATCCCTACTTTCGATTCTGCAAGATCAAAGAAAGGCTGAAACTTAGGTGGATCGATGAGGGAGCATTGTTCCTTCTATTGGTGAGTTGAAAATGAAAGGTGACTAAGGAAAGGACGATCGCCCTTCCTGACATGTAAATAATTAAAAAATACTAAGAGAAGCAAAGAAGGGACTCTCCCTTTGCCAAGCCTGTACAAAATTAAAATATAGCAATAACAACAGAAATGAGATAATTGTGTCCTTGCTGTTCTAGAAATTAAGAAGGTACAAAATGTTCAAAAATTGATTAATGAAAATAAGCCATATTAAAAAACATTGTTTATATGATTGTGAGGACACTGAGTTGATTCCTTACATGTCAAAAAAGCTAATTATAAGGACTTATGTTTAATGCTCTCAAACAGTTGCAAATTCATAGCAAATCTTGATGCAACTTCCACCCATGGATAGATGGATTTTTAATATATTTTCTTTCAAACAAGATAAAAAACAGAGTGCATATGACAAATTTACGGCCTTTAGAATTCTTCCTCTATAATCCTGCTTGAACTTGTCACCTCTACACCACTGATGGATTGGGACTGTCCCAAACATGTAAATCCTTCCTAAACATGTCACTCATGTATACATGATGGATTTGGTCCAGATTGAACCTTGTCCCTATGAAAATAGAAAGCAAATATGGATTTGGGGTGGTCCCAAACTTCACAAGGACATCTATGTCTGAACCTGCACTAGGACATCATGAATTGGTGTGGTCATGTCTGCACCTATCCCCAAAAAGATAGAAAGACATACCAATTTCCCAGAATGGAAGTTAGGTAGATAGGCATCCTGATTGTTGAGGTTTAGGTTTTGGAGGCTTTTGTGTCGGTTTACATGTTTTTGGTTGAGAATGAGCCTTGGGAGGAAGATGAAACATCATCTAGTGTTGAATTCTAAGTTGCAATGGTTGTAGAAGGTTAATTTTAAGAGAGAGCACATAGAATTAAATGCAGAACAAGCAAAATGAATTATTGTAAATGCCAATGGCCTTGTGAACTTGTAACCTTATTTGGTGATAGGAGGCGGCGGCACAACACTATTTCCATCATAGTTACCAAATTGGTGGGATCTGCACAAAATCCGGCTGTAATCAGATTTTTCGGTTGGCTCGAATAACTTTGGTCCCAGCTGGCCCCCCTTTTTAATTTTTTTTGAAGTTTTTTGTAAAAAAATAAAATACATAGCAACTTTATATAATCATATAGTATTAAATACATTAACATTTTATATTACATCATGATTTTTTTTAATTGTATTTGTCAATTTTGCATGTTTATAAAATTACGTTTATATATGTATATCTTTTGAACCAGATTTTTCCAAACTTTTTTGAGAAGTTCCAATTTTTTAGATTTTTTTGCCCTTCCGAAGGAATCCGAATTTCCAGACTTGGTAACCATGATTTCCATTCTTGAATTTTCCCACATAGGGTCTAGAAGATATCTTTTGTCCCTCTTGTTGTGTTTTTTTTCCTTCACTTGCTCTATTGTTATTTTCTTATATGCTGTTTTCATTTCCAGCACTTAAGTATTCAAAATTCTATGATGAGGTTTTTTAAGATTAACTCTTGATATGCAGCAACAAGTTGACGCTATATTAGTCATGCACCATTGAATTTGTGAATAAGGGAAACACTCAAGTACATAATATTAATTACAGTACCGTAGGCATGATTTTGGATATGTGCACACACAAATTTTGAATGAAAGATGTGGATGGCAGCCATAGCTGTAATAAACTTCAATATTACGCTTTATGCATGTTGGTTTCATAGCAAATTGCATTGGATCAGCACACAAGTAAATTAGAAACCCTGTTTAAGAATTGCACATTGAACTGTACCTATGTTTCAGGGAAACGCCCCCACCCACCACAAAGCCGTTTTTGCTTGGAATCGTACTGGGTATGAAATGGCCCAGGAATGCCTGGGCACATGCAGAAATGTACCGTATGTTTCCGGCACGTGCCTGAGCGTCTATGGGCCATTTCTGGCGGCACAGGTCTTTTGACCAAGATAAAGAAAAGAAATAGCTAAAACATTAAAAAAAAAACCCTAAACTTCTAGAACTCACTATGGTAAACCTATATAAGCACACTCAATGAAATGGCAAAACACACTCTCATCATTACTTTTTTTTATAAGAGCAAGGCTGAATTTAAGAGGCAGACATGGCAACAAGGAGTTTTGAACTTTTATGAATAAAATATTGTTTCAAGTGTTTTATCTTTTATGGGCTAAAAATGAGTATTATGCATTGTTTTTATATATATATAAATTTTATGTATATTGTACGGATGATTCCATTACCTTTTCAAACCAAGGGTTTTTGAAAATCTGCATTTCCGCATTTTGGACTCATTTCTGTTTTCGTTCCATGGTAATGTAGGAATATACAAGGCGAATATGGATTAGAGAAGGGATGACCCTCACTTGGTGATTTGCAAAGATGTTTCCAATCCCTCCATCCCTTTTTCTGACACTTGGAAACTAGATTTTCATGGACAAGCAGCAAAAAATTCAGTAGATTGATTTGAAACCCGACATGTAGCTTATTCCATTCATCTTGTAGTTGTAGATCGGGTTTCACCTCAATGCGAATATCTTGTTATTGACGCAAAGTGAATTGTTTTATCTTCCCTAATAGGTGTTCTTCCCTCTGGTAATTGACAATAACTATTGAGTTAAATATACGTTATGTGAAAGTGAAAGGGGCTTTGGAATTTGGAAGAGTGAAGCTGATGAAAGAAGAGGGAAGCGTGCAAGGAGGTGATTGGGTGCAGTCAACTTGAAAGAGTGGTTTCTATAATGTCTAGAAGTTAAGCTAGGAGTAGTTTTGTGTTTTGTAATTTGAGTTCGAAAGAGATTAGAGTCTGTATTATGCCCATTTATTTTTTCCCAAATAGTCTATGCATAATATTTTTGGGAATTTAATGAAGAAATTTGTTTCCTATGCGATGACATGGTTTGCTCTTTGTATGTTTTTTGTGTACTCTAAAGACTTGACTAGCAACGATTGTTCATTCGACTTGCAACCACTCCAGTTTTTTGTATCAAAGTAAATTTTTATGCTGAGTTGAGTTTGGAATCGTGCTGAATTGAGCTGAGAAGTCACAGAATGGCTCAGGGAGTAATAAAAATTAACATAAGAGGATGAGAACATTCAGCTTGAGTAGGTGGTGGAGATATTGCAGAGATGGTGAGAGCTATGCAAGTGAGGTTGATGCTATGGAGTTGCCTAGTGAAGAGGAGTGCAAGCAAAGGTTCGTAATGAAAGTGAAGCTGAGAAGCAGTCTGGTGCTCAATGACATGGATTGAAGCCATATTTCGAGATTGATGCATTGCCAGATTGGGACGTAAGCCAGAGATTGAATTTCCCACGACGTAAGCTAGAGATTGAATTTCCCACTTACTTTGGAAATTTAAATCTCAGAGACTTGGTGGATTGGATTATGCTGTTAGAAAACTAGTTTGATTATGAGGAGATAGCCAATCCCAAGAGGTTTAAATTTGTATGGTTTGAGACATTCTAATCAAGATGAGTCAAGTTTGCATAGTTTGCATTTGTAGAAGAGGCATCTCAGTTGGCATTGAGGGTAGAAGAAAAGATGTCTAGGAATGTAGAGTGGAAATCAAGGAGACAAAGGAGGTGAGAATCCGGAAAGTGGCAGAGGCAAAGAGTTTGGGAAGCAAATGATGGATGAGAAACGAGCTCCTTACAAGAGAGTTAAATGAAGAGAATATGGAGGCAGAGGATGTGGTGGAAGATTTGACAAAGTTTATTTCTGATGGAGATAGCATGATCATTAGACATTTGAATGTCTAGAAACAAAGAAGGAAGGTAACATGAGTGATCCAAGAGCTCATGTAGCTCAAGCAAAAGATGGACTGTCAAAGGAAGAAATGGCCTTAGTTGAACCTGAGGAAGGTGAGAATTTGGTGATGCCTAGAGTGTTGTTGAAGCTAGAGAATGAGGAAGGTCTTTGGCAGAGGAAAAGCTTTTTAAAAATTAAACGCAAAGCTGTTGTAAATGCTGCAAATTGATTATTAATAGTGTCAATACTACTAATTTGGCATTCACAAAGATGGTGTAGAAGTTGGGTCTGAAATGTACCTCACTGCCAAATCCATACAAGGTTACAAGTTTGCAGAAATTTCATCAATCTTTGGAGACTGAGAAGTGTAAGGTAAATTTTGACATTGGCAATTTACCGTGATGATGTTTTATGTGATCTGATAGCGATGGATGCACACCAGGTGTCTTTGGAAGGCCCTGTTAGTATAACAAAAGTGCAGTTCATGATGGGAGAAGAACACTTACAAATTCTTGAAGGATAGGAATGAAATTGATTTGTTGCCCATGAAGGAAGAAGTGGTGTGATAAGGCTTTATGCAGCGTAATTGCAAAAAATTCTAAAAGACATGATGTTAGTCTCAACAAAGTCGAGAAGACAAAGGTTTGTTGCAAGTAGGAGGGGTTTGGAGTGCAAAGAGAGATCTCACTAGGAGTGAAGCTCTTGTTGGGATGAGTCTATTTGAGAGTGCAAGACTTGATAGACAAAGTAGTGATCTAGAAAGAAGATGAGTGGAAAAGTGTTCTTCATGGAAAGTAATTGCATGAAGGATTGATGCACGATTCAAAGAGGATCAAAGTCATGTTGGAATGACTCTACATTGATGAGTGATCTACAGCCCAGTGTGATGTGCTTGGTAGTTTGGAAGCCAAAGCATCAATAGAATACATGTCCGAGTCGCATGAGCAAGAGAAAGGGCATGTCTTGAGAAGTAGACAAATGTGTCAATTGAGAGAAGATGATGTAGAGGAAACGAAAACATATATTTTTGGAGATTCAATTTCGGTGCATCTGAAAAATAATAAATCTCAAATCCAAAATTGTGAGCATCATGCTTACTATCAAAAACTCTATTGGGGGGAGGGCGGGGGGAGCGGGCGGGTTGATGTAGGATCATCTCTATCTATTCATGATTTTTACATTTTGGTGACCATTTCTAGTTGAAAACATCCGGGGCTTTATGTAGGAACATCTCTATTCAAATTTCATCCATAATTTCTTACATGTTGGGGGCCATTTCTTAGGTGTCTCCATTTTGGCATAGAGTTTAGTAAAGATGGGCGACCTTTTTTGCATCCAACTCAAATATCAGACATTGAATGAGAATTTTCAAGGTTGTAGGAAATGCCGCTCCCCCCCAATGTTTCCCCTTGGAAACGTTTTTGGTACAGAAACACTCTAGGTACACCTCGAAAATGTACCAGAAACACTTGGGTACATCTCGGAAATGACAATATGTTTATGTGATGTACCCTGACATTTCTGGGGTGTTTTCAACAGGAAAAAATAGTCGAAGTCAACAAAAAATTAAAAAAAATGTAAAACTAGCCCGAACCAGACAATATATAAATAAAATAAACGTATAATTTTACATTTAGATAGGGACATCTAGTTTCTTATACTTTTAAGTTATATTTTATTTATATACTTTTAGGGTGTTTGAGAGTGGTTTCGGGCCTCTAGGAGCTATAATGCAAATTCTAGGTTTTGGAGGGTCCTATCATATTTTAGACTTAGTCAGATTCCAGGGTTTCAAGGTTTCAGACTTAGCCATATTTTAGGGTTTCAAGGTTTCAGACGTAGCCATTTTTCAGGGTTTCAAGATTTTAAGGAGCCATCATAGGAGGTATGAAGGCTGCATGAAGGGATGTAGGTGTGATAAAATAGTATGAGAGCATCTCGCACAAAGTGCCACAAGTCGATCACACCCCATTCCCTGTGCACCCCTGAAGGCATACACTCTGGGAGATTCAATGCACCAGCGAGCCCTTGTGAGAGAAAGCATTAGTAAATGATAATGTTGAAAAATAGTGGGAGTGGTATTCATGATTTTGAGGGCAATCTAGATGATTTATTCTAGATTTGAATGTACATTTTGTCTTTGAAGTAATGAATGAATGAATACTTTCTATATTTTAAGAGTTTTATCTTTTATAGGCAAATATTTTCATACTATGTATTTTCAAGTGTTTTACTAAAAAAATGAGTAATATGCATTATATATATATATATATATATATATATATTAATAATAAAATGTACGAACATACCCACGGCGTATTCAAATCGAGGTTTTTGAAAATGGCGTTTGTTGCATTTCTGAAATGTACCCGTACCCGTATCCGTACCAGTACCAAAACAACATAGAGAATTTTTGTACAGGGCTAAACTTTGCTCCTTGGAAGAAAGAACATAGTTGTATTGATCAAATAAGTGTTCGAACATTGGATGTATTTGGTTCTTTATTTGAGTGCTTGTTGATGAACGTCTTGTAGAACTATTCTTTTGACTTGGATATAGGACACTAGTGGTATATAAAGGTCAGCCTTTTCCCTGTACAGTTGGATCTTTCTATCTTTTTGGAATTGAAGGACATGGTCTCTATGATATGGTAGAATATGGTTTTTTTAAATCTATTTGTAAGAAGCCCATTGTTCCTATTGTTCCTACATATTTTCATTACTTCAAAAGCTAGGTGATCATGATGCTGTTGGATTTGTATTTTGATGTTCGGTGCTTAGATACCCCATTGTTGCTTTTTTTGGCCATCTACTAATTGATTTCATAAGTGTAAAGGTGCTTTTGTTGTTGGGTTTTAGATTTTTTGGTGAAATTCTATGATATGAAACTGTGGCTCGATTTTGAGTTTCTGCTAAAGTTCATGCATTGGTGAATGGCTAAAAATAATTGAAAAACCAATGAAATGCACCTTCCATTATTGTAAAGAAAGCAGTCTACATACATGCCTATTTTCGTACACTTGATCAGTAAACTACGTGGATATTCCACACTAAGTTCCACCAACACAATTCCCATACATCGAGCTCAACATATGGTTGATAGATGACTGTTCTATGCTACTTCCAATGCTAAAACAAAGATAAGCAGGTGCTGGAAATGAAATGTACTATACTGAGCATAAGAAAAAAGCATAAGATAACACAAAGCATAAGATGAACACACTGTATGACCTGGAGAAACTTGGTGTGGGAAAAACTCCAGCAGGTGGGGCAACTGCTCTCCGCTTCCACTATGTAATTCAACAATTGTACACGTTACTGCCAAACATGGCCTTTATGGATAGAGCTTTCATTACTATACTATCCAAAGCTTACACACAAGATTGCTTTGCACTTCTTAGATACTTCACAGTGATCCAACACAATTGGAGCAACCATTCACAGCTAGGAAACAATGAGATAACATGAACAAAGACCCAAACTTGGAAATTTCAATGCAAATCCAACTTCAAGACTTATGACTGACTTTGCTGATTGATCTCTACATTCAATAGAGACTGTATTTATGCCCTTCCATCTTGGAACCCTTCAAAGACTTCAAACAAACCCTCTCCAAGAAGAGGAAGCATCTGCAACTGCTTTGTCTGTCTTTTGGTTGGTGGCGAAACCAGTGCTTTAAGCAGACTGGCGGTTTTGCAACTGCCCCTTGCAGATACGACAATTTTGCAACTGGCCCTTGCAGATACTGACGATTTCGCAACTGGCCCTTGCAGATACTGACGATTTCGCAACTGCCCCTTGCAGATACTGACAATTTTGCAACTGCCCCTTGCAGATACCGACGATTACGCAACCATTGCTTACAAATATTGGTGGCTACGCAATTGCCGACTGCACTTACCGGCGGTTTCGTCATCTTTGACGAAACCCTCAGATTCAAAGGTTGCAAGCTGCTGACTTCATCAATACAAGAATGCCCGGACCATCCCAACACTGATTTTGCCACTGCAACTTAACTGAATAATTCATTTTACATGAACAAGCTTGAAGAAGTGTCTTACACGGTGTTTTACATACATGAATTACACAATTGGGTATAGTGGAAATGAACTAGTCAACATCCCTAGGAAACTAGATCCATATTTTGGATCAACACTTGTGATTAAACAGGGCATTATATGCTATACGAGGGTTGTACTTGCTAAACAAAACAGCATATTCATGTTTAAATCCTCTCAAGTCATAGTGCTATGACTTTTTAATGTTGCTTGTTGATTTACATGGGGGGGCATTATATGGCCATATGAGGATGGTACTTGCCAAACAAAACAGCAGATTCATATTTAAATCCTCTCAAGTCATAGTGCTATGATTTTTTAATGTTGCTTGTTGATTTACAAGGCATTATGCCATATGAGGATGGTACTTGCCAAACAAAACAGCAGATTCATATTTAAATCCTCTCAAATCATAGTGCTATGACTTTTTAATGTTGCTTCTTGATTTATATCTGATCTGGACCGTTTTTCTATTTCCTTTGCAGTGCTAAAAAGAGATAAGCTCAGGTTTTACTCACATGAATTTCTTTTTGTGACATGAGATATTTTCTTAGATGACTTGTAGATCTTAATTATTTTCGAACATTTACATCGTTGCAATCAGAATCCTGTGGCCTTCTTTGGTGACCTTTTCTTTCGAATGTATTTATGAAAAGTGGAATCATTGGGTATATGTTATCATATTGGAAGAATTGACATCAACTGTAACTTATTGCTCTCCATAAAATGTTGATTTCACTTTATTTGCTGTGCTTACAGATAAGTCAGGATGGGGACTGAATGTTTTGAAGCTGGAATAAATGAGAATGAAAACCATAGACTAGTAGATCATGCTAATTGTTTATTTCAGACATCATTTACATTGAAAAGGGCTCGCAGCGATGCAAGTGCCAATTCAGGAACTGTCCCTCCACAGCAGATTCAGACAGATGCAGATTGCAGCAGTGGTGATGAAGTGAAGTTTACCAGGGCTCTCAGACGTAGGCCTTGGGTTAACTATGGGAAATTCGATCTCAGCTCGGAGGATGAAACAGATTGTCAGCAATCTTTTCAGGTATCTGTGTGCTTTTGCAGTTACCGCTGTCCTTAGCTTTAACCTGGTTGATTCCTATTGCTTTTGTTTTATAGACGTGTGTCGCTCTTAAGCCCCCTTTATGAATGTAGAAGTTTTCTTTCACTATCCACTTGCGTTTTGGAGTTATTTATATGAAGTTTGGGTTCTAATTTTTTTTTGACACTCTGTTATCCATTAGATAGGGGATGGAATATTCTAGTGGTCTGCTGCAACTATTTCAAAGGTTTTATTTATGTTTTTTTACATTGTTAGCTTCCTAATTAAATATTCAACTGCAGGCTCGTTCTTTAAAGCCAAATATGCCAAAGGGAGTCATCCGTGGGTGCTCAAGATGCGATGACTGCCAGAAGGTGAACATGAAAAGATGTCTTTTATTTGGTGTTTTTCCCTGATCATTTAATTTTTTTTAAATCCTCCTCTATGGTTATGCAGGTGACAGCACGATGGCGTCCTGAAGATGGATGCAGGCCTGTGATAGATGAAGCACCTGTGTTTTACCCCAGCGAGGAGGTTAGTGAGATTCCTTTTCAAAAGTCAATATGCATGCATCTTACTAGGAATCCATTCTGCTTGTTATTCTAGTGATTACCTTTTACTTTGCTAACTGGTCTTGTATTTGCTGTCCTTGAATTTTGAAATATGTGGATATTCTTATTACATGTTGCATGGATTACAGGAGTTCAAGGATACTCTAAAATACATTGCCAGCATCCGTGCAGTAGCTGAATCACACGGGATTTGTCGCATAGTCCCTCCTCCTTCATGGCAACCGCCATGTCCCCTCAGAGATACGGGTAAATGGCAGAGTGCTAAGTTTCCTACTCGAGTTCAAGAAATTCACAAGCTTCAAGTTAGGAAATCAATGAGAAAGAAGTATAGGAATGCAAATGGTGGAAGGCGTAAGAGAAGGCGCAATTCAAGGATAGGTAGGTCCTGTGGACGTGCTCAACAATGTCGCTCAGGAGTAGATGGAGAACTATTGGTCTCTGATGAAGAAAGCAGGTTTGGATTTGATTCTGGATCAGAGTTTACATTAGAAGCCTATGAGAGGTATGCAAAGGACTTCAAGGAACAATACTTTGGAATTCGAGAGATGAACAGAAATTTAGATTCCACAATGTTGGGTGAGGCCAAAACAAGGTGGGAGCCATCTGTTGAGAATATTGAAGGTGAATATTGGCGTTTGATTGAGAAACCAACCGAGGAAATAGAGGTATGATCAAAACAGTGAACTAAGCAGGTTGGTTTCTGTTTTTAAAAGATTATTTCATAAATTTTTAAAACTAATACAGACTCCACAGTTATTGTCTTACAGGTTTTATATGGCGCAGATGTGGAAACTGGGGTTTTTGGGAGCGGATTTCCAAAATCTACATCTTCAACTCAACCAAGAGATGCAGATCCTTATGTGAAATCAGGTTGGAATTTGAATAACTTAGCACGGCTCCCAGGATCAGTTCTATCATATGAAGGAGGGGATATATCAGGGGTGTTAGTTCCTTGGCTTTACCTTGGAATGTGCTTCTCATCCTTTTGCTGGGTTAGTGGTTTTATACCATTTGTGATTGAATTTACTTCTTCTTTGACATTGTGTTTGCATCATTACCTATTCTTGCATGTTGTTATAAAATTTTCCTTGACTGGTGGACAAACCAATATATTGATTTGGAAAATTTTGGGCAGCCCACTATAATTAACACTGCGAATCATATCCTTGTGGTCTAGTTGGTTAATGATTTGTTATTGTGATTATTGTGAACTGTTTTGGAAGTTTTGCATATTGACGTTTATTTTTAAATATATCTGGGCAGCATGTGGAGGATCATCACTTCTACTCATTGAATTATATGCACTGGGGTGCGCCCAAGGTGTGGTATGGTGTTCCAGGGAGTGCAGCTGTGCAGTTGGAACAGACAATGAGAAAGCATCTACCACATTTGTTTGATGAACAACCAGACTTGTTGCACAAATTGGTAAGCGATTTTCATTAATCATCTGTATGATGGTTTTTTTCCTACGTAGAAACTCTAAATTTGGTAGGCTGAGTATAACCAGTCAACTGAGCCAGTCAGTGTACAGGTCTTATATCCTAGAACCAGAATTCTCTGAGCACCGACTTTGTTTATCATAATCCAAAACTAATTGAAGCTAAATTAAAAGCCCAAGACTAGGCTTCTTTATGGAGCAGCATACCCATTAAGTCATGGTCTAATATTTTGAAACCAAGCACAATTGGTAAATAGTCAGAATATAGAAGCAGTAGGCAACTACGATTAGATGCCACTGAAGACAACAAATTACCAATGCATTTTCCATCATGATCAGGGTTCCTCATCGCTGCCCATTCTGTTTCTCTATTGTAGCTTTCCCAACTTGTACATAGTTAAGTTACTGGGTACTGCCCTGGAGGCCCCCATATCCATACTGGTACCAGTAGTGGTCCTAGTACCTCTTGGGTTCTTCTATTGTTCTGGGGTATACCAGACTGTCAAACGACAGTCATAATAAAAACATTAAAAGAAAGTAAAAACACATTAAAAAAACATAAAATAAACACACAAATTATTAACCTAAACTAACTCATTTCTATTTTGTTTTTTATGGTTAATTTTGTTTATAGTTTATAATTTTTACATTATTATATATTTTTATTACATTTTACATGGACGTAGCAAGGACGTTTCTAACCCTGGCTTCAAAAAAATAGATGAATCCTTGTACATGTACCCTGGTAACTTAGGTCCGTAGTAAGTGAACAAGAATTTTTTAAAAAGAACACGCAATATAAGATCTGATGATTTTTTGAGGTCGGCTGGAAATTTCCCTGGTATGCATTCTGGTTTAGGTTCCGTTGACAAAGCCAGATAAGTAAGGTGTTTGAGGGTTGTGACTGTAAGACTAAATAGGTGGGATTCCAGATATAATCTCAAAACTACTTTTTTTCCGTTGAGGGAAGGTACAGGCCTTTTATGGCTGGAGAAGAACAATCTTGGACAGTCACCTGTGCATTTGTATTTATGCTCCTACTCAATTACATGGACTATTGGCATTGGATGATAGGAGAGGTAATGCATTAAATGTAGTTACTAAATACAAAAACTAGAAGTGCAAAGTGCTGATTAGATGACATCAGTCAATAGACCATATATGACTTACTATTCAGATCAAGAGATATTTTTGGTCATGCTGTTTGGAGATTCCATGTTTCCTATATATATTATTTACCATGTTTCCAATTTATGGATTTAATATTTCCCATATTTTCTATCTACCATCTTTAGCTCCTCACAGGATGGATATACCTTATACGTCTCCCTGTTTGGCTTCTTTTTGGATTTAAATAATGATATATTATCTTGATAACTTCTACACAGTACATCAAGAAAAGACTGACATTATGACATATTAGTCGGGCCTTGTAAAGTATTTTAATGCATATTAAATGAATTGGAACTAAGTCTTTTTCAACAACATTTAGCAGAAAAACGGGATTATATAGAATACTAATGATTGAAATGTAACATTGAAACAGGTTACTCAACTATCTCCCACAGTTTTGAGATCAGAGGGTGTACCTGTCTACAGGTCTATACAAAATTCTGGCGAGTTTGTACTTACATTCCCCAGAGCATACCATGCTGGCTTTAATTGTGGCTTCAATTGTGCCGAGGCTGTGAATGTGGCACCAATTGACTGGTTGCCACATGGGCAGAGTGCAGTAGAGCTTTATCGGGATCAGTGTCGCAAGACATCCGTATCACATGATAAACTACTATTAGGGGCATCAAGGGAGGCTGTTAGATATCTTTGGGAGCTCCTAATATTGAGAAAAGGCAATGTGCCAAATTCAGACTGGCAAAGATTTTGTGGTCAAGATGGCATACTAACAAAGGCTATGAAGGTATGAAGCATTCGTAATTGTATAATTTTAATTTTCAATCTTTGAATTGTATAATTTTAATTTTCAATCTTTGTCTAGAAGAGGAGTCAACTATTTACTACATTGTCTTGATAGAATTTCACCCTGCAAGATGTGACGATTTTATTTCTCATATCTTTATCCTGGATTTTTTAGGCGCGTGTTGAATTGGAGCGTGCTAGACGAGTCTATCTTGCAAATCCTGCAAAGACAAGGAAAATGGATCACAATTTTGATACAACAAAGGAAAGAGAATGTCTTTCATGTTATTACGATCTGCACTTTTCGGCTGTAGGTTGCGACTGCTGTCCAGAGCGGTTTGCATGTTTGGAACATGCAAAGCAAATGTGTAAATGTGCTTGGGACAGAAGGTTCTTTCTTTATCGGTATGATATTGCTGAGTTGGATACACTTGTTGAAGCTTTAGGAGGAAAGTTGAATGCCATTTACAGATGGGCCACACTGGATTTGGGATTATCTTTGAGCTCTAGTGTAGGATATCCAAACATACAATCTGGGTCTCAGTCAACAGCAGAATCTCCTTATGTCAATTCTCAACAAACTAAGAGGGATATTAATGCTTTTTTGGGTGAATCTAAGACCTCATTTATTAGTATGTTAAATTTGGCTTCTGGGGCAAATGCTGGAAATGTGATTTCTTCAGCCATGCAGCATCAGGACAGCATAGTGGCTGGTTCTGAACCAGCATTAGCTGGAGAAATTGATAGTCCAAGAGAAGCACATAAAAGTAAGACTCCACTGGATTTTCCAGGTGAAGATACAATCTTAGCATGGGCTCCTAAAACCAATGCTAAAGGTGTGATGGTGTCTTCAGCTGCGCAATATGGGGACTGTAAAGCTGACTTTGCACCGGCAACAGGTGATGAACTTCATGATACACAGGTGGAAAATAAAACCGAGATTCCCATGGCATTTCCCATGAGACATAAAATCCCGGACATAAACAAGCCATTCATTTTTGAAGAGAATGATCTCTGTAATAAAGCGGAACTAACATTGCAGACAAAGACTATATCTACTGACGAGTCTCCTGGTAATTTTTTTTCTTATGAATCAAATAATAAACAAATTCTTTTTCCACATGGAAGCAAAATGGAAGAGCATTCCTCAAGCCGCTGTGAACAATGGCCAGTTTTAAACACACAAATCGGAATTGCATGTTACAATCAGCCCATGCAAAAAGGTGCACCACATTTCTCTAACCACAGACCTGCATTCAAGTGTCAGATGAAATTTGAGGCAGGTTTTGATGCAATTAGAACTACAGATGATGTTGAATGTATACTTCTCAGTGATGATGAAGGCGGCACTGAAAATTCTGTTGTCATAGAAAAAAAGGCCGAGGTCATGCACAAGCATCTTGATGTAGGAATACTTGAAAGTGCACAAAGCTGTGGTATGACAGCTGTTCATAATATAGCAACAGAAAAGGTTTCTTACAGGGCAGTACCTGATGAATCTGGAATAATAGGACAGGCAAGTGAGAGAAACAAGGTTTCCAAGAATAGAAAAGATCAGTGTGGTGCTTCAGATCCAGAAAACATTAAAGAATGTATCAGAGATGAAAGCCATACTAAACACTTTGACTCAATGAGAGAAACAGATTTTTCTGATGGATCAACTTGGAGAAGCCATGCAAATAAACTTCCACCCTTTCTTGACAATGCTTTAACTCAGATGGCTGCTTCTCATAAATTTCACACTACTCAAGGTTTAGTACATGAAGAAAGTGACATAAATCCTAGAGATCCCATCAAATCAAAAGTTTCAGAAAGAATAGCTGTAGCTGTGAATATTCATCCTGTTCAGCAATATGCTAATACAGCTGCAGGAAACGATGATACAAATGCAGTTTCAGGATTTGACTTCTCATGGGATCACATGACAAATGAGAGAAGGGCACAATCTCTCTTTGTATCCAGTTCCTGTGATACGACAGTCAATTCAACGAAGATAATTCAGAATAAAGGTCCTCGCATTGCAAGGGTCGTTCGTGTACAGAAGTGTAGTTATGAAGTTGAAGTCATGGATCTTGGAGTTGTGCATCCTTTCAGGTCTTGGTATAACAGCCAGGCTATATTTCCCAAAGGTATGGTGAATTATTTGTTTTTCTTAAAACTTTACAAGGCATGCTTCTATCTGTTTGCATTGTGCATAATATTGTGTGTTCTAAATTAGTTACTTTCCATAATTCTAACATTGGTGAACCTTTAAATTATAACAGTTTTGAATTCTTAGCAGGGTTCAAAAGCCGGGTGAAATTCCACAATGTTTTAGATCCAACACAGATGTGCAACTACATTTCTGAAATTCTGGATGCAGGTCTTGTTGGACCTCTATTCAAGGTAACAACATGTGCTCTTGCAGAGTCCTCCTAGAAATAATGTATGTCCTACTTTTGGTTAGAATTGTAGAACTAAATAATTTTCTCTAATTTTCAGTAACTAATTGTTTCGACCCATTGTATGCATGCGATACATTTTGAGCATATATGCAAAGGCATATAGATTGCTTTTATAGCTGTGATAAGCTTTTCCTCAGATGGGGATTGCTGCTTTAAAGATTTGAGTTGATTAATTTTTTTCCCATTTTTGACAACAATCTACTAATTTAGTGATTTCTGCTAGGAACTTTCACTTTTCAATCCAGTCAGCTGTTTCTACCCAACTCAACTTCTTGCTTTGGGCAGGGCATGTGTCATTTTCTTTCTCCTGGGACAAGCATGCTTTAGCATCTTGAGTTATTAATTTTTTCTTTTTTTTGAGTGTATTTCTCTTTGATATTCTTTCAATATAATATTCTGGCCCTCTATATAAGAAGATTCTTGGGGAATATTTCCAACAGAATATTTGGTCAAACAAAAACCTCATGTGCACATTTAATCCATTCTAACATAATTTTTACTATATCGGTATTTACAAATGACTTATAGCATATGGCTGTACCCATTGAAATATGTACCTTATTGTATTTGTAAAGTTGCTGACTGTTTACCCCTGATAAAGGGGTCACAGTTGGAATAAGGTTTATAGAAGTCACATCTCTCGGCTTGCTCCTCCTGTGCGCTTCAAGAAACTAAATTTTGATGGTGTTTCAAATGGCAACCCAGGACCGGCAGGGGTTGGTGGAATAATTTGTTTTCTTGGATCTTGCATTGGGGCAAGGAGACTAACAATATGGCAGAAACACTGGGCTTGGTGGAAGGTTTGAACCCAGCCTGCGTGCAAGGGACCAGAAAACTCATTGTATAGGGTGACTCGAAGGTGATCATCGGCATAAGGAGTTGGGAAGGATGCCCAAATTGGAATATTGATTCTGTTCATAGTGAAGGGAGGTCTTTGATAAAGGATTTTGAAGAGGTCCAATGGAAACACTGCTACTGGGAAGGGAATACAGAAGTGGACTTGCTTGCCAATCATGGGGTAGATTTCCATGGCTTCCAGATTCATTGTCTTGCATCGAATTGGTCTGGGCTGGAAGATGTCATTCTTTGGGAATCTCACATTCAATTAAAAACTTTCAATTTTGACCAATCTTGGGCTTTTCCTAATCACAAGGCATCATGGATTATGGAAGGCATCCTCATGATGAGGTTTACTGCTCTGCACTTGGTTGGATTGATATATTTAATGGCGATTTCTCCCTCACAACTTTGCTGTATGCTTGGGCTATTCTGCTATTTGCATACTGAGTGAGTGAACTTAGGTTCTGGGAAATGGCTAGTGGAGCAGAGTATAAGTTTGAGGCTACCACTGAGGAATTGAGGGCTGCCCTCAGTATCTTTGATTCACAAGCCCTAAAGTTTATGCCTAATGTCTTAGGCTACAGTTTGGCCTCTATATGCACACAGAAGGAATTGCGGGATGCTTTCAGTAGGGAGCTTGTCAGGAAGACCAAGCATCCTGACGTTTACAACTTTTTGTACTATGTTATGATGCCAGAACAGGATGGTGGAGCCTGTGGTCCTGCTGTGCAAGGCTGTAGTTCTATCAAGTCTATATGCTACTGTTTTTGCTACCAGTCCATAGTGTTTTTAGGTTGAAGTTGGTAGTTTCGACTTTTATGTAATCTATGCTATTTTAGCAGTCTCTTTCAGTAGGGTAAGCTGGTTCTATGGTTGGGCTTATTTCCGTTTTGTTGTGTCTGGAAAGGCATCCCCTTTGATGTTTTGGTAAAAACAGTTATAGCTTAATTAATTTAGTATAGTGCTGTAATTTCTAGACTTTCAAGTTGTTGAGGTATGCCTTTTGGTCATATGCTGCCCTGAACCTGAGTGCTGGGCCTGTTGGCCAGGAATTTAACTTGATCTCCCAAACTGATAATGACTCAGTATTTGGGTGTTAGTTTGGCTCTTGATATTAAAAATGGTAATTTTTTTGGATGGGGCCCCAATCGACCCCCATTGAGTGAGCTAAAAAAACACATTGCTGACTGTTTAAATTACCACTAGATATGTCAGAATCTTTATTGTAATCACTTTTCATTAAAGGAATTTTAAACTAGAGATTGCCTAGATGTTCCTCTATCATAATGATACACACCTATAGATGTCTGTAAAATCTCATCCCTTGAACTCAAGAGTCTCACTCTACACCAAAGAACGTGGTAACTACATCAGCTGAACAACAGAATTACAAGGAAAATCTCGCTCTATAAAATGTAGAACAGCTAACATCAGTACTTGTCCCTGAAGAGACAAAGAATCACTCTGTATGAAAGCAAGCAAGTTTGGGTTTCACAAGCATAGCCAAATCCTGCTTAAAAGACCTAAACTCCCCTAAGTACTTGACTTACATCTTGGCTTTCAGATGAACTCAAGATTAGACAACCGTATTGTATGCCATTAAGTTTTGCAGCTATCCTTGATCATCCATGTAGCCAAGTCAAAAAAGCCATGGGATGAGTAAAATGCTAGAAGACATGTTTAATTGATTTCTCTTTCCCACAAAGGAGGTATAAAGAATCTGATATGCCAACCTTGTGGAGTCTTGATTTGACTACCAAGCCATGGAAAAAATAGTCACCACAAGAATGTGTTTAAAAGAAGACATCATTTTCCAAATAGATTGATATCACTGTTGACATCGTGCATTAGGATCACTCACATACCACTGCTTCTTCAATTGTGGAGCAATAGCAAAAGTATGTCTCAATCTTATAAGTATTTTTCTATCATTATATAATGCTTTCTCTCATTCCTCCACTTCCAGTCTCTCCAATATATTCTTTGTTGGGGTATTTTCCTGTGTGTGCTCAAGGGTTCTTTGCCACAAGTGCATATCCTAACACTCTGTCTAGCTGTGCCGGCATATCATGCAAGGGGGGCCTTATGCACTCATCCAAAGCATAGATAGAGAGATTCTGGGTCACAATCGGGTTGGTTGATGATGAAGGGATTCATCATGCACGTGGCAATACTTGGTATTTATGGAGATTAACAAATGTTAGCAATTATGAACTATGATCATTATCAAAGGCATTATAGACACAAGACTATGATAACGTCATGTTAATGACCTGCATTCATATGTAAACATTTTACAATTGAAAATCAGGGCAAGTTAGTTCAACAACATAAAGATATTCTCCTCTCGTATTCTCTATCTAGTAATGCAGCAAGTTGGGCTTTTAAAATTTTGAAGCACTATTCTTGCGGTTACATTCATCAATAGGCACTCCTGAAGATGCGCTTAACCTTACTATTCATAGGAACCTTAACTAACATTATATTAAATGTCCTTAACAGGATTGGCTTCTAAATTTGCGACATGATGTGCTACATTTGCTCTAAGTAGTGCTTTCGTAAATCTGTTGCCTGCTGGCCCGTTTAAGCCAATTTACTTAGTTGCTTCTCCTTCTGTGCTCTACAGTCTGCGCAATCTCTTCCCTAATTCTTGCGCTTTGTGTTCTTTGCCGACCATTGCATCTCCTCTTGCACTCCTGATGACCTAGTCAATTCTTGTTGAGCGCTCATGAGTATTCCGGTAATCTACGCCACCTCAGCCTCACATGGCATCAGCTTCCTTTTTGTGTTGTAATGTGCGTGCCAAAATTGGGGGCCAACATCACCCTGCACTAGCTCGATTGTTCGCCTTTGGTAGCATTCTCGGAATGCGCCACTCATTCCCGAATGCCTCAACCATGTTCGCATGCCATCTCTCCATCTTGATCTTGTATTGTTTATTGTAAATTCCAAGGCACAAGTGCTTATGGTACCTGCCGGTAGGTGATTTGTCTACAATAGGGAAGGACCAAATGTTGTCACCATAGTTATCGGGATTCTGATTTCATCAAGTACTAACAATAATAAAATAGCACCCCATCTGAAGGCTTCTCCTACGTGATGGAATTTCTTTGCTTTTTCAACGATGAAATCGACAATGAATTTGGAAATATCAAATAGGGTGCCCTCAGCCATCCTATGCACAATATAGAGGAAGTTTTTTTTTAGTCTCTCCACACCTTCCCTCCGCTTAACTTTGTGCTAACCAATTGTGCAGCCACCTTAGTTGCACGACCTTCAATCTTTACAATAGGAAAAGTGAACTTTTCCTCCTTGTACTTAACAACTGCGCAACCCGTCTACCTCTGTAGTATCAACCAATGCAACTTTGACATCTTCACTAGAACATGTCAACCCCATGGACTTATTAATGCGCGCTGCAAAAGGCTTCATCCTGCGCCAAGTGAAGTAAAATTGATCCTCATGTACATGCAACAATAGGAATCACTGCAGTACCAAAGTATGGTAACTCAAACAACTGCAGTACCCCAATTTTCTTCAAATTTTGTTTGACCTTGGCAGCAAATAAGATGACAGTGTCTGCACTCCTCTTTCTTGTTTCCACGATGTAGTCCTTGCTCAAGTCTGTGTTATTATTTCCTCCTTTGTGGTTATAGTCCTCAATCTTGTATTGCACTATCTTTGATTCCCACTTCTCTCCATGCACACAAGTCTCTGGGTATCACATCTCTACTATCTTAAATGAAGCTTATTCAATCCTCCATTCCAATTCTTCCTGAGTCACCTCCTTAACCACCACTATTTCAGCCCTTGTTGTCTTTGCCATGCACATGCACTTGTGGCTACTTGATGCTCTTGGTACTTTGGTTTTAGTAGCCTTTTGTTTTGCCTTCATTGTTGCTCTAAACCCCTTCTAACAAACTTTGGGTTTGATGACCTTCTCCAAACACCTATTTTAGCCTCGGCTTTGAGCTTCATGGGGCGTTAATGGTGGGCTTTACTCCCTGCAACCTACAACTTCTTCAAATTCCACTTTTCTTTTGCTCTTTTGGCCAAATTTTTATTTGCATTGGGTTCGCAATCTCCTGAATATATGAATTCAATGATCAAAGCACCTTAATTCCTTCAACTTTTTTTCAAATTCCTTGTTTTTGCTCCTTTGTTAGTTTGGCGCTCTATATAAAGTCTCAAATCCTTTTGAAAGCGACAAGTAGTGAAAATGACTTGTTGAGATCAATTTATAATGCCCATTCACATTGAAATTCTTCTAATGACGCAAGCCGTACAATTAACTTACCGTTTCTATTGCTTCAACACATTCACATTAAATGTGAGTGTAAGAGTGCTGGAGTTTTCTTTAACCCCAGTTAATACTAGCGACATCATCATGCACGGTTCTTTTTCAACATGGCCTATGCCTTCTCCCTTTTTTCCTTGAGATCTTGGGCGCAACCCATATCTCATCTTTTCTTTGCATGCCTCGCCCTGTAGACCTCATGTATCCGGATACTTGGTCAAATTCTCTCACCCGTGTCTACTTTCCCTTTATTAATTTGAGCCTTCTTCCACCCCACACTAAATTTCGCCCTTGGACCTCTAGCATGCTTTGCAATGTTAGTGTCATTTTACAACTACTTTATATTGAGTGAGCAATTGTAGAAATTATACATAGAACAAATGTGTAGTTGATAGTATAATGCAATGAAACAAACTGAAAAAGAAGAATACAAGTGTTTCATGAGGCGCAACAACACTTTCCCAGAAGTACGCAGACATTTGGCATAAGGGTCTCAATGAAATCCTTTGCTTGAGTTGTCCTACTGGTCTTACAAGGCTGTGTGCTTATTACTACTTCTATGTGCTCAAGAACAATTGTGCTTATTTAACAAAAATAAACTTACACTACACAACACAAAACTGAAACAAACATAGGTATAGGTATAGATATTTTTCATATAGCATGATGGGTATGATTATTTTCTTACACCTTTGGATTTAGGTAAACCATTAGACAAAAATATTGAATATGTGGAATTACATCAATATAAACAAAGCTTGAGAAAATTTCTAGGTGGTCTTACACCTTTTGATAATGAAGACTTCTTTGATTAGACATATTCACATATTCAAAAAATACCAAAAAAAAAATTAAAAAAACTAAAAACATCTTTGGTACCTACATACTCTATTGGCTCCTTGGCATATATGTGTTAGTTCCATGTTAATGGATGGCATATCAATTACTCCTATATATACATTTGTGTCACTCTTCTACTTGAGTGTGATATATAAATACATAGATACATGAATGATTCCTATTTTAGATGTTGGGACTTCCCTCTACTCATGTCACATGGACATTGGGAGTATCCATCTCTATGATCATGATACTTCCATGTTATATAATTATATGGTAACTTTAGATTATCACATTTTAATCTCATATATGTACTTACACATGAATTTATCTTTAATTATATATTTCATAAGGTACCTGATATGATATACACTTAACATTTTTTGCTAACACACGTCTTGATGGGATTCTTATTTATTTTCAAAATATTTGTGCTTATTGTCTCTTTTAAAATATTATACCATTGTTTTATTCTTTCCACATGTATTATTATCAACCTAATATTCTCCACATAATTATAAAACTCCTACAATTTCTCAACTATCTAATTAATTTTTTGTAACCCTACTTAATACTTAACTCTTAAGTGAGGTTAACTTAGACATGTATGGTTTATGAATTTTGAATTATTATAGATCATGAATATGACCTAATTTTAACCCTAAATAAATATTATTAAAAAATAAACCATTTAAGAATGATAAAACTCTTGAAACATCCCAGAACTAGTTTAAAAATTCAAATTTCAGTTTTGACAGGAAAATGAGAAACAAGCCTAAATGACTATTATAATGTAAAATGAAGTATGGAAAAGCTTAAAATAGACAAGAAATGACCCAAAACACCTATTTAAGACCAAAATTTACAAAATTAAACTACTATATACATGCACCTACATCACTTGTGGAGACTACAAGTAGGTTGAATAGTTGGTAAGAAGGAATACGGTCATATATATGTTGATTTTGACATCCATGCCATCCAAATCATGTTTTATTGGATCTATTTATGAATCCAATATCATAAAAACACCATAATTAAATTTTATGTTAAACAAAATCAACTGAAATTGATATAGGTAATCATTATGGAATAGAGAATTGAGAAATAGTTAATGATATTGACTTTGAAGAAATGCAAGAGAAGAAGAGAACATGGTAGGGAGGGGTCCAAGAAGTTAGACAATCCACTCGACTAGTGGAGCAAATAGAAAGACAACAAATGTCGTGACAAGCAACCAACTCTAAAAATCCACCAGGCAAATTATGAAGTAGAAGCAAAATTCAAAGCGAAGGCCAAGACTGAAGCATGAATAGTAGTCAGAGGCAGAGCTGGAGCTGGAACCAAGAAAAGGTTCATCCCGAATCGATGGACCCTATGCCACTCACCAATAAGGAGTGGGAAGCGGTTGCCATAGTGATCCAAATTTGGATCCTAATGTTCTTGTCATGTATACTAGATGTTTCCACTATGCCCAATTGTGTGTAATTCATGCTTGTAAGATACTATTGTAAAGACATTTCATATTCAAAACATTATGATTGTGAGTAGGAAAGGAGGGGACTCTACTTAAGCTTTGTGTACAGTTACATTAAAATGGTCAACCTTGGGTGGTTTGTTAGATTTATATGATAGATATTCTAGCAAGATGTCTATTTGCTCTTTAATCTATGTTAATTCATGTAGTGTAATTTTATATTTTGATTTATTCATATCCTCAACAGTGTTATATCTAGTTTTATTAGAAGAACTAGGAATATCAATGTCGGGTTTAAAGGTACTCCCTTTAGGTGGCTCCAGGTTATTTCTTGAAAAAGTGTCAAGAGGAGTTCTAAAGTTATTTGGAAGCATTGAGATAGTCAAGGGATACCTATGATCTCTATTCCTTAAGGGATACATCTTATTCAAGAATTGCTAAGATAACTTTAGTTTATTTTTTGATAAATATATTGATATATTTTCTTGTTCCTATAAGTACATGCCTAGTATTAACCCTAGCATTTTGGTGCACAATATCATCACTTATCCTAATGTTAAACCTGTGTTCCAAAAGTAACATAAATTTCCACCTGATATCATAAAGAAATTATCAGAGCCTTGGTTATAGGTTCAGAGCTTGATATTTGGTATCAAAGCTCAGGCTCACTAACAGGTGGTTCAGATCTGTGTAGTGTGTTTGGATTACAGGTTGCTCACAGGGGTTTCTGCAGGGATTTCTGTTTGAGTGGGAGAAGCAATGGCAGAAGAAAGTAAATTGAGAATGAAAAAGTTTAATGGCAAGAACTATCAACACTGGAGAATGCAGATAGAGGACTATCTGTATCAGAAAGATCTCTACTTACCGTTAGGTGGGATTGCAAAGAAGCCCAAGGACATGGAGGATGAAGAATGGGAAGTTCTTGACAGAAAGGCTCTTGGGTCTATAACACTGAGTCTGGCCTCCACTGTGATATCTAATTTGTCACAAGGAAAAACAACGGTAGAGTTGATGACTACGTTAGCAAATATGTATGAAAAACCCTCAGCTTCAAATAAGGTATATCTTATGAAGCAGTTATTTAATTTGCATATGAATGAAGGTGGATCTGTTTCTACTCATCTGAATGATTTCAATGGTATTGTGAATCAATTAAGCTCAGTAAATATAGTGTTTGATGATGAGATAAAAGCTCTTTTAATATTATGTTCTTTTCCTGAAAGCTGGCATGGCTTAGTGATAGCAGTTTCTAATACTGCATCTGCATCAAATATTTTGAAAGTAGAGGATGTTGTTAGTGTTATCTTGAATGAGGAAATACGCAGGAAAAACACAGAAGAGGCATCCGAGAACGCTTTAAGTTTTGAGAGCAGGGGAAGGCAAAAAAAGAAGAGCAAGAAAGGCAGAGCAAGATCCAAGTCTAAGGGGAAAGGCAGATCTAAATCCAGAAATGGCAGGAAGCCACAATGCTGGAATTGTGGAAAGATGGGGCACATAAGCAGAGATTGTTGGTCAAAGCCTAAGGAGGACAATCAGCACGAAGGAAAGGAAGAAGCCAAGATTGCAGGTATTGTACAGGATGCTTTAATTTTCTCTCTGCATAATAATATAGAATCTTGGGTATTAGATTCTGGTGCATCTTTTCATGCTACTCCTAACAGGAAATATTTCAGTGACTATATCCATGGAGATTTTGGAATAGTGTACTTAGGGGATGATGAGCCTTGTAAGATTACTGGCAAAGGTAAAGTGCAGCTGAAGATGCAGAATGACAACACATGGGTGTTGAGAGATGTGATGCATGTTCCTAGTTTGAAGAGAAATTTGATTTCTGCAGGTAAGCTAGGTGATGAGGGTTGTACAGTAACTCTCACAGCAGATTCTTGGAAGGTGACCAAGGGTGCACTCGTTATGGCCAGAGGTAAGAGAGAAGGTACTCTCTATTTGTGTAATTGTGTTATTAACAAATCTCCTTCAGTTTTATCTACTTCAGATGTGGATGCTAAATTGTGGCACTCAAGGCTTGGCCACATGAGTGAGAAGGGGATGTCAATTCTTAAGTCTAAAGGTATGCTTTCAGATTTGAAAAGTATGGATCTAGAATTTTGTGAGCATTGTGTATTTGGAAAACAGAAAAGGGTTAGTTTTCTCAAGACTGGGTCTACTAAGAAAAGGCAGAAGTTGCAGCTTGTTCACACAGACGTGTGGGGACCGGCTCAGGTAGCCTCTATTGGCGGATCACGGTACTATGTTACATTCATAGATGACGCCACAAGAAAGGTATGGATCTACTGTATTAAAAAGAAATATGATGTTTTTGAGACTTTTAAGATTTGGAAAGCTATGGTTGAGAATGAAACAGGCAGAAGATTAAAGTGCTTGAGATCTGATAATGGCGGTGAGTTCTGCAGTCTTAAGTTTAACTGGTATTGTTACACTCACGGAATCCGAAGGCAAATGACGGTTCCAAGGACACCTCAGCAGAATGGTATTGCTGAAAGGATGAACAGAACTATCATGGAGCGTGCAAGATGTATGAGATTGCATGCAGGGCTGCCCTTAGAGTTTTGGGCAGAAGCAGTTGACACCGCAGTGTACCTGATTAACAGAGGACCCTCTACAGCTCTGGATGGTGGAATTCCAGAAGAGGCATGGACAGGTAAAAAGGTAGATCTCTCATATCTCAAAGTTTTTGGTTGTGAAGCCTTTGTGCACATAAATAAGGAAAATAAAAAGAAGCTTGATGCTAAGTCTATGAGGTGCACGTTTATAGGCTATGGCTCAAATGATTTTGGTTTCAGATTTTGGAATCTAAGAACTAACAAGGTAATCAGGAGTCGTGATGTTGTTTTCAACGAAAGAGTGATGTACAGTGATCAGATAAGGAAGCTAGATCAATCTGGGCAGAGCAATAGTGATTGGACGAAGTTATGGTCCAAAATGAGCTCGCGAGAAAAAGAAATAATCACTTGCAGGAAAACACAGAGACCGACGTCGGCAGGTTAGGAACCGGCGTCGGTAGTACAGAAACCGATGTCGGTCATACAGAGACCGACGTTGGCAGACCAGGGACCGAGGTCGGTCAGGCAGAACCGACGTCGGCCAGTGACAGGTCTACAGGTGATCGAGGTCGTTCACTGTCAGAAAATTTGGGTGGACAGATTGTTGAGAACGAGTCCAAGACACCCATCAGGAGGTCTGAAAGGGTAAGTAAGCCTCCAATTAGATATTCTCCTTCCTTATATTATTTATTGCTAACCGATGGTGGAGAACCAGAGAGTTTTGAAGAAGCATTACAGGTGGAGTCCAGGAGTAAGTGGGAGCGTGGCATGGTTGAGGAGATGGAGTCTTTAAGAGAGAACCAAACATGGGATTTGGTTGAATTGCCAGCTGGTAAGAGAACACTGAAGAACAGATGGACCTACAGGTTGAAGGAAGGTGAGGATAGACAGATGAGATATAAGGCCAGATTGGTAATGAAAGGATTTGCACAAAAGCCAGGTATTGACTTTGGTGAGATTTTTTCTCCTGTTGTTAAAATGACTTCAATAAGGGTTGTATTGTCTTTGGTTGCTTTTGATGATTTATATCTCGAGCAGCTAGATGTTAAGACAACGTTTCTTCATGGAGATTTGGATGAGGAAATTTATATGGAACAGCCAGAAGGATTTGAGGTCAAGGGTAAGGAGAAGTTAGTGTGCAGGTTAAAGAAAAGCTTGTATGGCTTCAAGCAAGCTCTTAGGCAATGGTACTTAAAATTTGACAGGTTCATGACTGAGCATGGCTACAGTAGGTGTCAATCAGACCATTGTGTGTATTTCAAGAGATTTGATAACGGTAGATATATTATTCTATTGTTGTATGTAGATGACATGCTGGTTGCAAGGTCTCACATGCAGGATATCTCAGAGCTTAAGGTAAAATTAGCTCAAACGTTTGCTATGAAGGATTTGGGAGCAGCTAAGAAGATCCTTGGCATGAGCATTAAGAGAGACAAGAAAAATCACAGGTTGATATTGTCTCAAGAAGATTATGTGAACAAGGTGTTGGAGAGGTTTAATATGCAGGATGCAAAATTGGTAAGTACACCTATGGCTGGACATTTTAAGTTAAGTAAAGAACAATGTCCCAATTCACATGAAGAGGTAGAGTACATGAGTAAGGTTCCATATTCTTCCGCAGTAGGGAGTTTGATGTATGCAATGGTGTGTACTAGACCGGATATTGCCCAAGCAGTGGGAGTGGTAAGTAAGTATATGGCTAATCCAGGTAAGGAACATTGGAAAGCAGTTCAATGGATTTTTAGATATCTGAGAGGAACCAGTAGTAGACACTTGTGCTATGGAAGTTCAGATACTTCTCTACATGGTTATGTAGATTCAGATATGACAGGTGATTTGGATGGCAGGAGGAGCACTACAGATTATGTTTTTACTGTAGGTGGAACGGCGGTTAGCTAGATATCTAAGTTGCAGAAGGTTGTTGCCTTGTCAACTACAGAAGCAGAGTATATTGCAGCCACAGAAGCTAGCAAGGAGATGATATGGATGACATGGTTCATGGAAGAGCTTGGAAGGGAGCATGGGAGTTGCAGATTGTATAGTGACAGTCAGAGTGCAATCCATTTAGCTAAGAACTTAGCTTTTTACTCAAGAACCAAGCACATACAGCTAAGGTACCACTTCATACGGCAGGTATTGGAAGATGGTGAGTTGAAGCTGGAGAAAATCCATACAGACAATAATCCTGCTGACATGCTAACAAAGCCGGTTACGAAGGAGAAGTTGAATCTTCATTCAACTTCTATTGGTCTTCATGATTGAGTTGAAGATGGAGGAGCTAGAAGATGTTGCTGTACAGGTACTGGTGCAGCTGGTTTATCTCCAAGTGGGAGATTGTTAGGGTGTGAAGCTAAAAGCTTCACCAAGGAGCAGACTTAAACAGGTTCGGGTCTACACAGACGCCGGCGTCGGTCAGGAGCGACCGACGTCGGTTAGTTGCAGTTACAGAGGCGCCGACGTCGGCAGTAGGGTCGGCCGGCGACGGTCACAGGCGAACAGGTAGGAACCGACGTCGGTTACTTGCGTGTCTAGAAAGCTATTTTCGTGGACAGAAGCGAGTGTTTGCATGATAAGTTTGAGTTGCGGACTCAAGTTTGCGTCTCTATTATTAGCATTACTATTTTTAGAGCCCTTGTTGAAGAGGCTTAACTGTTTGTTGTAAGAGCATGCTCAAGTTTTCCTATTTCTATATGTAGGAAAGATCTTCTTAGCTTAGAATGGTAGAATGTATCAGTAATAGTAGAACATTGTGAATGTTTGAAGGACAGTACTGAGTTGCATCAATCCAGGTTGTTGGATTTGAGTGTACTTGAGAGAGAGCTCTTGAGGAATAGAGATCTAGTGAGAGATCTTGTGTGCATCTGAGAGAGGTGTGGAAGAACGAAGTTTCTTCATTGTACTCCTATTGTAAAGAGTTTTAATACAAGTTTTCAGGGTGTTTTCTTGTATATCTTGTTCTGTGCTATTTATCATTTCAGTTACTTATCTATCTGATTTATTTTCGCGTTTATTGCTTTCACAATTGTAATCTATTGTTGGATTGAATTGATTATGTTTGCTACCATTATTTCAGAATCTTCGACCAGAGATACCCAGGTGTTGCCCCAGTTCACTGGCAAATGTGATGAAAAAGTGTTGGGATGCAAATTCTGAAAAGAGACCAGAAATGGAGGAAGTGGTAAGGCTGTTAGAAGCAATTGATATACATCATGGCATATGCCTTATTTGTGAGTGGCATGTGGTACCACTTAGAGGTGATATGGCTTGAGCCGGTTTCCATGGAAATGCCCAGGGAGCATTTCACCATCCAATGTGGACAATTTGCATGCACTACTCTCCAAGATATCACGGATAATATATGGATCCATTCAACGGATTTGGAGTTTGCCCTGATGTTTAATATACTTGGAGTCATATAGCAAAACATTGCGCCCTCTCACAAGAATTTTTCCTTAATGTGCTTATCATGCCTAGCTTTCTGCTTGGCCTTTTTAACTGTCTGGCTCCAACGTGCAATAGCGCATGTTTAATCTAGTTTTAACAAATCTCTGAGGCACACGTCAAGTGACTCTTGATCATCTAGTTGTCTCACGTGCGCGATGCACAGGGAGGGTAGTAGAAACTCCGTTGGCAAAACTGCCTCTGATCCGAACACTAACTAGAAAGGTGTGGCTTTGTTGAGACACTTTTATGTTGTCTATTATGCCCAGAGTACTGCAAAAACACGATCATTCCAGTCCTTGTGCCCAATATCACAAACGTTTGTTAGGGTGGCACCAAGGATTTTGTTAAAGGCCTTGACAATTCCATTGGCTTGGGGCTGATATAGAGTATCTTGTAATGGGCAATCATGAATTTTGCCAACAGGATGCACACGGTTTCATTGAAGAAGTGTGTTTCTTGATCACTTTTCAAACTTAAAGGACACATGTATCAACTAATGATGTTTTCCCATAAAAAACACACTGTTGTTGCTGCCATATGGTTCTTCGTTGGCATGACATCCCACCCATTTGGTGAGGTAGTCCTTGCCAATGATGATATAGTGAGCACCAGTCCTTCGCACGGTGGGAGAAATCGGCCCTACAAGGTCAATGGACCATTTTTCAAAGGTCTCTTGCGCAATATTAGGGAGCAAGGGCATTTTGTTGCGTCGATTAGGTTTGCCGACCTGTTGACACACATTACACCTCTTAGAATAGTCCTTGGCATCTTGAAATAAGGTAGGCCACCATAGGCTGAAAAAGAGGATCTTGCGTGCAGTAGCCTCACAAGTGTAATGACCCCTTGCAATTCCTTCAAGTGCCTCCCTCAGAACATCCATGTGCCCATGTTCCATAATGCATTGATGGATGACTTCATCACGCCCCATCTTTTAAAGTTCACCTCCAATGAGTTGATATGGGGCGGTACAAACTGCTTATTGTCTTTTTGCTTTGGTGGATAGATCGGTAGGGGCGATGCTGAAAGTGAGGAAAGTCGCTATCTTTGTGAGTTCCTCGGGAATGCGTTGAATGTTGTACAACTACGTGTTAGGCATACCATCTTTTGTTTGCACGTCTTTATTGGATGTGATTTAGGATAAATGATCGGGACTCGAATTTTGTTTACCTGGGTTCACTATCACGAAGAACTGGGATTCTTGAAATAACACGATACAACGACAAATTCTTCCACAAAGCACCAATTTATTCACAAGATACTTGAGTGCTTCTTGGTCAGTGAAAAAGACCGAGTGTTGCAAGTAGGTACTGGCAAAATTTCAGAAGCTCATAGACCATAGTGAGCACCTCATGTTCGGTGGTTGTGTAGTTTTGCTCAACTGAAGTCAACTTGCGGCTAGCAAAATATACGGGGTGGTTGATCTTAACATTGCAACGCTGAGCCAAGATTGCACCAATAGTCGTACCAGATGCATCCACATGAACATGAAACAGGGTGTTCCAATCCGGAAATTGGAGTATCGACGTATTGGTTAATTTTTTCTTCAGGTTAAAGGCATCTTCCTAGGGCTCAGTCCAAGCAAACGGTCCATCTTTGCGCAGTAGTTCTTCGAGAGGCTCGGCAATCTTGGCATAGTTACGAATGAATTTGCAATAATAGCTTGTATGCCCAATGAATGTGCACGTCTTGTTGAGTAGTTGGTGTATCTAATTGAAAAATAATGGCCATCGTCGTTGGATTGACTAGAAGATCCTCTTTGTAGATGATGTGGCTGAGTAGTGTGCAAAGGGTGTTGCAAAGACACATTTCTTTAGGTTCAGAGATGTCTACAGTTGTCATGGTGGTCCTTGACTAGCCCATAGATAGTGCAGTCATCAAGATAAACTTGGAGAAACCGATGTATGAAATATTTGAAGGTAGCAATGACTATGCACAAGAACACAGTTGGCATTTTATTGAGCCCAAAAGGCATCACATTGTAGGCAAAGGAGCCGCACTCAGTTGCAAAGGTGTTCTTTGGTCTATCCTCATCTTCAATTTGAAACTAGTGGTAACCATAAAACCCATTTGTGAATGTGTAATTTTTGCATCGGGCTACCCCTTCAAGAATCTCTTTAGTGAAAGGAGTAGGGAATGGATTCATGACACATGCAACATTGAGCAGCCATAAATCTATGCATATCTGGATGCACCCATCCTTAATTCTTATGACCATGGGGCCAACCCATTCAGATTCATCCATGGGATAAATGACACCTGCAGCTAGCATATTGTCTATCTCTTCTTTTACCTTGGTGTGCAGATTTGGATTCATGTGATATGGCCTTTTCTTCACAGGTCTAGTGCCCTCAACCAACTTGATCTTCATCTTACCGAGAGAGGAGTGCATGCCCTTCATTTCTCTATAGCTGCACGGGAAGATATCTTGATATTTGTGCAACAACTCCACGATATGAGCCAACTCTTCATTGGTCCAATATTCTCTAATGGTGGCGATCTTTGGTTCCTCCGTAGTCCCAATGTTGACTTTAGTAATCTTAAGAGGCTCTTTATATGATTTTTGCTTGTCATTTGTTGTGTCCACCACCTTGCACTACCTGTAAGATGTTTCTGCCCTTAAGTGGTCTGGGTTATCATCAGGTAGTACCTCATCCACTTGGCACATAATTCTCTCCTTCGACGCCTGAAGTGTCCTATTGCATGACACCCAAACTTCTTCAACTTCTTTGCTGGAGTCATTATTAACAATACATTCTTTGAACAATTTTGGAAGTGTGAGGCCCTTATCACTATATTGTTTTCGCACACCTTCAATAATAGCATCATCCTCTAGGACCGTGTGACGAATCCAGTGCAAACGCTCAACTAGTGATAGGTTTCGAGAGGAGAAAGAAAAAGTGTGGATGAAGTTCTCTCTTGGTGTCCTACAATTTGCATTTTTTTAGTGCGTCTCGTTTATGACATATCACGCGAGCCCAAGACTTCAAGGTTCCATAAAAAACATGGACCCATAATCTAATAGGGACATAAGGTATACTCTGCATCCAAACTTCCTCGCATCGATGCAAGTGTTCCCTTGGGTAAGAATCTCTGCCATAAGTTTCTAGTCCATTGGTGGAGTTATGGTGATTGAATCTAGTGCAGATAGCCTCCTTGACCTCGGCCTAAGTGGGGAGGTTTGCCTTATGTGTTGCCCACCATCATGTAGCAGTACTTCTTAGGGTGTAGACCAAAGCAATTAAATGCTCGTTTTCTTGTGGGACACACCCTTCCATGACATCGAGGAACATCATAGCATCTTTAGATCCGTCATACTGAGGAAGCGCAATGAGTTTACCTTTGCTTAGCCAGAAGATGTGCTTCATTCGCTGGGTAGTGTGTGGAGCCTAGATCTTACTGCATGAGGGGGTGGATTTGTGCTTGGCATATCGAGTACTTTGCATAGGTATGGATCTTTGTTTCGTATGCACCATGCCACATTGCTGGCTAGTGACTTCATAGGATTCCTACACATATTTGATCACATGTGACACTAGTGGTGTCATAAATAGAATGTGCAGCACCCTAGGGCAAAATCCCTTCTGCATTTGGTTCTAGATGTTTCGTCCCTTGTGGCGGGATATTGTAAATATGGTTGATATCATCAAGATCCACACTTTCCACATAGGGTGGGCCTTGGTCACCATCTAAGGGAATGACCGCACATTGCTTACCATTCTTGAAGCTCATGAAATGCTTCTTGAACCATATATCTGCATTATTAACATAACATCATGGGCGACCAAGTAATGATGGGCAGTTTTTGGCATTGGTAAGCTCGATCACCTCAAAATCTGCATGGAACTAGATGCTCATTATATCAATAGAAACATTTTTTAGGATTCTCAATGGTTGTGCTCAAGTCTTGTTTGCCATGACCAAAACATGAGAAGGCTTTAGTGCTGGGCTCCACATCTTCCACTGTGCCTCTTTTGTTAGGATGTTAACATCTGCACTCGTATCAACTAGAATGTCACAAACCGACCACCCATGAATAATTGCATCAATGAGCAACTCTTGGTCGTACTTAGTGTTCTGTGTGACTCTCACCTCACAACCACGGGCTAAGTGAGGCGTAGACACTTCGATTGGTATAGTTGCATGTTGTATCAACAAATTCTTTAACAAGGGAATCATTCCCTTAGAACACACGAGGGATAAAATCTCAGTGAGATCGTTCCTTTCTTTCTCAGCCTTGGTCTGTTGATGACGATTTGCCCTTGCTTTGGCCTCTAGGTCGTAGGCAAGTTGAATCTCACCTTGCAAATTCTGGATTGCCTCCATGGCTTCCTGTAACACTTCTTTCTCGTGCGAACCATCAGGACATTGTCCAACTGTTGGCTCAATGCACGTCATTCTCTTCAGCTCACCAGGGTTCATAGGCAGGTAGAGTTTTCTCTGTAGGGGTAGTTAGTTTTGTGGTGGCACAATTGCGTGTTGTGATGTTCATGTTAGGCATCACGTCTTCTGTTTTTGTCCCTTAGGAATCCAATTATTGGTGGGGCATGTCAATCTTATCTTCTGTTTTTGTCCCTTTGTTACTTTGTTTGAGTTGCTCATTGTAACAAAGGGCAATGACAAACATCATGGCCTTCATGAAAGATTTTCACAAGACACAAGCAGTATGCGAATGCTTTGTCACGGGCAATTGTTTTTGGTGTGATCCTCGATCTCACAGTCGACGCACTATGGGCCACTCTTGGCATCATGTATGATGTTGGCAGTCAACTTTTGCAGCTGCAAAGCCATGGATGTGATTTGGGATTCCATAACTCCAGTGTCCACACTTCCCATAGCCTCAACTCTTAACTCAACTTGTAAGGCTTCATGTGGTTTCATAAATGTCTTCATGAAAAGAGCACATCTAAAAGGTGCTAATAGTCCCCTGACAAACCATTGGGCATGTTGTGTTGGGTGGACCTTGTATGAGAGCTTGGAGATTAATGTCTTAAACCTTGCATTACAGGTGCAAACACTCACATTAAAGCATGCTTGATTTCTTTCAATGCAACAATGCTTTGTTGTTCAAACTCTGGTACATTGAATTCCCTCAAAAAGGTAGTCTTGAGCTGCTCATAATCTACAATAGCTTGATTTGGATCAAACTTTTGATACCAAGAGTGGGGACGATCCATTAGCGTAGTTGCATATTGATTTGCCTTACGCTTTGTCGATGTGATACCTTTTGTGTGCTAAATGAGTTCACATTTGTGAAGATGCTCTGCAACATCCTCTACCCCGCAATATGTAGGTAGACTCAAGGACATCTCATAAAAAAACTGTGGCACTGGTACAGGGGCGACTAGTGCCGATGTAGTCGATGCTTGAGCGATTGTTGTATTTCGAGCTCTACCCTACTCCGGGGTTGGTCTAATTGCTTCTTGTTGGAGGTGTAGTCTCGCTAGTTCCTACACTAGGTTGTGATGTAGCTGGAGTGCTTTGGGGTTGAGCTTGCGGAATTTGTTGAGTAGTCGCTGTTGCACCAGTAGTTGTTGAGCTGCCTTGCGTGGTGCTCCCTGTTTGAGGAGTGTTGTCTCGTGCATGCTTTTCGGTTCCCAGAGAACTTCGATATATCCATCCAGACTTTGTTCTAGCTCATTGGCACTTACTTCGTCCTCAACGGAGCACACTTCCTTTGTGCGAGAGTCATCCACATGTCTTAACCGTTCAACGTGGGTCCTTGCGGCATCTCTAGAATGAAGCTCTCTCCTCTGCTTAAGGTCCTTTGTGGCAATTGCCTTTTGTCGAATTTTGCCATACTTGTGCCTTATAAGCTCCTGCTTGTCTCAGTGTTCCATGCTAGGAGTTGCGTTTTTCATATATTTATGCAAACCATTCCCAGCCATTGGCATGTTTTCTATGCCCAAGTTAACCATGAGTTTCATAATCTCAAGTGGGATTTGTGCGATATACGAGCCTTTGGGTGCATGCAGGCACTGGTACTTTGCCTACTGGGGGCAAGAATATGTAGAAATTGCCAACTCCAACAGGGAACTGTTTAGAGTTCCCCCCACTAGACGTCCATTGCTTGAGTCAAACGGTATCCAAACGCTGTAATTACTCTACACGCTGCTCTGTCCAAGGGTATTTATGGCCATAGTTTTTGATCTTGCCCATAACATAGGTGGCAAGCCATGCATGCAAGTGTACTGGTAATTCTCAAAAGAATACCTCATATAGTGTGTCAAACAAATCGTCCTCTACCCACTTAGAAGGCTCATGAGCACCACAAATTGGATGATGTAATGCAAAATTGCATTCTACTAGCTCGATCCAATGCTCATTATTTTCCAATGATATTCAGAAAATCATGTCAGCTCATTGTTGTCTCAACAAGTTTGCTATGTCCTAGCAATGGAACTAAAATATTGGGATATTTTTCCATGCACGCTTAAAGGTTCTGCGTTACAAGGTCATATGCTAACACTATGTCTAGCCAGGCCGACATATCACACAAGGGGGGCCTTACATGCTCACCTGAGGTGCGCACATAGAGAGATCCCGGGTCACAGTCGGGTTGGTTGACGATGAAGGGAGTCATTATGCTCGTGGCAATACTTGGTATTTATGGAGATTAACAAATTCAACTATTATAAACTATGATCATTTTTAAAGAGATTATAGACACAAGGTTAAGATAACATCATGTTAATGACCTGTATTCATATGCAAACAGTTCACAGTTGAAGATCATGGCAAGGTAGTTCAATAGCGTAATTATATTCTCCTCTCGCATTCTCTATCTAGTAATGCAGCAAGCTGGGCTTTTATAATCACCAAGTACCATTCTTGCAGTTACATTCATCAATAGGTGGTCTTGAAGATGCACTCAACCTTATTATTCATGGTAAACTCAAACTAACTTTATGTTAAATGCCTTTAACAAGACTGGGTTTTATATCTATATGCCATGATGCACTATATTTGCTCTAAGTAGTTCTGTTCTAAATCTGCTGCTTGCTGGACCTGTTCGGCCAGTTTAGTTAGTTGCTCCTCCTTTTGCGCTCCATGGGTTGCGCAATCTCTTCCCCGATCATTGCGCCCTGCGTTCTTTACCGACCATTGCTCCTCCACTTGCACTCTTGATGACCTGGTCGATTCTTGTTGAGCGCTCTGAGTATTCCAGTACATCTGTGCCACCTCATCCTCATGTGCCATCAGCTTCCTTTTTGCATTGTAATGCGCGTGCAAAAACTTAGCCAAAATTGGGGGCCAACATTCTTGAAAATGCAAATTGGAAAGACAAATTTGAGGGATCATTTTACAAAGCTCCTGATGGAAATGGCTTGTTTGTTTGTCCTCGTTTAGATTTTGTGTGCAATTTAATTCTCACCAAATGCACCATTGCTGCAGCTTATGATTCTAAAAACATTGCCAACAAAACATGCATTTTCTTGCCAATCTTTTTCTAGCACATGAAGGCAAGAGACCAAGCCGATATGCGAGGAATGGAAAGTCCCTATTGGCTTCGATGTTATATCCTGAGCATAATGTGGTTCCTTGTGATGCTGACAGGAAGGCAAGAGACCAAGCCGACAGGCTAGGAGTGGAAAGTCCTTATTGGATTTGATGTTATATCCTAAGCATAATGTGGCTTCTCATAATGCTGGTGATGATAATAACTTACTTCTTGTCCATCAATCCAAATTCATGTAAGTGGTGTTGACCTTGAAATCTCAAGTGTCTTGGCATTATCAGTTATATCTCAAAGTTATAAGGGACCCCTGATTCCTTGAACCTGTTGGGCATCTTGAATACGTGCTTTTAAGTAATATTTGTCATGGAGCATCATCATCCTTTGAGATCTGCCTGTATAATCATCATCCACAGTCTTGTTTTCTTCCAAGGATTGCGACTTGAGCTCTAATATTTCAGATGCTTGTATCTCCTTGATCCGTCATCAAAATGCGAAAGTTCCAAGCCATCAAAGGAATTCCTTTCACTCCTTGCTTGCCCCAAAGAAAGCTTTTGAGCGCCTTTTCTAACATTTTAAAACCTGTTTGAGACGGGGCAAGTAAATAATTATGGTAAATGCACTCTACTGCTAAATTTTTATCCACAATTGTGACTTTCCCCTCTAGAGGGAGATCAAGACTATCCCATGTGTGCATCCCTTTTTCAAACTGAGACATTATCCATTGCCTGACAGAAATAGAGAGATAATACCAAAGGGGATACCCAAGTATTGAATGATTTCACCTGGATTTTTAAGTTTCCATTTATTGTTCAGATGAGTGGAGGCTTATCTTGACCAATAAGAAGTATTTTTTTCCCCTCGTTACTGTTCTCTTAACTTTCAACTTTTTGGTCAAACAACTTGTTTGACAAGATCCATTGATGTGCTCATCTTCTGTGAGGCTTCCATTAGGATCTCCAAGGGCTAAACTTCATTCTGCTTTGTGCTTTCACTTTAAGAACTGGAATTAGACTTTTGAAGGAACATCACCGTTAGTGGTCCAGTTCATGCGCCCCAGAATTCTAGCTCCTCTTGCCCTATATTTATCAAATTTTCTGAGACAAGTTTGCAATTCGCTGGCTGTTTTCTGTTCGTTGCATTAAAAGGATCTATTCCCAAGTCTTGTCAGCCTTGCTGAAGCTTGAAGTGGACTTTTTTTTCTTTTCCCTTGCTCTATTAATCATGTGACTCCTCCGTCCAAGAAATGTTTTTGTCCATTGGATGGCTGTCTTGCACCAAATGATCCTACCATATATCACATGTTGATATGTTTTCCAGTCCCATGGATCACTTTTTGGTCATTTCAGGATATTAATATAATTATTAATAACAATATCAATTCCTAGGCAAATCTACATATCTGGCTTCTTTAATCCGAACATTTTCAATTAGTCATCCCTCCAGTGTTCATGATATTTGATGTTGAGATTTATATGTGAACTTTCAGAATCTATTCTTACAGTGTTTTAATTGGAGGGCACACAAGTGTTTAAAACACTACGCCAACTGAGTAAGACAATGGCACGAAGCAAATCTTTCTAAACACAACAAAATATAGTAAATCAGACCTGCCTAGGCGCCGAAGGAATGAAAGTACATTGAATTTGGCAAATTGAAATGGAGAAATGAAAGACAGACAGATGCATAAGAGCACCAAAAAAGATGGCAACGATATGACAAGATAACCAGTTTCAGACGATTCCAATAAGGACAGTGACTAGAAATGGAATCTGTAAGTGACAGACAGGGTTGAAAGTGGTCAAGTAGGGCCGCAAATGGCTCTGTAGACCCATAGGGTCCAAATTTTCTAAAACGCTTCATCAACAGCGAAAGTCTAGAGTCCTCTCTTCGATAAGCAGAATTACACGCGTAGATGTTTGAATGCCTTCTCCTTCTATGTAACCCTAATCTCTCCACAATCTAGCAACAGATTCAAGACTAAAGGAAATATATAGCATTAGTGCCCTGAGCCCCTTGAGTGGGGGTTGACCTACACATTGTGCACGCTTGAGGATCATGACTCGTAATTCTAGTGCATGTGGGTGACCCAACTCAAGTGAGTGAGTACTCCACCTTCTTTCCCTATAATAATCAATAATGCTATATGCTAATGCAATCCTTATTTTTGTACAGGTATGCAACCACAAGACTTTAGTAGATAGAGAGGATTAACAATAGAATGTGCAAGGTTCTTGACACGTGTGCGATGGATATGATTAATGTTGACTCCATAACTTGATTACTTGGTTATAAATGGCTTAGGGTACATGTGTATATATAGACTCCTTTGAATTCAAATTGGGACACATTCATGGATGGGCTGACCATGGAAAGACGGGAAAGCTAACAATCAAGGCATGGCAAATTAGGGCATGGTGGCACAACGAACCCACTTGAACAATTTCGGACTGCTTTGAAAGTGGTCAAAGCACTTTTGGGATGCTCTAAAAAGGGTCAAGACAGAAAAGGTCGATGAAGTAGAGATCAAGATGAACTGCGAGGCCACTGGTTGAATCCCAAGGCAGACAACTGTGAGATGTGAAAGTGTTCACGATGAAATGCGGATGACACAAGACAATGAAGGGTCCACTGTGAAGGGAATGTTTATCGAAAAGAGCCTGGAGTAAGCAAATGAATCAGATGTATCCAAGTGTGACAAAAGACACAACAATTACATGACTTGTACCAAAATTAGGTGTCTACACATACATCAACAATTAAATATGTAGTATTTAACATTTAAATGCGCCCTAATAATGCAGAACATTCCTTTTTTTTCATGATAGAAGCCCTTACTGGATATGGCCTTAGCTACTGAATTAGCTTCAATATGGATGTTAGCCTCTCCACTGCATCCATTTTTTAAAGTGTATAGGTTGTGTCACCATTTGAGCAGCTCAACTCTCAGTGGAGTGCTTATCATGCTAAGCAGACAAATGGAACAAAAATATCCTGTAACTATATTTACCCACTCAAATGTGGAGACGCACAGACTGGGGCAGGTTGTCCACCGCAAGAGACATTTCTTGATGTCTCCAAATAAAAAAAAATGCAAAAATAAAGTGAAATATCCCAAGGCCTAAAAGACCTCACCCTGGCTGTTTCTTTTTCTACCAAAATTTGGAGAGCAAGAAATACTTGTCAGCAGGGTATTGAAACAAGAGATGAAAAAAAAGCTTTAGGTTTAGGCAGCATAGATTTGCAAGGAAAACAATCACACAAGAGGACCTTTAAGAGAGCAACCTCATTTTCATTTATGATGCAATATTAAAAATAAACTTTAAATTTAGGCAGCATAATTTTGCAAGGAAAGCAGGCACACAAGAGGGTCTTTAAGAGGAGAAACCTCTTTTTCATTTATGATGCAACATTTCTAACAGTTCTAAATAATGTCAATTTTTTTTGAAAGTTGTATGTGCGTGTGTTTCTGAGCAGACATACCCTGTACCCACATGCCATGTAACATTATTGTGAAAATGGTGTCTACAATCTCATATGTGTGCCTGTACGGTGTACGCACATCTCCTGCTAACTATATATTTAAATACAAAAACTGCCACCGTAATTGACCCAAGATAAGGTTGATCATATTGGTCTGTGGGCCCGAATCAAGCTTGATAGTATCTAAATCTTGAGGTTATTATATTATTTTATTTTATGCTAGATATAGTGAAAATTAAAGTATCAGTGCTTAACAGGGTTTAATATTATCTTATTATACTTTTGGGTTTTTAGCATCCATAGCCAGTTGTGGAAGTTTGAGCTTTAAAACTTGGGTTTTGCTTTATATTCTTTAGGAATTCTGTAAACATTGAATTTGATGGGCTTAGAGAGTTGTTTCGAATTGCTGTTTACTAAATAGTTTCGTGAATAAGGTGTCTTACTATTCTTCGGCAGTTAAATCTGAGTAGAAATAGAAGCATGTTGGGTAGAAATGATTCTTGTGGGTCCATGTATTTTCCTTTTTATTGAGTTGAAGCTAAGAGAAAATATGGTAGGAATGCTAGAGAGAAAACACAAGAATGTCAGCCTATAGATTAAGTCCATGTCTAAAATGCCTTCCAAGCCATATTAGCTGAAGGAAACCTCCCTCTACCGCAGAAGGCTAGAGAAAGTTAGAAACTACTTCTAAGTACCAGCTGCCTAAAGAGAGGCGAGCATTCTATTTTTCCCTTCACCTCTCCTAGCTTTGACCGTCTTAGGGTAACTTTCTCCCAAAGACGCAGTTGAGTCCCTCTTCCTCTAAATTGTATTGAATGGTTAGTTAAGGATGAATTCAGTGTAATTTTCTGTCTAGCCATGTTTCCATCATCCATCTATATGATTTGCTTTGAAAGGTAAAGTGAGAATGACCTACTTCACATATCTAGTTTGTAATGGCAATTGAAATTCTGGACCATAATAAAGTATTGCTTTTAGAAGTTATGCTCAATTTTCATGCTTCCAGAGGCACATGCTTCAGTAGTTTCTTAAACTTCAATTAAATTACCTACTTTCAAATAATTTCTACCTTTACTTACTGATCTGTATTCTGAACAATTAATTAATAAATTATGCTTGAATATTTTTGAAGTTCAGAATGATGCTTCCTTCTCCAATGCAATGAGTATCATAAACCCTGGTTCCCTAATGATTCTTAATTTAAAATGTTTTTGGTTTACTATTGAGAGCATTCCTGATTACTTCAATTGAGTATTGTCACATGTCATTTATCATTTAGTTTCCTGAAATTCTGAACATTTGAAACCATTGCGAAACTATTGCTTAGCTTTTGAAAGATTTCAAACTCTCTGGAATGTGATTTACATTTTGGCTTGTCATGCTATGGACTTCTTTCTATTAGTTGACAGCGGCGTGTTTGTGTTGATCTTACAGGTTATTGTAGAAGGACACCCAACAGAAGTTTTCATACATGTTACGGTTGACAAGTGCTGGGAACTTGTGCAAGAGAGATTAAATCAAGAAATCAGAAGACAGCGTAGTCTTGGCAAACAGAATCTTCCTTCTTTGCAGCCCCCAGGGAGCCTAAATGGTCTTGAAATGTTTGGTTTTGCATCACCTTCAATAATTCAGGTATACCTTGGGATCAGGCCATACTAGTGTGCTAAGGTGCTTTGGTATATTGCTTTTAATTTCAATCTACCAAGATGGAAAAGAATTATAGATTGGTAATTGCTTAATGACAGTAAATCCAAACTGTCTCATTGTTCAAATACCGTCCTGATTGGTGCATCTCTCTTGTTACAGGCCATCGAGGATCTTGATTGTGATCACAAATGTCTAGAGTACTGGGCAACACGGTCAACCAGTGGAAGCAAGTCATGTTATCCTGAGAAGAATGATATTCCCAAGGAACAAAACAAGGCTTTTAACTCTGAAATTGAAAAAGAATGCAACACTGCAGTGTTGAAGAATTTTCTTGGGATGATCAACGATCAGCATGAGTCGAGTACTGTTAACCTGCAGCAAACGCAATCAAATACTCAAAACCTTTTGTCAACTGAAAAGGTGCATACAGTGCTCAAGGGGCTGTTCAAAAAGGCAAGTCCAGATGAGCTATGGACAATGCATAAAGTTTTAAGCAGCCAATACTGGAGTTCCAATTGGAAGGCGGCTTTTAAGGCTCTTGTGGAAGAGCTTCAAAACTTGTGAATAAAAGCAGCTGATTATGGGCTCCGGACATTTTTGACGACGGGGTACTCAATTTACTTTCATTTTGTACATCTGACCACATTCTTTGTTCCAACAGCGGGCTGCATGCTAGTTGTTAGGATAGCATTTGGAATATCAATTCTGTTCAAATGGGGCTTGTATTTATTACGAGGTGCCATTTCTGGTGCATTGTGATTGCCATGTCCAAGGATGAAGCAAAATTTGCTGATAGGAGTTCAAATCATTTCAGAAAAGGGCATATTAAGTGTATTATATTGAATTTAAAATTAGTTACAATTAGCAGTAGGCACTACCTGGTGCCAACGTTATGCCCATAGGAATTATAAAGGAGTCTATCTGCTTAACCCAGTGAGGCACCATTCAATGTCGTTCATGCTGGTACATGCTTTTAAAGGGACACAACATGGTGGTACATGATTTTAAAGGGACACAACTGTTTTGGATCTGCCATTATATCCCTGATTGCAACCACAAGCAGTGTCACTTTTGGCATCTTTAAAAATATAAACCTGAATAGAATTAAAAATGATTCGGATGAAAAACACAATTAATGACATATTCCTCTTGTTATATCAAGCACGTAAGGGAGACTTCAAAAATTGCAGGACATCGGATGGAAAGAAAATAGTGCATTGCCAATTTAATTGTCTTAAGAGTACATTTTTTCAAAAGCTTCCGTAATTCAAGTATTTGTAAGAAATATCCATCAAATGGTAACTTTTCCTTGAAATGATTACTCCAATATTGCATCTGTTGTAAAAACATTTACCCATTTAATAACAAAATTGCTGAGCTGCTAAAGAGACTTTGGTAGTCATCAAAGAGACTTTGGTAGTCATCAAAGACAAATATGAATGGGACATGTTTTATAAATAATTTGATCAACTAAAAACGAGAATGTATAAAATAATTGAAAGGGTTGTAGTATGACACTATGGAGGATGATGGTCGCCTATATTCATCAACTAATGCACAAATTTCTCTAAATACTCGACATGGAGAGTTAAGCGGGTAAGGTCAAGATCGTATCTTGGGTGATTTTGATGGTGTGGATGTCTCCTACTCCTGGTTGCTTAGCCTAAGTCGCTGTCTGATTTAGATGTATGTTTACTCAGTGTTGTAACTCTGCCATATGTTTATTTCTGAAATATGGGCAAAGATATCGATACTTCATGTAATTTAGTGATTCCCTCTATATCACCCAATCCCTTCTTTGCAACATGAACAATGTTGAGTAGGAATATTGCTATTCTGGTGTGTTGAAAATTGCTTTAGTTGTATATATATATATATATATATATATGGGTTAGCTCCCATCAAGAAACTCTATATCACCCAATCCCTTCTTTGCAACATGAACAATGTTGAGTAGGAATATTGCTATTCTAGTGTGTTGAAAATTGCTTTAGTTGTTAAAGTCAGAAATCTAAAGATATCCCATCGTTTTGCAATCCAATGCACTTAATATAATTGTTGTGGAAATTCACCCACTTGGGTTCTTTTGGTGCACTTCATAGGTTGCGAGCCAAGGTGTACTTATTCCATGTTACTTAGATTTTCAGTTTTTATTGAAATTGTTGTAACAATTAGGATAATTCTTTAACGAATAAATTGTGTTAAAATCTATCAATCAGATGTAAGGGACCCTTGGCCTTCATATTAAATCTTGGCACAGGGCTTCTCATAGGATAGTTGCACATGGGGTGGTGAGTTTTTGGAGGGCACAACCACGAATATGACTAAAGAAATGACCCTACTGTATGAATCCCAATCTTAGTAGGTGTGATCTATCTAATGGAAGAATTTGAGTCAATTAGCCCAATGGGGATCAACATTAAGGAAGACAAATGAATTTGCTTTTGTGCTCTGAATGAAGAATATGTGATTGACTGGTTTCCCATGCCCTTAATTGAGGAAATCCTTAAGGGGTAGATGTGTGAAATTTACACTTTCATCAATGGATTCTTGGCCTATCACTAGGTGCAAATTGTTGAGGGAAATAAAGAAAAGACCACATTTGCTATAGAATGAGGATCTTTTGCTTATAACGCGATGCCTTTTCGTCCAAAGAATGTGATAACAATGTTTCTCACCCGTTGTAGTGGAAGTCTTCAAGGATTTCATATAGTAATTCATGCAAATATATCTAAATGATTGAACCCTATATGGTTTGGTGAAAGATCATCACCAAAATTTGAGGCTAACTTTTGAAAGATGTAGGTAACCACAAAAAGTGGGTTTGCCATTGGACATTATTGGTGCATGCAATTTGTAAAAGAGGGTATGTTGGTGGAACTTGCAAAGATAGCTATGATTCTCAAATTGGAAGCCCCATAGCCCCAAAGGGATGTGCACACATTCCTTAGTCACGTAGATTGTTACCTCAAGTTCATCAGAGATTACATGCAAATTACAGAGTTGTAAAAAAGCTCCTAAGGAAGAACTGTTTATTTGCTTCGAAAGGAAACATGAGGCCTTGGAAACACAGAGGGAAAACTTGCAAGCACATTGATACTACAATTCACTGATTGGAAGACACCTTTCAACATCCTTGTAGATGCATCGAATTGTGATTGGTGTTATTGCACAATCCGGGGAAGGTAAGATTGATAACCCAATATATTTTGCAAGCAGGGAGCTATCGTCAATAGAGTGCAATTATACCACTAACAAAAGCGAGGCCTCAACGGTGGTCTACATGCTTTAGAAGTTTCGTCAGTGTTTGCTAGCTACACCATTTGTGTTTGACATTGACCATGAGGGATTGACATTTTTGGTAAATACACTGGGTTTGCATGGAAGATTTGTAGGTGGATAGTCTTGTTCGCAAAGTTTCAATTTTTAGTGGTTGTTAAGCCCAAGAAGCAAAATTGTGGGCCAAATCACTTATCAAAGATGGAAAGTACATGCAATATAAAGGATGGCTTCCCAGATGCACAATTATATAAAATGCAAATGGTAGTGGGAGACTTGGCAAATGTTGCAACATTCTTGACGTCCAATATGGCTATAAGTGATTGGAAAGTAAACGACAAAAAAAACTAGCAATATGCACAATTCCTTACCAACATGTTGGGGAGGGTGGTAGGCGGGGGGAGCAAGTAGTTATACAAATTGGGAAGGGATGAAGTCTTATGAAGGTGTCTTGGAGCATGAACACACAGAGGTATTGCATGAATATCATGAGAGGATAGTTGGGGATCACTATGCTAGTGAAACAATTGCACATAAGCTCTTGTTCTTGGAACTATGATCACTAACCATACACAAGAATGCTAAGAAATTTGCACAGAAGTGCAATATTTGTCAAAGGATTAGGAAACCTATAGGCAGGTTGAGATGCCATTGATTGCAGTGGTTGCACAAGAACCATTTAAAAAATGAGCAAACCTGACTATGTGCAGGGGTGGTGCGGTATATCATAATGACCACAAATTACTTAACGAGGTAGGCAAACGCTGATCCATCTAAGGATTGCACAACAATGACATCTACAAGGTTTATTTGGGAGAATATCATACGCAAATATGGATACCCTTGAGCTTAACGAGTGATAAGGGTAGTCATTTCTTAATAGAGACAATGCACATACTACTGAATTTATGTTCGTGCACCAGAAGACGACACCTTATCACCAAAGGGCAACAACACGATTGGGGCATTAAATAAAATGTTGGGCACAAGATTTGTGACGTAGGTTAGAAGGATTGGGACGATAGGGTATTAACAATACTATGCGATTATCAAATAACTTACAAAATATTAAACAAGTATACACAGTTTCAATTGGTATTTGACAAACACACTATTTTGTTCGTAGAATTCATTATACCATTTTTGTGCATAGCCCACACAATATTTTTGGATGATAGAGAGTCATTGGATGCAAGACTCAAATTTTATGAAACTTGTTGAGAAGAAGATATTAGTAGCATGGAGCCAACGGGTAGAAAAGACTAATCATTTTTTTTTTGGCATGATAAACACTTTTAGGATAAGGTCTTGTGCAAGGGTGCACCAGTGCTACTCTATGACTCCAGTGATGGAAAACACTTGGAAAAACTCCACATCAGATGGATGGGGTCGTATATCATTAATGACATCATTGAATTTGGCGTAAGCAAGTTGTGTACTTTGGATTGTGAGATGCTCCCAAGGCATTTCAACGGGAGTAGGCTTAATAGCTACCATATGTAATCTATTAAAGATTACAACCAATAAGGTCACTAACCAAATGGAAATACAAAAAACATTTGGCATTTTATTTTAGTCATTCATCTGGTTGTATGAATAACGAGGAGGCTTTTATCTTGAAGTGTAGTTGTGAACAAAACAACTTTACGTGTGGGTAGGAAAGGAATTAATACTAAAGTTTGAAACTACATCAACAATTAGAAGGGATAAGTAAGCCAAAGTAAGAAAGATTGTGTGCAAGATTGTGGCATAAGGCACACAACCCTAAAAACATGAAAGAGGGGTTCTTGTAAGTATGATTTAAAACAAGGTTTTTGTCAGGGAAACAAAAGTATTTGTCAGGGAAACAAAAGTATTTAATTAAATAAAGTAATGCCCAAAAGGACCATGCACATAATTAGTGTGGGGAAGGTTGAATGGAAGGAAAGGTTCAAAACACTAAATAAAGGAAAGGAGAGTCAGGGACATGCAAGACATGTGTAAGTAAAATTAAGTATCAAGATACATGAGAACTACGGGGCATGATTTTTATTGAAAGTATAGGTACACATAAGGTTTATGAACACACCAAAGGGGAATGGTGTAGGTCATGCCACAAGGGAAGGAACACAGTAGATGATGTCATTGTTATGGCATGACATGTGTAAGTATGAAAGTAAAGTGGCAGAGGGTTAGTGGAAGAATTAAAGGTTACTAAAGCTATAAATATGACCCTCTAGGTATTCATTAACCACTTCAAATTTGCAAAGATTTGAGTGCATAAACCTTTGAATGACGGAAGAAGTTGGAACAAAATAGCCAAGGCATGTGATGTCCACCTCATTTTTTATGATAATTTGATCAACATTGGTGAATTATTAGTCGCCATTACTAGAGTGCAAGTTGCAAGTTAAGTGAATTAGGTTGCATAAAAGTGGATATAGTCACATAAAAGAGAAGTTGCAGGTCATGGCGTCAAAACTGCCATCAAAAGGGGTTGAAGCTCCATATCGAAGTGACATAAAAACAAGGAAACCTACATCAAGTCATAAATGGTGGAGAGATGTTGTGGTATATAGTAGACAATGAAAGGATAAGAAAACCATCGAGGAATTAAGAACATGTCACCAAAATAGAAGAATAAAATAGAGGTAAAATGTGTTGATACAATGGCAATTGAGGAAGAATTACTAAGTATTAGTGACACTAGCAAATCGATGAAGAAGAGGAAGGATGTTGCACCATTCACCCCACCTATGATGATATCAAGAGATTGTGGAATATGATGAGGTTTTGATCTCATGTGTAGGTTATTACACGACTTCAGCCACTTATAAACAAAAGTATGAAGATATGTGAAAGGCAAACAACTACATTGATTCCATGAAACTGAGAGAGATGAACTCACCATTATAGATGCCTCCATAAAAAATAAATAAAAGAGAATGAGGTTATATAGCAATGGGAGTTTCTTTTCTTCGGAAACCCAATCAAGCTAGTTAAGTTCTTTATCTTGCATGTGCAGGGCAGAAGGTTCTACTTTGCGGACCAAAGAACGTTAATTTCATTTACATGCATCAACAAGGTAATGAGGCTGAAGAATATGGGATAAAACATGCACCTCAACATGACCAATAAAATGGTGGATGAAGTGGCCAAAGAACTAAACATAAAAAGAGATGGGTATACTTGGATTTGGTAAATTGGAGTATTAGGCCACATGCATTGCTATGCATCTGATCAAATGGGATGCTGACCTTGGCGGCTTGATGGAATTTGAAGTTTAAAGAGATATTATACATTTCTCTACAGATTCGGAGAGGGAACATAAAGTATAATTTCACATGCTATACTGTGGAAGAAATCAATTTAATGGTGAAGGTAGTGTACGTCAAATTAAATGTGTTTAGGTGGAGAACAATGATAATATTGATGGTATTAGATGAAATTGATATCCCTGATGGACCGCTAAAGGCACCTTTTGTACACCACATCTGGAATGATTCCCATGATGCGTAGAGATATAAGGCCACACGTCCTTCGCAAGTAACCCAAATCTACAAGGAAAATTTGGATTGGTGATATGAGACACTAAAGGTGCTGATATAGTGGTAATTGAGGAATAATTACCAGGTATTAGTGACACTAGCAAATCAATGAACAAGATGAAGGATGTTGCACCATTAACCCCACCGATGATGATATCAGGGGATTATGGAATATGAAGAAGTATTGACTTTGTGTGTAGGTTATTACACGACTTCAACCACATATAATCAAAAGTATGAATATATGTGAAAGGCAAACAACTACATTGATTCTGAGAAACTGAAAGACATGAACTCACAATTATATATGCCTCGATAAAAAATAAATTAAAAGAGAATGATGTTATATAGCTATGAGAGCTTCCTTTCTTCGAAAACCCAGACAAGCTAGTTAAGTTCCTTATCTTGCATGTGCATGGAGGAAGGTTCTACTTCATGGGCTGAAGAATTTTAATTTCATTTACACACATCAACAAGGTAACGAGGATGAAGAATATGGGAGAAAACATGTCTCACCATGACCAACAAAATGGTGGATGAAGTGGCCAAAGAACCAAACTTAAAAAGAGATAGGCATACTTGGATAATTGATAAACTGGAGTATTGGGCCACATGCATCGTTGTTCATCTGATCAAATGGGAATCTAACCTTGGTGGCTCGATGGAATTTAAAGGATAAAAATATATTATACATTTCTCTCCAGATTTGTAGGGGGACCATAAAGTATAATTTCACATGCTACATTGCGGAAGAAATCAATCTAACGGTGAAGGCAGTGTACCTCAAATTAAATGTGTTTAGGTGGGGAAAAATGATGATATTAATGGTATTAGATGAAATCAGGATCATTGATTGACCGCTAAAAGCACCTTTTGTATGCCACATTTGGAATGATTCCCATGCATAGAGATATAAGGCCACACATGCCTTGCGCAATTAACCCAAAGTTACAAGGAAAATATAGACAGGTAATACAAGACATGAAAGGAAGGCATTGGAGATGACTGGCACATTCCTAAGAACATGCTTGAGGCTCACAAAGGTTTTGCAGAGTTTTTGTGATGATACATCACATGGTTATAAATCTGCATAAGAAATAAAAGGATAAGACGACTAGGTGGCTTAAGTTTCCCTACAGGATAACAGCCAAGTATGTGGAAATGGTCCTTAATTAGATTCAAGATAGTTTGCATGCGAAAGTGGAGGCCACACAAGTTTACGAAGACAACCTTATTATGATGTTTTAATTCAAATACCCTATCAAGGATATTGATTTTGAATATGAAGACACAAGAGATGATAAGGTGGTGATAGAGCCCATGTTGGTAGAAATAATTAAAGAGGTTAAGATTAACCTATACATTTAAACATACCAAGAGGAAGCCTAGAAAGAACCCATGGATGGGATACGTAGGAAAAGGTGGAGGGTAGCAAAAACTAGAAATTGAAAAAACACAAGGCCCTCTTTAGGGTGAAGAGGAAAAGAGCTATTGCAGAGGAGGAACAAGAAGATACAAAATACTCAAGAAAATACATATAAACATAAAGGAAACGAAGAGTGACACACAAATGGGAAGAACCCCTTGGTGAATAAGAAAAGTTAATCTAGAAGTTGAAGTACACAATGTAGTGGTAAAAATGTTAATTGACCCCAATATAAACAAGGAGGATTCATACAGGGACATGTAAAATATGATACTACCACACATATGGAGACTAAGGAAGAAACACAACTTGAACATAAGGCCAAAATGGACATATCAATGACCACAAAAACCTAAATAACATGATCCATGCATGAGGAATAGGTACTAGAGAAAAATAAGTGGAAAAAAAGACAAGGCAAGAGTCTCTTATGAAGGAATCAACACCTCTAACTGACTCATTCAAGCATACCTCATCACCAGTTGAAATCACTCTTATACAAGTTAAGGGATCAAAAAAGGAAAATTTCCCCATGGAGTATGGTAGTGGGGATTAAGGGGATAAAAAATTGAGGTGTGACACAAATCCTTAGCCCATGAAGATGAAACACGTGATAAATAAGTAAGTGAAGAGGAAGTGTGTGAAGTGTAGGATCTTTTTTAACATCGTGAATGTAGACTCACTCAAGCACAAAAAAAAACAAAATAGAATGAGCTTCTTTTGGATAAAAAATTGACCCCAATAAGCTTAATGGGGTAGATCCTAAGAAAGTCAAAATAATTATCCAATTTCTATCAAGGAATTCGTTAATGCCCCAAATAGGTGGACAGGGTTGTCCAATTACTCCTAACATCTAAGACTACACATCAAACTAAGATTTCATCATCTGAAGCACACAAACAAGATGCTATTTTAGAGTTGTTCATACTCCGACTTCAAGTGTTACAGTTTATACTATAGCTTCTATTCTTATATCAACACTGCCAATTATATATATGACTTCATCCCTAGGTATGCAAAAATCAAAAGGTTTACAACAAATTAATATGCCTATTTCTACAAATGTAGCATACACATCTCATTTTATTACAATGCATTTTCCATCACCAACCTTGTGTAATGCACACTCTCTTGAACATGTTGTTATAGTCATACATGCTAAGGTGTTACAATTAGAGCAAGGTGTCTCTAGAGCTAGTCATTTAATGGATTCCCATACTTTGCTTCACAATCCTTTGGCACATGAGAGATCCTCTTACCCACTACTAGTAGACTTTGTAGCTTCTAAGATTCTATTTTACGAAGGTAAAGGTGATCTTGAACAATATCTTTGATCATTTCATGTAGCATGCTTGAATTATGCTTACAATGACAAATTATTAACCAAGTTATTTCCATGAAGCCTCAAATGAATATGCTTTAAGATGGTTTTATGATCTTCCACTTCAATCAATTAAGCCATTCAACCCATTATCAAATCATTCTATAGCACACTTCTCTACCAAAATTGGTGAAAAGTTATCTTATGCACCAATTGCAAAACTCAAGCAAGGGTAAAATGAGCTAATTAGTGAATATGTTCTTCGATAAAAAAACTATGCTAATTAAAATGACAAATTATATTGCAAAAAATAAGTTACAATATATCTTCACACAAAGTTTATTATCACCACTCCATAGTTTATCATGTTCAACAAATTCAAATATTTTGATGACTTATGTCATATAGTCAAATAACGAGAAGTCAAACTCATAACTTTGAACAAGCTCAAGTATGCACTAAATGATCCATCTACTACAAATACTAAGTTTCAAATAAAAACAAGCTACAATGTCAAAGCTAACCAAAACAAGAATGAAGCAAAAATAATAGTCAATGTTTTATCACAACCAATGAATAAGCTTCAATTGACAGCTCCACCAAAGAGACAATTTTCAAGGTTATCACAACCTCCTCAAGTTTTGTTACATAAATTACTTGACTAAATATCATATCTCCCTCCACCATTAGATATTGATATGACTAATCCTAAACATAAGGTATTCGACAACAACACATATTGTGATTATCATAGATGTATTAGGCATTCTAAAAATAAGTGTTATAGGCTAAGGCATAAGACCCAACATCTTATCAATGACAATGATATTGAGTTAAGCACACGTACAGAGGAAGCTAGGCCATAGAAAAATGATCATGCAAAGTTGAAAATATTTAGTAATCCATTTCCAAAACATGGCATATTAAAAATATAGACAATTTAGAGGTACATCATGTGTACAATGCACATCCTCCTCCTACATATGAATATACAATAGATGGAATTATTTATACATATACAGGTACATTGACGCCACATCCTATGATCACATTTGATGACAATGAGATTGTTGATGATGATTAGATGGACATGCACCTTTTATCCAAGCTTATATCAACAAAGAACCTATACATAGTGTTATGATTGACATTGGGTCAAGTGAAAACACATGTATAGTGACACTTATTCACACTTTTGGGTACACATAATAGGATCTACAAGATACATCAATGAAAATTAAATCATTAGATGGACATACACATAATACTCTTGGACATATAGTGCTAGCTCTTTAGGTAGGCTCAATGCCACTGGCTACTCCATTTTTAGTCTTAAAAAGCACACGGGTTTTTGATATGTTATTTAAATTCCCTTGGATACAAAATATCCATGCAATGGCATCTACAATACACCAATGTATCAAATATATACATTGTAATCAAATAGTAAAAGTTACAAGCATTCGATATGAGTACCTACTATAGTTAGTGATATCTCATCCTCCTCCCCACCACCACTACAATTTGTAATTACATTTATTCAAGAGCATAATACATAATTAGTTATTGTACTTATTTAATAGCATAATATAGAGACAATCATTGCACATATTCAAGATAAAAACACAAATATAATTATTGCACCTATGCAAGATTTTTATATAGAGTCAATTTAAAGGAGAGTGGTACACCATCCTATACAACATACTTCACATCAAAGAGTTATTCAAAGTTAAAATAGATCTTCATCTTCTACAATATAGCCTAAGGTAGTACATTGTACAATTCAACGTGTTCCACATCAAACACATGTAGTGAAATATCATCTTACTATATAATAGACTCCGTCAAGTCCTATACCTTCTCAATTTATACATCTTGCAAAAGATTCTATGAGAAATGATCAAAATAGTTTTGTAAAACATTTGATGCCTTTTTAGATTTGAATTCATTTACATGTAGCTCTTTTTTTTCATGAAAATTCACCCTCCAAATACAAGATACATACACACACTATGGTCCTCCCATTGATAGGATCATAGGCTAGTTTCTTTCCATTTCAAAAATGTCAAAATTATAAAAAAATTCAAATATGTAAAAAATACAAAAACATTCAAACAAGTCAAAAATATAAAAACAATGAAAATATTCTAAAAAATAAAAAATCAGAACTTGAGTATGAAACAAGTTGCTAGTTTACTTCTTTACGTATATTATTTATCACATATTTTGTAGATAACATATTATTTTTCAAACACATTCATTTCATAAGGTATATGAGTGTGATGCAAGACATACATATTTTACATGGATTCTTAGATGTTGGTTTCCATTCTATCCAGTGGCCATGCTTATGTTGGGAGAATCTCATTCTACAGGTTACATTTTAGTATGTCATATATATCTATGACCTTTAAACTATGTTGAGTTACATATATTAAAAGTGTTTTTCTAATTACTCTTATTTTATACCATGCTACATGGATATGCTACTTTACTATGATATGAAATTAAAATATATGGATAGTGTAGACTATTTTTCACTTGTTCTATGCTCCTTTGATGTTGTTTGCTTTATTTCATGATAGGTTAGACATTGTTTGATTAGTATACATTTCTATTGTGACTATGCATATGATATTTTATTGGTATGTGTGACATTTAAACATGTTTAATTGCCTGTGTCCCTTGGATTTGTATGCAATATTTGCTTGGTATGTGCAAAATTTGAAAATGTCTAATTACTTATGGCCCTTGGCCCTATGTGTGCGATATTTTCTTAGTATGTGTAATAATTTAAAATGCCCATTTCTTGTGGCCCTTGGCTCTATGTTTGTGATGTTTACTTGTATATATGACATTTGAATGTGTGCTTTATATGTGGCCTTTGACCTTGTGTGTAACATTACATAATGTTGTGTGTTGTGATTGTTGTGCTTGATGAGCTTGATTAGTGGTTACATGATTTATATAATTAGTTTTTACTGTATAGTCTTATTAAAATATGGTTACTTTATTTCACTCATAATTGCTATATTTATATATATGTAACACTTATATACCTCACATTCAATATGTTACATACATGCTTCAATGACAATTACATTTACTATGATAAATAATATTTGACATAGTGATACATGATTATATATTTATCACATGATACAATCAACTCTTCTTTTGAGATGAGTGACTTACAAGCCACATCTTTCATCTCAAAATTGGTAATTATAGTGGGCTTATCTTAGAGATTCAAACCTCCATGAACATAAAAATAGTTTTATGACAAAGTACATGATTTAAAGATTCAAATAAATTAAAAAAAATAGTTTTATGGCATAATATAGTTTTCAAAGATTCAAAAAAATTCAAAAATAAGATTCTATAATAGAATACATGTTTCAAGTATTCAAAGTTTTAAAGATTCAAAGCAGTTCAAAAATTAGATTCAATGATAGAATAATAGTCTCAAAGATCTAAAATAATGTAGAAATCAAACACATGACAAATATTAACACATTCATACAGTGTACGGGGGAATATGATATGCATATGCACTCACTTTACAAAGACTTGAGTACAAATTCATACACACTTGAATGCATATGCATGGGCATATGAAAAATAGTTACAAGATCAAAAAATTATAGGATTCACATACAATTACGATTAGGCATATAGATAAATGAATTCTATATCATTTGACACAAATTCATGGGACATGATACTTGTTCATGCACATATATATTATTTTCAAAGTCAAAAGGCATGATACTAATTTATGTGCATATCAAATATAATACAATTTATAAATTCAAAGGTAATTGTTTATTTCAATTCAAATCTATTGGCACTGAGGTCATGTTGGGGGGTAAGAATATTATTCATTCTCTTTTTATCATGCAAATAAAATCTATATTCATCTGCAATGGTGTGATTCATTCTATTACTAGTAATGTACATTTGAGTCTAGTGACACTCAATAACATTAGAATTATTTATAGTGAAACCATTGTGTGGTTCCATCTTATATTATGGGTGATGTACATTCGAGTATAATGACACTCAATAATCTTGGCATCACTTATAACAAATCCATTGTGGTTCCACCTTTTTTTAGATTAGTATATTAGGTACTTTTTGTAATGTAGGATTACATATAAGATGTTAGAAATATCTTGTTAGTAGATAAACAAAGGGTGAGCAATGACAAAAAAATAAAGAAATCTACTAATAGAAGACAACAATACCATTTACCTTACTAGAGTGACTCTATTTTGTAATCGGTGTGAGAGAAGGCTTGTGCTCAGTATGGTTAATAAATGATCTTTGATGATGCCAATGCTTTGTGGGCAGCACCTCTTCTTGTCCCCTTAGAAGTTGGCTCTTATCTTATGTTGGCAATGAAGCTTTCTAGCAAGAATTTGACATTATTTATTTGCACACAAAAGCTTGGTTAAAAATGGTCATGGCATTGTATTTATAGGTTTTCAACTTACTCCAATCCATGTGTAGTTCGGCTGGGGTCAATGCTAGAAGTCCAAATACAATTAATGATGAATTTAATTATGTATTTATGGAGGCTTGGCTCAACATTTATAATTTTTATGGCATTTATGTTTATATTTTACAATTTTTAACTTTGAGGATAATGACATCATAATGACCTCATATTTCTAGATATTTGTTAAATTTTGTTTTTCATAAATTAGATATTCACTAATTCAACATGATTTTTTTACTTAAGTATTTAATTTGATTTACTTGGTTAATTAATTCTTCTTAGGCTTTTGGTCATTTTGAGAATTGGGCTAAGTGCCCTACTTAATTGGTTGAAAACATCAATTTATTTGGTCACAACCTAACTGGAGATAAATATATGAGAGGTTATCATGTGTATAGGGTAATACCCCAAATAGGAAATCTTCAATATAATTTTAGGCACTTACGTCAGATGTGTAGATAAATTTAGGATGTTCAGTAATTTTAGGCTTAATTTAAATAGTTTGATAGAAATAAGTCTGAAGTCCATTTAGACAGAAGTGGTCAAAAAGGAGTCTCTACATTTTACCCTTGTTTGAGTAGGCATTGTAAGACATAGGCACAATAATGTCTTCTCAAAGATTAAAAAAGTCATTATGTGAAAAATTTAGATAATGACTAAGGAATGATTCTCCAAGCAAAGTTTACAAAGCCTATGATGCTTCCTTGAGGGAGTGTCCAAAACATAAGATTGATGGATGGTCCCTCAAAAAGAAACAAGAAAAATAATGAAATTAACCCATGGATGAAATTAATACAATCGAGCCAATGCTTACACAAATATTTTCCAACAATGAAAATAAAATTAATGTGTTGACAACTATAGGTTGTTATGAGCCAACATGTATAGGTTCATACCCCAAATGATGGTCTGGATTGAATAATGATTGTGTCCCATCAAGGTCAATTTGATCATGATAAATTTATTTTTCCCCAGTAGGGTAGATTGAAAAGCATAACTCAATGATATAACTTATTACATAGATTAAAGATGAGTGAGTGCAAACGTAGGTGTAATGGTCTAATGAATTTTCAAAGCGTGAAGAAGCCACAAACAAATAGGCACATGAAGATGCACAAAGTGATGAAAGAGATGATTAGATTAACCTAGTTAAGATGTAATGGTAGAAATGGTGATGTTGGTGATGGTGATGGTTATGATGGTGGTGGTGATGGTGGTGGTGATGATGGTGGTGGAGCTAATCCAATATATGTCATGTATCCAAGCACTGCCTACATAGTTTGAATTGACCTCATGCCAATGTAGTTCTCTCAAAAGTAGGAAAAAATGGAATGATGAATATAATAGAAGAATAAAAATGATTAATGCTGATGATTCAGTTGTACCTACCAATGCGGAGATGTTCATCCTTATTAGCATTGATACAACCAGAATGATCAAATATTTTAATTTGACCAAGTAAAATGGGATGATTCACCAAGAGAGCAAGGGGAATTATCATGGAACATTGATTAATAAGATCACCTATACTTTATTTGATATATCAAGTGATGTTATGCACCATGATATAAAAGACCATGATGGACTAACTGTAATGTGCATAAAGACTAACTCCCGATCTAATAGACAATTGAAAACAACACACCAATGATAAAAACCATGATGACAATGTTGATGTATGAATATGGATTAACTAAATTATAATTCACAAGGAATCACCCTATAAATGCATATGCAGTGAGTCAAATCAACAACCATGAAAACAAATAAACAAACAAAGCCAATAAACACACATAAAACTTGAAAATAAAAGCAAAAAAAGGCATCATGTCATTAACCAAGTCAATAATGACATGTGAAGGCTCATTGGAATGATATAAAGATGATTCCCCCAAGCAAGGATATGTGCAAGGGAACAACATATGAGAATAAGATATCCCAGTATATGCTGCACACTTTGATTTTCCCCACCAGGGTGAAAGCTGCAAGCTTGGCCTTAAAATGTGAACTAGATGTTGCCCCTAAGCAAGGATACATGCAAAGGGAAGGAAACATCCCCAAATTTACTTGGATTAAAAGTGTGAATTGGATGGTTCCCCTAAACAAGGATAAATTTAAAGGGAAGGACACACTCCCAAAGATACTTGGCCTAAAAGTGTGAATTGGATGGTGTCCTTAAGCAAGGATGCATACAAAGGGAAGGACACACCCCCAAAGATATTTGTCCTAAAAGTGTGAATTGGAAGGTGCCCCTAAGCAACGATACATGAAAATATAAGGATGCACCCCCAAAGATACTTATCATAAAAGTGTGAATTGGATGGTGCCTCTAAACAAGGATACATGCAAAGGGAAGGACACACCCCCAAAGATACTTGGCCTAAAAGTGTGAATGAGAACCAACCATGAATTTCCATTGTAGAGAATATTTGAGAAGCATACATCCCAATGGTTTCTAAGGATAATTGGTTCAAAGATAAGGTTCCCAAAAGTGGGTAGATTGAGGATTGTTGACTAGGTTTAGGACAAGACAAATGTTTTTGGATTTTTGGGGCATTATCTCTCTAGGATATTGTAAGCCATTTAAAAATATTTAAGGTTTATGTGTCTTAATGTCTCCCATAGAGATATGAAACCTTTCCCAAATTTTAGGAGTTTTTGAAATGTTTTGAATGTTTTTAGAATTTTTGGGTATCTTAGTTCATTAGAGATGTATAATATACCAATGGTGACTACTCACGAAATGGCAAGAGAGTGGCTTAGGTTGATTTTAAAAGGGTGAGAGCATGGATTAGGTTACTCTCAAAATGACAAGAGTGTGGCTTAGGTTACTCATAAAATAATAAGAGCATGGGAATAAGGGTGGTCAAGCTGACCTTAAAAAATACTGAGTGCTACATACATAGTCCAAATGGACCTCAAACCACTATATTTCACCCTACAATGAGGAATACTGACTAAGTAATAACATGTTATGAATAGGAAAATGACATCATGATGACCATAAATTACTTAATGAGGTGGCACAGGTTGATCCATCTAAAGATTGCACAACAATGACATCTGTAAGGTTTCTTTGGGAGAATATCATAAGTAGGTATGAATACCCCTAAGTTTAACGAGTGATAAAGTTAGTCATTTCTTAACAAAGTGTACATACTACTAAGTGAGTTTATGTTCGTGCCCCGGAATACTACACCTTATCACCCAAAGGGTAATGACACAATTGAGGCATTAAATAAAATGTTACGCACAAGATTTGTGATGTAGGTCGTAAGGGTTGGGATGATAGGGTATTAATAATACTATGGGATTATCAAACAACTTAAAAAATATTGAATAAGTATACACAATTACAATTGGTATTTGGTAAAGACACTGTTTTGTCCGTATAATTCATTGTACCATATTTGTGCATATCCCACACAAGTTTTTTGGATGATAAAGAATCATTGAATGCAAGAATCAAATTTTATGAAACTTGTTGAGAAGAAGATATTAATAGGGTGGAGCTAAGTGGTAGAGAAGACTAATCATTTTTTCTGGCATGATAAACACATTTAGGATAAGGTCTTGTGTAAGGGTCCACCAATACTACTCTACAACTTTAGGTATGGAAACCACTTGGAAAAGCTCCACATTAGATGGACAGGGCCATATAACATTAATGACATCATTAATGTCAGGAATCTAGAACAACAAACATGCTCTGATCCCACTTGTCAGGATGCGAAACCGGAAGCATACAATTGATTACCAAACTTCAAGCAACTTAAATATGTGGAAATAACCAGAATCAACAAGTAACTAGAATTCAGAATAACACAGCATATGAGAGACAATACACAACTTGTATTAACACTTTATACAGAAAAGAATACAATAAAGAAGATGCCACTTCTTCTCCACCACCTTACAGAGGTTTCCCACGCCTCAAGTGAACAGTACTTCTTCTCCCCAAAGCTCTCCCTCTCATAGGTCCCAACACCCAACTCAAATACAGAGTTGGTGTTCACCTCCCGTGCTCCACGCACAACACAAGTGCTCCACGCACTCCACAAGCACTCCACGTGCTCCACAAGTACTCAAAGTACTTCAAGTAGATCTCCCATGAACCTGCAATAACCTGCAATTCAACAGACCATACTTATGGAAGGAACTTCCTTACCTTCCTCTTGCTCTATCCGAGTACACACCTGTACTCCAAGTAGATCCTGCCTGATACTGCTCCCTGTTGTGTTGCTGTCTATATGACCTTGCACACCTGCAAATCAAACAACGGTTCTGCTCACCTGTGAACCTCGACCTTGCACACACATACACCTGCAGATCAACGATCTTACTTACCATGTAGATCTCCTATATAGGCCATGCAACTGTGACCAAGATCCTACACTCCTGAAGAACCCAGCTGGCTCTCCAATCCAGCACCAACACACCTGGTACTGTGGCACTAGGAGGAACGCACCATTGCTCTACCTCACACACAGAAGGAGCTTATAATTATGCTCTCTTACTCCCTAGCACACTTTTCCAATACAACCATGAGTCTATTATATAGATCTCATCCAAACAATAATTAGACATCTAATTACAATAATTAGATCCGCAGCTCTCAGTCTAAAAATAGATCTCTTCATGCAAACACTTGGTTCGTTAGCTAACTGTCCGTAATTAGCTCACAGTCGAACCACACAGGCGACCGACGTCGGTCCCTGTCTGCCTGGAGGTGACCGACGTCGGCTGATATATGACCGACATCAGTTGCTTCCCTTTGCTATCCTGCCGACGTCGGCTGATCAGACCGACCCCAACTTCTCTGCAACTCAGCAACCTTCAGCAACCTCCTCTCCTGTTTGCATCAGTGAAGCTTTTAGCTCCACAATCCTAACAATCTCCCACTTGGAGATAAACAGCTGCACTGTACCTATACCTGTACTCCATCTAATCTGTTTCCTAGTTTGTATCCCTCTTCAAGCTCCCACCTGAAGACAACACACCACACAACCTGTGATGTACCACCTGTCATCCGAGTACCCTGCCACATCCGAACCTACAACACCTGTAGTGAAGTCTTGACCCTGCATAGCAACACCTGCTGCCAGTCCCTCTCAGAAAACCTGAGAACCCACTTTCCCAAATTGGCTCCTAACTCTGACAACTCCCACTACATGGGAATACTCAGGTCTATACCAGACCTCATGTGATTTCAGACACTGTACCTATCCAGCCCTTAGTGTGCTCCGGTTCTGCATCCCAAACCTCGCCAACACCTGATTCACATCAGCTCCCACTCGAGACAAAATCAACCTGTGATCTCCATGCCTCCCATGTCAAAGAATTTCGCTGCTCCAAACTCCTCATGACATGACACTGAACTAATCTTACCCTTAGCTCAGCAAAACCCTATATGTACTAATCCTGCTAGCAAATATACCATCCACATATAGCAACAAAATGATGTCGTGACTCATCATCCCCCTGGTAAGACAAACCACAGTAGATACCCTGACATTGACTGAAGCCATGCTTCGTCCTCCACCTGTCAAAACCTGGTACCACTGTCCTGCAGCTCCTCAAGACCATATGCCTGGTCTTTCGTCTCACGTATCCGTTCTCTCTATTCTTCTACTAAGGCATCCATTCGTCTCTGTGCTTCCATCTAGCTGGCAAACCTACCAAAACTCCCGTCTGGTTCTGCATCATAATCCTGCCTAGCTCACACCTGTTTCCTGGATCCTTCCTGCTCTACAATCAGCAACAAGTATGAAGAAGAGGAACACGAATTTGAGGGCCTACTTACGCCTTCAGTCCTTCGTATGGGTGTTTGAGACTCCTTGACAGCTTGCTGTCCACCCAAAATTCGTTACAGTGACCGACCTCAGTCACTCCACAGTCTGCATCCGACCGACGTCGGTTCCATGCGTCTGTACCTGACTACCAGCCTGCCAGCGCTAGCGTCACTGATGCCGACATCGGTCCTCCTGATCGACATCAGTCTTACATATTGCCGACGTCGGTCCCATGACCAACGTCGGTCTTACTCTGCCCGACATCGCCAGCTTCGGTCTGCACATGACCGACATCAGCATCTGTCTGTTCGATGCCGGTTCCTCCTGACCGACATCGGTATCTGTGTTTACCTGTGAGTGATGACTTTTTTACCCGCGAGCTCCTTTGGATCAATCTCCATGTCCAAACTGCCCTGCTCAGATGTATCCAGCCTCATCCACTGAACTCTGTCCGCCATCTCCTCCAAGAACACCAAGGCTTTCCAGTTCTTAAGCCTGTCAAATATATCTGTCTTCCGCTTAAGAACATGCATCTCCTTCCTGCTCATGTGACCAAGCCTACGAAGCCACGTCTTCGCAACAGAAGAAGAATCAGTAATATAAACAAGTAGATAAAGTATACCTATTTTCTTACCACCAGCTAATTCAAGTGCTACCGCTGTGAGAGTTTTTGTGCATCTCTCATCACCCAATCTTTCTGAAGAAATTAGCCATATCTCCAAACCTGGGACCTGCATGACCTTCATCAACACCTGTGTGTTGGCTGCCTGCAATTTCAGCTTCACTTCCCCTTTGCCAATTCTTTGGCAAGGCTTACCAGCTCCTTTACCTGGGGCTGCATGGAAAGAGGCAACTGAATCTTTTATCCAAGATTCAACTTTATCCAAGAAACCTGCAAACACATCCTGTGCAACAACACCTGCTACATCTGTATCTTCAGTTTCTTCATGCTGATCTGTTACCAACCAACAATCTTCTTTTCCCTGCTCTTTCTTTCCATAGGACCATGAGTAACCGTCTGTGCTTTTCAACTCCTCCATTCTTAGCTTACTTTGATCTGCCGTTGCTCTACTCCCACTCAATCAGAAACCCCTGAGAGTGCCCTGTAACCAAAACACAACCTGCTCCCTGCAACCTTAGCTCTGATACCACTTGTCAGGAATCTAGAACAACAAACATGCTCTGATCCCACTTGTCAGGATGCGAAACCGGAAGCATACAATTGATTACCAAACTTCAAGCAACTTAAATATGCGGAAATAACCAGAATCAACAAGTAACTAGAATTCAGAATAACACAGCATATGAGAGACAATACACAACTTGTATTAACACTTTATACAGAAAAGAATACAATAAAGAAGATGCCACTTCTTCTCCACCACCTTACAGAGGTTTCCCACACCTCAAGTGAACAATACTTCTTCTCCCCAAAGCTCTCCCTCTCATAGGTCCCAACACCCAACTCAAATACAGAGTTGGTGTTCACCTCCCGTGCTCCACGCACAACACAAGTGCTCCACGCACTCCACAAGCACTCCACGTGCTCCACAAGTACTCAAAGTACTTCAAGTAGATCTCCCATGAACCTGCAATAACCTGCAATTCAACAAACCATACTTATGGAAGGAACTTCCTTGCCTTCCTCTTGCTCTATCCGAGTACACACCTATACTCCAAGTAGATCCTGCCTGATACTGCTCCCTGTTGTGTTGCTGTCTATATGACCTTGCACACCTGCAAATCAAACAACGGTTCTGCTCACCTGTGAACCTCGACCTTGCACACACATACACCTGCAGATCAATGATCTTACTTACCATGTAGATCTCCTATATAGGCCATGCAACTGTGACCAAGATCCTACACTCCTGAAGAACCCAGCTGGCTCTCCAATCCAGCACCAACACACCTGGTACTGTGGCACTAGGAGGAACGCACCATTGCTCTACCTCACACACAGAAGGAGCTTATAATTATGCTCTCTTACTCCCTAGCACACTTTTCCAATACAACCATGAGTCTATTATATATATCTCATCCAAACAATAATTAGACATCTAATTACAATAATTAGATCCGCAGCTCTCAGTCTAAAAATAGATCTCTTCATGCAAACACTTGGTTCGTTAGCTAACTGTCCTTAATTAGCTCGCAGTCGAACCACACAGGCGACCGACGTCGGTCCCTGTCTGCCTGGAGGTGACCGACGTCGGCCGATATATGACCGACGTCAGTTGCTTCCCTTTGCTATCCTGTCGACGTCGGTTGATCAGACCGACCCCAACTTCTCTGCAACTCAGCAACCTTCAGCAACCTCCTCTCCTGTTTGCATCAGTGAAGCTTTTAGCTCCACAATCCTAACAGTCTTGTGTAAGGGTCCACCAATACTACTCTACAACTTTAGGTATGGAAACCACTTGGAAAAGCTCCACATTAGATGGATAGGGCCATATAACATTAATGACATCATTGAATTTGGCATAAACAACTTGTGTACTTTATATTGTGAGATTCTCCTAAGGCATTTCAACGGGAGTAGTCTTAAGCTCTACCATACATAATCTATTAAGGATTACAACCAATAAGATCATTGGCCAAATGAAAATACAAAAAAAAAAAATTAGTCATTCATTTGGTTGTATGAATAATGAGGAGGCTTTTACCCCAAAGTGTAGTTGTGCATAAAAAAACTTTACGTGCATGTAGGAAAGGAATTCATACTAAAGTTTGAACCTACATCCACAATTAAAAGGGATAAGTAAGCCAAAGTAAAAAATATTGTGTGCAAGATTGTGGCACAAGGCACATAACACTAAAAACATGAAAGAAGGGTTCTTGTACATATGACTTAAAACAAGGTCTTTATTAGGGAAACAAAAGTATTTCATTAAATAAAGTAATGCCCAAAAGAACCATTCACATAATTAGTGTGGGGAAGCTTGAATAAAAAGAAAAGCTAGAAACACTGAGTAAAGGAAAGGAGAGTTAGGGACACACAATACTTGTGTATGTATGATACATGAGAACTATGAGGCATGGTTTTTATTGAAAGTACAAATACACACAAGGTTATGAACACACCAAAGGGGAATGGTGTAGGTCATGCCATGAGGGAAGGAACACAATAGATGATGCCATTATTATGGCATGACATGTGTAAGGTTACTAAATCGATAAATATGACCCTCTTGGTACTCATTTACCACTTCAAATTTGCAAAGATACGAGTGTATAAACCTTTGAATGATGGAATAAGTTGGAATAAAATAGCTGAGGCATGTGATGTCCACCTCATTTTTATGATAATTTGATCAACATTGGTGAATTATTCGTCACCACTACAAGTTCAAGTCACAAGTTGAGTGAATTAGGTTGCATAAGAGTGGATTTAGTCACAAAAAATAGAAGTTTCATGTCACAACTTCCAAACTAACATCAAAAGGGGTTGAAGCTCTAGATCGAAGTGGCATAAAAAAAAGGAAAACTACATTAGGTCATAAATGGTGAAGAGATTTTGTGGTATATAGTATACAAATGAAGGATAAGAAAACCATTAAGGAATTAAGAACATGTCACCAAAATAGAAGAATAAAATAAAGGTAAAAGGTATTAATACAATGGTATTTGAGGAAGAATTACTAGGTATTAGTGACACTAGCAAATCAATAAAGAAGAGGAAGGATGTTTCACCATTAACCCCACCTATGATGATATCAGGGGATTGTGGAATATGGAGAGGTCTTGACCTTGTGTGTAGGTTATTACATGACTTTAACCACATATAAATGAAAGTATGAAGATATGTGAAAGGTAAACAACTACATTGATTCCAAGAAAATAAGAGAGATGAACTCACCATTATAGATTCCTCCATAGAAAAAATTAAAAGAGATTGAGGTTATATAGCTATGGGAGTTTCCTTTTGTCAGAAACCCAAGCAAGATAATTAATTTATTTATCTTGCATGTGCATGATAGAAGGTTCTACTTTGCAGATCATAGAATTTTAATTTCATTTACATGCATCAACGAGGTAATGAAGATGAAAAAGATGGGATAAAACATGTGCCTCACCATGACCAATAAAATGGTGGATAAAGTGACCAAAGAACTAAATGCCAAAAGAGATGGGTATACTTGGATAATTGGTAAACTGGAATATTGGGCCACATGTATTATTGTGCATTTGATCAAATGGGATGCTGACCTTGGTGACTCGATGGAATTTAAAGTCTAAAAAAATATTATACATATCTCTACAAATTTGGAGAGGGAACATAAAGTATAATTTCACATGCTATATTGTGAAAGAAATCAATTTAATGGTGAAGGTAGTGTACCTCAAATTAAATGTGTTTAGGTGGAGAACAATGATAATATTGATGGTATTAGATGAAATCGTGATCCCTAATGGACCGCTAAAATCACATTTTGTATACCACATTTGGAACAATTCCCATGCAGAGATATATAAGGCCACACATGCCTTTCATAAGTAACCAAAAGTTACAAGGAAAATATGGATTAGTGATATGAGACATTAAAGGCGATGATATAGTGGTAATTGAGGAAGAATTATGAAGTATTAGTGACACTAGAAAATCAATGACGAAGATGAAGGATGTTGCACCATTAACTCCACTTATGATGATATCAGGGGATTATGGAATATGGAGAGGTTTTGACTTTGTGTGTAGGTTATTACACAAATTTAACCACATATAAATAAAAGTATGAAGATATGTGAAAGGCAAAAAACTACATTGATTTTGAAAAACTTAGAGAGATGAACTCACCATTATATATGCCTCTATAAAAAAATTAAAAGAGAATGGGGTTATATAGCTATGGGAGTTTCCTTTCTTCAAAAACCCAAACAAGTTAGTTAAGTTCCTTATCTTGCGTGTGCATGGAAAAAGATTCTAATCCATGGGCCAAATAATTTTAATTTCATTTACACACATCAACAAGGTAATGAGGATGGATAATATGGGAGAAAACATGTGCCTCACCATGACCAATAAAATGGTGGATGAAGTGGCCAAAGAACTAAAATTCAAAAGAGATAGATATACTTGGATAATTGATAAACTGGAGTATTGGGACACATGCATCATCATGCATCTAATCAAATGGGAAGCTAACCTTGGTAGCTTGATGGAATTTAAAGTCTAAATAAATATCATACATTTCTCTCCAGATTTGGAGAGGGAACATAAAGTAAAATTTTACATGCTACATTGTGGAAAAAATCAATCTAACCGTGAAGGTGGTGTACCAAAAATTAAATGTGTTTAGGTGGGGAATAATGATAATATCTATAGTATTAGATGAAATCAAGAATCTTTATGGACCGCTAAAGGCACATTTTTTATACCACATTTGGAATGATTCCCATGCATGGAGATATAAGGCCACACATGCCTTGCACAAGTAACCCAAAGTTACAAGGAAAATATGGACTGGTGATACAAGATACTAAAGGAAGCCATTGGAGATGAATAACACAATCCAAAGAACATGCTTGAGGCTTAAAAAGGATTTGGAGAGTTTTTGTGATGATACATCACATGCTTATAAATGTGCATAAGAATTAAAAGGATAGGATGACTCGGTGGCTTAAGTTTCTATACAGGATAATGACTAAGTATTGAAATTGGTCCTTAATTAGATTCAAGATATTTTTCATGCGAAAGTGGAGGCCACACAAGTTGATAAAGATAACCTTGTTATGATGTTTTAATTCAAATACCCTATGAAGGATATTGATTTTGAATATGAAGACACAAGGGATGATAAGGTGGTAATAAGGCTCATGTTGGTAGAAATAATTAAGGAAATTAATATTAACCTATGCATTTAAACATACCAAGAGGAATCCAAGAAATAACCCATGAATGGGATAGGTAGGAAAGGGTGGAGGATAGAAAAAACTAGAAATTGAAAAAACATAAGGCCCTCTTTAGGGTGAAGAGGAAAAGAGATATCATAGAGGAGGAACAAGAAGATCCAAAATACTGAAGAAAATATTTATAAACATAAGTGACACACAAATGGGAAGAACCCCTTGGTGAAGAAGAAAAAGTTAATCTATAAATTGAAGTACGTAATGGAGTGGTGAAAATGTTAATGGATCCCAATATAAATAAGGAGTCATACAAGTACATGGGAAATATGATACTACTATAGATATGGGGACCCAGGGAGAAACACAACTTGAACATAAGGCCAAAGTGGACATACCAATAACCAAAAAAACATGAAATACATGATTCATGCATGAGAAATAGGTGTTGGATAAAAATAAGTGGAAAAAGAGATAAGGAAAGAGTCTCCTATGAAGGAATTAACACCTCTGACTGATACATTCAAGCATACCTTGCCACCAGTTCAAATCACTCCTATACAAGTTAAGGGATCAAAAAAGGCAAATTCCCCATGGAGTATGGTAGTGGGGATTAAGGGGACAAACAATTGAAGTGTGACACAAATAATTATCCCATGAAGTTGAAACATGATATAAATAAGCAAGTGAAGAGGATGTGTGTGATGAGGAGCCTCATAAGGAAAATATAAATAACAAGGAGGATCAAGATAATAATGAAAAGAAAAATCAGGAGAAGGTTTAGGAGGAAGAAGAAAAACCAGGAAAAGGTTTAGGAGGAACAATTCCATGAAGAAGAGAAGCACGAGGAAGAGGCCCAAGAGGAGGAAACACACGATGAAGAAATAAACCAAACACATAAATAATATGAGGAGGATCTCAATTGTCAAAGTTCACCCATCGAGCTTCTTTTTGAGGAATTCGAAGAATATGAGCACTTCACATAGAACATTATAGAGGATGAATAATTTATAGAGAAATAAGAAATGGGAGGGAGTGATATGCAAGGGGATGATCAATCATATGAGTTGGATGTCTTTATGAGGAAAATGCTTTAGTAACCTATCGAAGGAACCTCTAATGGATGTTTGAGTACCACTTAGAGGATGTGATTTTTGAAGTGCCTTCCAAGTGCCTCAACCCATAAAAGCCTTCAGTGGAAGATGCAGGGACAAGTGTGGTGGCCATTGACCCAAAATATTTAATGGAATAACATTATGGGTTAAAATTTATTTTTGTGTTAACAGAGGTAGAGTGCAGGATTTTTTTTAACATCGTGGATGTAGATTCACTCAAGCACAAAACAAAAACCAAATAGAATGAGCTTCTTTTGGAAAAATATCAAATTACAATGTTGAAGGCAAGGATAAACAATATGTGCACAATAATAATAAGAAGAGAGGCTAATGTTTCTCATAAATACATTTATAGATCATCTGGGGACCATCAACTGTCTTAGTCTATCTATTGGAAAGTTATTGCGCAAAGGAAACATAAAGGAGAGATCTACCCTATAAGAGGTAAAAAAAGATATGATAGAAAAAGAATAGGAAATTGAGAAGAGTATTGAAGCCTTTAGAATATTGGATAACACTTTGTAGGAGAAGGAAAAGATGGCTAAGTTGGTATTCCAGACGTTCACACAAATAACATCTATAATTATAGCTAGAATGCGACAATAAGAGAGCCAAAAAAAAGATATTGAGGCCAAGGTGTACATGTTAAAGGATAAAGATGAGAGAAAAAGGACAATCAGTGAGGTAGAGGAAAGAAAGGAGGGAAATGAAAAGCAACACAAATATCTAACCAAGACCTTTAAGGTATTTCAATTAAAATTCAACAATGAAGAAGAATTGCATGTGAAGTATGTAATGGCTACCTTTGAGAATTCCATGAAGTAAAAGAGAATGAAAAAGAGAGTGCCAAAGACATGGCATAAATAGAGGCTTTAATTGGTGAGAATATAAATAAAATTATGTGTATTGAGATTGAAATTCAACGCTAAAATATCTTTAATGAAGAACCATGTCAGCAAACAAGGGTTTGTGGTTTTGGATGTACAAGTGGACAACACCAACTTGTCCATCAAGCCCAAGTTTTTAGAGGTACAAGTGGACACCATTAAATTGTATAAGAATAGACATTCTAGTTAGTATAGTTAGATGTTGACCCCAAATTTTTGTTAAGAATGATCTTGTTCAAGGAAATATACGCGTAAGAAAATGAGGCAAAACAAGTCTCCATTTTTAATAACTACAGTTGTGTGCAAGTATAATGACACAAAGGAATATCTATGGAAGTTGAAAGATTTTGGTTAGGCAAGGGCACACACAAGAAGGAAGATATATGCAAAAGGAATGTCAGTGAATAAGTGTCATGCATGTAACCTATGGGGAAGATTGCTGTTACATGACAATTAAAAATTCATGGATCATAGAGAGAATCATTGTGAAAGGCAAGGTGTCTGTAAATCATAGATCATGGATCACTCAAAGGAATTGATAGGATTATACCAAACTACTTGTAAGGTTTTAGAATTTGATTATGGAGCAAGGCAATGGTTTTGTATATATATCCACCTTGCTATTGTAATAGGGGATGTTATTATGATGATGATTATTATTATTATAATTATTATTAGAGGCTAAATAATTTTGGAGAGCCGCCATTGGTATAACTTTCATGTAATATGGAGAATTATGGATATTGACATATGTTATGCCTTAATATGAATAAATATGATGTTTCAATGGGGAATATTATGTATTCTTGAATAGTGTTAAATCCATGCAATAATTTTGTTTGTGTTGGGATTGCATAGCCTTTCATTTTCCTTACAACTTTACTTTTTGTCATCTAGGGTCAATAATCATTTTATCAATCAATACAAAAAACTCAAGAACCTTCATATCATTTATTTTATTTTCCTTTAAAAAACTATATCTTTAGGTTTATTGTCACTTTTTTATTAATGGTAAAGTGGGGCTTTAAATAAGGACCCTACCCTTTAAAAAATTCATGTAGGCTTGGTATATAAACTAGAAAACAAACATATACCTACTAAAGAATAAACTAGAGATACCATAACTAAAAAAATAACACAACCACAACTAGATCACATCAAAAAAAATAATTGTTCAAAACTAACATCCTTGGCATCTCTACTCATCATACATCTTCGCCCAATTCTCCATGAGATTATTAAAATTGGATTCCGTATCCTATGGAAGCTGAAATTGTTTGTTTGCAATTAAGCCTTTCCTCTTTTTATTTTGATTCCCATCATTATTATCTTCATTTTTCATTCTAACCACAATCGTGAGGTATTCCATACTTTGATGAACGTAGTTCTACATGGATACTCAACTAAAATCCACAAGTAAAAGAAGAATTTATTTTAAATTTTCATTCTCTTTTTCCATATTGTCCACTTTCTCTTTCAAGCTCTGGAACTGCATATGCATCTCCATTAAATATTCCTTAGTACAAAAAACCCCATCATTTTGACTCATTTTGTGTAAAGTCTCCTTAATACGGGAATGGTCCTTCAGAAACCATCATAAAAATGCTTTATGAAGGTCTACTTCTTCTTCAGTCTGTGTAAGCTTATCCCAATTCTTGATATCTTCAGCCAAGTTTTCCAAAACCTGTAGTAATTTCACACTGTATTTGGATAAAACTTTATGCTTGTTATCATTATCATGACCTACACATCTTTATTTAAGCACTTTTAGGCTCTCTACAACTTATTAAGTTTTGTTTTCATAGTACCCCAAGGTTGCAAGGTCTGTGTCACACATTACTGTCTCCATACTAGGGGTGTTTAGCATTTCACCTTCTCCAAGCTTCCCAATCTCGTCATTATCCACCAAACTATCTTGCACTTCGTCTTGCTCAATTTCTATTGGCTGAAAACTATGAACAACCTTCCTATTTTTTATTCTAAGATTTATATTCAACTTGAAAACCCTAGATTTACCCTTTCTCATAGAATGAACATATGACTCAGGATTAAAGACATTAAATAACTTGTAAATGAGAAAAATAACAACCTAGTGTAGAGGAACTTTCTTCTTACCCCTTTGAAATTCTAAAATAGAATTCTCCATGGAATGCAAAATGTAAAATGGATGGCTCAAAGGAATTTGATGCCTAAAGTAATTCAAAATGGGGAAGTGATAGAAGTGCACTACCATTAATACACCTTTTAAAGTGATATACCTCATCACCTATTTAGTTACCACATCATATGGAAGAGGGAAATCCTCATGCAAATAGCCCCCTTGATATTCAAATAAGTTGCTCATCTTTCACTAAGAATTTGGCCACATCCTCCACATAATATTTACTAGATTTTATAAGCTTCTTATAGCATTGACTACTTACTTGTATCTCATACATAGGGATAAAGGGTGTGATCTTTCTACAAACTAGATTAATTGTTGAAGTGCATTAGTGTTGATTTTCAAACTATCTAAGAAAATAGGTATGACTGAGGTAGGCCCCTCATGGCATTCCCATTCTTTAATGCTCATACAAAGTCTCGTAGAATGGAAAAGGGTTTGGTGTGAAGAGACATAATTATGGAAGCATTGTGCATTGAATTGGCATGTTGAGAGAGGTTCAAGGCAAACAAGCATGATAAATATATTTACAAAATTTCAAATTGATTTGACATCATCTTTTAATATTAAACTAGTTTGCTAGTCTCAAATCTGTTACATGAATTGAACCAATTTAATACTAGTATGATCATTATCAAATCAGTTTGATAGTGGCCATTTTATACACATCATCGTATCTCTATGATTTTTTGGGTTTTTTTTGCATTGCTTATGGACTTTTTTCCATTAATTTTAGGCACTGCCATTACACTGGTAAGTTAAAAATCAATTATTTATCTACAAACCTCCTTTGTTAGAATTTGAAGCATTTTAGTCTTATTTTTAACACAAGTCAAATATTTATTTACTCATATTTAACTATATTTTGATTATATTTGGCATGTGCCACCTATTTTATGTTTTAGTGTAGTTTGTTTACCCTAAATCCATTTTACCATAAATATGTAATTATTCTAGGTAAATTTGGAATCCATTCCATTCATATTTCAGTTATATTCTATGTAGTGATGTTGTTTCATAGGTTAATATGTATCATAGATACAAGAATTGAGCATAATAGATATCCGTTCAAGAGTTTTCAATTATTTATGAAGTTATGTGAATGAGTGATCATGAACGCTTGGTATGTTGAATGCATTTCTCCTACATGTGTACTTAATATTGATATCAATCCAAAACATCCTAATACCTTGTATACATTATCATATTTAAACTCAGGTTTTGTTAAACTGCACATCTCCTTGAAATAAATCCCTATGACATTGACAATCCCAAACCTGCTAGGAGAATAGATTACTCTCTTGTTAATAAGGTATTTATTTAAATTTAAACAAGGGAATATCTTAAGTTTGGTTATGATTTGATACAAAGTTCATGTGTTAGGTTAGATTACATTTATACATACTCGACATATTCTTCAATTGGGGAATCAATTGGAACATATTTTCAAATGTTTTTAATTAAATAAAAAAATTGTCGAAATTATTTTTATTAAATATATTCATTGAGAAGACAAGATCTTTGAATTATTAAAATTAAAATGTTTGAGTGTCTTATTACTTTATCCTCAAAATTATTATATAAAATATTATGAATCGTCTACCACTAATATCTCTCGTATTTATTTATAAATTGAAACGAAAACTACTATTAAAACACCTTTCCTATTTATTTATAATTTAAAACTAAAATATATTTAATAAAAAAATATGATCATTTTTGAAATAAAATTTAAAATGATTTCCCATCACGTTTCTTTAATTTACTCATATTAATCTTCCTTTTTCACATGGATTTCCTTTAAAATCTATTAACAATGCCCAACCTCATTAATAATCATAGATCAGACAAATTTATGTTGGTTACACAAAATAACATAGAAGTTGATAAGACTTAGAATAATATTTAGATAATAATGCAATATGGAGTTCATATGCCCTTTACATCTATGACTCCATAACTTTAAGACAGATAAATTAACATTTATCAAGGGATGTATGTGATCGAGATTGCAATTGACATTTATTAAAGGAATTTGTTTGTGTTTTTAGGTAGTATGTGAAAGCGTGAAACTCCTTGTTTCTTTACACATGATTCACAAAGGGTTTATGTAAACATGAGGATTGGTTTTATGAACAAAAGGCCCTCACTCTTGAGAAATTTTTGAAAGATTACTTGGCTTTAAGGTGCTTCAGACTTGCCTACGACATGTTCCTTGTGATTGATCATTAAATTCAAAAGAATAGGTAAGGCCCTTTGAATATGCAGATGTGTATAGTAAGCTTGCTTAACAAATGCTAGATATGAAATAATCTTGGACCTATTAAGTATTTATATGGGAATCTTTAGTTTATCATGTCACCAACATGCATAACATATTCATTGATCCCTAAGGAGGATTTAAACTTGAAAAGTGTGCATTGTTTAGCACGAGATGAGTCCAAAATTCCATAACAGTTTGAGTCTGACAGATTTGTCCTAATATTATTGATTTGATGATCTAGAGATAGTCTGGATGTGATTTTGAATAGTCTAGACATAGACTAGGGAATTCTTGTAGGTGGTTGATAGAAAATCGGGAAGGTTAGACCTGTGAAAATCATATAGATGCAAGAGAAGGGAAAATTCATATGTATTCACAAAAATCATGTGAGATAGAGATAGGTCAAAACTAAAATTTCTAAGTATCTAATACCATATTTTAGTGTCTACAAATATCCCACTTTTATTCTAGTATTGAAATGAAATATAATATTAGAGGAAAAAAGACAAAGACATGTATTTGAGTGTGTAAACATATTTTATCTTTGGGAGGAGGCTCTCAATGTGTAACTTACTATATGAAACCTAAAATGAATATGTGAAAGTTAATGTCCATGTAAAAAATCTCAAATCTAAAATAAAATTTAAACTTTTGAAACTTAAAGAGCAATGAAGGAATACACCTATAAGTGGGTGAATCATGTTGCCCTATGACGTGTCACTGAAGATGATGCTTTCTTGTTGAAGCATTGGAGGGTTGTGTTTCTTTGTTAAATTACTTGTATAATTGGAGTGATTATGCCCCACTTTATGTACTAACGTAAGGCCGTGGGTTTGGAATAAAAATGCCTCAACCTTCATTGAAAATAAAGTAGTGACCATATTGTTAAGGGCACAAAATCTCAACTATGCTACCCATGTAACTTATCTTGAACCTCAAGATGAAATATGGGAGCCACACAATGGACTCATGGATCAATGCCTAGGAAATTCAAATTATTGAACTTCAACATTACTCATTGAATCAAATCAGCTATTGTAAATAAACTTATAGATTCAAATTTCTCACTTCTAAGTACCATCAATACCACAATAGAAAATTATAATACTATGTATGTTTATGAAAAAGATCACAAAATAAGTATATTCTCATTCCTCACTACTCCTTAGGCATTGTCCACTTGTGTATCTTATATCTCAGATGATGTGAACTAATACTTAACTGAACTATCAACATTCACTATATTTTATATGATTAATGATATGTTATGTTCATTAACAAATACCCACCTCAAATTAAACATTATAAAATATGTGAACGGAATTAAAAGATATTTTCAATTTTGTTATGTTGTTAATATAAATATTTCATGTGATTAATTAAAAATGTTGAACTTAATTACATTTAATTGTTATCCTTTTATTTGTATTATTTAGTTAATTATTACTAATTATGGCAAGTCTTTATAATTCTGAGTCCTCAATAATATTTGTATTATATAAAATCTTAAGAATATATATATTCTATGTATTAAGTAAACCCTTTAAAATTTATTGTGTATATATGATTATATGTTACAAATATTTATATTAGTGTATTGAGGTCATTTTATACAATGTATCTTCATGTTTAGTTTATGAAGAACATAAAGATGAGACGTGATGGTGGGATCTAAGTGTTTTTGCTGTGTTCATTCAAATTTAATATCTTTAAACTTCTAAAGACCGATTACTTTTACATTTTTATATCGAACTAGAAGTTATAAAGATGGTACCCAATTTTAAACCAAAGTCTTGAGTTCACTTTATTAAAAACATTACCAATTCATCTAAACATCTTTAGAAAATCAAAATAAAAAATAAAACTTATTAAAGTTGATATTAGAATCGTCCAAGAAAAATTAAAACATGGTAGAGGTTGCAACTTATCTAAAATTGGCTTTAAAAGGATTGCATTGGAAGTGTGTTACCCATGGAATCATTAAAGACGCATCAGTCCAACATAATATCTGAAATTCTAAATTGCCTCACTAATTTAAATGCAAGGAATTATTTCCCTCATATTCCTTTACACCATTAATTTATTAAAGTTAATATGAAAATTAACTTTGTAGCATAGAATAAAAGAAGATAACTTACATGGTATGAAAATTAAAGTTAAAAGTTTTTATTAAAGGGAATGTATATAGAGCTGAGTTTTATTGAAAGATATTAAGATAAGTATTTATTGCAAAGGAATAAGGGAGTTTATTATAAGAAAATTTCCTTTTTTATATATATTATTTTAATAATATATAAATAATTTAAAGTTAAAATTGAATATTTAATAGTAAGTAAAGAAGTATGGCGTGAAAGGATGTTGCAACAAATAAAAATGTACATAATTAAATATAGTATGGATAAATAATAGATTTTTAATAGATAAATAAACTAATAGATTTTTAATAAAGTATGAATAAAATAATATATTTTTAATATAGTATTTAAATAAAATGTAGTTTGTTTATGGATGGTTGATTATTCATTTCCTTTCATCTTCTTTTTCTATATATTATATTGTAGCTCATTTAGGTAAATATTTGATTTCTTGAACCTTTTAAAGTTTAGATTTAAACATATCTTAATTTGTTATGTAATATTATTCCAAGTTTTTTTATTGAAATAGAATGTATTTTATTTATAATTTTTACATTTTTGTTATTAGATAAAAATGTAATTAGATAAGGTAAATCATTTTTGACCAGAACTATAAATCGATATTTGAGTAGAATAAGGAGTTTTATCCTCGCAATAAGAAAGAACATTGAATAATCAAGCATAATGACGAAAAATAGGATATACAAAATAGCTCCCCAAGACAACAAACTGCATTTAAGATGGAGCAACTACAAGAAACATAACTTCTGATAAAAGATAGAAAAGTCAATGAAAAATACATCCACAAATCTTCTACTAGTCCTTAGTAGGAAGAACAAAGACAAATAGAATAAAAAATGGAAAGCAAAACAAAATATTCTTGAGCAAAACTGACAAAATATAATTTCTACAATTGATAAAAGCTACCATAGCTATTTTTTTATACCCACTGGCTCTTTTCTTACTAGCGTAATTCCATGTCCATATTCAAATTACATCTTGTCTCTTGTAGTATATATCTTTATTTTGTGTTCACTTTCTTTCTTTCATAGTGATATCTATGTGTTTCAAAAGATAGGGGATCAACTTACTTCATTTTGGTACTTCACCATTTTTATTTTCATGTATCTTTCTAACTCTTTAACTTTACAATATTTCTCTTCATGTAATTTTTTAAAGAAGAATAGTGTACTAGATTAAGAATTAAAAAAAACTGACTCTATAGGTTGAGAATAATTCCATACTAAGTAAAGATCTTATGTTATGTTTGAAATACAGTCTACATATATCAAACATTTCAACACATCAATAATAACTATATTGAACATGTTTTGTATTAAATGCCCAAAATGGTATAAAAGAATCATGGACTCCCTAATAATTATTTTTAATGTCCTCACAATATATAGATGGGCATTTTTACTATTAATACATTAATTGGGGTTCTCAAACTACTCGTTTAATACTACATACACATTGTTCTTGGTAAACCACTTCTAGGTGAATACATTATCATATTTAAACTCAGGTTTTGGTAAACCACACATCTCGTTGAAATAAATACCTGTGGCATTGACAATCCAAACTCTCTAAGAGAATAGATTACTCTCTTGTTAATAATTCATTTATTACACACTCCCTAATTAAATTTGGATAAGGGAATACCTTGAGTATGGTTGCAACTTGATACAAGATTCATGCTTTGGTTAAATTACATTTTCCATAGACTCAACATGTTCTTTAATTGAGAGATTATTTAGGACATATTCTCAAATATTTTTGATTGCATAACTTTAATACATAAATTAACATTTATCAAGCAATGTATATGATCAAAATTGTAATTTAAATGATAAGTGATTTTAAAAGGAATATGTTTGTGTTTTAGGTGATATGTGAATGTGTGAACCTCCTTGTTCATCCACACGTGATTTATAAAGGGTCTGTGAATATTCCAACATATAAAAATTAGGACTACTTTAATGAAAAAAATGTTCTTAGTATGAATAAATTTTTGAAAGTAATGCGTTTAAAAATCAAGATCACACTTCAAGTTCATATCATAAACAAGTCGAAAGTGACTAAGGAGCCAACTTTGGATCTCCGTAACTTTTGATGCACTTTGTTGGATGACTTGAAACTTGGGGCATATAAAATTGGAATAAATGTGAAAAAAACTATATGATCATTTTACCCTATAATATCCACACATGGTAATGGTGATGTTAGCATAGTGCCTACTTAGAAATTGTGCCACTAGACCCAAGATGACTAGATGAACACAATGAAGAATAAGATGGATCCCTTGCATTTCCACACTTGTTTCAATAAAGTTTGACACCCCATAGGGTTTCTAAAATTATAGATTTGATCTTTTATAAATTATTTAAATACACTTTAATCAAGATTAAAGTGTTTGACAAGCTTTGCACTCTACATGATCTTCATCTTTTATCATTGGATTCTTCTCTCAATCATGAACATTGTTTAATCATTAAAATTTTTGTATGTAGGCCAAAAATGGCCAACATCTTTGGAAACATGTTTGGTCAGCATGCCTACTATGCTCTAACTCAGACCATGTACATGACCCTTGGACTTATAACAGATAACACATCTGTTTCATGATTGCAAAAAACCTCTTGATTTGCAAAGACAATGGACTCCACCAAATAGGGAAAGAAACAAAAGAAAGTAGAGAAATTATCCTATCAAATAAATTGTGCAAATAAATCACTTATCTAGGATAAAATATAAACTATTAACTCAATTAACCATGACAAAACATGATCAACCTAGATCAAAAAGGAAATTCATGAATTTGCTTTTTTTAAGAGAAGGCATAAGTTGTAAAGTAGGGGGTTTATTTAACATAACCTTTTAAGAGGCACTCTTTTTTCCAATTATTTCTCCTAATATCTCCTAAAATGAGTACTCGATTATAAACTAGTCACCAACAAATGTATAATCATCTTACACTTCTAGATCCTTTTCAAGCTGTTTGTCAACTACAACCTTGTCAAGTGACATGTCATCTATGCATTGTCCTTGAATGACCTTATCCTTTTGATCAATTAATTAAAGTTCATCTAGCTCTTCAATAAGCTCTAAATAGTTAACCCAAGCTACATAATGATCTTGAATAGGTATTTATTGATCAAATTTTTGAGTATCATGCACTCCACTAGGTAACATGCCCTTACAAAGCTCTTCAATCTCTTGTAAAGATTCAAGGTATAACTGCCATTCATATTTTTGTTCTTCACTTTGATCAATCATAATAGGGTCATTTTGAATGGCACTTTCATCTTTCTTAATTTGATATATCTCAAGGTCATTTGTGACATTACCTTACATCAATTCCTCATGGAGCTATTTCATATCAAGATTTGCCTCTTCCTGCATACCTAAGATAACTCATTCAATATCATATACAACCTTTATTTTCAAATTGTACCTCAAGTGAAGTATCAATGAATAAATCTTCATCATACACACTTAAAGCATCCTCTTCACATTTCCAAACATCTTAACTTGTAGCTACAACCTCTTTCTCTATTTCCCATAGAATAGGCTCCTCTTTTTAGTAGTATGGGGGCACAACCTATGGTCTCTCATCTATTTTAGGTTTGATTAGTGATCATGCTTTATGTCAACTCTTTCAGTATGTATAATTTTTTTCAAAAAGTTTATATCATATGTTTATAGATTTATCGTTCGACTACAAATTATAAATAATTTAGATTTAGTTGGTAAAATTTTAGTTTTTAGACATATTATTAATAAGTTTTTAAAAATAAACACAATTATTATTTTTTAATAGGTTACAACTTTATAATTGTAGATTTATAGTAGTATGGGGGCACAACCTATGGTCTCTTAAAGGAAACTCAAGGAGCTATATGGGGCATCTCTTTGTTCAAAGTCAGTGTATTATATCTTTCATTATTTTTATGTTACTATGCTTTCACTTGATACTGGTTTCCCTTATTTTTATTATTGGAACGTAAACATGATAAAATTAAAGATTGATTTAGATTATACAAAATATAAAAATAAACACGAATGTAAATGTAAAGGGAAAAATCGATTTTAATGACAATTGTACTTATTATAAATAGAAAAAACATAAGGCAATAAGATACTTAGTATTTTATTGTATTATGTAGGTCTAAGACTAAATGTAGGTATCATAAAGGGCAAGCAACTAGATCAAGATTTGTTCAGATCAAGAACTATCTTTAGAAATAATTAAGTGTATTGATTCACCATTGATCTACATTTGTGAATGAAATGATATTTTTAATTCATATAATTTCTTGTTGGGAGAAGTAGATATTTTTTTAGTGCCAACCATATCATTGGGTTTATAATCTATTATCTACTTACCTTTTTATAGTGCTAGATAACTTGTACCCACTTCTCGAGTTGGGCAAGTAGAGAGCTCATAGTGTGACACTCTTCATTGGATTGAATATTGAAGTTATGAATTAAGCACCACTTTTGAATCTTGGACTACTTGTTCTAATCATTTGAAAATTATTTTCCACTCTCTAGTATGATGTTTCAATCAATAAACATACAAATATAATGCATTCAATGTAATTATTCATATAATAAATGTCCTCATATGGAAAGTAATTGATTGGTTTCAGGGAATCACATAGCTTGGTGATCCTCATATTTACTATCCATTTTTAGTACTATGGTGGTTTTACTTACTTCTCTTTTTCTGGGGGATCTTCAATTGTGTATTACATCATTTCTAATAGGCTCATATTTTTTCATATGTGCTAAATATTTATGTTTCAAATTTAACTCCAAATAATTTTGATCACTATGTTTTATATTTTATGCTAACACTCAAGTATCCACTTGTAGCTCCTAGCATTGTTAAACCGCAACAAAATACCACCATTAAGGTATTGGATGGAGTGATTAAGGATGAAGAGAGATGAGGAGGGATTGATTAGAGATGAAGGAGTCATTAGAGATGAGGAAGGATGGTGAGGGTCAATGGAGTGGTTCGGGAGGATGAGGGATGTTGAAGGTTAATGAGGGAATGATTAGGGGAAATGAGGGATGAGGAAGGAGTGATTAGAGATGATAAGGAATGATGAAGAAATGATTAGGGATGATGATGGATGGTGAGGTTCAATGAGGGAGTGATTAGGGATGATGATGGAGTGATTATAAATGATAAGGAATTGTGAAGGTCAATAAGGGAGTGGTTAGGGATGATGTGAGGTGAGGAAGGAGTGATTACAGATGATGAGGGATGATGAAATAGTGATTAGGGACAATGAGGGAATGATTAGGGATGGTGAGAACAATGAGGTAATGATTAGGAATGATGAGTGAATGATTAAAAATGATGAGGGATGGTGAGGGTCAATGAATAAGTGATTATGGATGATGAGGGATAATGAGGGTCAATAAGGGAGTAATCAAGGATGATGAGGGTGTGATTAGAGATGATGAAGGAAAATGAGGGTAAATGAAAGAGTGATTAGGGACAATGAAGAATGAGGAGAGAGTGATTAGGGGTGATGAGGTATGAGTAGGAAGTGATCAGGGATAAGGGAGGGATGATGAACAAGTGAAATGAAAATAAAGAGGATGTTTGATGTGTGTAGGTCATAAATGTGACCGATGTTACCCAAATTACACCACTTTGGATTAAAATCAAAGTGAGTGGTTTTCAAAATTCAATTTTGACAAACCTAAGACTCTTATAAATGCCTTAAAATAATATGGAAGGCATAAAAACCTAAAAATGACTATATGTTTACCAAAAATGGACATCAATTATAAAAGTTATGCCCTTAAATCCTTATGTTCAATACTTAGACCCTAAAAATGTCTAAGTAATGGCTATATTGGATTTTGCAAAGTTATTTTCCATGTCATAAGGTGTATAATTGTGAGACCATCTCTAACAGATGAAAAGTGACCCTAATTTATTATATTTACTAAAATATATTTAAAGTATAAGGAAATAAATGTAATTATATATTTGTAAACTTATACACATTCAGATTTTTTTGTGAAAAATAATAGGAATGTGTACATCTTGACTTCATGTACATGTTCAGATGTTTTTACATGCAAAACAATAGGAATACCTATGCATTCCTCATAATGCATACACATTCTTCATAATGTGTACGTGATATTAGGAATGTGTACGTGTTATTGGGAATGTGTACGCATTATTGGTAACACATACGCATTCCTAGGTTTGGCAGTTCCAAGCCTGAATTCAAATAACATGTACACGTTATGACCATAATGTGTATGTGTTATTACCATAATGCGTATATGATATTGTAATAACGCATATGTGATATTATCATAATGCATACATGTTAATGTAAATATCCACAAAATTATCCCCCAAATCCATGCACATACCCTAAAAGTTGAAATTAAATTAATAACATGTCTATGAAATTCTCAATGAATCACTCAAAACCCTAAGAACTTTGTTAGTTTGATCCAAGGTATGACCACCATGTATCTCATTATGACTAGGCATGAGATGCATAGTAAATAATAAATAGAAAAATGAACCATGTGATTTTGTGAGTCTAAACCAAACTGAAGGTGACACATGTCATAATTGAATAAGGATCTCAATAAAAGTCAAAAGGTGATGGATCTAAAAGAGAATATTACATGAAATTAAATATTTCATTGTCCCAAAATGAATCAAATTAAAAAAATAAGTTCATAAACCTCAGAGCCTGTAATGTTTCCACATGGAGCATCAAGATCCTTTATGGACACTAGGCTAAATTAGACACCTGAAATCATGCTTAAAATTCAAAAAAATTCATAGCATGATGCACTGAGTAGGATTATTATATAGAAACCTTTTCCAAATTCACATTGAAATTGATAAGTAGAGATCAATAATCCACGAATACAAGGTTACAGGGGACCTCTATTTTAGAAAATTTTACAATGATTATTGAACATAACCAAATTCATAGGAAAGGTCCAAGCTCACACATCGAATGATAAGGATGATCATAACATGTAGAAGGATAACTTATGAGTTGATAATTGTATTTCACATTAATCTTGAATTGCATAGAATAATGACCACTAAAATTATACAATAATGCCATGCAATGATAAGGATTGGGAACTTTGTGTGATTCATAGTAATCTCAAGTAGTCTCTCAATTGTATCTAAAAACGATGACCAATTTTAATTTATTAGATATTGATCATGAAGACATCAATATAAAGTTGGAAAGAAAAAGGTGGGAATTAAATAAATTGCATGCATCACGGTTATTCTAAACTTAGAATGCTTTAGGAAAACAATATCTCATATATGTGCTCAACTTTATTATTTTGATCTTCCTTGATTTATTAGTTGTGATTGTGATATACATAACAAAGGGGCCAAAATAAAAAAAATGGTAGAAATAAAGTAGGTTCAATGTTCAAAACCCAACAACATTACTTGTGTATTAGCCCTTTCCTTTCTAGTTTTAAGCTTGAATAATGGCAAGAAGTAAGCAATGTGTAGGTGATCATTGATTATTTAGCTCCTCCAATGGGTGGTCATATTCAAAGTGATAGATAGATTATGTGTCTAATTGGGGTTAAAGGGGGGCAAACTTTGAACTATCCTTTAGGTAAATGATGATTATGGATAAGTCATTCCTAGCTGAGAAAAGCCTTTTTGTTGGAAGCTTGTGCATATAGACTGATCGATGGTATCACCGATTAGATAAAATATATATATTTTTAATTGTTCAGACAATAACTATAGATTTTAATACTAATTTTTTTTGAATATTTATTTACCCTTATTGTCAAAATATTATCCTATTTTTTGATATGGTATCAAAGCATTGTTGTTGATTGAGCTTTCACATTTGTGGAGGTTGTATTCATCCATTTGGTTTCATTAGAATACACTCTCTTTTTTTCCCTTTTAATTTATTTTTCAAATTTTATGGTTTATTGATTTTTTTTTGTATTATTTAATACTTGAGAGTGGTGTGTTGATGGGTCATTTTGGAAATATTTCACCAATGCTACTACATCTAGAAGGTTCTAAAACCTATAGGATGAATATGGGTTTGATTATTTTTTTAAACGCTTTTATACAAATTTTTTTACCTTTTTTATTAATTTATTTTAAAAACAAAAACAAAAAAAACAAACATTTATGAGGTAGGGAATTATTTTTTATTCTTTATTAAAAAAAAATTTGTTGTCTCAACTTACTTTATTTTTTAATTATTTTTTAAAAATAATAATTTTTATATTAAAAATAAAATAAAATAAAACCAAACCCCCTTCTCTACCTGCTGCGACGGCTCCCTGGTCATTATGCAACTAATTAGCTATGACTTGTGTGGCCAATGCCCTGTGGCTTATAGCTATGACCAAAGCCAACATTGAGCCTTGCAACCACATGGACTACAATGGTAGCCAAGATTGTGCCTAACATCCACATGGCCTACGAATATGACCAAGGCTGAGGCCTTTAGCTCCACCACCTTTGAGTTGGTCGTTGGGTCTTTTTTTTTAAATTTGTTTTTGTTTGTTTTATATTTATATTTATATTTTTTATTATTTTAAAAAAATTAAAACTATATACATAAAAAAACCATTTTTCCTTAATTTACACTATTTGTGGGGCATCTAATACAAAACATATATATCTCATATAGATATTATTATTGAAGTGTTGAAATATTTGATCTATGTACCCTGCATTTTAAATATAACATATAATCTCTACTTAACATGGAATTGTTCTTTGTAGAGAACCTCTAAAATCAACTGATTTTATTTATTAATCTCGTACTATTCTATCTAAATTAGATACACGAAAATAAATATTATAGGGAAAAATAATTAAAACGATATATGAAAATAAAAATGATGATGTACTATACAAATATCACTATACAAAAAATAAAGTAAACATAAAATAAATAAATATAATGCAAAAGATAAAATACAATTTCAATATAAGCATAAAATTAAAATAGTAAAAAAAAAAATAAAAAATAGACCCAGAAAAAGAGTTATGATAACTTTCATCAATTATAAACTCTAAAAATTTATAAACTTAACGAAATCAAAAATTAATTTTTCTTTGCTTATCATTGAATATTTAATTTTAACTTTTAATTTATATATTATTAAAAGAATATATTATTGTTTTCATCTTGCATCAATATTAATTTGTATTGGGAACCGTTTCTTACCCATTATAAAACGTTCTTATCAAGAAATCAAACTGTTTGGTAATGTTTAAATTACTTTTCTAAAACACGTGAATGTATATAAAACACGTGCTTTTCTAATGTATATAAAACACGTGCTTTTCTAATGTATGGGCAACCCCAATGAATATTTTAATGTTTGTATCATATTGGCACTAAAGAGTGAATAGATGCATGTGTTGTGGTTTTTTAAGGTTTGAAGGAAATATTTTGATCACAGTTTTAATTTGTTTGACAGATAAGGCCTTGGGGTTTCAGTTGATGGCAGTAGCAATGGCGATGACAACGATATTTATGGTGTGGGTAGTGAAAGCTATGACGTCGGCAGTGGAAGTTATTATTGAATAATGTTATTTTTGTCTGTCATTTTTTCATAATTTATATATTATTTATTGACAGTTAATTCGAATCATTTTAAAGTTTTTTATAATCATTAACATTTGTTATTTGTGTTCTTAAATATTTGTGAAATTAAGTTTTTCTGAAATTAATTATAATCTATTTATTCATCTAAATATGTATTGAATTTATTTTAAAACAGAACAAGAACAGTGGTCACTAATGAATTCAGTTATGATTACCTTGATAACTAGAAAAAGTAAATTAAAGCAATAACATCTGTTTAATGAATTTGAGTGTTTTTAAAATGGTGTTTAGTCATCTGTAATGGCATAATAATTTAGTTGAAATTTTTAGCTTTTTATGAGTTGTTTTCTAGTATCTACTTAGAAATAAACTTCAACAACGTATAACAAAAATTATTCTATAAAAAATATTTATTCATTGATTTTTTTGTCCATTACTCTTTCCAACAACACATACTAAAACTACATCACGACACTTCTTCCTTTAATGTAAATACTTTTTGTAAAATCTTCCAATAAAACTCGACTCTACATACTTTTCCTTTAATAAAACTTTTTAACTTTCATACCATGTAACTTTTCCTCTAGTTATCATCTTTCATTCTATACTACAAAGGGGCAGACCTAATAAATTAAGGGCGTAAACGAAAACGAGGGAAATAATTCATTGCATTTAAACTAACAAGCCAATTTAGAATTTCGGATATTGTGTTGGATTGATGCGAATTTAATGATTCCATGGTTAATATGGCATTAAAATGTATGAACACACTTCTTTTATTCTATACTACAAAGGGGCAGACCTAATAAATTAAGGGCGTAAACGAAAATGAGGGAAATAATATATTGCATTTAAACTAACAAGCCAATTTAGAATTTCGGATATTGTGTTGGATTGATGCGAATTTAATGATTCCATGGGTAATATGGTATCAAAATGTATGAAAACACTTCCAATGTAATCATTTTTAAGTCAAATTTAGATAAGTTGAAACTTTTATTATGTTTTGAGAGCCGATTCTAATTCCAATTTTCATTAGGTTTGTTTCTGTTTTTGTTTTTTAAATATTTAGAAGAATTGATAATATCTTCGTTGAAGCGGAGTTAAGATTTCGGTTTGAAATTAGATTCCATCTCTGCAACCTTTAACATATTATATAAATGTAAAGATAATCAGTCTCTTACAATTTAAAATTATTGATTCTAGATAAACGCTGACAAAAACTCAAACCCTGCTATCAAGCCTCACTCTTACCCTTCATATATTAAACTTGATAATACTCTATATAAAATAATCTCAACACATTAATATGAATATTTGTGATGTAATATTATATATATGCATACTAAATTTGAAAGAATCTAATTCATATATAAAATAAAATATTAATTTTTTTACATGAAATAAAATATCGATGAGATGTAAGTGCATTGATTAAGAGGTTTGGTTGTGTTCATCTCCACCCAAATTTAAATCTTACTGTGGCATGGTAGGCCAATATTAAATGTTGGTGACTTAGGTTGGTCAGTAGTGATTCAAGTAATACTAGTATTCATTGTAAGGGAAACCTAGACCTCTTATTTGTGTTCTAAACTGATTTCGTTAGCTCTAGTAAAAAATTGATCCATTTACCCAATCAAATAAAAAAAATAAAATATATATACTAATGAGAATCTAAGATAATACAAATATTATTCAAAACTAAGAACTATGAACACATCTTTTAATTTTATTCACATATTTTATAATGTTTAATTCAATGTGGGCAATTTTTTAATGAATATGATATATCATTAAGCACAAAAAATGTGGTAAACGTTGAAAATTTAATTAATGACTAGTTCATAACATTTCAGAAGACATATAGTGGAACAAAGACAAAGGAGTAGGAAATGAGAATATGCTTATTTTGTTTAAAGAATAGTGAAAATAAATTGGCACAACATCATTGAGTGCACTTTCTATAATGACATTTATATCAAATAGAATGATAATCTGAAGATTGACACCCTAATCAATTTATTTGAGAAAGTAAGATTAAACAAAACAATAAATTTTTATAATAAAAAAACATACTAAAAAAATAAATATAAAAAAGGACAAAATCTTTTATAAGACTAATAATATAACCCTTGTAACAAACAAATTTATTTACTTTGGAACAACTTTGATATAAAGCTTGGTCGCATACCCTACTGGTTTAAAATCTTTCTTTCATTCATTTATGACACTTTAAGTTTGGGAATGCATGTTAAAATGGGGTTGATATAGAATGAGTGAACTTTCACATCAATGGATGGCAGTGGGCAGTTCGTAGTGTTATCACCCCAACTCAAATTAGGGGGTTGACGTTGGTTACAACCACCACCTGCACCACTAAATATTAAAGGAAACTCTAGACTGGCATTCCTATTTATTATAAAAAATGATTGTCAATGACAATAGGTGATAAAAAAATTGTCCCCTGAAATTATCTGCACGTCTTTGAATAGAAAGCAGAGGACTGAACTCAAGTCTCAAATGCATGGCAGATTAACTACACTTATTAATGCCTTTCAATGATTAAATGCTGAATATATGTATTATTGGCCATTACTAACCATATTTGGATACTAACGCCAGGTTTGGGAGCAGTGGATGGTCAACCCATATTTATAGGCCATGCCCTTCTGCCTTGTCAGGCAAGACAGGAAGAAGTAGAGATTTAACAACACATAGAAGAACGTTCTTCTATGCTCTCAAAGAATCTCTGTATGTTACTGGTCTGCTCCTCCCAATATGAATACATAAAAATGTCCATTAGTAATTATAATAGGGACTGGAGGAAAAGTACATTTCAAATAAGAGTTTGGAAAATAAAAATAGATATAACATAAAATATAAGAGTTAAGTTTTTGAGATTTTTTTTCTTATAATTTGTAACTATTGAATAGTATGGAGGATTCATTTGCACTTCTAATAAAATTGAGGTTGAAAAAAGGAGTTTGAAATAGAACCATAAAATAAAGAATTGTGATGACAATTCTTATGATGGCCAATATGTGTTGGGTCATCTCTCTTATCAATACAATTGCACATGTTTGATTCAGAGTTTTTTTAATGATGAATATTCAATAATTCATGAATATTTCATTTTTAGGATTTTAGTTTTTGACAAATTTTAAGGGTCTATAGATGGGAATGGTCACCAAAATTTTAATGATTTTTTGAACAAATTTTAATGATTTTTGGGGGGGTCGGTTCACTAATTCTTTACAATGATATATAAAACTAATATTAAATTTGCCAGATATATATAGTAGATCCCTTGAGGGCATGACTTATACCAAATAAGGGAACAAACACGAATGCAACTAGAGGAACATAGAACCAAACAATAACAATGAATGAAGAAAATGAATGACAACACCGAACAACAAGCCAAATCACTCCACCAAATGACAGAGTCAAATCCCTGAGATGAAAGATATAAATTAAAAATATAACCTAACAACATAGTCGAGCAACTCAGCGACACAACTTAGCCATTTAACTTAGCAGTTCAGCTTAACCGCATAGTTTAGTCGATCGGCTCAACCACACAGCTCAGTCAATTAGCTCAATCTTTCAGCTCAGCTGATCAGCTTAGCCACTTAGCTCAACCATTGGACTCTGTGCATTCACCCACATCATTCATCTGTCATCTGGTTCAATTTTTTGGTTCAATCATTTGGTTGACGCATTTGGTTTAACCATTTACCATTACCCTCAGAGGATTTGCCATGCCCACAAATCAAAATTTCCTAGATTCATCAGATATTTTAAATAGGCTTTCTAGTAGGGCCTCTTCAAATGAACCATGATTTGATTCTCATAATGAATAATATCTCGTAGAGTGTCTTTATTTCTTCTGAAGAAGTAGTAAGATATACCACAAAATCATATTAAACTAGAATATAAAGAGCTCCTTTGAAAATAATATATTATTTCAAAGTTTACACAATGTCATGAAATAAAGGGTCTGACTCCATGTAACATTGACAAGATCATATCACACTTAACCTTAAAGAAATCTCAAACCAAAATAGAGCTTGGTATACTTGGAAGTAATAATACACCCATCTTCTATTTGAATAAGTTGTTTTAAGTAGTGATGCATTTTTGTTGATAATGGTTCTAATGGTTATGTCTTAGTTGACTTTATTTAGGATTTGTAATCTCACCCTTGATGCCTCTTATGAATATTTATTTTCAACATGCACAGAGAATTGATAGACAAGGTATTAGGATGTTGGGGATTGATATCAATATTAAGTACACATGTAGGAGAAATGCATTCAACATACCAAGCGTTCATGATCACTCATTCACATAACTTCATAAACAATTGAAAACTCTTGAACGGATATCTATTATGCTCAATTCTTGTATCTGTGATACATATTAACCTATGAAACAACATCACTACATAGAATATAACTGAAATATGAATGGAATGGATTCCAAATTTACCCAGAATAATTACATATTTATGGTAAAATGGATTTAGGGTATATAAACTACACTAAACCATAAAATAGGTAGCACATACCAAATACAATCAAAATATTGTTAAAGAAGAGTAAATAAATATTTGACTTGTGTTAAAAATGAGACTAAAATGCTTCAAATTATGACAAAGGAGGTTTGTAGATAAATAATTGATTTTTAACTTACCAGTGTAATGGCAGTGCCTAAAAGTGAAGGAAAGAGGCCATGAGCAGCGCAAAAAAAACCCCCAAAAAATCACAAAGATACGATGATGTGTATAAAATGGCCACTATCAAATTGATTTGATAACGATCATACTAGTATTGAATTGGTTCAATTCATGTAACATATTTGAGACTAGCAAACTAGTTTAATATTAAAAGATGATGTCAAATCAGTTTGAAATTTTGTAAATATTTTTATCATGCTTGTTTGCCTTACCTATCAATTCAATGCATGATGCTTCCATAATTATGTCTCTTCACTCCAAACCCTTATCCAATCTACAAGACTTTGTATGAGCATTAAAGAATGGGAATGTCATGAGGAACTACCTCAGTCATACCTATTTTCTTAGATATTTTGGAAATCAACACTAATGCACTTCAACAATCAATCTAGTGTTTAGAAAGATCACACCCTTTATCCCTATGTATGAGATACAAATAATTAGTTAATGCTATAAGAAGTTTATAAAATCTAGTACATATTATGCGGAGGATGTGGTCAAATTCTTGGTGGAAGATGAGCAACTTATTGAATATCAAGGGGGCTAAATACAAGAGGATTTCCCTCTTCCATATGATGCAGTAACTAAATAGGTGATGATGTATATCACTTTAAAAGGTGTATTAATGGTAGTGCACTTCTATCACTTCCCCATTTTGAATTACTTTAGGCATCAAATTCCTTAGAGCCATCCATTTTACATTTTGCATTCCATGGAGAATTTTGTTTTAGAATTTCAAATGGGTAAGAATAATGTTCCTCTACACTAGGTTATTATTTATCTCATTTACAAATTCTTTAATGTCTTCAATCCTAAGTCATATGTTCCTTCTATGAGAATGGGTAAATCTAGGGTTTTTGAGTTAATAGAAATCTTAGAATAAAAAATAAGAAGGTTGTTCGTAGTTTTCAGCCAATAGACATTGAGCAAGATGAAGTGCAAGATAGTTTTGTGGATAATGAAGAGACTGGGAAGGTTGGAGAAGGTGAAATGCTAAACACCCCTGGTATGGAGATAGTAATGTTTGACACAGACCTTGCAGCCTTGGGGAACAATGAAAACAAAACTTAATAAGTTGTATAGAGCCTAAAAGTACTTAAAGAAAGAGGTGCAGGTCATGATAATGATAACAAGCATAAAGGTTTATCCAAATACAGTGTGAAATTACTATAGGTTTTGGAAACCCTTGCTGAAGATATCAAGAAGTAGGATAAACTTACATAGACTGAAGAGGAAGTAGACCTTCATAAAGCATTTTTATGATGGTTTATGAAGGACCATTCTTGTATTAAGGAAACTTTAAACAAAATGAGTCAGAATGATGGGGTTTTTGTACTAAGGCATATTTAATGGAGATTCATATGCAGTTCCAGAGCTTGAAGGAAAAAGTGGAAAATATGGAAAAAGAGAATGAAAATTTAAAATAAAATCTTCTTTTACTTGTGGATTTTAGTCGAGTATCCATGTAGAACTATGTTCATCAAAGTATGGAAGGCCTCACCATTTTGGTTAGAATGAAAAATGAAGATAGTAATGATGGGAATCAAAATAAAAAGAGGAAAGGCACAACCGCGAACAAAAAATTTCAGCTTCAATAGGATACAAAATCCAATTTTAATAATCTCATGGAGAATTGGGAGAAGATGTATGATGTGTGGAGATACCAAGGATGTTAGTTTTGAGCTATTATTTTTTTGTTGTGATCTAGTTGTGTTTGTGTTATTTTTTTACTTATGGTATCTCTAATTTATTCTGTAGCAGGTATATGTTTGTTTTCTGGTTTATATACCAAGCCTACATGAATTTTGTAAATGGTAGGGTCCTTATTTAAATCCCAACTTTACCATTAATAAAAAAGTGACAATAAACCTAAAAATATAATTTTGAGAGTTGAAAGAGGTATCCGTGAGCATCTAAAGGAAAATAAAATAAATGATATGAAGGTTCTTGAGTTTTTTGTATTGATTGATAAAATGATTATTGACCCTAGATGACCAAAAGTAAAGTTGTAAGGACAATGAAAGGTTATGCAATCCCAACAAAAACCAAATTATATTGATAATAGTCCAATTTGAACCAATGATCTGTACACATATAAACACACTAAAAACATGAAAATTCTTAGGCTTGTACAGCAATTAGATGTATATGTAATGCCCCACTTCAATTTGTGTGCATATATAATTAAAGTAAAATAAACATGCACATTTGGAAGGGATCAATGATGAGTTTTCAACTAACACATAAGTTATGATTAAACTTAATACTAGATATGCTATTGATATTAAATTCAAAAGGATGAGAGAAGTTACCTTATTATAGAGTCCATTTCATGGGACCTGAAAAATAGAAAACCTTGTTTCCTTTCTATTTGCACAAATGTCTTAACTGCCACTAACTTTCCATGAATGAACATCAATGCTCTTGTGTCCAACAAGTTGATGTATGTGCAAACAAATATAAATGTGTGTAGGTAGAGTAATATTCATATAAATAAATTTGTAACATAACTAACTAAACAACTAAGTAAAATAAAAATGGGGTAGGAATGAATGCACCTTATGGTATTCAAACCATGCCACTATCTTTGTTGAAGCTCTGGACATGTAGTTCAAGATGACTTATTAATCTCTTGTACACAATGTGCCTGATGACACTTTATTTGCGCTTTTCAGTTGAAGAAGCAGAAATGTTAAAAATCTATTTTGTGCACCTCTAATTATGTGGGAAATATCCATACTATGCCCTTTTTACCACCTTCAACTATATAGGTACAACTATTTGTAGTGTATCATCACATATCAAAAGGTAGAATAAGCAGATCATGTGCCCCCATTTCAAATTGTGGGACAACTTGCATATCACTCATCTCAAAAGAAAGGATTACACGTACCATGTGTAAAATCTATAAACTAATAAGTTGATGTAATCGTGTAAATAATATTTATCACATGTCTAAATGTAAATTTATAAAGACATCATCATTATAGAACATATATAACTCAAACAAGTAAGATCATCGAGGGTCAAATCTATATACGTGTTTTACCAAATATTAATACTAAGTGAAATATCTAAACTAAGGCACAAGGTATACCTATAGAAAGATAGTAAACTATAGGTTTGAACATGCTTGAATATTGAATTAGATAATTGGTATTACATTTGATATAATTGGTTGTAATAGTAATGATAGATAGGGAAAAAAGTTTGAAACAAGCATGCTTAAGCACTATAGCTGAATTATGAGATTGAAAATAGAGTTAAAAAATAACACATATTATCTCTTAAAATTTTGAATGCAATCAGGAAAAAGGAAAAAATAAACATACTGTCAATTATGACTTAATCAAACTGTGAAGTTGTCATTTTTAACCCTTTATTATGATCTTGAGCTACAATTTCAACCTCTACTATTTTTTAGGTCTTAAAAATTTCTAAGTTTCTATATAGACATATGATGACCATGATATCATATTCACCTCCCTATATTGATGATCAATTTTTTCTTATTTGATTCTTCTTTGACTTTGACCTAATTCTACACAATGTCTCAAGAGGAATAGAATTTTCAAGTTAGTTGGCATGGAAAAGATTTAGAGGGTTTGTAACTACATATCTCATACACTTGGAATCATGGCTATATGTAATTCTAGTGCTTTACTCTGATCTATCTTAGCACAATATTTGATTTCACAATACTTAGATTGATGTTGATTTAATGTAGACTCATTGTGCAATCTCCTTAGCTAAATGTGAAGAACTCTAGATAAGAGTTGATGATTATGCATGAGAAACATGGATTTCCAAGGGATCTAAATGATTCTAATGTTGATGCTTGATATTAAAATATTTTAAATTGCTTAGGATATATATATATATATATATGACTCCATAAGATAAATCACACATAGGCCAACCAAAGAGAATAATGACAAATGGTAATCAAGGCATTAGGAATGAGGCCAAGGTGAAAAGGACCCCAAAAGAGATGAGGGTCAAATTAGGGAGACACTCATTTTTAACCTGAAAATAAAAAAGATCAAAATATGTATAGAACTAAACATATGATGATTGATCGGGATCTTGGTGTTAACAATTGATAGATAAATTAAATATTTCCATATAAATACACAATAGGTCTAAGCTTATTCCATATGTAGTATTTGTTAATCAAGCTTACTATACACATCTCCACATTAAAGGCCCTTACCTATTCTTTTGAATTTAACCATCAATTACAAGGAATGTGTCGTAGGCAAGTCTGAAGCACCTTAAAGCCAAGTATTTGTTTTTTCATTTTCCAAGTATCAAAATCTAGATCACATGTTGCATTCATTGAAGGAGGACTATTGTACACATAAACCTAACAAAGAGAACTACATGTAGTTTTACTTCCCTCTTTAGAGAAATCAATATGTAAGTAATGCTCAACAATTCATTGGGGAGTGGTTATCATCACCTCAACCCACTATTTCTTCATTTTATAGGTCTAAACCTAGTGTTGAAATTGGACCTAGGGTTTCAAAGAGAAGGATGTATATTTATGGAATTACGCATAAATATAGCTTTTGAAGATCACATACAGGTAATTTATAAGAAGGCACAACCGTTGTATTGAAACAAAGAAGCAAATTGCACTCGGATGAATTTGTTAGGTTTCAAATGTTAATGTCAATTGGTTCTATCAAGAAGTTGAAGAATTTGTCTAGGTGCATCTAAAGACAGTTCTTGATCCGAACAAATCTTGATCTAGTTTCTTGCCCTTTTTGACACCTACATTTAGTCTTAGACCTACACAATACAACAAAATACTAAGTATCTTATTCCCTTATGTTTTTTCTATTTATAACAAGTACAATTGTCATTGAAATCGATTTTACCTTTTACATCTAAATTCGTATTTATGTTTATATTTTGTATAATCTAAATCAATCCTTAATTTTATTATGTTTAGGTCCCAATAATAAAAATAAGGGAAAACAATATAAAGTGAAAACATGGTAACATAAAAATAATGAAAGATATAATACACTGACTTTGAACAAAGAAATGCCCCATATAACTCTTTGAGTTTCCTTTAAGAGACCATAGTTTGTGCCCCCATCCTACTATAAATCTACAATTATAAAGTTGTAACCTATTAAAAAATAATAATTATATTTATTTTTAACATACTTATTAATAATATATCTAAAAACTAAAATTTTAGTAATTAAATCTAAATTATTTATAATTTGTAATCGAACGATAAATCTATAAACATATGATATAAACTTAAAAAAAAAATTTATACATACTGAAAGAGTTGACAGAAAGCATGATCACTACTCAAACCTAAAAGAGATGAGTGATGACTTTTAAACGCATTACTTTCAAAAATTTGTTCATTAATGTTTACATGTTGGAATATTCACAAACATATTCCTTTTAAAATCACGTGTGAACAAACATATCACCTAAAACACAAACATATTCCTTTTAAAATCACTTATCATTTAAATTACAATTTCGATCATATACATCGCTTGAGAGATGTGATGGGAAATTATTTTAAATTTGATTTTAAAGATTATTAAATTTGTTGTTATTAAATATATTTTAGTTTTAAATTATAAATAAATAGGAGAGGTGTTTTATTAGTAATTTTAATTTCAATTGATAAATAAATAGAAAATATATTAGTAATAGACAATTTATAATATTTTATATGATAATTTTAAAGATAAAGTAATAAAATATTCAAACAATTTAAGTTTAATAATTTAAAGATATTGTCTTCATCATTATGCTTGGTTATTCAGTGTTCTTTCTTATTGTGAGGATAAAACCCCTTATTATACTCAAATATCGATTTGTAGTTTCAATAAAAAATGATTTACCTTATCTAATAAAAAACTTGTAAAAATTATAAATAAAAGACATTCTATTTCAATAAAAAAACTTGGAATAATATTACATAACAAAATAAGATATATTTAAATCTAAACTCTAAAAAGTTTAAGAAATGAAATCTTTACCTAAATGAACTATCATATAATATATAGATAAAAAAGATGAAAAGAAATGAATAATCAACCATCCATAAACAAAATACATCTTATCTATATAATATATTAAAAATCTATTATTTTATTCATACTATATTAAAAATCTATTATTTTATCTATTTATTAAAAATCTATTATTTTATTTATTTATATCATTAAATACATAAAATGTAGTAAAAGTTGGTAGTTCAGTTAAGTATTAGTTCACATCATCTGCGGTATAAGATATAAAGATGGACAATGCCTAAGGAGGAGTGAGGAATAAGAATATACTTAATTTGTGATATTTTCCATAAACATACACAATATTTTAATTTTCTATTATGGTATTGATGGTACTTAGAAGTGAGAAATTTGAATCTATAAGTTTATTTACAATAGTTGATTCGATTAAATGAGGAATGTTGAAGTTCAATAATATGAATGACCTAGGCATTGTTCCATGAGTCCAATGTGTGGCTCCCATATTTCATCTTGAGAATCAAGATAAGTTATATGAGTAGTGCAGTTGAGATTTTGTGCCCTTAACGATATAGTCACTACTTTATTTTCAATGAAGGTTGGGGCATTTTTATTCCAAACCCATGGCCTTAATTTATTACATAAAGTGTGGCATAATCACTCCAATTGTACAGATAATTTAACAAGGAAACACAACCCTCCAATGCTTCAACAAGGAAGCATCATCTTTAGTGACACATCATAGGGTAACACGATTCACCCACTTATATGTGTATTCCTTCATTGCTCTTTAACTTTCAAAAGTTTTAATTTTATTTTAGATTTTAGATTTCATACATGGACATTAACTGTCGCATATTCATTTTAGGTTTCATAGAGTAAGTTACACATTCAGAGCCTCCTACCAAAGATAAAATATGTTTTACACACTCAAATACATATCTTTATATTTTTTCCTATGGTATTATATTTCATTTCAATACAAGAATAAAAGAGAGATATTTGTAGACACTAAAATATGGTATTAGATACTTAGAAATTTTAGTTTTGACCTATCTCTATCTCACATGATTTTTGTGAATACATATGAATTTTCCCTTCTCTCGCATCCATATGCTTTTCATGGGTCTAACCTTCTCGAATTTCTATCAACCACCTACAACAATTCCCTAGTCCATGTCTAGACTATTCAAAATCACATCTAGACTATCTCTAGATCATCAAATCAATAATCTTACCTTTTAGACAAATCTGTCAAACTCAAACTATTGTGGAATTTTGGACTCATCTCGTGCTAAGCAATGCACACTTTTCAAGTTCAAAGCCTTCTTAGGGATCAACGAATATGTTCCGCATGTTGGTGACATGATAAACTAAAGATTCCCATATAAATACACAATAGGTCCAATCTTATTTCATATCTAGCATTTGTTAATCAAGCTTACTATACACATCTACACATTCAAAGGGCCTTACCTATTATTTTGAATTTAACGATCAATCACAAGGAACATGTCGTAGGTAATTTTGAAGCACCTTAAAGCCAAGTAACTTTCTTCATTTTTCAAGTATCAAAATATAAATTACATGTTGCATTCATTGAAGGAGCACTATTGCATACATAAATCTAACGTGGACAACTACATGCAGTTTGACTTCCCTCTCCAGAGTATTGGATATGTAGACATCACTTGGAAATTCATTAAGAAGTGGTTGAGGTCACCTCAACCCACTTTTTTTAATTTTTACGGTGCTATACCTAGTGCTGAAATTGGACCTAGGGTTTCAAATAAGAAGAGATAGGTTTATGGAATGACGTGCACATAGAGCTTTTGAAGATCACATATAGACGGTTTACAAGCATGTACAATAACTGTATTGAAACAAAGATGTAAATTCCACTCAGATGAATTTGTTACATTTCAAATGTTAATGTCAGTTGATTCTATGCAGAAGAATAATTTATCGAGGTGCATCTTGGACAATTCTTAATCTAAGGAAATATTGATCTAGTTTCCTATCCTTTCTGCCATTTGTATTTAATCTTAAATCTACACACTATAGTAAAATACTAAGTATCTTATTCTCTTATATCTTTACTATAAATATAACAAGTACAATTGTCAAACTCGATTTTACCTTTTCACATTTAGATTCTCATTTATTTCTATATTTTATATAATCTAAATTAATCCTTAATTTTATCATGTGTAAGTTTCAATAGTAAAAAATAAAAGAAAACAATATCAAGCAAAAATATAGTTACATAAAAGTAATTAAAAATATAAATATTAACTTTGAACAAAAAGATGCCCCATATAACTCTGAGTTTCTTTTTAAGAAACCATAGGTTACATCCCTATCCTATTATAAATTTATAATTTTAAAATTGTAATTTATTTTGAAAAAATAATAATTATATTATTTTATAAAAAAATAATAGTAATATATATATAAATTAAAATTTTACTGATTAAATCTAAACTATCTATAATTCATAATCGAACGATAGATTTATAAACATATGATATGAACTTGAAGCGTATAACACACCAAAAACTTTTAAAAAGCTTGATCTTGACTTCTAAACTTCCCAAGACATGACTTTAAAAAATTTCTCGAGAGTGAGGGCCTTTTCTTCATAAAACCAATCCTCATGTTTACATGTTGGAATATTCATAAACCCTTTGTGAATCACATGTAAACAAGGAGTTTCACGCTTTCACATACAAATTCCTTTAATAAATGTCAATTGCAATCTCGATCACATACATCCCTTGATAAATGTTAATTTATCTGTCTTAAAGTTATGGGGTCATAGATGTGAAAGGCATATGAACTCCATATTGCATTATTATCTAAATATTAGTGTAAGTGTTATCAACATTAATTTGTGTAACCAACATTAATTTGTATGATGTGTGATTATTAATTCAAAATCCGTGATTGGGCATTTTTAATAGATTTTAAAGGAAATCCATGTGAAAAAGGAAGATTAATATGAATAAATTAAAGAGATGTGATGGGAAATCATTGTAAATTTGATTTTAAAGATGATCATATTTTTTTATTATTAAAACTATTTTAGTTTTAAATTATAAATAAGTAGGAAAGGTGTTTTAATAGTAGTTTTAGTTTTAATTTATAAATAAATAGGAGAGATATTAGTAGTAGACGATTCATAATATTTTATATGATAATTTTGAAGATAAAGTAATAAGACATTCAAACAATTTAATTTTAATAATTCAAAAATATTGTCTTTTCACCAAATATATTTAATAAAAATAATTTTGATAATTTTTTATTTAATTAAAAGTATTTGAAAATATGTTTCAATTGATTCTCCAATTGAAGAATATGCCGAGTATGTAGAAAATGTAATCTAACCCAACACATGAAGTTTGTATCAAATCACAACCAAACTTAAGATATTTCCTTGTCTAAATTTAAATAAGGACATGCATAAGAAATGCCTTACTAACAAGAGAGTAATCTATTCTCCTAGCAAGTTTGGGATTGTCAATGTCATGAGGATTTATTTGAAAGAGATGTGTGGTTTACCAGACTCTGAGTTTAAATATGATAATGTATGCACCTAGAAGTGGTTTACCAAAAAAAATGTGTATGTTGTATAAAAGAGTAGTTTGAGAACCCTAATTAGTGGATTAATAGGAAAAATATGAATATATATACTATGAGGACCTTAATACTAATGATTAGGGAGTTCATGATTCATTTACACCATTTGTGGGGCATCTAATACAAAACATATAAATCTCATATAGATTTTATTATTGAGGTGTTGAAATATCTGATCTATGCAACTTGCATTTTAAACATATCATATAATCTTTAATTAGCGTGGAATTGTTTTTTGTAGAAGACCTCTAAAACTAATTGATTTTGTTTATTAATCTCGAACTATTCTATCTAAGTTAAGCATACGAAGATAAATATTATAGGGAAAAAAAATTAGAACGATACATGAAAATAAAAATGATGATGTATGAGAAAAAAATATGTTGATGCCCTATCGTTTAAAATACAAATATCACTATACAAAAAATGAAGTGAACGCAAAATAAATAAATATAGTGCAAAAGACAAGATATAATTTAAATATGAACATAAAATTAAAATAGTTAAAAAAGAACTAAAGAATAGACCAAAAAAAAAAGTTATAATAACTTTCATCAATTATATAAATTATACATGAAATACATTTTATTTCAATAAAAAAATTTGAATTAATTTTATACAATAAAATGATAGATGTTTAGATTTAAACTCTAAAAATTTATAAATTTAATGAAATCAAAAATCAATTCTTTATTTAAGTGAACTCCTACAATATATAAAATTAAAAAAAGGAAAAAAAAGAATAATCAACTATCCATAGAAGAAATTTTAATTAAAAATCTCATTTTATCCATGTACTATATCTAATTATGTACATTTTACTTGGCACTTTCATATCCATATTTCTTTACTTACCATTGAATATTTAATTTTAACTTTTAATTTATATATTATTAAAAGAATATATTATTGTTTTCATCTTGCATCAATATTAATTTGTATTGGGAACCGTTTCTTACCCATTATAAAACGTTCTTATCAAGAAATCAAACTGTTTGGTAATGTTTAAATTACTTTTCTAAAACACGTGAATGTATATAAAACACGTGCTTTTCTAATGTATATAAAACACGTGCTTTTCTAATGTATGGGCAACCCCAATGAATATTTTAATGTTTGTATCATATTGGCACTAAAGAGTGAATAGATGCATGTGTTGTGGTTTTTTAAGGTTTGAAGGAAATATTTTGATCACAGTTTTAATTTGTTTGACAGATAAGGCCTTGGGGTTTCAGTTGATGGCAGTAGCAATGGCGATGACAACGATATTTATGGTGTGGGTAGTGAAAGCTATGACGTCGGCAGTGGAAGTTATTATTGAATAATGTTATTTTTGTCTGTCATTTTTTCATAATTTATATATTATTTATTGACAGTTAATTCGAATCATTTTAAAGTTTTTTATAATCATTAACATTTGTTATTTGTGTTCTTAAATATTTGTGAAATTAAGTTTTTTTGAAATTAATTATAATCTGTTTATTCATCTAAATATGTATTGAATTTATTTTAAAACAGAACAAGAACAGTGGTCACTAATGAATTCAGCTATGATTACTTTGATAACTAGAAAAAGTAAATTAAAGCAATAACATCTGTTTAATGAATTTGAGTGTTTAGTCATCTGTAATGGCATAATAATTTAGTTGAAATTTTTAGCTTTCTATGAGTTGTTTTCTAGTATCTACTTAGAAATAAACTTCAACAACGTATAACAAAAATTATTCTATAAAAAATATTTATTCGTTGATTTTTTTGTCCATTACTCTTTTCAACAACACATACTAAAACTGCATCAGGACACTTCTTCCTTTAAAATAAAAACTTTTTCAAAAACCTTCTAATAAAACTCAACTCTACATACTTTTCCTTTAATAAAAGTTTTTAACTTTAACTTTCATACCATATAACTTTTCCTCTAGTTATCTTCTTTTATTCTATACTACAAAGGGGCAGACCTAATAACTGAAGGGTGTAAACGAATACGAGGGAAATAATTCATTGCATTGATACAAATTTAATGATTCCATGAGTAATATGGCATAAAAATGTATGAACACACTTCCAATGTAAAGAATTCATTACATTGATGTGAATTTAATGATTCCATGGGTAATATGGCATAAAAATGTATGAACACACTTCCAATGTAATCATTTTTAAGTCAACTTTAGATAAGTTGAAACTTTTATTATGTTTAGATAGCCAATTCTAATTTCAATTTTTATTAGGTTTGTTTTTATTTTTATTTTTCAAATGCCTAGAAGAATCGATAATATTTTTGATGAAGTGGAGTTGAGACTTTGGTTTAAAATTAGATGCCATCTTTACAACCTTTAATAAATTATATAAATGTAAAAATAACTAGTGTCCTACAATTCAAAAATAATGATTCTAGATAAATGCCAATAAAAAACTCAAGCCTCACTCTTACCCTTCATAAATTAAACTTGATAATACTCTATATAAAATAATCTCAACACATTAATATGAATATTTGTGACGTAACATTATATATATGCACAATAAATTTGAAAGAATTTAATTCATACATGAAATAAAATATCAATTATTTTACTTGAAATAAAATATCGATAGGATGTGGGTGCATTGGTTAAGAGGTTTGGTTGTGTTCAGCACCACCCAGATTTAAATCTCTCTGTGGCATGGGAGGTCGATGGTAACTATTGGTGACTTAGATTGGTCAGTAGTGATTTGAGTAATACTAGTATTCATTGTAAGAGGAACCTAGGCCTTCTGTTTGTGTTCTAAACTAATTTCGTTAACTCTAGCAAAAAATTGATCCATTTACCTAATCAAATAAAAAAAATTAAAATATATATACCAATGAGATCCTACGATAATACAAAATATGATATATTATTAATCACATAAAATGTGGTAAATGTTGATAATTTAATTAATGACTAGTTCATAACATTTCAAAAGACATATAGTGGAACAATGTCAAAAGAATAGGAAATGAGAATATGTTTATTTTGTATAAAGAGTGGTGGAGATAAATTGATATTATATCATAGAATGCACTTTTTATAATGACATCCGTATTAAATAAAATGACAATTTAAAGATTGACACCTAAACAAAACAACAAATTTTTATAATAAAAAAAACATAATAATAATAGAAAAAACAAAAAACAAAACAAAACAGAATCTTTTATAAGACTAATAAAATAACCCTTGTAACAAACATATTTATTTACTTGGAACAACTTTGATATGAAGCTTGGTCGCATAACCATACCCTACTTGGTTTAAAATCTTTCGTTCATTCAAGACACTTTAAGTTTGGGATTGCATGTTAAAGTTGGCAGTGTTATCGCCCCAACTCCACCTGCACCGTTAAATATTAAAGGAAACTCTGGACTGGCATTCCTGTTTATTATCCCAAATGAAAAATTATTATCTATGACAACAGTAGATAAAAAATCAGCTCCCGAAATTATCTGCAAGTCTTTAAATAGAAAGCAGAGGAATGAACTCAAGTGTCGAATGCGTGGCAGATTAACGTCTCTCTTCAACATTATCCACTCGGAGTCCCACGTCGATGTTGAATTAATGGGTGGAATTGGATGACAGGTATCGTTCATGAACTGCACTTATTAATGCCTTTCAATGATTAAATGCTGAATATATGTATTATTGGCCATTGCTAACGATAGTTGGATCCTAACGCCAGGTTTGGGAGCAGTGGATGGTCAACCCATATTTATAGGCCATGCCATTCTGCCTTGTCAGGCAAGACAGGAAGAAGTAGAGATTTAACAACACATAGAAGGACGTTCCTCTTTTCTCTTAAAGAATCTCTGTATGTTACTGGTCTGCTCCTTCCAATATGAATACATATCAATGTTCATTAGTAACCATAATAGGGACTGCAGGGAAAAGTATACTTCAAATAAGAGTTTGGAAAAGAAAAATAGATACAACATAAAATATATGAGTTAAGTTTTTGAGATATTTTTCTTCTAATTGATTATTATTAAATAGAATGGTGGATCTATTTACACTTTTGAAATTGAGATTGAAGAAAGAAATTTGAAATAGAACTATGAAATAAAGAATTGTGATGATAACTCTTAAGGAGGCTAGCTATGTGTTGGGTCATCTCTCATATAAATACAATTATACATTTTTAATCCTCATAATAAATAATATCTTATAATGACTCTTGATTTCTTCTAAAGACATTATTGTAAAGTTTACACAATATCATGAAATAAAGGGTATTGACAAGAGCATATCACAATTGGCCAAAATAAATCTCAAACCAAAATAGAGCTTGGTATACATGGAAGTAATAATACGCCCTCTTCTATTTAAATAAGTTGCTCCAAGTAATGATGTATTTTTGTTGACAATGGTTCTAATGGTTATGTCTAGGTTGATTTTATTCAAGATTTTTAGATTTCATCTCTCATATAATGGTGGACCTATTTACATTTTTGAAATTGAGGTTGAAGAAGGGAATTTGAAATAGAACCATTAAATAAAGAGTTGTGATGATAACTGTTAAGGAGGGCAACTATGTGTTGGGTCATCTCTCTTATAAATACAATTACACGTCTTTAATCCTCATAATGAATAATATTTTATAGAGACTCTTGATTTCTTCTAAAAAAATAATAAAATCTATCACAAATATCATATTAAATTAGAATATAAACAGTTTTTTTTTGAATCTAGTACATTATTGTAAAGTTTACACAATATCGTGAAATAAAGGGTATTGACAAGAGCATATCACAATTGGCCAAAATAAATCTCAAACCAAAATAGGGCTTGGTATACATGGAAGTAATAATACACCCTCTTCTATTTAAATAAGTTGCTCCAAGTAATGATGTATTTTTGTTGACAATGGTTCTAATGGTTGTGTCTAGGTTGATTTTGTTTAATATTTTTAGATTTCATCTCTGATGCCTCTATGAATATCTCTTATCAACATGAGGAGAGCATTGATAGAAAATTTATTAGGATGTTGGGGATTGATATCAATACCAAATACACGTAGCAGCAATGCATTCAACATACCAAATGTTCACGATCTCTCATTCACATAACTTCATACACAATTGAAAAGCCTTGAATGGACATCTATTATTTTTAATTGTTGTATCTATGATACAACTTAGCCTGTGAAACAACATCATTACATGGAATATAACTGAAATATGAATGGAATGGATTCCAAATTCACCCAAAATAATTACATGTTTATGGTAAAGAAAACTGCATGAAACCATAAAATAGGGGGCACATGCCAAAGATAATCTAAATATAGTCAAAGAAGAGTAAATAAATAATTGACTTGTGCTAAAACTTAGACTAAAATGATTCAAATTCTGACAAAGGAGGCTTGTAGATAAATATTTGATTTTTAACTTACTAGTGTAATGGCAGTGTGTAAAAGTGATGGAAAAAATTACATAAGTATTGCAAAAGAAAACCCCAAAAAATCACAAAGATACAATGATGTGTATAAAATGGCCACTATCAAATTGATTTGATAACGGTCATACTATTATTGAATTGCTTCAATACATGCAACATATTTGAGACTAGCAAGCAAGTTCAATATTAAAAGATGATGTCAAACCAGTTTGAAACTTTGCAAATATTTTTATCAATGCCTGTTTGCCTTGAACCTATCTCAAAGTGTTGATTCGATGTACGATGCTTCCATAATTATGTCTATTTACTCCAAACCCTTATTCACTCTACAAGACTTTGAATGAGCATTAAAGAATGGGAATGTTATGAGGGGCCTACATCAATCATACCCATGTTCTTAGATAGTTTGAAAATAAACACTCATGTACTTCAACAATCAATCCAGTGTGTAGAAAGATCACATCCTTTATCCCTATGTATGAGATACAAGTAAGTAGTCAATGTTATAATCTCTTTCACTAATCTTTCTTTTGGTACTAGTATGCATCTATAACACTTCCATAGATGACAATGTAAAAAACATAATGTAAAGAACCTTATATGTGATATCTAAGTGTTAATATTTGAGGGCTTGGTTCTCCTTAATGATGAATGCCTTAGCATGCTTATGTATATATAAACTTCTTGAATTCAAATCAATACTTTAGTAGCAAGCAATCCAACATTGTAGAAGCAGGAAAGCAACAATCAAAGCACAACAAAACATGCAAAATTGAGGAAAGGGGCCAAAAGGACCCATAACTAAAGTAACTCTTATTGAACCAATTTGATGGTGGTCAGACCATGATCAAACTAGTTTAACACTGGTCAAGTGATAATAAACCTAAAAATACAGTTTCGAGGGTTGTAACAGGTATCTATGAGCAGCCTAAGGAAAACAAAATAATTGATATGAAGGCTCTCAAGTTTTTTAGATTGACCGATAACATGATTATTGACCTTAGATGACCAAAATTAAAGTTGCAAGGAAAATGGGAGGCTATACAAGCCAAACACAAATGAAATTATACTAATAATAGTCTAGTTGAAAAATGATCTATATTCATATAAACACACTAAAAACATCAAAAATCCTAGGCTTGTATAAAAGTTAGGTGTCTACATAATGCCCCACTGTAATGTATGTGCACATATACATTAAAATAAAATAAACATGTGTATTTGGGAGGGCTCAATGACAAATTTGTAATCGACACCTTTAAGTTATGATCAAACCTAATACTAAATATGATATTGATACAAAAGTCAAAATGAGGAGAGAAGTTTCCTTGTTATAGAGTCCATCTCATGTGACCTTCAAAATAGAAAGCCTTGTTTCCTTTCTATTTGCATAAATGTCTTGACTACCAATGAGTGCCCATGAATGAGCATCAATGTTCTTGTGACTAACAAGTTGGTGTATGTGCAAGCAAACATAAATTTGTATAAGTAGACTATTATATATATATATATATATATATATATATATATATATATATATAGTAAAATAACTTAGTAAAATAAAAATGGGGTATGAATGAGTGCACCTTATGGTATTTGAACCATGCCCATATATCTGTTGAAGTTCTAGACATGTAGTTCAAGATTACTTATTACTCTTTCTTGTGCACAATGTGCCTTATGACTCTTTATTTGCACTTTTTGGTTAAAGAAGAAAAATATTAAAATTCTTGGTTGTGCACCTCTAAATATGTGGGGGAAATATCCATAGTATGTCCTTTTGACCACCTCTAACTATATGGGTAAAAATATTTGTAGTGTATCATCATGTGTCTGAATGTAGAATAAGTAGAACATTCACCCCTATTTTAAATTGTGGGATAACCTACATGTCACTCATATTAGAATAAAGGATTACACGTACTATGTGTAAAATGTATAAAATAATATAATGATGTAATCAATATTTATCACATCTAAATGTATATTTATAAAGATATCATTGTTAAAGCACATGTATAACTCAAACAAGTACGATCACCGAGGGTTAAATCTAAATAAGTGTTTTACCAAATAGTGACACTATGTGAAATATCTAAACTAAGGCACAAGGGATACCTATAGAAAGATACTAAACTACATGTTTGAAAATGCTTGAATGTTAAATTAGATGATTGACATTACAGTTGATACAATTGGTAAGTAATAGTAAAGAAAGAGAGGGAAAAAGTTTGAAACAAACATACCTGAGCACTATAAATGAATTATGAGACTGGGAATAAAGATTGAAAAAAAACACATAATATCTCTTAAAAATTTGAATTTAATTTTTCAAAAGGAAGAAAATCAACATATTATCAATTATGACCTAATCAAATCGTGAAGTTGACATTTTTAACATTTTATTATGACCTTGAGCTACAATTTTGATCTCTACTAGTTTTTAGGTCTTGTAACTTTTTGAGTTTCTTTGTAGACATATGATGACCATGATACCATATTCACCTCCCTAAATTGATGGTAAAATTTTTCTAATTTAATTCTTCTTTAATTTTGACCTAATTAGACAAAATGTTTCAATATGAATATAATTTTAAAGTTAGTTGGCATGAAAAACCTATAAATGAGTTGCAATTACATATCTCATATGCATAAAATCATGGCTTTATGTAATTCCAGTGCTTTTCTATCATCTATATTAGTACACGATTTGATGGCACAAGACTTGGATTGATGTTGATTTAATGTAGACTCAATGTGCAAACTCCTTTGATAAATGTGAAGAACCCTAGATAAGACTTGACGATTATGCATGGGAGACATGGCTTGTAAGAGATTTATATGATTCTAAGGTCGATGCTTGATATGAGAATATTATCAATGGATTAGGTTAGTTTTGTATATATATGACTCCATAAGATAATTCACACATAGGCCTACCATAAAGAATAATGGTAAATGGTAATCAAGGTGTCAAGAATCAGGTCAAGGTAAAAAGAAACTAAAAGTGATGAGGGTCAAACTATGCAAACTGTCGATTCTAACCTAAAGGGAAAAGAGGATCAAAACATGTATAAAACTAAACAAAGGATGATTGACTAGGATGCTTGAAATATATATCAAGGACGTAGACACTTGTAAACTCTTAATCTCTCTTGGTAACTCTTGGCATAGATAGTTCAATTATCATCTAGAATATATATATATATATATATGATGTAGACAATAAGAAACTCTTAATTTCTCTTCGTAACTCTTGGTATAGATATTTCAATTATCATCTACAATATCTATTATCACTATACCAAGAGTTTATATATATATATATATTATGATAATTGAAATATGTATACCAAGAGTTAATAAGTATATATATTATCACTAGATATTCTATATGACAATTGAATATCTATACCAAGAGTTACTAAGATATATATATATCCTAGATGATAATTGAAATACCTATACCAAGAGTTACTAAGAGAGATTAAGAGTTTCCAGGTGTCTATCTCCTTGATCAAGATGTGGAAGACACACACACACGCGCGCGCGTGCGCACGCACGCACACGCACACACACACACACACACACACACACACACACACACACACACACACGCGCGCGCGCGCGCGCGCGCGCGCGTGCGCACGTGCACACACATGTGCGTGTGCGCGCGCACACACACACGCACACACCCATTTTGAGGTGAGGGATTGGTACTTATTCCTACAAATCACTCATATCAAAATAAAGATTCATGTACATCATGTGTTATCATATAGCTTAAGTTGTTTAAATATTTTAAATTAAAATTTAAAACATATGTATGTAGCTATAAAAATATATAATCATGTAAAATTTTATATGAATATTTAACTTCATGTGAGGATGAAATAATGAGGGGCAAGAAATATGCCCCGATGTAACTTGATAAAGAAGAGCAAAACTATGGATCTAATTTGGTAGGATATAGAAGTACCCATTATATCAATGTAGTAACCCCATATGACTGGGTGTAAGGAGGATATTGTAGTGCTAATTTAATATATGTAAGATTAACATGCACATGGGTATATGAAGCTTTGTATACACAATATATGGACAATAATATCTAGGAATGTGTGGGTATGATTCCTCCAATGGAAAATTAGTATATATGAATATCATGAGATATGTAACATTGTGACTCCCCCTTTAGAAAGATAAGGTATGGACAAAGGATATGCCCTAGATATATCAATGTGTTTCTAGGTGGGCTAGATATAATAATGAATCACATATAATATAATAGTGGTCTACCCTAATAGATGCATATTAGAGACAACAAAAACATATACAACAAGCATAGTATACCACAAGTAGTAGCATGCATGATATGGATCATGGAATCAATCATAAGATATAAAATAGTATATGCAATGTATCAAAAAAGAGGAGAATATTTTGACAACACATAAGCTGTATCAACTCTTTTAAACTCCAAGACCATACTCTGTAATGAAATACACATGCAATATTCTCCAATGTAGTTTTTAAAGAATAACCACGATCTTTTATATATTAAATCATAGAAATATTTACATAACAAATACCATTTCTCATTTCTAAAATAGGTGATGACAGGCTTTATTATATAGACCCTGAAGAGACTCATAAATACATGTAGTTTCATTAATGTGAGTGGTTGCATTAACTGAAGTGGTTAGAAGTGGAGGCCCAAATGTCCATTTGAGTGACTAGCCTAAGGTCTATTTTATTGGTTGGTGTAAAGTCTAATTTGGTGTGCCAATTTTAATTTAGTGTATTTAGACATGTGTGTATGAAAATTTGAATAATTTGCATTTATAAATACATTATTTTCTAAAGAGGAAAATAGAAAAACCTAAGAAATCTTCTATCTAATTAAATTTAAGTCTTATTGATGTAATTAGTAATTTATACCAACATTACCCCTTAAGGGCAACTTAGGGAGACTATAAAAAACTTGAGTCTCAACCTCTGATATTAGTCCTAAAAATAAGGCTTGATGAGTTACCAATGTATAATATGCTCAAGAAGGAAGAAGGACTCAAACTAACCCCTCCCCCTCCCCCCCAATGAAAAATTATTTCACCTCTAGTAGTGCTTGAAGATGAACACACTTAGACTTAGTGAGGGGTTTAGTAAATATTTCAACTGTCTATAACTCTGTGAAATAAAGTTGAAGATAAAATATGTGACCATGAATTAGTTGTCAAATATATTACATGTGGACTCAATATGTTTCGTGTGCTGATGCTCCAAAACATTCTTAGAGATGTGAATAACACTTTAGTTTTTGATACAAATGATAGTAGGTTTATGAAGTTCATTATTAAACTCTGATAAGATATAATAGATTAAAATAGCTTCTATGGTAGCATTGCCAACTCCTCGATACTCTACCTCTATGAAATAAATGACTATAACATACTACTTCTTGCTTGACCAAACAACACAGTTAGAGCCAAGATGAAAGGCATATCTTGAAGTAGATTTATGCTAATCAAGATCACCTACCTAACCAGAGTCACTGTATCTTACTAACTATGTATAATAACCTACCTAATAGTGAATGAAATGTGTATGAATGCCTCTGATATAGTAAATAATTCACTTAGTAGCTTTTCAATGAAGATTATGAGGTTATTGCATGAAGAAAAAAACTAATCTAATGATAAAATAAATATTAGGGTGACTGTGAGTCTAGCAAATAATTTTTCCAACTAGTTTCCTATACACGGTAGCATCAACCAAGGATATAGAACAATTGGTTGAAATACTAACTCCATATAAAAATGACATGGATGCAAGTTTACAATCAAACATTTGAAAAATTTCAAAAATATCTCTGGCATACTTGGGTTGTGAATTAAATATCCTAGATTTTGAGTGAGTAATATCTAAACCAAAGAAGTAGTGTATACTGCCCAAGTCTTGCATCTCAAATTACTAATGAGGGGAATAATTCACATATTGAAGAAATGAAGATGAGTTTCATGTTAGAATAAGATCATACACATAAATAAAAATCAAGAGAAGCTCACCATGATATCATTGAATGTAAAAAATGGGGTTAGAATGGCAACAAGAGAAATTTGATGAGAGAAGGAAGGATTCCATCTTCTCATACCATTATTTTGGATATTTATTAAGGCCATAAATATATATTTTTAGGTGAAATATAAGGGAGGAGTCTTGGACAAAACTAGGAGGTTTTTCCACATAGATATCCTTGTGAAGGTTATCATGAATAAAAGCACTCTCTACATCCATTTGATATATTAGCCATCTCTAAGATGTGAAAATAAAAAAAAATGTGGATGGAGTTCATGTTAACAACTGTTGAAAAGGTCTCAAAATAGTCAATGCCTTCTAATTATGAAAATAATTTTGTGACCATTATTATTTTATATTTTTCAATACTACCATCTACTACATATTTGATTTGATAAATCTATCTACAATGAACCATATTTCTTCCTTTTGGAAGAGGGACTAAATCCCAAGTGTTGTTCTTCATAAGAGAACCATACTCTTCTTCCATGGATATGTCCCACTTTGAGTTGTCATTAGTCTCAATGAAGGATTAAGTATTTTATGAGATGACAATGTAAGCATGAGGGAGTTCACTATAATTTGATCAGGTACATAAAGTATCTACAAGATGATCATAAATAAAACCAACTACTTATTGTGTATTTTAATCCCATCAAGGAAGATACTGATGAGTAGGAGTATGTATCGATGGTGGAAGAGGAGGTGCATCATCATAATTAGTAATAATATAAGTATAATCCATATCAAAAATGGAAGAATATTTGGGACTATATGATGTGACATGTGGAGGATGCTCATCAAAGTGAACACTATGAAAAATGGTCAACATATGTGTATCTAGATGCAATATTTGATATCCATTAACATCATCATGGTATCCCAAAAATATGCAAGGATTGATTCGAGGTTTCAAATCCTTACATTTGGATTTAAGATTGTGTGCCCATGAGGTGCATCTAAAAAATCTCAAGTGCTCATTAGAAGGTTTCTTATTACTCCAATATTCTTAAGGCATCATGTATTTGATTGTATTGTCTGGAGTATAGTTCTAAAGATAATTTTCATAATTAATAGCTTCAAACCAAAATGAAGGAGAGATACCCCTTGACTAAATAATACAAGTAGCCATTTCCTTGAGTGTGTGATTCTTTCTTTTAATAATGCCATTATATTATGGAATGTAAGGAATTGTATGCCATAAGTGGCACAAAAGTAAATAAATCAAGAATTTACATATTCCATGCCATTATCCACTAGTAAACACATAATGAAATTTCCATATTAGTTTTCAACAAAGTCCTTGAAGTAAAAAAAAGTATAAAAACTTGAATTTTGTGCTAAAACAATAGACACAAGTACATCTCAAAAACTAATCAATAAAATTAAGTGGACAATGGGTTGAATAAAAAGAAGGTGCTAGAAAGGGCCTTGAAATATCACTGTGAATGAGTTGAAGAACCTCAAATGATCTCCATTATTTACCTTTCACACAAATTTTAACTCTATTTTTTCCAAGGAGACACTCTAGATATACACCATAAAAAAAATGTACTAGAATGAAGACCAATGACCATGTTGTGCTAATGAAGTTATTGAAGATAATAGTATTTATGATGGACAAACCAATCATGACATAGCTTAAGTTTGATTTATATTTGGGAGTAACTAATACATGAGAAGGAGAACAAGGTATAAAATGAGAGAGAATATAATTTTTCATGATGATCTAACTTTCCCACTATAATGATCTAAGAAGAATCATTGATCTCCCAAACGATTGTTGAATCAGGTGTGAAATCAATTCTCTTACCTTCCTACGTAATCTAATAAATATAAAGAATATTTATTAAGAGAAAAGGCACACAAAAGAAAATTTTGAAAGTGACATTAGTAATCTCAACAATCCCTTGTCCTTAAATATTTAGAGAAGAAGAGTCACCCACAAAGATTTATTGTTGAGAACAATTATCAATTGAAGAAAACAAGTCTATCTATTGATCCATGTTGTGAGTGGATTCAGATTCAAGTACCCATTCAAGATTATATGAAGCAAAAACAACAATGGTAGAGAGGGCTTTTGATTTTCCCTTGCTAAAAGAGGAATAAACAAATGAAACATTGAGTTTGTTCAAGTCTTCACTTTCTCATTAAGAATAACAAGTTTCTTAAAACATCTTGACTCAAGATGTCCATTTACTATATAAAAGCTACACTTTATTACACAAGCATTCATTTGATTAGAAACATTGGATGAAGAAGTAGAAATGTGCTTATGTGTTTATGTTTTTGGATCTGATTCTATTATATTAGAAGTGCTTTAGTAATATTTTCTTGTTTAAAAAAATGAGCATTGGATTTTGCATATTTAGAAATATTGATGATCTGAATGAGCTTATCTTGTTCAAGATTAAACCTTTCAAAAAAATAATCAAATGCGAGCATTTTTACAGTAGCACCCAAAGAATCTTGGTTAGAGTAGAAGTTAGATACAAAACAAAGTATTTTTCATCTAATTTGGAAAAAATATTGATAAATAAGCTGCTCATTTTATTTTTTGATATCAAAATCTTGAAGTTTCAATCATAAAGAGTGAATTTTATAATATAATCTTGAATGTTATCAAAATAACTTGGATTGAGAGCAATAAACTCTAAGTCAAGTCGATGACAACTAATTTTGTGTGCATTTTCATATAATTCTTTTAACTTCATCCATACAATATTCAAAAACATGCAAGACTCAATGTGAAATAGTATCTTAGGAAATATAGGCAAACATATGAGACCAAAGGCCTCATCACACCTATTGAACCATTTGGTCTTCTCAATGACTTAGGTAGGTTCTATCTATGTGCCGATTGTAACTCTATTCAAACCTTTACTTATTAGTATGTTTATAATTTTTTATCACTACGTGTAAAAGTTATAAGGAGTGAGCATAGGTGGATTATTAGCCATGGTGTGTAAATGAAAACTCTAAAAAAATAGACAAAACTACAAGAAACAAAAGTCACAAATGTGCCTAGTGTTGTGGACATGAAGAAGATAATATGTAAAAAAAAGTTTTGACATAAACCTAAAGTGTGCCAAAAATTCAAGTACCCACCTTACCCCCCCTCCCCCCCAAAAAAAATAAAAAAATAAAAAAAGACACTTTATAAGGATTGAAATGATAAAAAATGTCCCCAATTTCTTATAATTATGTTGTTTAAAAAATATTTCACCTTGTTATAGTTGAGTTGAAAATGGTAAACATAAAAAATTTCCATTTATAAATTTAGGTGAAAAAAATTGCACTTTTGAAAAAAAAGGGCACCTCAAAAGGTATCCTGTGCAGAGAAAAGTGACTGGAAAGTTGGACGATGTTTGACCACAAATAAAGCTTATAGAGATTTATAAAATAAGTTAGAATTTATTGTGGAGTAGTGAAATAATGAATATATTGTGGGAAAAAGGTCGAAATAAGCATCACAACATAATAAGAATCACCTCTTATATCCAAATGATACTCAAGATATGAGCAAAAATGCACAAGTACGTCTAAAAAATTACAATGGAGGGGAAGTTAGAAAAATGAAAAAATTCTCATATGAACACCAAAAATTCAAAGTGGGCCTTTTGATATGGAATAAAACACGGGATTATAAAAAAGGTTTTATTATAGAGGGGTTTGACTGCTTATTAGACTGGGCCTCATTCGTTGGTCTTTAACACATGAAAATGTCATAGCACAAATTTTTTTGATGAAGAGACTTGAACATTTAACCTCCTCAACCAACTTGTAATGCCAAAATAAACTATTTCTAGCCAAATTGACCACAAATAATGTCAAGTATTCATATGCAAAAATTTCATTTCTTATAGATATTAAATCTGAATAATATAGCACCTCAGTCTTGCACATATAAAAAATACCTATCATGGTTGTACCCTAAAGTTTTAAGGCCATTTAACTACCAAAAGGCTCATGTTCAATAGCTCTTTATGTTTAATTGATTATATCTTACTTTGACCATTATTATTCTAATGACTAGGCATTCTATGCTATGCAAAATACTCTAAACCTAATCATCATCCTTATGTACCATTTTTAGACCTGTAATTGTTTTCTAGCTTTTTGGACACTTACATCCACCCAAACACCTACGCCAATACAGGGGTCCATTTTCCAACTAAGTGTCCAGTGCCCAAAATTCATCCAATTTGAAAATGAGGTGTATCTTGAAGGTTGTCCTACATGATTTAGTGCAAGATATTTTCAAAAGGTATTGGTATATATATATATATATATATATATATATATATATATATATATATATACACAAGTCCAACCCTCATTCATTCCTCACCTAGAAAATATCGAGAACTTATAAGACAACTTACCAAGAGCACTCAATCAAACATTCAAGTGAGCGAACCTGCCCTATTCATCCTTATTTCCATAATCATGGAGTAGTATCCCCATAGGTTTGAAGTACTGAAGGAGCATCTCATGAGCCATATTTTATAAATTATAATCTAGGTCACTCTATATACTTATTTATAATAAATTACATCGTTATGTGCACACAAACCAACACATAGTATAAAAATACATAAGTTTAAGGACCTCTTTGAAGTATGCACTATGTAGGCAACACCTATTAACAGAGGGGTCCTTAAGGTAGCTCAACACTATGTGCCCACTAACCCATTTTTCCCATAATCAATCCAAAGGTGAGTAAGCTAGGGTTTGATCATTTGAAAAAGAATGACAACATATGCATTTGATATATATACATTAAAATAAAGGTTATAGAAAACCTATAAGGTTCTAGTTGCTTTCACTCAAATCTATTCATTATTCTATACTAGATGCTCGTGTCTAGTTTAGACACCAACATCAATGTAACTATCCAAATTCAATGCAAGTATTCGAGGCCAAAGAGTGTAAAATTCCATAATTTGACAACTATTATAGAGACATGATATTATCTACTTCTATCCCATTTCAAACCATATTTGCATGTGCACATTAAACTACATAATTACTCTTATTTTCCATTTATTGTAACATCAAGTTATATCCATAATAATTATTTTTTGTACAAGGGTTCAAGAAATGTTTAACCCTAAATTTAAATAAGTGGGATTAGCTAGGGTTAATAATATAGAAATGAATAAGCACAAGGGTGATAAATAGATCTATAACAAATCAATTAATTTTTAAACTTAGATAAGTAATATTTTTAATTTAAATACTAAGATATACCAAAAATAGAAAGTACAACTATTAATTGATATTGTAATAATAAAAAATAAAATTATTTAGTTGGTTTCATGTGAGAATACATATCTGAACTAAAATATGATGTAAGTGGATTGGATCAGGATCCTGCAATAGTCATCAAATTCTATAATTTTTCACTTTATGGCCTTATACACTTATGTTGGATCTAGACAATTCCATCAACACTAGTGTTTGAAATAGATGCAGGTGTTCAGTATGGAATATTGAATAGATATGGACCAACTAAAAACTTTTGAGTTTTTTGTTGACTTTAATCTGATGTATACATATTACATGCACATGCTGTCACTCTTCATAAAATGATCAAACTTTAGCTTACTCACCCTTGGAGTGCACGTGGAAAAAATATGTTAGTGGACACACGATGTTAAACTTTCCCAAAAACCCCTCTATTAATTAGAATTACCTATATAACCAATATTACAAAAAGGGCCTCAGACTTATGTAGTTATCCCCTACATGTTGGATTATATGTGCATAAGGATTCAATATGTGATTTATAAGTACATATAGTGACCTAACTTATAACATAGAAAATATGGCTCATGGGATGCTCCTTTAGTACTTCAGACCTATGGGGATATTGCTCCTATGACTGATATGGAAATATGGATGAATAAGACATGTTTTCTTACTTTAATTCTTGATTGATTACTCTTAGTATGTTACCTGGTGACTTCCTAGTATTTACTAGGTGAAGAATGCATGAGGGTTGGTCCTCTATATATACCAACCCATTTTGACAATATCACACTAAAAACACTTAGGTTGAACTTTAGGATACATTTAATTTAAAAAATGGATGAATTTTGGGCACTTGACACTTAGATGGGAAAACAACACTTGTGTTGATGTAGGCATCTGGCTGGGGTGCAAGTGTTCAGGGAGCTAAAAAATAGGTATAGGTCCAAAACTAGTAAAGAAAGATAATAATTGGGTTTAGAAAAATTTAATAGTATATAAAGACTAGTTATCAGAATAATAGTCATTAGACTAAGAGATAAGTGAATGTGATCCTTTCGGTAGTGGAAAGGTCTTAGATTTGAAAGGCACAACCATGATATGTATTTTACAAGTGTACAAGACTGAGGTGCTATATAATTTAGATTTATCATCTACATTTTTATATCTTTCGAAACACTTACATCCCAACCATATTCCTACATTGATGCAGGACCCCCTTCTCCAACTAAGTGTCTAGTGACAAAAAGTCAACTAATTTTCAAAAATAAATGTATCCTAAAGGTCGGCCTAAATTATTAAATGAGAGATATTTATAAAAAATATTGGTATATGTATATAAGATTAACCCTCATTCATTCTTCACTTAGAAAATACATAGAAATCACATATAACTCAAAAGATAATATACCAAGAAACACTAAATCTAAAATTCAAGTGATAAAACCTTCCTTATTCATCTTTATTTTAATATAAATCATAGTATCAATATTTTTATAGATTTGAATCATTCAAAGAGTAGCCCATAAGCTATGTTTTCTAACTTACAAGCTAGGTCACTGTATATATTTATTTATCACATATTTCATCTTTATATAAATGCAATCCAACATGTAGGGGAGAACTACATAAGTCTGAGGCCCTCTTCAATGTGTTGGTTATGTAGGTAGTGTCCATTAATATAGGGGTGCTTGGGGTAGATCGAAACTATTTTTTCATTAACCTATTTTTCTAACAGTCACTACAAGTGTGAGGAAGTTAGGGTTTTATCATTTAACAAAAAGAAACAACCTGTGCACACAATATGAAGACATAAGAGGAAAGGAAAAAAAACTTAAAAGGATCTAGTTAATCATACCCAAATCTAGTCACTATTATGTAATGGACACCTATATCTAAATCAGATACCAGTGTCATGCAACTATCTAGATCCTATGTAATCATCTGAGGCCACTAGTGTAAAATTATAGAATATGATGATTATTCTAGGATCCTAATCCAATCGACTTATAACATGTTTCATCCCAGATCTACATGTGCCTATTAAATTAAGAAATCATTTTTATAATATATTACAATATCAATCAATAGTTATTCTATCTATTTTTGGCATATCTTGGTATTTAAATTCAGAATATTATTTATTTGAGTTTGTAAATTAATTGGCCTACTATAGATCTATTTATAACCCTTGTGATTATTCATTTATATATTCTTAACTGTAAATAATACCACTTATCTAAATTATCTATATTATTTAGATTATTGGTTATGTAGGTAGCACCCACTAATAAAGGGATCCTTGAAGAAGCTCGACATCGTGTGTTGAGTTGTGGAGCTAAAAGCTTAACTCTTTGCAAACAGAAGGAACAAGAAGGTTGCTGAGTTCCAGGAGAACCAGCATCGGCAGCAGGACCGACATCGGTCGTGACCAGTGCAGAAGGCCACCGGCGATGGCAGGGAGTCAGCCGACGTCGGCAGAACCAGACAAGCAGGGACCGACGTCGATCGCCTGTGTGTTCCAGAACTGCTTGTTACATGGATAGTTAGTTAAGTGAACGAAGTGTTTGCATGTAAAGGCCAGTTAGAGTCTTTGGCTGCGTGGATAATTGTCTAAATTAAGAGTCTAAGTTATTGTTTAAGTTAGGGATCTATTTATAGACCCATTGGCATGTATTGTATATGTATGAGATAGAAAGGAAGGCAAGTAAGTTGCTTCCATTGTAAGATCATTGAGTTGCAGGTTGTTGCAAGCTCATAGGGGATCTACATGTGAGTATGGTCTATTGAATTGCAGGTTGCAGGTTCATGGGAGATCAACTTGAAGTACTTTAGAGTGCTTGGTGAACTCGCAGGGTTATTACTGACTAGTTGGAGAGGTGAACACCAACTCTGTTTGTGAGTTGGTTGTTGGGACCATTTTTTGTGTAGGAGAGTGTTGTGTGAGAAGAATTCTATACACTTGAGGTGTGGCAAACCTCTGTAAGGTGAAAGAGTGTGGCGGCTCTTTGTTGTATTCTTTTCTGTAAAGTGTTAATACAAGATAGTGTATTATCTCTCATATTCTGTGCTATTGGTGAATTCTAGTTACTTGTATTTCTGGTTATTTCCGCATATTTAATTGCTTATATTTGGTAATCATACTGTGCTCTTTCTGAGGAGCAAGATCCAACAAGAGGAATCAGAACAGAGGTGTGTTTATTATTGGACTTCCCTAACAAGTGGTATCAGAGCTTTTGGTTGGGATACTAACAGATTGGACTAGATCTGGTTAGTGTGTTTTGATTACAGGGTACTCACAGGGTTTCTGTTTGAGTGGGAGTTGAGCAATGATAGAAGACAGTAAGCTACGGATGAAAAAGTATAATGGCAAGAACTACCAATTGTGGAGGATGCAGATTGAGGATTATCTGTATCAAAAAAATTTGTACTTACTGTTGGGAGGGGTTACTTGCAAACCCTCAGATATGAAAGATGAAGAATGGGAGGTTCTTGATCGGAAGGCTCTGGGATCTATTAGATTGAGTCTTGCATCATCTGTGATTTCCAGCTTATCACAGTGTAAGACAACGGTGGAGTTGATGGAATCTTTGGCAAATTTATATGAAAACCCTCAGCTTCTAATAAGGTCTTTCTTATGAAGCGTTTATTTAATTTGCAAATGTTGGAAGGTGGATCTATTCATAGCCATCTTAGTGATTTCCATGGTTTAGTAAACCAGCTAAGTTCAGTCAATATTGTATTTGATGATGAAATTAGAGCTCTCTTAATCTTGTGTTCATTACCTGAAAGTTGGGAAGGTTTGGTAATGGTAGTTTCTAATACTGTGTCTCCTTCAAAAGTCTTAAGAGTGGATGATGTTGTAAGTGTGATCTTGAATGAAGAGATACGCAGGAATAGCACAGGTGAATCATCAGGAAATGCTTTGAGTGTTGAATGCAGAGGAAGGCAAAGAGAAAAGATAGAGCATGGGAGATCAAGGTCCAAGATAGGCAGAAGATCCAAGTCCAAGTATGGCAGAATAACCTGCTGGAAGTGTGGAAAGCAAGGGCACTTAAAGAGAGATTACAGATTGGGTACAGATCAGCATGAAGAACATGAAGAAGAAGTAGATGTTGCAGATTACGCAGCACGAGATGCTCTGGTATGTTCTTTGGATAAAGTAGAATCTTGGGTTTTAGATTCTGGTGCCTCTTTTCATGCATCCCCACATAGGGAATTTTTTCATGAGTATGTCCAGGGAGATTTTGGAGAAATTTATGTAGGGGATGGTAAGCCTTGTCAGATTGTTGGCGAAGGGAAAGTGAAGCTAAAACTGCAGACAGGTAACACATGGGTGTTAAAAGAAGTCATGCATGTCCCAGTTCTGGAGTGGAATTTAATTTCTATTAAAAGTTTGGGTGATGAGGGTTGCACAGTAACTCTCACAGCGGACTCTTGGAAGGTTACCAAGGGTACACTTGTTGTAGCTAGAGGTAAGAAAGTAGGTACGCTTTATCTATCTACTTGTACTACTGATTCTCTTTCTAGATTTTCTACTTCAGCTGTAGATTCAGAGATGTGGCTTGATAGGCTTGGTCACATAGATAAGAAGGAGATGCTTGTTCTTGAGTCAAAGGTTATGCTTTCAAATTTGGAAGGTATGGATCGTGGTTTCTGTATGCAGAAGAAGAAGGTAACATTTTTTGAGGAATCCGATGTTAGTGACAAGAACAGGAAAGCCTTAGTTTTCAAGGAGAAGGTGACAGACAGAGTTCAGCACAAGATGCAGAAGAATTCTGAGCAGAGCAAGGGTGATTTGGACAAGGATTTGATCCAAAAAGAGCTCGCAGGAAAAAGTCAGGTCTCACAGGAAAAACACAGAGACCGACATCAGTAGGAAAATCGGCATCGACATCTAGACAGGGACTGACGTCGACTATGTGTAGACCGATGTCAGTGACTCAGGGCAAATATTGACCAGCGTCGGCCAGGGGAAACCGACGTCGACAAGGTGGCAGTCACAGGAAACTGACTTCGGTCGTTTGCAGATTGAGATGTGACCGACATCGGTTACTGAGACGAATTTTGGGTGGACAGCAAGCTGTCATGGAGTCTCAAGCGCCCATATGGAGGACTGAAGGTGTAAGTAAGTTCTTAAATTTGTCATTTCCCTTCTTTACACTACTTGTTGCTCACTTATGGCATAGGACCAGGAAGTTGTTGAAGAAGCAGAACAGGTAGATCCAGGAAACAGTGGGAGCTTGGCATGGATGAGGATGTGATTCCTTGGAGGAGTACCAAACAGGTGTTTTGGGTAGAGTGGCCAGTTGGAAGTAAGCACTGAGAGATGAATGGATGTTCAGGATAAAGAAGAGCGAAAATGGATACATGAGATGGAAGATCAGGGTATATGGTCTTGTATTAGCTGCAGGGCAATGTAGGTTTGATCATTGTGTTTCTCTTTACTAGGTTGGATAGTATTAGCTACACTATCCTATTACTGTATGATGTGTTTGTTGCAGGGTTACATATACAGATATTGCTGAACTAAAGGTAAAGCTAGTTCAGGTGTTTGTCATGGAGAATTTGGGAGCAGCAAGATTCTTTGGCATGAGTGTGTTCTAGAGACATGGTAGGTCATATGTTGACTTTGTTTTAGGATGATTGTGTGAAACCGGTCAGCATGCCGATGGTTGGACAGTTCTATAAACAGGTGTCTTGATTCACATAATGAGGTTGAGTGCATGGTATGTACTAAACCTGAGTTTTTCCAAGCAGTGGGAGTTGTCACAAGTTGGAACCAATCCGAGAGAGAACCATTGGAGGATAGTTCAGTGGATTCTTATAGGGACTAGCAGCAGGTGCACATGCTATGCAGGTTCAGGTTATTTTCTACATGGTTTGTAGATGTGGATGTGGTAGGTGATTTGGATGATAGGTTTTGTACTACAGGGTTGTGGTGGTTGGTCTTCAAGAGTGATCTTGAGGATGGATACAAAGCCAAGGGAACAAACTAGACTAAGTACAGGTACAGGTACAAGTTGCAGCTATTTATCTCCAAGTGGGAGATTGTTGAGTTGCGAAGCTAAAAGCTTTAACTCTTTGCAAACAGAAGGAACAAGAAGGTTGCTGAGTTCCAGGAGAACCGGTGTCAGCAGCAGGACCGACGTCAGTCGTGACCAGTGTAGAAGGCCACCGGCGATGGCAGGGAGTCGGCCGACGTCGGTAGAACCAGACAAGCAGGGACCGACGTTGGTCGCCTGTGTGTTCCAGAACTGCTCGTTACACGGACAGTTAGTTAAGTGAACAAAGTGTTTGCATGTAAAGGCCAGTTAGAGTCTTTGGTTGTGTGGATAATTGTCTAAATTAAGAGTCTAAGTTATTGTTTAAGTTAGGGATCTATTTATAGACCCATTGGCATGTATTGTATATGTATGAGATAGAAAGGAAGGCAAGTAAGTTGCTTCCATTGTAAGATCATTGAGTTGCAGGTTGTTGCAAGATCATAGGGGATCTACATGTGAGTATGGTCTGTTGAATTTCAGGTTGCAGGTTCATGGGAGATCAACTTGAAGTACTTTAGAGTGCTTGGTGAACTGGCAGGGTTATTACTGACTAGTTGGAGAGGTGAACACCAATTCTATTTGTGAGTTGGCTGTTGGGACCGTTTTTTGTGTAGGAGAGTGTTGTGTGAGAAGAATTACTGTACACTTGAGGTGTGGCAAACCTCTGTAAGGTGAAAGAGTGTGGTGGCTCTTTGTTGTATTCTTTTCTGTAAAGTGTTAATACAAGATAGTGTATTGTCTCTCATATTCTGTGCTATTGGTGAATTCTAGTTACTTGTATTTCTGGTTATTTCCGCATATTTAATTGCTTATATTTGGTAATCATACTGTGCTCTTTCTGAGGAGCAAGATCCAACAAGAGGAATCAGAACAGAGGTGTGTTTGTTCTTGGACTTCCCTGACATCGTGTGCTCACTAACCCATTTTTCTTAAAGTCACTTCAAGGGTGAGGAAGTTAGGGTTTGATAATTTGATAAAGATTAATGTATTATGCATGTAATCTATATACATAAAAAAAAAGATGATATAAATTATAAAAGGTTTAGTTGGTTGCACTCAGATCCAATCACTATTTTGATCTAGACACCTATGTCTAGTTCAAACACTAGCATCGACGTAACTATCTAGATTTGAAGTAAGAGTTTGAGGCCATATAGTGCAAAATTATAGAATATGATGACTGTTACAAGATCTTGATCCAATCCACTTCTATCCTATTTTATCCCAGATCTACATGTGCACATTAAAATAAATAAGTACCATTATTTTCAATTTAATATAATATCAATCAATAGTTGTACTTTCTATTTTAAGAATGTCTTAATATTTAAATTCATAATATTATTTATCCGAGTTTGTAAATTAATTAGCCTCCTATAGATATGTTTATCACCCTTTTGGTTATTCATTTCTATATTGTTAATCCTAGATAACCTCTCATATCTAAATTAATGGTTAAATATTTAGTGAACCTGACCTCTGTGTCTATCCATGCAACTCCTAGTGTGCTCTAGGTTTTTTTTTATAATTTTTTAATCTCTCAATTGTTACAATTTATTTCAAAAACTAAAATTTATTTTATTAAAATCAAGTTTAATATGGCTAAAAATAACTTATTCCTTTGCCTAATCATAAATAAGGTGATAACTACCATCCCTCTAACAAGGTCCATGTTATCACTCCTTCAAGGGGTAAGGTGGCCTATCCTATAATTCCGAAAGAGGATAGCAAACAAACCCATCCTAAATCCTTAGATGGTACATGTATGCATTTAAGTTTGTAAATTAATTGGCCTACTATAGATCTATTTATAACCCTTGTGATTATTCATTTATATATTCTTAACCATAAATAATACCACTTATCTGAATTATCTATATTATTCAGATTATTGGTTATGTAGGTAGCACCCACTGATAAAGGGATCCTTGAAGAAGCTCGAAATAACTTATTCCTTTGCCTAATCATAAATAAGGTGATAACTACCATCCCTCTAACAAGGTCCATGTTATCACTCCTTCAAGGGGTAAGGTGGCCTATCCTATAATGCCAAAAGAGGATAGCAAACAAACCCTTCCTAAATCCCTAGATGGTACATGTATGCATTTGAGTTTGTAAATTAATTGGCCTACTATAGATCTATTTATAACCCTTGAGATTATTCATTTATATATTCTTAACCGTAAATAATACCACTTATTTGAATTATCTGTATTATTTAGATTATTGGTTATGTAGGTAGCACCCACTGATAAAGGGATCCTTGAAGAAGCTTGACATCGTGTGCTCACTAACCCATTTTTCTTAAAGTCACTCCAAGGGTGAGGAAGTTAGGGCTTGATAATTTGATAAAGATTAATGTATTGTGCATGTAATCTGTATACATCAAAAGAAAGATGATATAAATTATAAAAGGTTTAGTTGGTTGCACTCAGATCCAGTCACTATTTTGATCTAGACACCTATGTCTAGTTTAAACACTAGCATCGATGTAACTATCTAGATCTGAAGTAAGAGTTTGAGGCCATATAGTGCAAAATTATAGATTATGATGACTATTACAAGATCTTGATCCAATCCACTTCTATCCTATTTTATCCCAGATCTACATGCGCACATTAAAATAAATAAGTACCATTATTTTCAATTTAATATAATATCAATCAATAGTTGTACTTTCTATTTTAAGAATGTCTTAATATTTAAATTCATAATATTATTTATCTGAGTTTGTAAATTAATTAGCCTCCTATAGATATGTTTTTCACCCTTTTGGTTATTCATTTCTATATTGTTAATCCTAGATAACCTCTCATATCTAAATTAATGGTTAAATATTTAGTGAACCTGACCTATATGTCTATCCATGCAAATCCTAGTGTGCTCTAGCTTTTTTTTATAATTTTTTAATCTCTCAATTGTTACAATTTATTTCAAAAACTAAAATTTATTTTATTAAAATCAAGTTTAATATGGCTAAATATAACTTATTCCTTTGCCTAATCATAAATAAGGTGATAACTACCATCCCTCTAACATGGTCCATGTTATCACTCCTTCAAGGGGTAAGGTGGCCTATCCTATAATGCCAAAAGAGGATAGCAAACAAACCCTTCCTAAATCCCTAGATGGTACATGTATGCATATTCAATTCGAAGCACTTAGGGTTTGTGTTTGTGAATCCCTAACATATCAAAACACTAGTATGAGAAAGTTAATAGAATATATACAAAATTAGATTACATACGTGTAGAATAAAAAATACACTAGTGTTAATCATGTGTTTATGTCTTCATTTATAAATGTTATAACCAAAAAGGTTTCTTATCCAAATAAAAAGCTAAAACATAATACATCCAAAACTAGCGATTCCAAAAGTGAATAAAAGGATAATAAGAGTCTAAGTGAAATACTAAGGGAGATGCTTAGAAAAAAGTGATCCAACTATCTTCTCTAAATATTATATAGAGATCCAAATAATATTGTGTATATCTTAGAATGCATGGGCATCATACAGATTATTGCTTTGCATTAAAGAACAAAATACAAAGTTGAAAAGATAGTGGTGATCATATCATTGATACATCAATTGAGAAACCCTTGGACTGACTGAGAAAAATAGTTTAATGGTTACACATTATTGAGCTTCACTAAGAACCCTTCTATTAATGGGAATTGCCTATATAACCAATATTCTAAAGAGGGGCTCAGACTATAACCCTTACATATTTGATTGTGTGTGCATAAGGACTCAATGTGTGATAAGTAAGTACATAGAGGGACCCAGCTTGTAACTTGGTAAATATGGCTCATGAGATGCTCCTTCAGTACTTTAGACATGTGGGGATATTGTTTCAATGACTAATATGGAAATATGGATGAATAAGGCATGCTTTCTTACTTGAATTCTTGATTGAGTGCTCTTAGCAAATTTCCTTTTGAGTTCTTGATATTTACTAGGTAAGGAATGAATGAGGGTTAGTCGTCTATATATACCAACCCATTTTGAAAATATCACACTAAAATCACTTAGGCCAACATTTAGGATACATTTCATTTAAAAAATGGATGAATTTTGGGCACTTAACACTTAGATGGGAAGGGACACTTGTGTCAATGTAGGCATTTGACTAGGACACAAGTGTTTGAGGAGCTAGAAAATAGGTATAGGTCCAAAACTAGCAAAGAAGGATAATCATCAAGTTTAGAGAATTTTGAATAGTATATAAGGCCTAGTCATCAGAATAATAATGGTTAAACTAAGAGATAAGTAATTAGGCATGAAGAGGTAGTGAATGCGAGCCTTTCGATAGTGGGAAGGTCTTAGATTTGAAGGGTAAAGCTATGATATACATTTTCCAAGTGTACAAGACTAAGGTGATACATAATTTAGATTTATCATCTACATTTTTCTATCTTTTCAGACACTTGCATCCCAACCAGATGCCTACATTGACGTAGGTGCCCCTTTTCCAAATAAGTGTTTAGTGCCCAAAAGTCATCTAATTTTCAAAAATAAATGTATCATTAAGGTCGGCCTAAGTTATTTAATGTGAGATATTTATAAAAGGGATTGGTATATATATAAGATCAATTCTCATTCATTCTTCACCTAAAAAATACATAGAAATCACATATAACTCACAAGGTAATATACCAAAAAGCACTCAATCTATCATTCAAGTGAGCAAACCTTTCTTATTCATCGCTATTTATATATCAATAATAGGATCAAATTTATATAGATCTAAAACATTCAAAGAGTATCCCATGCACAATATTTTATGAGTTACAAGCTAAGTCCCTACATGTCTTTATTTATCACACATTACATCCTTATGCATGCACAATCTGACATGTAGGGGAGAACTACATAAGTCTAAGGCCCTCTTCAAAGTATTGTCTATGTAGATAGTGTCCATTATTAGAATATTACTTGGGATAACTCAAAAATATGTTCCCATTAACCTATTTTTTCCATAGTCACTACAAGTGTGACGAAGCTAAGGTTTTATCATTTAACAAAGAGAAACAACATGTGCGCACAATCTGAAGACATAAGAGGAAAGATAAAAAAAAATAGAAAGCTCTAGTTGATCATACCCAAATTAAGTTAATATTATGTAGTGGACACCTATATCCAACTCAGATATTAATGTTGAGGCAACTATCTAGATTCGATGCAAGCATATGAGGTGATATAGTGCAAAATTATAGAATTTGATGATTGTTCTAAGATCCTAATCTAATCCACTTATAATTTGTTTCATCCTAGCTTTGCATGTGCACATTGAACCAAGTAATCTTGTTTTTAATTTATTACAATATCAATCAATAGTTATACTATCTATTTCTGGCATATCTTAGTATTTAAATTTAGAATATTGTTTATCTAAGTTTGTAAATTAATTAGCATATTATAGATCTATTTATCACCCTTGTGCTTATTAATTTATATATTTTTAACCCTAAATAATCCCACTTATCTAAATTATCTATATTATTTAAATTATTAGCTATGTAGGTAACACCTATTGATAAAGAGATCCTTAGATAAGATCGACACCATGTGTCCACTAACCCATTTTTATCATAGTCACTCTAAGGGCGAGGAAGTTAGGGTTTGATCATTTGATAAAGAGCAATAGCTTATGCATGTAATATATATATATCAAAAGAAAGGTGAAATAAAATCTAGAAGGATCTAGTTGGTTGCACCCAAATCTAGTCACTATTTTGATTTGGACACCTGTGTCTAGTTCAAATACTATCATCGATGCAATTATCTAGATCTGATGCAAGTGTTTGAGGGCATATAGTCCAAAATTACAAAATATGGTGATTATTATAGGAGCTTGATCTAGTCCACTTCTAGCTTGTTTTATCCTAGATCTACATGTACACATTAAACCAACTAAGTACTGTAATTTTTTATTTATTACAATATCATTTAATAATTGTACTTTATATTTTTGGAATATATCAGTATTTAAATTCATAATATTATTTATTTGAGTTTATAAATTAATTGGTATACTATAGATATGTTTATCACCCTTTTGGTTATTCATTTATATATTATTAATCCTAGATAGACCCTTATATCTAAATTAAGGGTTAAACATTTAGTTAACCCAACCTTTGTGTCTTTTCATGCAACTCCTAGTATTCTCTAAGTTTTATTTTTTGATTTTTATAATCTCTCAATTGTTACAATTTATTTCAAAAACCATAATGTATTTTCTTAAAATCATGTTTAATATGGCTAAAAATAACTTATTCCTTTTCCTAATCATAAAGAGGGTGATAATTGTCATCCCTATAACTAGGTCCATGCTATCACTCCTTCAAGTGGTAAGGTAGCCCATCCTATAATTCTAAAAGAGGCCACCAAACAAACCCTTCCTAAATATTTAGATGGTACATGTATGCATATTCAATCCAAAGCACCTACGGTTTGTGTTTGTGAATCCCTAAAATATCAAATCACTAGTATGAAAAAGTTAATAAAAGAGTTACAAAATTATATTATATACATGCATAATAAAAAATATGATGGTGTTAATCATGTGTTTTCATCTTCATCTAGCAATGCTATAACCAACAAGGTTTCTTATCCAAATGAAAATCTAAAACACAATACATCCAAAATTATTGATTTTAAAAGTGAACAAAAGGATATTAAGAGTCTAAGTGAAATACTAAGGGAGATACTTAGAAAAATGTGATCCAAATACCTTCTATACATATTATATAGAGATCCAACTACTATTGTGCATATCTTAGAATACATGGACATTATATAGATCATTGTTTTGCATTAAAGAACAAAATAAAAATTTGAAAATATAGTGGTGATCATATCATTGATACATCAATTAAGTTAATAAGTTAATGGGCACATGATGTCGAGCTTCCTTAAAGACCCCTCTATTAATGGGAATTACTTATATAGCCAATATTCCAAATAGGGCCATAGAATTATGTAGTTATCCCCTATGTGTTGGATTGTGTGTGCATACAAATTCAATGTGTGATAAGAAAGTATAGAGAGTGACCTAGGTTGTAACTTAGCAAATATGGCTCATGGGATACTCCTTAGTACTTCAGACATGTGGGGATATTATTTATATGATTTATATGGAAATATGGATGAATAAATCCTATTTTCTTACTTGAATGCTTGATTGAGTGCTCTTAGTAAATTTCCTTTTGAGTTCCTAGTATTTACTAGGTGAGGAATGAATGAGGATTGGTCCTCTATATATAGCAACCCATTTTAAAAATATCACACTAAAAACACTTAGGCCAACCTTTATGATATATTTCATTTAAAAAATAGATGAATTTTGTGCACTTGACACTTAGATGGTAAAGGGACACTTGCGTCGATGTAGGCATCTGATTGGGACATAAGTGTCTAAGGAGCTATAAAATAGGTATAGGTCCAAACTAGAAAAGAAGGATAATCATTAGGTTTAGATAATTTTGAATAGTATATAAGGTCTAGTCATTAGAATAATATTGGTTGAACTAAGAGATAAGTAATTAGGTACAAATAGGTTATGAACGCGAACCTTTCAGTAGTGGGAAGGTCTTAGATTTGAAGGGTACAACCATGATATGTATTTCTAAGTCTATAAGACTAAGGTGATATATAATTTAGATTTATCATATATATTTTTATATTTTTTTAGACACTTGCATCCCAACGAGATGCCTCCATTGATGCAGGTGCCCCTTTTCTAGCTAAGTGTCTAGTGCCCAAAAGTCATCTAATTTAAAAAAAAATGTATCTTTAAGGTCAGCCTAAGTTATTTAATGTGAGATATTTATAAAATGGATTGGTATATATAAGATCAACCCTCATTCATTCCTCACCTAGAAAATACATAGAAATCAAATATAATTCACAAGGCAATATACCAAAAAGCACTCAATCTAGAATTCAAGTGAGCAAACCTTCTTTAATCATCTCTATTTTCATATCAATCATAGGATCAATATTTATATAGGTCTAAAACATTCAAATAGTAACACATGAGCCATATTTTTCAAGTTATAATCTAGGTTGCTACATATTTTTGTTTATCACACATTGCATCCTTATGTACACACAATCCAACATGTGTGAGAGAATTACATAAGTTTGAGGCCCTCTTCAAAGTATTGTCTATGTAGGTAGTGTCTATTGTAAAAAGGATGCTTGAAGATACTCAAAACTATGTTGCCACTAACCTATTTTTCCCATAGTCACTAAAAGTGTGAGAAAGCTAGGGTTTTATCATTTAACAAAGGGAAACAACCTGTGCACATAATATGGAAACATAAGAGGAAAGACAAAAAAACCCAGAAAGCTCCAGTTGATTTCACCCAAATTCAATCACTATTATGTAATGGACACCTATATCCAACTCAAACACTAATGTTGATGCAATTATCTATATCTAATGCAAGCATATGAGGCAATATAGTCCAAAATTATTGAATTTAATGATTGTTCTAAGATCCTAATCCAATCCACTTACAACCTAATTCATCCTAGATCTACATGTGCACATTAAACCAAATAATATTGTTTTTAATTTATTATAATATCAATCAATAGTTATACTATCTATTTTTGGCATATCTTAGTATTTAAATTTAGAATATTGTTTATCTAAATTTGTAAATTAATTGGCATGCTATAGATCTATTTATCACCCTTATTAATTTATTTATTCTTAACCATAAATAACCCTAATTTTCTAAATTATCTATATTATTTAGATTATTGGTTATGTAAGTAGCACCAATTGACAAAGGGATACTTGGGGAAGCTCGACACCGTGTGCCCACTAACCCATTTTTCCCACAGTCACTCTAAAGGTGAGAAAGTTAGGTTTTGATCATTTGATAAAGAGAAATGGTTTATGCATGTAATCTATATACATCAAAATAAAGGTGAAATAAAATCTAGAAGGATCTGGTTGGTTGCACCCAGATCTAGTCAATATTTTGATATGGACACCTATGTTTAGTTTAAACACTAGCATTAATGTAATTATCTAGATATAATGAAGTGTTTGAGGACATATAGTGAAAACTTATAAAATATGATGACTATTACAAGATCTTGATCTAGTCCACTTCTACCTTATTTTATCTCAGATCTACATGCGCACATTAAACCAACTAAGTACTATCATTTTTAATTTATTGTAATATCAATCAATAATTATACTTTCTATTTTTATAATATCTCAATATTTAAATTCATAATATTGTTTATTTGAGTTTGTAAATTAATTTTCCTACTATAGATATGATTATCACCCTTTTGGTTATTCATTTCTATATTCTTAATCCTAGATATCCCGTCATATCTAAATTAAGGGTTAAATATTTAGTGAACCCAACCTCTGTGTCTTTCTATGCAATTCTTAGTGTGCTCTAGGTTTTTTTCTAATTTTTATAATCTCTCAATTGTTACAATTTATTTCAAAAACCATAATTTATTTTCTTAAAATCATTTTTAATATGGCTTAAAATAACTTGTTCCTTTTCCTAATCATAAAGAGGGTGATAATTATCATCCCTCTAACTAGGTCTATGTTATCACTCCTTTAAGGGATAAGGTAGCCCATCCTATAATGCTAAAAGAGGACAATAAAAAAACCCTTCCTAAATCCCTAAATGGTACATGTATGCATATTCAATCCGAAGCACTCAGGGTTTATGTTTGTGAATCCTTAAAATGTCAAATCACTAGTATGAGAAACTTAATAAAAGAGTTACAAAATTAGATTACATACATGAAGAATACAAAATATGATGGTGTTAATCATGTGTTTGTGTCTTCATCTAGCAATGCTATAACCAACAAGGTTTCTTATCCAAATGAAAATCTAAAACATAATACATCCAAAATTAATGATTTTAAAAGTGAACAAAAGGATATTAAGAGTCTAAGTGAAATACTAAGGGATATTAAGAGTCTATTGTGCATATCTTAGAATACATGGGCATTATATAGATCATTGTTTTGCATTAAAGAATAAAATAAAAATTTGAAAATATAGTGGTGATCATATCATTGATACATCAATTAAGAAATCCACTCACACTCTGAGTACCTCTATTAAATCACAAGTAATAAAATAACATATATGGGTACCAAAATACAATTTAGATAAAAATCAATAGAAAATGTAGAAATTAGAGCGAGAAATGATTCAAAAGGCCAAGCTAGAGCAAGATATGTTAAAAAAATATCAAGAACTTAAAGCATAAATTACATTTTTTCATGGTGTTCAAGAAAAGATAAATGACTCTTATTCAGTCCATAATGTGATGCATACTCCTAACAATGATGAACACACTCTATAAAAACAAACTTTCAAGAAGGAAAGTCCAATCTATAGTGCAATTGGGTTTTCATACAAGGATACTCAAAATGATATATCAAAAGTTCATGAATAATTTAAGAAGATACATCTTTCCTATAATAATAACATATAAGATTGATATGATTCTAAGCATATAGAAGATTTATATGATCCTAGTTATATTGATTACGTAGCATATGAAGAGAAATTAGGCCAATGATTAAAGAGATATTAAGGTGATTATGAGTCAAGTAAATAACACTGTCAACTAGTTGCCTATACATGGTTGCATTAACCAAGGATGTAGAACACTTGGTTGAAAGATTGAGTCAACATAAACATGTCATGGATGTAGGTTTACAGTTAGACATTTGAAATATTTAAAAAATATATAAGGCATACTTGGGATATGAAATAAATATCTTCAAGTCTGAGTGAATAATCTCTAATCCAAGGAAGTAGAGTAGATTGCCCAAGTTAAACATTTAAAACTATTGATAAAGGAAATAATTCATGTCTTAAATAAATGAATATGGTTTTCCTATCATAATAATATTATCCATAAAAATAAAAATCAAGAAAATCTCATCATGATGTCATTGAATGTAGATAGTGGGGTCAGAATGGCAACGAGAGAAACTTGATGAGAGAAGGAAGGAATTCAACTTATCATACCATGCTCTTGGATATTTATTAAGGCCATAAAGATATATTTTTTAAAAGACATACAAGGGAGGAGTCTTGGACATAAGTATGAGGTTTCTTCCATATAGATTCCCTTGTGAAGATTACTATGAATAAAAACACTCTTCACATCCATCTGATATATTATCCATCTCTAAGATATGACAATAAAAACAAAAATGTGGATGGAGTTCATTTTAGAATCTATGTAAAAGGTATTAGAATAGTCAATTCCTTATACTTTTGAAAATCCTTTTATGACTAATTGTTCTTTATATTTTTCAATCTACCATCTAATACATTTTTGGTTTAATAAAATCATCTACAACAAACCATATTTCTTCATTTTGGAAGAGGGACTAAATCTAATTCTTCTTCTTAAGGGAACCATACTCTTCTTCTATGGCTATGTCCCACTCTGAGTTTCCACTATCCTCGATGAAGGATTGATGATCTTATGTTGTAGCAATGTAAGCATGAGGGATTTCATTGTAATCTATTCAAGTATGAAAAGTATCTACAAGATCACCACAAAGAGAACCAAATGTTTTTTGTGTCTTTCTAGCACATCGAGGAAGATAATGAGGAGAAGGAGTAGGTCTAGGTGGTAGAGGAGGAGCCTCATCATCATGAGGTGCAACATCTTAAATAGTACTTCCAAAAGTAGAATCCATATCAAAAAATGGAAGAATTATGGAACTATATGATGTGAGATGTGGAGGACACTCATCAAAGTGAATGCTATGAAAAATGGTTAGCTTATTTGTATCTAAATACAATAATAGATAGCCTTTAACATCATTAGGGTATCCCACAAAGATGCATGTATTTATTTGAGGTTGTAAATCCATGTGTTTGGATTTAGGAATGTGTACCCATGTGGTGCATCCAAAAATATCAAGTACCCAATAGAAGGTTTGTTATTGCTCAAATGTTCTTGAGGTGTCATGTATTTAATCGATTTGTGTGGAGTATGATTCTAAAGTTAATTTAAAAAATTAATAGATTAAACCCAAAATGAAGGAGAGATACCCCTTGACTAAATCATATAAGTAAAAATTTCTTTGAGTGTTTGATTATATCTTTCATCAATGCCATTATGTTGTGAAATGAAAGGAAATGTATGTTGTAGTTGTATGCCATAAGTGGCACTAAATTTGATAAAGTGAGAATTTACATACGCTATGCCATTTTCCATCAAGAAACACTTGATGAAATTTATTTATTTTATTTCAACAAAGGCATTGAAGTTAAAAAAAAGTGGAAGATTCCTTAATTTTGTGTTGCAAAAAAAGCCCCAATTATGCCTAAAAAATTCATCAATAAAATTAAGCACGTAATAGGCTTGATGAAAATAAGGTATTAGAAAGGGCCCTTGAAATATCACTATGAAATTTTTGAAGAACCTCAAATTCTCTCCATGATTTCCCTTTCACATAATTTTCATCTAGATGTTTGCCAAGGACACACTCTAGACATACACCATTAGAAAATGCAATGGAAGGATTTTTTTTGGTAATGAATATGTTGAAGATAACGGTATTTTAAATGGCCAAATCATTCATGCCATAAATTATGCTCAATTCATATGTGTGAGTAAGAAATACATGGGAAGGAGAATTAGGTACAAAATGAGAAAAATAATACAATCTTGCATAATGATTTGCCTTTCTCATTGTAATGATATAAGAAGGATCATTGATCTCTCAAATGATTGTTGAATAAAATGTGAACTCAATTGTCTTACTTGCCTAAGTGATCTAATAAATAGAAATAATATTTATTGAAAGAGAATGCATACAAAATAAATTTGTAAAAGTGCCATTAGTCATCTCAATAGTATATTATCCCTAAATATTTAGAGAAGAAGATTCATCCACAAAGATATGTTATTGAGAACAAGTATCAATTGAAGAAAATAGGTCTATAAATCAAGCCATGTGGTGAGTGGCTTCAAATTCAAGTACCCATTCAGGATTTAATGAAGCAACAACAACAATGGCAAAGTGGGTTTTTATTTTCCCCTTGCTTAAAGAGGTATAAGCAGATTTAACATTGAGTTTGTGCAAATCTTCATTTTCTCATTAAGAATAATAATTTTCTAAAAAAATCTTGATTTAGGATATCCATTTACTCCACAGAAGATACACTTTGTTACATAAATATTATTTTTCTTAGAAACATTAGATTAAGTAGAAATGTGTTTATGTGTTTGTGATTTTGGACCACAATTCTTTTATTTTGGAAGTGTTTTAGTAGTTTTTGATTGTTTTAAAAAAAGAGCATGTGATTTTGAAAATTTAAAAATATTGCCCATCTGAATGAGCTTGTCTTGCTCATGAGTCAAGATTTTAGAAAAATCATCAAATGTGGGAATTTTTATAGTAACATCACAAGAATATTAGTTATAGTATAAATTATATACAAAAAGAAAGTATTTTTCATCTAATTTGGAATAAACCCTTATAGATAAGCTACTTATTTTCTTTTTCGATATTACACTCTTAAAGTTGCAATTGTTAAGAGTGAATTTTAGAAATGTAATCTTGAATGTTATCAAAGTGAGTGAGAGTGAGAGAAATAAGATCTAAGCCAATTTGATGACAATTACTTTTGTCAATATTTTCATATAAATTGTTTAGCTTGATCCATGTAAAATTTACAAAAGTGCAAGCCTCAATTTGAAATAGTAGCTCAGGTGATTTAGAAAACATATGAGACTAAATGCCTCATCACACTTATTTAAACATTTGGTTTTCTCAATGACCTGGGTAGGTTCTAATTCTGTGTCGATTTTATCTCTATACAAACCTTTACTTCTTAGTATGTTAATCAATTTTTATAACCATGTGTAAAAGTTATAAGGAATGGGCATAAGTGGATTATAAATCATGGTGTGTAAATGAAAATTTCACAAAAAGAGATAAAATCACATGAAATAGAAGTTACAAGTGTGGCTAGTGTTATGGATACAAAGTAAATAACATGTAAAATTACTTTCATAGAAAAGGGACTATTTTAGATAGTTTAGACTTATCTGTAGTCTAATTGCAAAACAAATATTAATAATACACCTACATTATTTACAATTTTATAATTTTAAATTCTCTCCAATCTAATAAATGGGGAATAGATCTAAATTATTATCATATTCATCACATGCAACTTGCACAAAACCTAAAATCTATTCATTTTAAAAGATTATCTTCCATCCAATTTAGGGACATAAGTCTAGATTATCTGAAATAGTCCTTCAAACTTAAAGTGTGCCAACAAGTCAAGTAACCCCCAAAAGGCACTTTGTAAGGAGTACAATGATAAAAAAATGTCCTCCAATTGGTTATAATGATGTTGTTTACAAAAAAAATTCACCTTGTTATAGTTGAGTTGAAAATGGTAAACAAACAAAAATCATTTCTAAATAATACAACTCAAATGTAAGTATAATTGCAGATTCTAGGTGAAAAAAATCATACTTTTGAAAAAAATGACACCTCAAAAGGTGGCATGAGTGCATAGAAAATGCCCTGGAAAGTTGGATGATGTTTTCCCACAAAGGTCTTTAGAGATTTGAAAAAATTAAGCTTTTTGGTGGAGAGTAAAGAACTAAATATATTATGTATAAAATGTTGAAACTACCTTCACAAGGTAATAATAATCACCTCCTAACTCCAAATTAGTGCTCAAGATATGAGTGAAAATGTATAAATATGTCTAAAAAATTGTAATGGAGGGGAGTCCAAAAAAATGCAAAAATGCTCGTATGAATGCCAATTTGACATGCTAATATGGCAAATTTTACTAGATTGTAAGAAAATTTTTATTGTGGAGGGTTATGACTACTTGTTAGACTAGGCCTTATCTGTTAGTCTGATACACATGAAAATGTTATAGTGCAAAAAGAAAATGTTCAGTGACTTGAGCATTTATCCTCCTAAAGCCACTTGTAATGCCTTAGTAAAAAATTGCTAGCCAACTTGACCACCAAGAATGTCAAGTATACATATGCAAAAAAAAAAATCTATTTGAAAAAATTAAGGGAAAATGTTTTTTTTTTTTTAATGTATATGGTTTTAATTTTTTTAAATAATAAAAAATATAAATATAAATATAAAACAAACAAAAACAAATTAAAAAAAAAATAGATACAAAAACCAACTCAAAGGTGGTGGAACTAAAGGCCTCAACCTTGGTCAGATTCCTAGGCCATGTGGATGTTAGGCACAATCTTGGCTACCATTATAGTCCATGTGGTCACAAGGCTCAATGTTGGCTTTGGTCGTAGCTACAAGCCACAGGTCGTTGGCCACACAGGTCATAGCTAATTAGTTGCATAATGACTAGGGAGCGGTCGTAGGAGGTAGGGAAGGGGGTTGGTTTTATTTTATTTTTAATATAAAAATTATTATTTTAAAAAAATAATTAAAAAATAAAGTAAGTTGAGACAACTTTTTTATAATAAAGAATAAAAAATAATTCCCTACCCCATAAATGTTTTCTTTTTCTTTTTGTTTCTGAAATAAATTAATAAAAAAGGTAAAAAAATTGTATAAATGCATTTAAAAAAATAATCAAACCCATATTCATCATATAGGTTTTAGAACCTTCTAGATGTAGTAGTATTGGTGAAATATTCCCAAAATGACCCTTCAACACACCACTCTTAAGTATTAAATAATACAAAAAAATCAATAAACCATAAAATTTGAAAAATAAATTAAAAGGGAAAAAAAAGAGTGTATTCTAATGAAACCAAATGGATGAATACAACCTCCACAAATGTGAAAGCTTGATCAACAATGATGCTTTGATACCGTATCAAAAAATAGGATAATATTTTGACAATGAGAGTAAATAAATATTCAAAAAAATTAGTATTAAAATCTATAGTTATTGTCTAAACAATAACAAAAATATATATTTTATGTAATCGGTGACACCATTGATCACTCTATATGCATAAGTTTCCAACAAAAAGGCTTTTCTCAGCTAGGAATGACATCCATAATCATCATTTACCTAAAGGATAGTTCAAATTTTGCCCCCATTTAACCCCAATTAGACACATAATCTATCTATCACTTTGAATATGACCACCCATTGGAGGAGCTTAATAATCAATTATCACCTACACATCGCTTACTTCTTGCCATTACTCAAGCTTAAAACTAAAAAGGAAAGGGCTAATACACAAGTAATGTTGTTGGGTTTTGAACATTGAACCTACTTTATTTCCCCCATTTTTAAATTTTGGCCCCTTTGTTATGTATATAACAATCATAACTAATAAATCGAGGAAGATCAAAATAATAAAGTTGAGGACATATATGAGATACTATTTTCCTAAAGCATTCTAAGTTTAGAGTAACCGTGATGCATGCAATCTATTTAATTTCCACCTTTTTCTTTCCAACTTTATATTGATGTCATCATCATCAATATCTATTAAATTAAAATTGGTCACCATTTTTAGATATAATTGAGAGACTACTTGAGATTACTATGAATCACACAAAGTTCCAAATCCTTATCATTGCATGGCATTATTCTATTATTTTAGTGGTCATTATTCTATGCAATTCGAGATCAATGTGAAATACAATTATCAATTCATTATTTCTCCTACTACATGTTATGATCATCCTTATTATTCAATGTGTGAGCTTAGACCTTTCCTATGAATTTGTTTGTGTTCAATAATCATTGTAAAATTTTCTAAAATAGAGGTCCCCTATAACCTTATATTAGTGGATTATTGATCCCTAATTGTCAATTTCAATGTGAATTTGGAAAAGGTTTCTATATAATAATCCTACTCAGTTCATCATGCTATGATTTTTTTTGAATTTTAAGCATGATTGTAGGTGTCCAATTTAGCCTAGTGTCCATAGAGGATCTTGATGCTCCATGTGGAAAATTTACAGGCTCGAAGGTTCATGAACTTATTATTTTAATTTGATTCATTTTGGGACAATGAAATATTTGATTTCATGTAATATTCTCTTTTAGATCCATCACCTTTTGACTTTTATTCTGATCCTTACTCAATTGTGACATGTGTCACCCTTAGTTTGGTTTAGACTCACAAAATCACATGGTTCATTTTTCTCTTTATTATTTACTATCCATCTCATGCCTAGTCATAATGAGATACATGGTGGTCATCCCTTGGATCAAACTAACAAAGTTCTTAGGGTTCTGAGTGATTCATTAAGAATTTCATAGACATGCTATTAATTTAATTTAAACTTTTAGGGTATGTGCATGGATTTGGGGGATAATTTTGAGGATATTTACATTAACATGTATGCAATATGATAATATCACATACACATTATTAAAATATCATATACGCATTATGGTAATAACACATACCCATTATGGTCATAACATGTACATGTTATTTGAATTCAGGCTTGGAACCACCAAACCTAGGAATGCATATGCATTACCAATAATGCATACACATTCCCAATAACACGTATGCATTCCTAATAACTTGTATGCATTATGAAGAATGTGTATGCATTATGAGGAATACATAGGCATTCCTATTGTTTTGCATAGAAAAACATCTAAACATGTACATGAAGTCAAGATGTACACATTCCTATTATTTTTCACAAAAAAAATCTGAACGTGTATAAGTTTACAAATATATAATTACATTTATTTCCTTATACTTTAAATATATTTTAGTAAATATAAGAAAGTAGGGTCACTTTGCATCTAATAGAGATGATCTCACAATTGTACACCTTATGACATGGAAACTATCTTTTCAAAATCTAATATAGCTAGTACTTAGACATTTTTAGAGTCTAGGTATTGAACATAGGGATTTAAGGGCATAACTTTTACAATTAATATCCATTTTTGGTAAACATATAGTCATTTTTAGGTTTTTATGCCTTCCAAATCATTTCAAGGCATTTATAAGAGTCTTAGGTTTGTCAAAATTGAAGTTTTCAAACTACTCACTTTAAATTTGATCCAAAGTGGTGTGATTGGGGTAACATTAGTCACATTGATGAACTACACACATCAAATAACCTCTTTGTGTTCATTTCACTTGTTCATCATCCCTCCTTCATCCCTAATCACTTCCTACTCATCTCTCATCACCCCTAATCACTCTTTCCTCATTCTTCATTGTCCCTAATCACTCTTTCATTGACCCTCATTGTCCTTCATCATCTCTAATCACTCCCTCATCATCTTGGATTACTCCCTTATTGACCTTCATTATCCTTCATCATCCCTAATCACTTATTCATTGACCCTCACCATCCCTCATCATTTTTAATCATTCACTCATAATTCCTAATCATTCCCTCATTGTTCTCACCATCCCTAATCATTCCCTCATTATCCCTAATCACTGTTTCATCATCCCTCATCATCTATAATCACTCTTCCTCACCCCACATCATCCCTAACCACTCCCTTATTGACCTTCACAATTCCTTATCATTTATAATCACTCCATCATCATCATCCCTAATCACTCCCTCATTGAACCTCACCATCCATCATCCCTAATCATTGCTTCATCATTCCTTATCATCTCTAATCACTCGTTCCTTATCCCTTATTTCCCCTAATCATTCCCTCGTTAACCTTCAACATCCCTCATCCTCCCTAACCACTCCAATGACCCTCACCATCCCTCATCATCCCTAATGACTCCTTCTTCATCTCTAATCAAGCCCTCTTCATCCCACTTCATCCTTAATCACCCCATCTAATACCTTAATGGTGGTATTTTGTTGGGGTTTAATAATGCTAGGAGCTACAAGTGGATACTTGAGTGATAGCATAAAATATAAAACATAGTGATCAAAATGATTTTGAGGCAAATTTGAAACATAAATATTTAACACATATGAAAAAATATGGGCCTATTAGAAATTATGTAACTCATAATTGGAGATCCCCCCAAAAAAGAGAAGCAAGTAAAACCACCATAGTACTAAAAATGGATAGTAAATATGAGGATCACCAAGGTATGTGATTCCTTGAAACCAATCAATTACTTTCCATATGAGGACATTTTATGATATGAATAATTACATTGAATGCATTCTATTTGTATGTCTATTGATTGAAACATCATACTAGAGAGTGGAAAATAATTTTCAGATGATTAGAATAAGTATTCCAAGATTCAAAAGTGGTGCTTAATTCATAACTTCAATATTCAATCCAATGAAGAGTGTCACACTATGAGCTCTCTACTTACCCAACTCGAAAAGTGAGTACAAGTTATCTAACACTATAAAAAGGTAAGTAGATAATAGATTATGAACCCAATGATATGGTTGGCACCAAAAAAGTCTCTACTTATCCCAACAAGAAATTATATGAATTAAAAATATTATTTCATTAACAAATGTAGATCAATGTTGAATCAATACACTTCATAATTTCTAAAGATAGTTCTTGATCTGAACAAATCTTGATCTAGTTTCTTGCCCTTTCTGACACCTACATTTGGTCTTAGACCTACACAATACAATAAAATACTAAGTATCTTATTGCCTTATGTTTTTGCTATTTATATCAAGTACAATTGTCATTGAAATCAATTTTGCCTTTTACATTTACATTCGTGTTTATTTTTATATTTTGTATAATCTAAATCAATCTTTAATTTTATCATGTTTAGGTTCCAATAATAAAAATAAGGGAAACGAGTATCAAGTGAAAGCATAGTAACATAAAAACAATGAAAGATATAATATACTAACTTTGAACAAAGAGATGCCCCATATAGCTCCTTGAGTTTCCTTTAAGAGACCATAGGTTGTGCCCCCATCCTACTATAAATCTAAAATTATAAATTTGTAACCTATTAAAAAATAATAATTGTATTTATTTTTAAAAAACTTATTAATAATATGTCTAAAAACTAATATTTTACCAACTAAATCTAAATTATTTATAACTTATAGTCAAATGATAAATCTATAAAAATATGATATAATTTAAAAAAAAAATTATACATACTGAAAGAGTTGACATAAAGCATGATCACTACTCAAACCTAAAATATATGAGAGACCATAGGTTGTGCCCCCATACTACTAAAAAAGAGGAGCCTATTCTATGGGAAATAGAGAAAGAGGTTGTAGCAAGTCAAGATGTTTGGAAATGTGAAGAGGATGCTTTAAGTGTGTATGATGAATATTTATTCATTGATACTTAAATTGAGGTAAAATTTTAAAATGAAGGTTGTAGATGATATTGAATAAGTTATCTTAGGTATGTAGGAAGAGGCAAATCTTGATATGAAATAACTCCATGAGGAATTGATGCAAGGTAATGTCACAAATGAGCTTGAGATATATCAAATTAATAAAGATGCAAGATCCTTTAAAAATGACCATATTATGATTGATAAAATTGAAGAACAAAAATATGAATGGTAGTTATAACCTTGAATCTTTACAAGAGATTGAAGAGCTTTGTAAGGGCATGTTACCTAGTGGAGCGCATGATACTCAAAAATTTGATCAAGAAATACTTATTAAAGATTATTATGTAGCTTGGGTTAACTATTTAGAGATTCTTGAAGAGATAGATGAACTTTAATTAATTTATCAAAAGGATATGGTCATTCAAGGACAATGCTTAGATGAGATTTCACTTGACAAGGTTGTAGTTGACAAGCAACTTGAAAAGGATCTAGAAGTACAAGATGATTATATAATTGTTGATGACTAGTTTACAATTGAGTACTCATTTTAGGAGATATTAGGATAAATAATTGGAAAAAATAATGACTCTTCAAAGGTCGTGTCAAATAAACCCCCTACTTTACAACTTATGCCTTCTCTTAAAATAAGAAAATTTATGAATTTCCTTTTTGATCTAGGTTGATCATGTTTTGTCATGGTTAATTAAGTTAATTGTTTATATTTTATCCTAGATAAGTGATTTATTACACATTTTTTTTGATAGGATAATTTTGCTACTTTATTTTGTTTCTTTCCCTATTTGGTAGAGTCCATTGTCTTTGCAAATCAAGAGGTTTTTTGCAGTCATGGAATAGATGTGTTATCTATTATAAGTCCAAGGGTCATGTACATGGTCTAAGTTCAAGCATAGTAGGCATGCTGACCAAACATTTTGCCAAATATTTTGGCCATTTTTGGCCTACATACAAAACTTTTAATGATTAAAATAATGTTCATGATTGAGAGAAGTATCCAATGATAAAAGAGGAAGATCATGCAGAGTGCAAAGCTTGTCAAACACTTTAAGATTGATTAAAGTGTATTTAAATAATTTATAAAATATAAAGTATATAATTTTAGAGACCCTATGGGGTGTCAAAATTTATTGAAACAAGTGTGGAAATGCAAAGGATCCATCTTACTCTTCATTGTGTTCATCTAGTCATCTTGGGTCTAGTGGCACAATTTTTGTGTAGGCACTATGCTAACATCACCATTACCATGTGTGGATATTATAGGGTAAAATGATCATATAGGTTTTTTCACATTTATTCCAATTTTATATGCCCCAAGTTTTAGGTCATCGAACAAAGTTCATCAAAAGTTATGGAGATCCAAAGTTGGCTCCTTAGTCAATTTCTACATGTTTATGATATGAACTTGAAGCGTGATGTTGACTTTTAAACAAATTACTTTAAAAAATTTCTTCAAAATAAGAACATTTTTTTCATTAAATCAATCCTAATGTTTATATGTTTGAATATTCACAAGCCCTTTATAAATCACGTGTGGGCAAACAAGGAGTTTCACACGTTCACATATCACCTAAAACACAAACATATTCCTTTTAAAATCACATATCATTTAAGTTACAATTTTGATCATATACATCACTTGATAAATGTTAATTTATGTATTAAAGTTATGCAATCAAAAATATTTGAGAATATTTCCTAAATAATCTCCCAATTAAAGAATATGCCGAGTATGTGGAAAATGTAATTTAACCAAAGTATGAAGCTTGTATCAAGTTGCAACCATACTCAGGGTATTCCCTTATCCAAATTTAATTAGGGAGTGTGTAATAAATGAATTATTAACAAGAGAGTAATATATTCTCCTAGCGATTTTGGATTTTCAATGCCACATGTATTTATTTCAAAAAGATGTGTGGTTTACCAAAAACCGAGTTTAAATATGATAATGTATGCACCTAGAAGTGGTTTACTAAGAACAATGTGTATGTAGTATTAAATGAGTAGTTTTAGAACCCTAATTAATTTATTAATAGTAAAAATTCCCATCTATATATTGTGAGGACATTAAAACTAATGATTAGGGAGTCCATGATTCTTTTATACCATTTTTGGGTATTTAATACAAAACATGTTAGTCTCATATAGTTATTATTGATGTGTTGAAATGTTTGATATATGTAGACTACATTTCAAGCATAACATAATATATTTACTCAAATTTAAGAACAAAAATATGAATGGTAGTTGTACCTTGAATCTCTGCAAGAGATTGAAGAGCTTTGTAAGGGCATGTTACCTAGTGGAGCGCATGATACTCAAAAATTTGATCAAGAATTACCTATTCAAGATCATTATGTAGCTTGGGTTAACTATTTATAGATTATTGAAGATCTAGATGAAATTTAATTAATTAATCAAAAGGGTAAGGTCATTCAAGGACAATGCATAGATGAGATGTCACTTGACAAGGTTGTAGTTGACAAGCAACTTGAAAAGGATTAAGAAGTGCAAGATGATTATATATTTGTTGGTGACTAGTTTACTATAAATTACTCATTTTAGGAGATATTAAGAGAAATAATTAGAAAAAATAGTAACTCTTCAAAGGTCATTTTAAATAAACCCCCTACTTTACAACTTATGCCTTCTCTTAAAATAAGCAAGTTCATGACTTTCCTTTTTGATTTAGGTTGATCATGTTTTGTCATGGTTAATTAAGTTAGTTATTTATATTTTATCCCATATAAGTGATTTATTTTCACATTTTATTTGATAGGATAATTTCCCTACTTTCTTTTGTTTCTTTCCCTATTTGGTGGAGTCCATTGTCTTTGCAAATCAAGAGGTTTTTTGCAATCATGGAATAGATGTGTTATCTGTTATAAGTCCAAGGGTCATGTACATGGTTTGAGTTTGAGCATGGTAGGCATGATAACCAAACAATTTGAAAAATATGTTGGCCATATTTGGCCTACATACAAAACTTTTAATGATAAAAGAATGTTCATGATTGAGAGAAGAATCCAATGATAAAAGAGGAAGATCATGCATAGTGCAAAGCTTGTCAAACACTTTAAGCTTGATTAAAGTGTATTTCAATAATTTATAAAAGATCAAGTCTATAATTTTAGATACCCTATGGGGTGTCAAAATTTATTGAAACAAGTGTGGAAATGCAAGGGAGCTATCTTATTCTTCGTTGTGTTCATCTAGGCATCTTGGGTCTAGTGGCACAATTTCTGAGTAGGCACTATGCTAACATCACCATTACCATGTGTGGATATTATAGGTTAAAATTATCATATAGGTTTTTTAACATTTATTCCAATTTTATATGCCCCAAGTTTTAGGTCATCCAACAAAGTGCATCAAAAGTTATGGAGATCCAAAGTTGGCTCCTTAGTCACTTTCTATGTGTTTATGATATGAACTTGAAGTGTGATGTTGACTTTTAAACGTATTAATTTCAAAAATTTATTTAGACTAAGAACCTTTTTTTCATTAAATCAATCCTAATGTTTACATGTTGGAATATTCACAAACCCTTTATAAATCACATGTGAACAAACAATGAGTTTCACATGTTCACATATCACCTAAAACACAAACATATTCCTTTTAAAATCAATTATCATTTAAATTAAAATTTTGATCATATACATCACTTGATAAATGTTAGTTTATGTCTTAAATTTATGCAATCAAAAATATTTGAGAATATGTCCTATATAATTTCCCAATTAAACAACATAACGAATATGTGGAAAATGTAATTTAACCAAAGCATGAAGCTTGTATCAAGTTGCAACCATACTCAGGGTATTCCCTTATCCAAATTTAATTAGAGAGTGTGTAATAAATGAATTATTAACAAGAGAGTAATCTATTCTCCTAGTGAGTTTGGATTGTCAATGCCACATGCATTTATTTCAAAGAGATGTGTTGTTTACCAAAACCTGAGTTTAAATATGATAATGTATGCACCTAGAAGTGGTTTACCAAGAACAATGTGTATGTAATATTAAAAGAGTAGTTTGAGAACCCCAATTAATGTATTAATAGTAAAAATTTCCATCTATATATTGTGAGGACCTTAAAACTAATGATTAGGGAGTCCATGGCTCTTTTATACCATTTTTGGGCATTTAATACAAAAAATGTTAGTCTCATATAGTTATTATTGATGTGTTGAAATGTCTGATATATGCAGACTGCATTTCAAACATAACATAAGATCTTTACTTAGCATGGAATTATTCTCAACTCTAGAGTCAGTTGTTTTTAATTCTTAATCTAGTACACTATTCTTCTTAAAATAATTACATGAAGATAAATATTGTAAAGGAAAAGAGTTAGAAAGCTACATGAAAATAAAAAATGGTGAAGTACCAAAAGGACCGCTATCTTTCGAAACACATAGATATCACTATGCAAGAAAGAAAGTGAACACAAAATAAAGATATATACTGCAAGAGACAAGATGTAATTTGAATATGGACATGGAATTACACTAGTAAGAAAAGAGTGAGTGGGTAGAAAAAAATAGCTATGGTAGCTTTTATCAATTGTAGAAATTATATTTTTTCAGTTTTGCTCGATAATATTTTGTTTTGCTTTCCATTTTTTATTCTATTTGTCTTTGTTCTTCCTATTAAGGAGTAGTAGAAGATTTGTGGATGTATTTTTCAGTGACTTTTCTATCTTTTATCAGAAGTTATGTTTCTTGAAGTTGCTCCATCTTAAATGTAGTTTGTTGTGTTGGGGAGCTATTTTGTATATCTTAGTTTTCGTCGTTATGCTTGATTATTCAATGTTATTTCTTATTGTGAGGATAAAACCCCTTATTATACTCAAATATCAATTTATAGTTCTGGTAAAAAATGATTTACCTTATCTAATAAAAAAAAGTAAAAATTATAAATAAAATACATTCTATTTCAATAAGAAAACTTGGAATAATATTACATAACAAAATAAGATATGTTTAAATCTAAACTTTAAAAAGTTCAAGAAATCAAATCTTTACCTAAATGAGCTAGCATATAATATGTAGAAAAAGAAGATGAAAAGAAAATAATAATCAACCATCCATAAACAAAATACATCATATCTAAATACTATATTAAAAATCTATTATTTTATTCATACTTTATGAAAGATCTATTAGTTTATTTATCTATTAAAAATATATTATTTATCCATATTATACTTAATTATGTACATTTTTATTTTTTTCAATGTCCTTTCACATTCATACTTCTTTACGTACTATTAAATATTCAATTTTAACTTTAAATTATTTATATATTATTAAAATAATATATTAAAAAAGAGGAAATTTTCTTATAATAAACTCCCTTATTCCTTTGCAATAAATACTTATCTTAATATCTTTCAATAAAACTTAGCTCTATATACTTTCCCTTTAATACAAACTTTTAACTTTAATTTTCATACCATGTAAGTTATCCTATGGGTATGGTATCTTCTTTTATTTTATGTTACAAAGTTAATTTTCATATTAACTTTAATAAATTAATGGCGTAAAGAAATATGTGGGAAATAATTCCATGCATTTAAATTAGTGAGGTAATTTAGAATTTTAGATATTATGTTGGACTGATGCGTCTTTAATGATTCCTTGTGTAACAAGGCATAAAAATGTATGAACACACTTCCAATGCAATCCTTTTAAAGCCAATTTTAGATAAGTTACAACCTCTATCATGTTTTAATTTTTCAATTTTTATAAGTTTTATTTTTTATTTTAATTTTTTAAAGATGTTTAGTTGAACTAGTATTTCTTTTTATAAAGTGAACTCAATACTTTGGTTTAAAATTGGGTACCATCTTTATAACTTCTAGTTCGATATACAAATGTAAAAGTAATTGGTCTTTAGAAGTTTAAAGATATTAAATTTGAATGAACACTACAAAAACACTCAGATCCCATCATCAAGTCTCATCTTTATGTTCTTCATAAACTAAACTTGAAGATACATTGTATAAAATGACCTCAATACACTAATATAAATATTTGTGGCATATAATCATATATACACAATAAATTTTGAAGGGTTTAATTAATGCATAGACTATATATATATATATATATATATATATATATATATATTCTTAATATTTTATATAATATAAATATTATTGAGGACTCATAATTATAAAGACTTGCCATAATTAGTAATAATTAACTAAATAATACAAATAAATGGATAAAAATTAAATGTAATTAAGTTCAACATTTTTAATTAATCACATGAAACATTTATATTAACAACATAAAAAATTGAAAATATCTTCTAATTCCGATCACATATTTTATAATTTTTAATTTGAGGTGGGTATTTATTAATGAACATAACATATCATTAAGCATATAAAATATAGTAAATGTTGATATTTCAGTTAAGTATTAGTTCACATCATCTAAGGTATAAGATACATAGGTTGACAATGCCTAAGGAGTAGTGACGAATGAGAATATACTTATTTTGTGATATTTTTCATAAACATACACAGTATTATAATTTTCTATTGTGGTATTAATGGTACTTAGAAGTGAGAAATTTAAATCTATAATTTTATTTACAATAGTTGATTCGATTAAATGAGTAATGTTGAAGTTCAATAATATTAATGTCCTAGGCATTTATCCATGAGTCCATTGTGTGGCTCCCATATTTCATCTTGAAGTTCAAGATAAGTTACATGAGTAGTGCAGTTGAGATTTTGTGCCCTTAACGATATGGTCACTACTTTATTTTCAATGAAGGTTGGGGAATTTTTATTCCAAACCCATGGCCTTACGTTATTACATAAAGTGGGGCATAATCACTCCAATTATATAAGTAATTTAACAAGGAAACACAACCCTCCAATGCTTCAACAAGGAAGCATCATCTTTAATGACACGTCATAGGGCAACACGATTCACCCACTTATAGGTGTATCCCTTCATTTCTCTTTAAGTTTCAAAAGTTTAAATTTTATTCCAGATTTTAGATTTCTTACATGGACATTAACTATTGCATATTAATTTTAGGTTTTATAGAGTAAGTTACACATTTAGAGCCTCCTCCCAAAGATAAAATATGTTTTACACACTCAATTCTTTATCTTTTTTCCTATAATATTACATTTCATTTCAATACTAGAATAAAAGCGGGATATTTTTAGACACTAAAATATGGTATTAGATACTTAGAAATTTTAGTTTTGACCTATCTCTATCTCACATGATTTTTTTGAATATATATGAATTTTCCCTTCTCTCACATCCATATGCTTTTCATGGGTCTAACCTTCCCGATTTTCTGTTAACCACCTACAAGAATTCCCTAGTCCATGTCTAGACTATTCAAAATCACATCCAAACTATCTCTAGATCATCAAATCAATAATCTTACCTTTTAGACAAATATGTTAGACTCAAACTGTTATAGAATTTTAGACTCATCTCATGCTAAGCAATGCACACTTTTAAGTTCAAATCCTTCTTAGGGATCAAAGAATATGTTCTGCATGTTGGTGACATGATAAACTAAAGATTCCCATATAAATAACAATAGGTCCAAGCCTTTTTCATATCTAACATTTGTGAAGCAAGCTTAATATAAACATCTGCACATTCAAAGGGCCTTACCTATTCTTTTGAATTTAACGATAAATCATAAGGAACATGTTATAACAAAGTTTGAAGCACCTTAAAGCCAAGTAATTTTCTTCATTTTTCAAGTATCAAAATCTAGAACACATGTTGCATTCATTGAAGGAGCACTATTTCACACATAAATCAATTGTGGACAACTACATGTAGTTTGACTTCCCTATTTAGAGTATTGGATATGTAGACAACACATGGAAATTCACTAAGAAGTGGTTGAGGTCACCTCAACCCATATTTTTTTAATTTTATGGGGCTAAAATAGTGCTAAAATTAGACCTTGGTTTCAAAGAGAAAGAGATAGGTTTATGGAATGATGTGCACATAGAGCTTTTAAAGATCACAGATAGATGGTTTACAAGCATGCACAATAATTGTATTAAAACAAAGAAGCTAATTCCCCTCATATGAATTTGTTAAATTATAAATGTTAATGGCAGTTGATTCTATCCAGATGAATAATTTATCGAGGTGCATCTAAGACAATTCTTAATCCAAGCAAATCTTGATCTAGTTTCCTATCCTTTCTGCCATTTGTGTTTAATCTTAAATTTGCACAACATAGTAAAATACCAAGTATCTTATTCTCTTATATCTTTTCTATAAATATAACAAGTATAATTGTCAAACTCAATTTTACCTTTTTACATTTAGATTCGTATTTATTTCTATATTCTATATAATCTAAATCAATCCTTAATTTTATTATGTTTAGGTTTTAATAGTAAAAGATAAAAGAAAGCAATATCAAGTGAAAATTTAGTAACATAAAAATAATTAGAAATATAATATATTGACTTTGAACAAAGGGATGCCCCATATAAATCTTTAAGTTTCTTTTTAAGAGACCATAGGTTACACCCCTATCCTATTATAAATTTATAATTTTAAAATTGTAATTTATTTTGAAAAAATAATAATTATATTATTTAAGAAAAAATTAGTAGTAATATATATAAAAACTAAAATTTTACTAGTTATATCTAAACTATCTATAATTCGTAATCTAATGATAGATTTATAAACATATGATATGAACTTGAAGCGGAGTTAAGATTTCAGTTTGAAATTAGATTCCATCTCTACAACCTTTAACATATTATATAAATGTAAAGATAATTAGTCTCTTACAATTTAAAAATATTGATTCTAGATAAACGCTGATAAAAAACTCAAACACTGCTATCAAGCCTCATTCTTACCCTTCATATATTAAAATTGATAATATTCTATATAAAATAATCTCAACACATTAATATGAATATTTGTAACGTAATATTATATATATGCATAATAAATTTGAAGGAATCTAATTCATATATGAAATAGAATATCAATTATCTTACGTGAAATAAAATATCGATGAGATGTAGGTGCATTGATTAAGAGGTTTGGTTATGTTCATCTCCACCCAAATTTAAATATCACTGTGGTATGGTAGGCCAATGTTAACTGTTGGTGACTTAGGTTGGCCATTTGTGATTTAAGTAATACTAGTAGTCATTGTAAGGGAAGCCTAGACCTCCTATTTGTGTTCTAAACTGATTTCATTAGCTCTAGTAAAAAATTGATCCATTTACCTATTCAAAAAAATAAAATAAAATATATATACTAATGAAAATCTAAGATAATACAAATATTATTCAAAACTAAGAACTAAAAACACATCTTTTAATTTTATTCACATATTTTATAATGTTTAATTCAATGTGGGCATTTTTGTAATGAATATGATATATCATTAAGCACATAAAATGTGGTAAACATTGAAAATTTAATTAATGAATAGTTCATAACATTTTAGAAGACATATAGTGGGACAATGTCAAAGGAGTAGGAAATGAGAATATGCTTATTTTGTATAAAGAATGGTGGCGATAAATTGGTACTACATCATTGAGTGCACTTTCTATAATGACATCTATATCAAATAAAATGATAATCTGAAGATTGACACCCTAATCAATTTATTTGAGAAAGTAAGATTAAACAAAACAATAAATTTTTATAATAAAAAAACATAATAAAAAATAAATATGAAAAATATCTAAATCTTTTATAAGACTAATAAAATAACCCTTGTAACAAACAATTTTATTTACTTTGGAACAACTTTGATATAAAGCTTGGTCGCATACCCTACTGGTTTAAAATATTTTTTTCATTCATTTATGGCAGTTTAAGTTTGGGAATGCATGTTAAAATGGGGTTGATATAGAATGAGTGAACTTTCACATCAATGGATGGTAGTGGGTAGTTGGCAGTGTTATCATCCCAACTCCAAGAAAGGGGTTGACGTTGGTTATAACCACCACCTGCATCACTAAATATTAAAGGAAAATTTGGACTGGCATTCCTATTTATTACCACAAATGATTATCAATGATAATAGGTGATAAAAAATTAGCTCCTAAAATTATTTGCATGTCTTTGAATAGAAATCGGAGGACTGAACTCAAGTCTCAAATGCATGGTAGATTAACTACACTTATTAATGCCTTTCAATGATTAAATGCTGAATATATGTATTGTTGGCCATTACTAACCATAGTTGGATACTAACGCTAGGTTTGGGAGCAGTGGATGGTCAATCCATATTTATAGGCCATGCTCTTCTACCTTGTTAGGCAAGATAGGAAGAAGTAGAGATTTTAAAACACATAGAAGAATATTCTTCTCTACTCTCAAAGAATCTCTATATGTTACTGGTCTGCTCCTCCCAATATGAATATATAACAATGTTCAATAATAATTTATATTAGGGACTGGAGGAAAAGTACATTTCAAATAAGAGTTTGGGAAATAAAAATAGATATAATATAAAATATATGAGTTAAGTTTTTGAGATATTTTTTCTTGTAATTCATAATTATTGAATAGAATGGAGGATTCATTTATACCTCTAATAAAATTGAGGTTGAAGAAAGAAGTTTGAAATAGAACCATAAAATAAAGAATTGTGATGACAAATCTTATGATGGCTAATTATGTGTTGGGTCATCTCTCTTATCTATACAACTACACATATTGTTAGGTTGTGGAGCTAAAAGCTTCACTAATGCAGATATTGGAGGAGGGTGCTGAGTGTCACAATCACTGGTGTTGGTCAGGGCAATTGACGTCGGTCAGGTAGAGACAGGACTCTGTCGACAACGGTCAAATAGCGGTCGACGTTGGTCACCCCCAAGCAGACAGAGACCGACATCGATCACCTGTGCGGTTTGGAACTGTGAGTGTTACAAACAATTTGTTAATGAACCGGTTGTTTACATGTTAAAGGCTAATTTTAGCCTTGGAGCTGCAGATCTAATTATTGTAATTAGGTGTCTAATTATTGTTTGCATGAGATCTATATAATAGACTCATGGGCTGTATTGTAATTTGTGCTAGAGAGTAAGAGAGCAAAAATTAGCTCCTTCAGAGTGAAGAGAGCAAGGTGTGTTCCTCCTAGTGCCATAGTGCCAAGTATGGGTGATGGTTTGGAGAATCAGAAGGATTCTTCATGTATGTAAGATCTTGGTCAGCAGGTGTGCAAGGCCACATTTGGAGATCTGCATGGTAAGTAAGATCATTGATCTGTAGGTGTATGGTTGTGAGAGGTCTAGGTTTGCAGGTGTGCAGAACCAGGTTGATCTGTAGGTGGCAGTAGGATCAAGGTGATAGCAACACAACAGGGAGCAAGATCAGGCAGGATCTACTTGGAGTATGGTGTGTACTCGATTGGAGAGTAAAGAGGAAGGCAAGGTAGATCCTTCCAAAGTAAGATCATTTGAGTTGCAAGTTGTTGCAAGTTCATGGGAAATCTACTTGGAGTGCATTGTGTACTCAGTTGAGTATGTGTGTATACTCGGTGTACTGGGAGTAGTGGATACTAACTGTTTGGAGGTGAACACCAAATTTGTGTTTGAGTTATGTGTTGGGACTGTAAGAGAGAGAGTGAGCTCTTGAAGAGATTTATTGTTTATGCCCTAGAGGTGTGGGAGCCCTAGAGGTGTGTAAGGAAGAAGAACTTTGGTAATCTTCTTTGTTGTATTTCCTTCTAGAAGAGTATTAATATAATTGGGTATTGTCTCTCATATTCTATGTTATTTCTGAATTCTAGTTACTTATTACTTCTGGTTTAATTCCGCATGTTTAGTTGCTTGGTAATCAATGGTGCTTCTAGGTCCTAACAGTTGGTATCAGAGCTAAGGTTGCAGGGAGCATGTTTTGTGTTTGGTTACAGGGCACTCTCAGGGGTTTTTGATTGAGTGGGAGTATAGAAATAGTAGAAGAAAGTAAGCTATGAATGGAGAAAATGAATAGCACAAATGGTCAATTATGGTGTTATGGAAAGAAAGAGTAGGTAAAGAAATATTGTTGGTTGGTAGCAGATCAGCATGAAGGAACTAAAGAAGCAGATGTTATAGGTGTTGTTGCACAGGATGCTCTGGGATGTTCCTTGGATAAATTAGAATCTTGGTTTATAGATTTTGTTTCCTCTTTCCATGCAGCCCCAAATAGAGGGGTTGGTGAGCCTTGTCAATGTATTGGCAAAGGGGAAGTGCAGCTAATAATGTAGGTGGCCAACACATGGGTGTTAAAGAAGGTCATGCAGATCCCAATCTTAAAGATGTGGCTAATTACTTCAAGAAAGTTGGGTGATGAGAGATGCACAGGAACTCTCACAGTGGATGCACTTGAATTAGCATGTGGTAAGAAAGCAGGTATTCTTTATCTACTTGCTTGTATTACTGATTCCACTTCTGTTGCATAGGTGTGGCTTTGTAGGCTTGGTCACATAAGTGAGAAGGGAATGGATGTTCTTAAGTCAAATGGTAAGAGTTTAGCTTTAGAGAGCATAGACCAAGATTTTTGTGAGTAGTGGGATGCTACAAGAAAGGATTGTGTTTATTGCAGGAAAAGGAAGACTGATGTATTTGATAAACTTAAGAATTGGAAAGCCTTGGTGTTCTTGGAGGAGATGACAGATAGAGATTAGTGGAGAAGGCTGGACATATCTGAGCAAGGTGGTTTGGACAGGGTTTTTATCCATGGAGAGCTCAGGGGTAAAAAGTCATCACTCACAGGCGAACACAGTTATCGGTGTCGGTCAATGGGAATCAGCGTCAAACAGACAGGTGCCGATGTTGGTCATGTGCAGACTAGAGTTAGTGGTGTCAGGTAGGGTGGCTACCAGCGTCGATCAAGGAAATGACATCGGTGACTAGGTAAGACCGACGTCAGTCAGAGAATTGGTGTCAGCAAAAAGGATAGTTGCATGAAATTAACATCGATCGGATGCAGATTGTGTGGTGATCGAGGTCGGTCACTGAGACAGATTTTGGGCAGATAGCAAGCTGTCAAGGAGTCTCAAATGCCCATATGGAGGATTGAAAGGGTAAGTAAGCCTTAAATTCATTGTTCCTCTTCTTTATACTCATTGCTCACTACAGAGTAGGAAGGATCCAGGAAACAGTGGGAGCATGGCATGATTAGGATGCAAAACCAAATAGGAGATTTGGTAGGTTGCTAGTCGAAAGAAAGCACTGAGAGACGAATGGATTCCTTGGTTAAAGAATAGAGAGAATGGATACGTGAGATGGAAGGCCAGGTCATATGGTCTTGAGAACGCTGTAGGACAGTGGTATAGGTTTTGATAGGTGGATGACAAAGCAGGGCTTTAGTCAGTGTCATTGTAACCATTGTGTTTGTCTTACTAGGTGGATGATGGTCGTGACATTATCTTGTTATTGTATGTGGATGGTTTGCTAGCTGAAGGTTTAGACATACAAGGTTTTGCTGAGCTAAAGGTAAGGTTAGTTCAATGGTTTGCCATGAAGGATTTGAGAGCAGCGAAATTCTTTGGCATGAGTAATCCTAGAGACAAGGAAGATCACAAGTTGATGTTGTCACAGGATGATTGTGCGAAGGTAGTGTAGGATGCAGAACATGGTAGCACACCTATGGATGGACAATTCACAAAATAGGGTCCACAATCACATGATGAGGTTGAGTACATGTGTACTCCCTGAGTTTGCCCAAGCAGTGGGTGCTATCAAAAAGTTTGGAGCTGATCTGAGAAAGAAGCACTGGAGGGCAGTTCAGTGGATTCTCAGGTATCTGAGAGGGACCAGCAATAGGTCAACATGCTATGCAGGGTCAAGTTATTTTCTACATGGGTTTATAGATGTGGATGTGGTAGGTTACTTGGATGACAAGAGGTGCACCATAGGATGTGTGGTGGTTGGTCTTCAAGGTTGAGCTTGAAGAGGGATGCAAGCCAGGAAATAGATTAGACAGTGTACAGGTACAGATATAGTGCAACTATTTATATCTAAGTGGGAGATTGTTAGGTTGTGGAGCTAAAAGCTTCACTAATGCAGACATTAGAGGAGGGTGCTAAGTGTCACAGTCACCGGCGTCGGTCAGGCCAACTGACGTTGGTCAGGTAGAGACAGGAAGCTACCGATGATGTTCAGATATTGGCCGATGTTGGTCACCCCCAGGCAGACAAGGACCGACGTCGATCGCCTGTGCGATTTGGAACTGCGAGTGTTACGGACAGTTTGTTAACGAACCAGTTGTTTGCATGTTAAAGGCTAATTTTAGCCTTGGAGCTATAGATCTAATTATTGTAATTAGGTGTCTAATTATTGTTTGCATGAGATATATATAATATACTCATGGGCTGTATTGTAATTTGTGCTAGAGAGTAAGAGAGCAAAAATTAGCTCCTTCAAAGTGAAGAAAGCAAGGTGTGTTCCTCCTAGTGCCACAGTGCCAAGTATGGGTGTTGGTTTGGAGAATCAGAAGGATTCTTCATGTATGTAAGATCTTGGTCAGCAGGTGTGCAAGGCCACATTTGGAGATCTACATGATAAGTAAGATCATTGATCTGCAGGTGTATGTGTGTTCAAGGTCTAGGTTTGCAGGTGTGTAGAACCAAGTTGATCTGCAGGTGGCAACAGGATCAAGGTGACAGCAACACAACAGGGAGCAAGATTAGGTAGGATCTACTTGGAGTACGGTGTGTACTCGATTGGAGAGCAAAGAGGAAGGCAAGGTAGATCCTTCCAAAGTAAGATCATTTGAGTTGCAGGTTGTTGTAAGTTCATGGGAGATCTACTTGGAGTGCATTGTGTACTCGGTTGAGTATGTGTGTATACTTAGTGTACTGCCAGTAGTGGATACTGACTGGTTGGAGGTGAACACCAATTCTGTGTTTGAGTTGTGTGTTGGGACCGTAAGAGAGAGAGAGTGAGCTCTTGAAGAGATTTACTATTTATGCCCTAGAGATGTGGGAGCCCTAGAGGTGTGTAAGGAAGAAGAACTGTGGCAATCTTCTTTGTTGTATTTCCTTCTGGAAGAGTATTAATACAATTGGGTATTGTTTCTCATATTCTGTGTTATTTCTAAATTCTAGTTACTTGTTACTTCTCGTTTAATTTCACATGTTTAGTTGCTTGGTAATCAATGGTGCTTTTGGGTCCTAACACATATTTGATTTAGGGTCTTTTTTAGCAGTGAATATTTGTTAATTCATGAATATTTCATTTTTAGAATTTTAGTTTTGACTATTTTTCAGGGTCGGCAGATTAGACTGGATCGCCAAAATTTTAGTGATATTTTTTTTTGGGGGGGGGTCAGCTCACCAACCCTTTACAATGATATATAAAATTACACTTAAATTTGTCAGATATATATTAGATCCCTTGAGGGCCCAACCTATATCAACCAAGGGAACAAGTAGGACCACAACTGGAGGAGCATAGAACTAAATAATAGCAGTGAATTACAGTATCAAACCACAAGCCAAACTGCTTCATCAAATGACAGAGCCAAACCCTTGAGATGAATGATATAGATGAACAACACAACCTTATGACACAGTCAAACAACTCAGCCACATGGCTCAACCATTCAACTCAGCTATTTAGCTTAGTTGTATAGCTCAACCGCATGGCTTAGCTAATCAATTTAGCCATTTAGCTCAATTGTTTGGCTCTGTGTATTCACCCACAACATTTGTCTCAGTCATCTGGTTCAAATTTTTGGTTCAGATGTTTGGTTCAACTATTTGGTTGACACATTCGATTTAACCATTTGCCATCACCCTCAGAGGATTCACCATGCCCACGAATCAAATTTTCATAGATTCCTCAGATATTTTCAATAGGTTTTCTAGTAAGACCTCTTAAAATGAACCCTGATTTGATTCTCATAATGAATAATAACTTGCAGAGAGTCTTGATTTCTTATGAATAAGTAGTAAGATCTACCACAAATGTCATATGAAACTAGAATATAAATAACTCCTTTGAATATAATATATTATTGCAAAGTTTACACAATGTCATGAAATAAAGGGTCTGAATCCATGTAAAACTGACAAGAGCATATCATACTTAACCTTAAAGAAATCTCAAACCAAAATATAGCTTGGTATACTTGGAATTAATAATACATGCATCTTCTATTTGAATAATTTGCCTTAAGTAGTGATGCATTTTTGTTGATAATGGTTCTAATGGTTATGTCTAAGTTGATTTTATTTAGGATCTATAAATCTCACCCTTGATGCCTCTTATGAATATTTCTTTTCAACATGTAGAGAGCATTGATAGACAGAGTATTAGGATATTGGGGATTGATATCAATATTAAGTACACATGTAGGAGAAATTCATTCAAAATACCAAGCATTCATGATCACTCATTCACATAACTTCATAAACAATCGAAAATTCTTGAATGTATATCTATTAAGCTTAATTCTTATATATATGATACATATTAACCTGTGAAAGAACATCACTACATGGAATATAACTAAAATATGAACGGAATGAATTCTAAATTCACCTAGAATAATTACATATTTATGGTAAAATGGATTTAGGGTAAACAAACTACATTAAACCATAAAATAGGTGGCACATGCCAAATATAATCACAATATAGGTAAAGAAGAGTAAATAAATATTTGAATTGTGTTAAAAATGAGACTAAAATGCTTCAAATTATGACAAAGGAGGTTTGTAGATAAATAATTGATTTTTAACTTACCAGTGTAATGGCAATGCCTAAAAGTGATGGAAAAAAGTCCATAAGCAGTGAAAAAAAAACCCAAAAAATCACAGAGATATGATGATGTGTATAAAATGGCCACTATCAAACTGATTTGATAATGATCATACTAGTATTGAATTGGTTCAATTCATGTAACATATTTGAGACAAGCAAACTAGTTTAATATTAAAAGATGATGTCAAATCAGTTTGAAAATTTGTAGATATTTTTATCATGCTTGTTTGCATTGAAACTCTCTCAACATGTCGATTCGATAAACGATGCTTCCATAATTATGTCTCTTCACTCCAAACCCTTATCCACTCTATGAGACTTTGTATGAGCATTAAAGAATGTGAATGTCATGAGGGGCCTACCTCATTCATACCTATTTTTTTAGATAGTTTGGAAATCAACACTAATGCACTTTAACAATCAATCTAGTGTGTAGAAATATCACACCCTTTATCCCTATATATGAGATGCGATTAAGCAGTCAATGCTGTAAGAAGTTTATAAAATCCAACAAATATTATGCAGATGATGTGGCCAAATTTTTAGTGGAAAATAAGCAACTTATTGAATATCAAAGGGGCTATTTGCATGAGGATCTTCATCTTCCATATGATGTGGTAACTGAATAGGTGATGAGGTATATCACTTGAAAAGGTGTATTAATGGTAGTGCACTTCTATCACTTACCCATTTTGAATTGATTTAGGCATCAAATTCTTTTGAGCCATCCATTTTACATTTTACATTCCATGGAGAATTTTGTTTTAGAATTTCAAAGGGGCAAGAAGAAAGTTCCTCTCCACCAGGCTGTTATTTTTCTCATTTACAAATTCTTTAATGTCTTTAATCCTGAGTTGTATGTTCCTTCTATGAGAAAGTGTAATTCTATGTTTTTTGAGTTTAATAGAAATCTTAGAATAAAAAATAAGAAGGTTGTTCGTAATTTTCAGCCAATAGACATTGAGCAAGATGAAGTGAAAGATAGTTTGGTGGATAATGAAGAGACTGGGAAGGTTGGAGAAGGTGAAATGCTAAACACCCCTAGTATGGAGATAGTAATGTGTGACACAGACCTTGAAGCCTTGGGGAACAATGAAAACAAAAATTAATAAGTTGTAGAGAGACTACAAGTGCTTAAAGAAAGAGGTGTACATCATGATAATGATAACAAGCATAAATTTTTATCCAAATACAGTGTGAAATTACTACAAGTTTTAGAAAATCTAGTTGAAGATATCAAGAAGTAGGATAAGCTTACACAGACTGAAGGGGAAGTAAATCTTCATAAAGCCTTTTTACAATGATTTTTGAAGGACCATTCCCCTATTAAAAAGACTTTAAACAAAATGAGTCAGAGTGATGGGGTTTTTTGTACTGAGGCATATTTAATGGAGATGCATATGCAATTCTAGATCTTGAAGGAAAAAAGTGGACAATATGGGAAAAGAGAATGAAAATTTAAAATAAAATCTTCTTTTACTTATGGATTTCAGTTGAGTATCCATGTATAACTATGTTCATCAAAGTATGGAAGACCTCACCATTCTGGTTAGAATGACAAATGAAGATAATAATGATGGGAATCAGAATAAAAAGAGGAAATGCTTAACTGTTAACAAACAATTTCAGCTTCCACAGGATACAAAATCCAATTTTAATAATCTCATGGAGAATTGGGCGAAGATGTATGATGCGTGGAGATTCCAAGGATGTTAGTTTTAAACTATTATTTTTCTATTGTGATCTAGTTGTGTTTGTGTTATTTTTTTATTTATGGTATCTCTAGTTTATTTTTTAGTAGGCATATGTTTTTTTCTAGTTTATATACCAAGCCTGATAGGACCGAAGTTCCCAAAGGCTCTAACACAACTTGTCAGAATTAAGAGCACACATGATTACCATTGTATAAGCAACTTAAGATTGTGGAAATAACCAGAAGAACAAATAACTATCAATGAGAAAACACACAGAATATGAGAGGCAACACACAATTGTATTCAACTCATTACAAAGGAAATTACAATAAAGAGATCACACTCTTCTTCCACCTCTGTGAGGCTTCCTCCTCAAGGGCTCCAAGTAATCTTCCCACCTGAGTAATCTTCTCTCATAGGTCACAACACACAGCTAACACAAGCTGTTGTTCACCTCATTGTACATCCAGTACAACCGAGTACGAACTGGTACTCCAAGTAGATCTCACCATGATCCTGCTCCTGATGTATTGCTATCACCTTGATCTTTCTCCCCTGCCGATCCTGTTCTAACCCTCGCATACACACATCCCTGCAGACCAACCTGATCTTACTTATCACATGTAGATCTCCACCATGATCCTGCAACACCCTGCATATCAAACTTGATCTTACATACATGGGGAATCCTACTTGATTCCACCATGGGAAGAACTCTCCAAGCTCCACACTTGGATTCTACAAGTTCTACACAAGTTCTCCACTTAACAATACAGCCCATGAGTCTATTATATAGATCTCATGCATACATTAATTAGACTTGCGGCTCAAGACTCTAATTGGTCTTTATCATGCAAACTCTGCATTCACTTAACTGAGTGTTCGTCAACAGCAGTCCTGACCACCACAGGCGATCGACGTCGGTCCCTGCCTGACTAGAGGTGACCGATGCCGGCTGATCTCCTACTGATACCGATTTTTGTTGCACTGTCCCCTGATCGACATCAATTTTGGCCTGCCGACGTCGGTGACTGCATACTCTGAAAACCTCCTTGTTTGCCTTAGGTGAAGCTTTTAACTCCACACCCTAACAATATCCCACTTGGAGATAAATAGTTGCACCTGTACCTAAACCAGTACTCTATCTAATCTGCATCCTAGCTTGTATTCCTCTTCAAGCTCCCACTTGAAGACAACCCACCACACTCCTTGTGGTGTTAATCCTGTGCCTGACTTTCTTCATTCTCAGCTTACCTTCTTCTACTGTTGCTATACTCCCACTCAATCAGAAACCCTGTGAATGACTTGTAATCAACAAACCACTAACCAGATCTGGGCCATCTATTAGTCAAACTCGCTCTGAGAACATCCAACCTCACTCTGATACCAATTGATAGGACCGAAGTTCCCAAAGGCTCTAACACAACTTGTCAGAATTAAGAGCACACATGATTACCATTGTATAAGCAACTTAAGATTGCAGAAATAACCAGAAGAACAAATAACTATCAATGAGAAAACACACAGAATATGAGAGGCAACACACAATTGTATTCAACTCATTACAAAGGAAATTACAATAAAGAGATCACACTCTTCTTCCACCTCTGTGAGGCTTCCTCCTCAAGGGATCCAAGTAATCTTCCCACCTGAGTAATCTTCTCTCATAGGTCACAACACACAGCTAACACAAGCTGTTGTTCACCTCATTGTACATCCAGTACAACCGAGTACAAACCGGTACTCCAAGTAGATCTCACCATGATCCTGCTCCTGATGTATTGCTGTCACCTTGATCTTGCTCCCCCACTGATCCTGTTCTGACCCTCACATACACACATCCCTGTAGACCAACCTGATCTTACTTATCACATGTAGATCTCCACCATGATCCTACAACACCCTGCATATCGAACCTGATCTTACATACATGGGGAATCCTACTTGATTGCACCATGGCAAGAACTCTCCAAGCTCCACACTTGGATTCTACAAGTTCTACACAAGTTCTCCACTTAACAATACAGCCCATGAGTCTATTATATAGATCTCATGCATACACTAATTAGACTTGCGGCTCAAGACTCTAACTGGTCTTTATCATGCAAACTCTGCATTCACTTAACTGACTGTTCGTCAACAACAGTCCTGACTGCCACAGGTGACCGACGTATGTCCCTGCCTGACTGGAGGTGACCGACGCCAGTCGATCTCCTACCGATGCTGGTTTCCCTTGCACTATCCCCTGACTAATGTTGGTTTTGGCTTGCCGACGTCGGTGACTGCATACTCCAAAAACCTCCTTGTTTGCCTTAGGTGAAGCTTTTAGCTCCACACCCTAACAAAGCCTACATGAATTTTGTAAAGGCTAGGGTCCTTATTTAAAGCCCCACTTTACCATTAATAAAAAAGTGATAATAAACCTAAATATATAGTTTTGAGAGGTATCCATGAGCATCTAAAGGAAAATAAAATAAATGATATGAAGGTTCTTGAGTTTTATGTATTGATTGATAAAATGATTATTGACCCTAGATGACCAAAATTAAAGTTGTAAGGACAATGCAAGGCTATGCAATCCCAACACAAATAAAATTATATTGATAATAGTCTAATTTGAACCAATGATTCATACACATATAAACACACTAAAAACATGAAAATTCTTAGGCTTGTACAACAATTAAATGTCTACGTAATGCCCCACTTCAATGTGTGTGCATATATAATTAAAGTAAAATAAAAAAGAACATTTGGGAGGGATCAATGATGAGTTTTTAACAAACACATATAAGTTATGATCAAAATTAATGCTAGATATGATATTGATATGAAATTCGAAAGGATTAGAGAAGTTACCTTATTATAGAGTCCATTTCATGGGACCTGAAAATTAGAAAACCTTGTTTCCTTTCTATTTGCACAAATGTCCTAACTACCATTGAGGTTTCATGAATGAACATCAATACTCTTGTGTCCAACAAGTTTATGTATGTGCAAACAAATATAAATGTGTGCAAGTAGAGTAATATTCATATAAATAAATTTGTAACACAACTAACTAAACATCCAAGTAAAATAAAAATGGGGTAGGAATGAATGCACCTTAAGGTATTCAAACCATGCCACTATCTCTGTTGAAGCTGTGGACATGTATTTCAAGATGAATTATTACTCTCTTAGGCATAATGTGCCTTATGACACTTTATTTGCACTTTTCAGTTGAAGAAGTAGAAATGTTAAAACTCTTTTTTGGGCACCTCTAATTATGTGGGAAATATCCATAGTATGTCCTTTTGACCACCTTTAAGGAGATTAGGTAAAAATATTTGTAGTGCATCATCACATATCAGAAGGTAGAATAAGCAGATCATGTGCCCCCATTTCAAATTGTGGGATAACTTGCATATCACTCATCTTAAAAGAAAGGATTACATGTACCATGTGTAAAATGTATAAACTAATAAGTTTATGTAATCATGTAAATCATATTTATCACATGTCTAAATGTAAATTTATAAATACATCATCATTAAATAACATGTATAACTCAAACAAGTAGGATCATTGAGGGTCAAATCTATATACGTGTTTTACCATATATTAATACTAAGTGAAATATCTAAACTAAGGCGCAAGGTATACCTATTGAAAGATAGTAAACTATAGGTTTGAATATGCTTGAATATTGAATTAGATAATTGGTATTACATTTGATATAATTGGTAGTAATAGTAGTGATAGACAAGGAAAAAAGTTTGAAACAAACAGGCTTGAGCACTATAGCTAAATTATGAGATTGGAAATAGAGCTGAAAAATAACACATATTATCTCTTAAAATTTTGAATGCAATCAGGAAAAAGGAAAAAATAAACATACTATCAATTATGACTTAATCAGATTGTGAAGTTGTCATTTTTTACCCTTTATTATGACCTTGAGCTACAATTTCAACCCCTACTATTTTTTTGGTGTTAAAACTTTGTACATTTCTATGTAGACATATGATGACCATGATATCATATTCACCTCCCTAAATTGATGATCAATTTTTTCTTATTTGATTCTTCTTTGACTTTGACCTAATTCTACACAATGTCTCAAAAGGAATAGAATTTTCAAGTTAGTTGTCATGGAAAAAATTTAGAGGAGTTGCAACTACATATCTCATACACTTGGAATCATGGCTATATGTAATTCTAGTGCTTTAATATGATCTATCTTAGTACAATATTTTATGTCACAATACTTAGATTGATGTTGATTTGATGTAGACTCATTGTGCAATCTCCTTAGCTAAATGTGAAGAAATATAGATAAGACTTGATGATTATCAATGGGAAATGTGGCTTTCCAAGGTATCTAAATGATTTTGATGTTGATGCTTGATATTAAAATATTATAAATGGCTTAGGATAGATTTGTATATATATCTATGACTCCATAAGATAAGTCACACATAGGCCAACCATGGAGAATAATGATAAATGGCAATCAAGGCATTAGTAATGAGGCCAAGGTGAAAAGGACCCCCAAAAAGATGAGGGTCAAATTAGGAAAACTATCATTTCTAACCTAAAAATAAAAATGATCAAAATGCGTACCTAATTTAACATATGATGATTGATTGGGATCCTGATGTTAACAACTGATAGATAAAGTAAATATTTCCATATAAAGACACAATAGGTCTAAGCTTATTCCATATATAGTATTTGTTAGTCAAGCTTACTATACACATTTGCACATTAAAGGCCCTTACCTATTCTTTTGAATTCAACTATCAATTAAAATCTACATGTTGAATGGAAGTCTGATGCACCTTAAAGCCAAGATATATTTTTTCATTTTCCAAGTATCAAAATCTAGATCACATGTTGCATTCATTGAAGGAGAACTATTGTGCACATAAACCTAACAAAGAGAACTACATGCAGTTTTACTTCCCTCTTTAGATAAATAAATACATAAGTAATGCTCAACAATTCATTGGGGAGCGGTTAGAGTCACCTCAACCCACTTTTTTCTTCATTTTACAGGCCTAAACCTAGTGTTGAAATTGGACCTAGGATTTCAAAGAGAAGGATATATATTTATGTAATCACACATACATATAGCTTTTGAAGATCATATACAGGAAATTTATAAGAAGGCACAACCATTGTACCAAAACAAAGAAGTAAATTCCACTCAGATGAATTTGTTAAGTTTCAAATGTTAATGTTAGTTGGTTTTATTAAGAAGTTGAAGAATTCGTCAAGGTGCATCTAAAGACAATTCTTGATCTAAACAAATCTTGATCTAGTTTCTTACCCTTTTTGACACCTACATTTAGTCGTAGAACTACACAATACAATAGAATACTATCTTATTCCCTTATGTTTTTTCTTTTTATAACAAGTATAATTGTCATTAAAATCGATTTTGCCTTTTATATTTACATTCATATTTATTTTTATATTTTATATAATCTAAATCAATATTTAATTTTGTCATGTTTAACTTCCAATAATAAAAATAAGGGAAACCAGTATCAAGTGAAAGCATAGTAACATAAAAATAATGAAAGATATAATAAACTGACTTTGAACAAAGAGATGCCCCATATAGCTCCTTGAGTTTCCTTTAAGAGACCATAGGTTGTGCCTCCATCCTAATATAAATCTACAATTATAAAGTTTTAACCTATTAAAAAATAATAATTGTATTTATTTTTAAAAAACTTATTAATAATATGTCTAAAAACTAAATTTTTACCTACTAAATCTAAATTATTTATAATTTGTATTCAAATGATAAATCTATAAACACATGATATAAATGTTTTTGAAAAAATTATACATACTGAAATATTTGATAGAAAGCATGATCACTATTCAAACCTAAAATAGATGAGAGACCATAGGTTGTGCCCTCGTACTACTAAAAAAGAGGAGCCTATTCTATGGGAAATAGAGAAAGAGGTTGTAGATACAAGTCAATATGTTTGGAAATGTGAAGAGGATGCTTTAATTGTGTATGATGAAGATTTATTCATTGATACTTAAATTGAGGTACAATTTGAAAATGAAGGTTTTAGATGATTTTAAATAAGTTATCTTAGGTATGTAGGAAGAGGCAAATCTTGATATGAAATAACTCCATGAGGAATTGATGCAAGGTAATGTCACAAATGAACTTGAGATATATCTAATTAAGAAAGATGAAAGTGCCTTTCAAAATGACACTATTATGATTGATCAAATTGAAGAACAAAAATATGAATGGTAGTTGTACCTTGAATCTCTGCAAGAGATTGAAGAGCTTTGTAAGGGCATGTTACCTAGTGGAGAGCATGATACTCAAAAATTTGATCAAAAAATAATTATTCAAGATTATTATGTAGCTTGGGTTAACTATTTAGAGATTATTGAAGAGGTAGATGAACTTTAATTACTTTATCAAAAGGATAAGGTCATTCAAGGACAATGCATAGATGCGATGTCACTTGACAAGGTTGTAGTTGACAAGTAGCTTGAAAAGGATTTAGAAGTGCAAGATGATTATATATTTATTAGTGACTAGTTTACTATCAATTACTCATTTTAGGAGATATTAAGAGAAATAATTATAAAAAATAGTGACTCTTCAAAGGTCATTTCAAATAAACCCCCTACTTTACAACTTATGCCTTCTCTTAAAATAAGCAAATTCATGAATTTCCTTTTTGATCTAGGTTGATCATGTTTTGTCATGGTTAATTAAGTTAGTTATTTATATTTTATCCTAGATAAGTGATTTATTTTCACATGTGATTTGATAGGATAATTTCCCTACTTTATTTTAATTCTTTCCCTATTTGGTGGAGTCCATTGTCTTTGCAAATCAAGAGGTTTTTTGTAGTCATGGAATAGATGTGTTATCTTTTATAAGTCCAAGGGTCATGTACATGGTCTGAGTTCGAGCATGGTAGGCATGATAACCAAACAAGTTTCCAAAGATGTTGGCCATATTTGGCCTACATACAAAACTTTTAATGATAAAATAATGTTCATGATTGAGATAAGAATCCAATGATAAAAGAGGAAGATCATGCATAGTGCAAAGCTTGTCAAACACTTTAATCTTGATTAAAGTGTATGTCAATAATTTATAAAAGATCAAGTCTATAATTTTAGAGACCCTATGGGGTGTCAAAATTTATTGAAACAAGTGTGGAAATGCAAGGGATCCATCTTATTCTTCATTGTGTTCATCTAGGCATCTTGGGTCTAGTGGCACAATTTCTGAGTAGGCACTATGCTAACATCACCATTACCGTGTGTGGATATTATAGGGTAAAATGATCATATAGGTTTTTTCACATTTATTCCAATTTTATATGCCCCATGTTTTAGGTCATCTAACAAAGTGCATCAAAAGTTACAGAGATCCAAAGTTGGCTCCTTAGTCGCTTTCTACATGTTTATGATATGAACTTGAAGCGTGATGTTGACTTTTAAATGTATTAATTTCAAAAATTTATTTAGACTAAGAACATTTTTTTTCATTAAATAAATCTTAATGTTTACATGTTGGAATATTCAAAAAGCCTTTATAAATCACGTGTGAACAAACAAGGAGTTTCACAGATTGACATATCACCTAAAACACAAACATATTCCTTTTAAAATCAATTATCATTTAAATTACAATTTTGATCATATGCATCACTTGATAAATGTTAGTTTGTCTTAAAGTTATGCAATCAAAAATATTTGAGAATATGTCCTATATAATTTCCCAATTAAACAACATAACGAGTATGTGGAAAATGTAATTTAACCAAAGCATGAAGCTTGTATCAAGTTGCAACCATACTTAGGGTACTCCCTTATCCAAATTTAATTAGAGAGTGTGTAATAAATGAATTATTAACAAGAGAGTAATCTATTCTCCTAGCAAGTTTGGATTGTCAATGCCACAAACATTTATTTTAAAGAGATGTGTGGTTTACCAAAACCTGAGTTTAAATATGATAATGTATGTACCTAGAAGTGGTTTACCAAGAACAATGTGCATGTAGTATTAAAAGAGTAGTTTGAGAACCCCAATTAATGTATTAATAGTAAAAATTTCCAGCTATATATTGTGAGGACCTTAAAACTAATGATTAGGGAGTCCATGATTCTTTTATACCCTTTTTGGGCATTTAATACAAAACATGTTAGTCTCATATAGTTATTATTGATGTGTTGAAATGTCTGATATATGTAGACTAAATTTCAAACATAACATAAGATCTTTGCTTAGTATGGAATTATTCTCAACCTCTAGAGTCAATTGTTTTTAATTCTTAATCTAGTACACTATTCTTCTTAAACAAATTACATGAAGAGAAATATTGTAAAGGAAAAGAGTTAGAAAGATACATGAAAATAAAAATGGTGAAGTACCAAAAGGAAGTAGGTTGATCCCCTATCTTTTGAAACACATAGATATCACTATGCAAGAAAGAAAGTGAACACAAAATAAAGATATATACTGCAAGAGAGAAGATGTAATTTGAATATGGACATGGAATTACACTAGTAAGAAAAGAGCCAGTGGGTAGAAAAAAATAGCTATGCTAGCTTTTATCAATTGTAGAAATTGTATGTTGTCAATTTTGCTCAGGAATATTTTGTTTTGCTTTCCATTTTTTATTCTATTTGTCTTTTCTCTTCCTAATGAGGACAAGTAGAAGATTTGTGGATTTATTTTTCGGTGACTTTTCTGTCTTTTATCAGAAGTTATGTTTCTTGTAGTTGCTCCATCTTAAATGTAGTTTGTTGTCTTGGGGAGCTATTTTGTATATCTTAGTTTTCATTGTTATGCTTGGTTATTCAGTGTCCTTTCTTATTGTGAGGATATAACCCCTTATTGTACTCAAATATTGATTTGTAGTTCCGGTCAAAAATAATTTACCTTATCTAATAAAAAAATTGTAAAAATTATAAATAAAATACATTCTATTTCAATAAGAAAACCTAGAATAATATTACATAACAAAATAAGATATGTTTAAATCTAAACTTTAAAAAGTTCAAGAAATCAAATCTTTACCTAAATGAGCTAGCATATAATATGTAGAAAAAGAAGATGAAAAGAAAATAATAATCAACCATCCATAAACAAAATACATCTTATCTAAATACTATATTAAAAATCTATTATTTTATTCATACTATATCAAAAATCTATCATTTTATTTATCTATTAAAAATCTATTATTTATCAATACTATATTTAATTATGTACATTTTTTTTTGTTGCAACGTCTTTTCATGTCCATACTTCTTTACTTACTATTAAATATTCAATTTTAACTTTAAATTATTTATATATTATTGAAATAATATATTAAAAAAAGAGTAAATTTTCTTATAATAAACTCCCTTATTCCTTTGCAATAAATACTTATCTTAATATATTTCAATAAAAATTGGCTCTATATACTTTCCCTTTAATAAAAAAATTTAAATTTAATTTTCATACCATGTAAGTTATCCTATGGGTATGGTATCTTCTTTTATTCTATGCTACAAAGTTAATTTTCATATTGACTTTAATAAATTCATGGCGTAAAGGAATATGAGGGAAATAATTCCTTGCATTTAAATTAGTGAGGCAATTTAAAATTTCAGATATCATGTTGGACTAATGCATCTTTAATGATTCCATGGGTAGCAAGGCATAAAAATGTATGAACACACTTCCAATGCAATCCTTTTAAAGCCAATTTTAGATAAGTTGCAACCTCTATCTTGTTTTAATTTTTCCTAAACAATTCTAATTTCAAATTTTATAAGTTTTATTTTTTATTTTAATTTTTTAAAGATGTTTAGAGGAATTGGTAATGTTTTTTATAAAGTGAAGTCAAGATTTTGGTTTAAAATTTGGCATCATCTTTATAACTTCTAGTTCGATATAGAAATGTAAAAATAATTGATCTTTAGAAATTTAAAGATATTAAAGTTGAATGAAAACTACTAAAACACTCAGATCCCACCATCACATCTCATCCTTATGTCCTTCATAAACTAAACTTGAAGATACATTGTATAAAATGACCTTAATACATTAATATAAATATTTGTGACATATAATCATGTATACACAATAAATTTTGAAGGGTTTAATTCATACATAGACTAAAACTATATATATATATATATATATTCTTATATATTATTAAGATTTTATATAATACAAATATTATTGAGGATTCATAATTATAAAGACTCACCATAATTAGTAATAATTAACTAAATAATACAAATAAATGGATAACAATTAAATTTAATTAAGTTCAACATTTTTAATTAACCATATGAAACATTTACATTAACAACATAATAAAATTAAAAATATCTTCTAATTCTGTTCACATATTTATAATGCTTAATTTGAGGGGGGTATTTATTAATGAACATAACATATCATTAAGCATATAAAATGTAGTAAATGTTGATAGTTCCATTAAGTATTAGTTCACATCATTTGAGGTATAAGATACATAGGTGGACAATGCTAAGGAGGAGTGATGAATGAGAATATACTTATTTCATGATATTTTCCATAAACATACACAATATTATAATTTTCTATTGTGGTATTGATGGCACTTAGAAGTGAGAAATTTGAATCTATAAGTTTATTTACAATAGTTGATTTGATTAAATGAGTAATGTTGAAGTTCAATAATATGAATGGCCTAGGCATTGCTCCATAAGTCCAATGTGTGGCTCTCATATTTCATCTTGGGGTTCAAGATAAGTTACATGAGTAGTGCAGTTTAGATTTTATGCCCTTAATGATATAGTCACTACTTTATTTTCAACGAAGGTTGGGGCATTTTTATTCCAAACCCATGTCATTACTTTATTACATAAAGTGGGGCATAATCACTCCAATTGTAAAAGTAATTTAACAAGGAAACACAACCCTCCAATGCTTCAACAAGGAAGCATCATCTTTAATGACACGTCATAGGGCAACACGATTCACCCACTTATAGGTGTACTCCTTCATTGCTCTTTAAGTTTCAAAAGTTGTAAATTTTATTTTAGATTTTAGATTTCATACATGGACATTAACTATTGTATATTCATTTTAGGTTTCATAGAGTAAGTTACACATTCAGAACCTCCTCCAAAAGATAAAATATGTTTTACAGACTCAAATACATATCTTTATCTTTTTTCCTCTAGTATTATATTTTATTTCAATACTAGAATAAAAGTTGGATATTTGCAGACACTAAAATATGGTATTAGATACTTATAAATTTTAGTTTTGACATATATCTATCTCACATGATTTTCATGAATACATATAAATTTTTCCTTCTTTCGCATCCATATGATTTTCACAGGTCTAACCTTCTCAATTTTCTATCAATACCTACAAGAATTCTGTAGTCCATGTCTAGACTATTAAAAATCACATCCAAACTATCTCTAGATCATCAAATCAATAATCTTACCTTTTAGACAAATCTAACAAACTCAAACTGTTCTAGAATTTTGGACTCGTCTTGTTCTAAGAAATGCACACTTTTCAAGTTCAAAGCCTTCTTATGGATTAATGAATATGTTCTGCATGTTAGTGACATGATAAAATAAAGATTCCCATATAAATACACAATAGGTCTAAGCTTATTTCATATCTAGAATTTGTTAAACAAGCTTACTATACACATCTACACATTTAAAGGGCCTTACCTATTCTTTTGAATTTAACGATCAATCACAAGGAACATGTCGTAGGCAAGTCGAAAGCACCTTAAAGCCAAGTAATTTTCTTAATTTTTCAAGTATCAAAATATAGATCACATGTTTCATTCATTAAAGGAGCACTATTGCACACATAAATCTAATGTGGATAACTACATGCATTTTGACTTCCCTCTTTAGAGTATTGGATATGTAGACAATGCTTGGAAATTCATTAAGAAGTGGTTGGGGTCACTTCAACTCACTTTTTTTTAATTTTATGGGGCCAAACCTAGTGCTTAAATTGGACCTAGGGTTTCAAAAAGAAAGAGATAGGTTTATGGAATGACGTGCACATAGAGATTTTGAAGATGACACAGACGGTTTACAAGCATGCACAATAACTGTACTGAAACAAAGAAACAAATTCCACTCAGATGAATTTGTTACATTTCAAATGTTAATATCAGTTGATTCTATCTAGAAGAATAATTTATCAAGGTGCATCTAAGACAATTCTTAATCCGAGCAAATCTTGTTATAGTTTTCTATCTTTTTTGTCATTTGTATTTAATCTTAAATTTGCACAACATAGTAAAATGCTAAATATCTTATTCTCTTATATATTTTCTATAAATATAACAAGTACAATTGTCAAACTCGATTTTACCTTTTTACATTTAGATCCACACTTACTTATATATTCTATGTAATCTAAATCAATCCTTAATTTTATCATGTTTAAGTTTCAATAGTAAAAAATAAAAGAAAACAATATCAAATGAAAATATAGTAACATAAAAATAATTAAAAATATAATATATTAACTTGAACAAAGGGACATCCCATATAACTCTTTGAGTTTCTTTTTAAGAGACCATAGGTTACACCCCTATCCTACTATAAATTTATAATTATAAAATTGTAATTTATTTTGAAAAAAATAATAATTATATTATTTTTATAAAATTTAGTAGTAATATATATTAAAACTACAATTTTATTGATTAAATCTAAAATATCTATAATTTTTAATCGAATGGTAGATTTATACACATATGATATGAACATGAAGCATATGCATCTTGTAGTATAACACACCAAAAACTTTTAAAAAGCTTGATCTTGACATTGGGCATTGCTAATAGATTTTAAATTAAATCCATGCGGAAAAGGAAGATTAATATGAGCAAATTAAAGAGATGTGTTGGGAAATCATTTTAAATTTGATTTCAAAGATGATCATATTTTTTTTATTAAATATATTTTAGTTTTAAATTATAAATAAGTAGGAAAGGTGTTTTAATAATAGTTTTAGTTTATAAATAAATAGGAGAGATATTAGTAGTAGATGATTCATAATATTTTATATGATAATTTTAAGGATAAAGTAATAAGACACTCAAACAATTTAATTTTAATAATTCAAAGATATTGTCTTCTTATTGAATATATTTAATAAAAAATAATTTGGACAATTTTTTTATTTAATTAAAAAAAATTGAAAATATGTTCCAATTGATTCTCCAATTGAAGAATATGCTGAGTATGTAGAAAATGTAATCTAACCCAACACATGAAGTTTGTATCAAATCACAACAAAACTTAAGATATCCCCTTGTCTAAATTTAAATAAGGACATGCATAAGAAATGCCTTATTAACAAGAGAGTAATCTATTCTCCTAGCGGGTTTGGGATTGTCAATGTCATAGGGATTTATTTTAAGGAGATGTGTGGTTTACCATAACCTGAGTTTAAATATGATAATGTATGCACCTAGAAGTGGTTTACCAAAAATAATGTGTATGTTGTATAAAAGACTAGTTTGATAACCCTAATTAGTGGATTAATAGGAAAAATATGAATATATATACTATGAGGACCTTAAGACAAATGATTACGGAGTTCATGATTCATTTACACTATTTGTGGGGCATCTAATACAAAACATATAAATCTTATATAGATATTATTATTGAGCTATTTAAATTCCTGATCTATGCAAGCTGCATTTTATACATAACATATAATCTCTACTTAACGTGGAAATGTTCTTTGTAGAGAACTTCTAAAATCAACTGATTTTATTTATTAATCTTGTACTATTCTATCTAAGTTAAGTACATGAAGATCAATATTGTAGGAAAAATGAATTAGAACACTACATGAAAATAAAAATGATGATGTACTAGAATAAAGTAGGTTGATCCCCTATCTTTTGAAATACAAATATCACTATACAAGAAATGAAATGAACGCAAAATATTGATTCTAGATAAATGCTGATAAAAAACTCAAACCCTGCTATCAATCCTCACTCTTACCCTTCATATATTAAACTTGATAATACTCTATATAAAATAATCTCAACACATTAATAAGAATATTTGTGATGTAATATTATATATATGCATAATAAATATTCACATATGAAATAAAATATCAATTATTTTACATGAAATAAAATATCGATGAGATGTAGGTGCATTGATTAAGAGGTTTGGTTGTGTCCATCTCCACCAAAATTTAAATCTCACTGTGGCAAGTTAGGCCAATGTTAACTGTTGGTGACTTAGGTTGGCTTGTAGTGATTTAAGTAATACTAGTATTCATTGTAAGGGAAACCTAGACCTCCTATTTGTGTTCTAAACTAATTTCATTAGCTCTAGTAAAAAACTGATCCATTTACCTAATAAAATAAAACAAATAAAATATATATACTAATGAGAATCTAAGATAATACAAATATTATTCAAAACTAAGAACTACGAACACATGTTTTAATTTTATTCACATATTTTCTAATGTTTAATTCGATGTGGGCATTTTTTTAATGAATATGATATATCATTAAGCATAGAAAATGTGGTGAACGTTGATAATTTAATTAATGACTAGTTCATAACATTTTAGAAGACATATAGTGGGACAATGTCAAAGGAGTAGGAAATGAGAATATGCTTATTTTGTATAAAGAATGGTGGAGATAAATTGGTACTACATCATGATGTGCACTTTCTATAATAACATCCATATCAAATAAAATGATAATCTGAAGATTGACACCCTAATCAATTTATTTGAGAAAGTAAGATTAAACAAAACAATAAATTTTTATAATAAAAAAACATAATAAAACATAAATTAATAAAAAAGAATTATGAAAAAGAATTAAATATTTTATAAGACTAATAAAATAACCCTTTTAACAAACAAATTTATTTACTTTGGAACAACTTTGATATAAAGCCTGGTCACATACCCTACTGGTTTACAATCTTTCTTTCATTCATATATGACACTTTAATTTTGGGACTTCATGTTAAATTGGGGTTGATATAGAATGAGTGAACTTTCACATCAATGGATGGAAGTGGGTAGTTGGCAGTGTTATCATCCCAACTCTAAGAAGGGGGTTGATGTTGGTTACAACCACCACCTACATTGCTAAATATTAAAGGAAAATATGGACTGGCATTCCTATTTATTACCACAAATGATTATCAATGACATCAGGTCATAAAAAATCAGCTCCTCAAATTATCTGCATGTCTTTGAATAGAAAGCAGAGCACTGAACTCAAGTCTCAAATGCAGGATAGATTAATTGCACTTATTAATGGCTTTCAATGATTAAATGTTGAATATGTGTTTTATTGGCCATTACTAACCATATTTGGATACTAGCCCCAGGTTTGAGAGCAGTGGATGGTCAACCCATATTTATAGGCCATGCCCTTCTACCTTGTCAGGCAAGAAAGGAAGTAGAGATTTAACAACACATAGAAGAAGGCTCTTATTTTCTCTCAAATAATCTTTGTATGTTACTGGTTTACTCCTCCCAATTGAATACATAACAATGTTCACTAATAATTTATATTAGGGACTGGAGGAAAAGTACATATCAAATAAATGTTTGAAAAATAAAAATAGATATAACATAAAATATAAGAATTAAGTTTTTGAGATATTTTTTCTTGTAATTCATAATTATTGAATAGAATGGAGGATTCATTTGCACCTCTAATAAAATTGAGGTTGAAGAAAGAAGTTTGAAATAGAACCATAAAATAAAGAATTGTTATGACAACTCTTATGATGGCCAATTATGTGTTGGGTCATCTCTCTTATTAATACAACCATACATATTTGATTTAGGGTCTTTTTTAGGGGTGAGTATTTGTTAATTCTTGAATATTTCATTTTTAAGATTTTGGTTTTGGACGTCGGCAGATCGGACCAAATCACCAAAATTTTAGTGGTATTTCTTTTTGGGGGTCAGCTCACCAACCCTTTACAATGATATATAAAATAACTTTTAAACTCATCATATATATATATATATATATATATATATATATATATATATATATATATATATATATATATATATATATATATATATAGTAGACCCCTTGAAGGCCCAACCTATATCAACTAAGGGAACAAGTAGGACTGCAACTAGAGGAGCATAGAACTGAATAATAGCAGTGAATGATAGTATTGAAAAACAAACCAAACTAATTCATCAAATGATAGAGCCAAATGACTGAGATGAATGATATAGATGAGTAACACAACCTTATGACATAGTCAAGTGGCTCAGCCACACAACTCAACTATTTGACTCAGCGATTCAGCTCAGTCATATAGCTCAACCAATCAGCTCAACCACATGATTTAGCACATCAATTTATCCACTCAGCTCAACTATTTGGCTTTGTGCATTCACCCACAACATTCATCTCAATCATCTGATTCAAATTTTTGGTTTAGATGTTCAGTTCAACTATTTGGTTGACACATTTAGTTTAACCATTTGCCATCACCCTTAGAGGATTCACCATGCCCACGAATCAAATTTTATTAGATTCCTTAGATATTTTTGAATAGGTTTTCTATTAAGACCTCTTAAAATGAACCCTAATTTGATTCTCATAATGAATAATATCTCGTAGTGAGTCTTGATTTCTTCTGAATAAGTAGTAAGATCTACCACAAATATCATATTAAACTAGAATATAAATAGCTCCTTTGAATATAATATATTATTGCAATTTTTACATAATGTCATGAAATAAAGGGTTTGAATCCATTTAACATTGAAAAGAGCATATCACACTTAACCTTAAATAAATCTCAAACCAGAATAGAGCTTGGTATACTTGGAAGTAATAATACACCCATCTTCTATTTGAATAAGTTGCTTTAAGTAGTGATGCATTTTTGTTGATAATGGTTCTAATGGTTATGTCTAAGTTGATTTTATTTAGGATTTATAAATCTCACCATTGATGCCTCTTAATGAATATTTATTTTCAACATGCAGAGAGCATTGATAGACATACTATTAGGATGTTGGGGATTGATATTAATATTAAGTACACATGTAGGATAAATGCATTTAACATAGCAAGCATTCATGATCACTCATTCACATAACTTCATAAACAATTGAAAAGTCTTGAATGAATATATATTATGCTTAATTCTTATATCTATGATACATATTAACCTATGAAACAACATCACTACATGGAATATAACTGAAAAATGAATGGAATGGATTCTAAATTCACCCAGAATAATTACATATTTATGGTAACCAAACTACACTAAACCATAAAATAGGTGGCACATGCCAAATATAATCAAAATATAGTGAAAGAAGAGTAACTAAATATTTAACTTGTGTTAAAAATGAGACTAAAATGCTTTAAATTATGACAAAGGAGGTTTGTAGATAAATAATTGATTTTTAACTTACTAGTGTAATGGTAGTGCCTAAAAGTGATGGAAAAAAGTCCATAAGCAGTGCAAAAAAACCCCTAAAAAATCACAAAGATACGATAATGTGTATAAAATGGCCACTATCAAACTGATTTGATAATGATCATACTAGTATTGAATTGGTTCAATTCATGTATCATATTTGAGACAAGTAAACTAGTTTAATATTAAAATATGATGTCAAATCAGTTTGAAATTTTGTAGATATTTTTATCATGCTTGTTTTCCTTGAACCTCTCTCAACGTGTCGATTCAATGCACGATGCTTCCATAATTATGTCTCTTCACTCCAAACCCTTATCCACTATATGAGACTTTGTATGAGCATTAAAGAATGGGAATGTTATGAGGGGCCTACCTCAATCATACCTATTTTCTAATATAGTTTGGAAATCAACACTAATGCACTTCAACAATCAATCTAGTGTGTAGAAAGATCAAACCCTTTAACCCTATGTATGAGATACAATTAAACAGTCAATGCTATAAGAAGTTTATAAAATCTAGTAAATATTATGTGGAGGATGTGGCCATATTCTTAGTGGAAGATGTGCAACTTATTGAATATCAAGGGGCCTATTTGAATGAGGATTTCCCTCTTCCATATGATGTGGTAACTAAATAGGTGATGAGGTATATCACTTAAAAAGGTGTATTAATGGTAGTGCACTTCTATCACTTCCCCATTTTGAATTAATTTAGGAATCAAATTCCTTTGAGCCATCCATTTTACATTTTGCATTGCATGGAGAATTTTGTTTTAGAATTTCAAAGGGGTAAGAAGAAAGTTCCTATACACTAGGTTGCTATTTTTCTCATTTACAAATTCTTTAATGTCTTTAATCCTGAGTCATATGTTCCTTCTATGAGAAAGTGTAAATATAAGTTTTTTGAGTTCAATAAGAATCTTAGAATAAAAAATACGAAGATTGTTCATAATTTTCAGCCAATAGACATTGAGAAAGATGAAGTGCAAGATAGTTTGGTGGATAATGAAGAGAATGGGAAGGTTGGAGAAGGTGAAATGCTAAACACCCCTAGTATGGAGATAGTAATGTATGACATAGACCTTGCAGCCTTGGGGAACAATGAAAACAAAACTTAATACATGGTAGAGAGCCTAAAAGTGCTTAAAGAAAGAGGTGCAAGTCATTATAATGATAACAAGCATAAATTTTTATCCAAATATAGTGTAAAATTACTACAAGTTTTAGAAAACCTAGCTAAAGATATCAAGAAGTAGGATAAGCTTACACAGACTGAAGGGGAAGTAAACCTTCATAAAGCATTTTTATGATGGTTTTTGAAGGACCATTCCTCTATTAAAGAGAATTTAAACAAAATGAGTCAAAATGATGGGGTTTTTTGTACTAAGGCATATTTAATGGAGATGCATATGTAGTTCTAGAGGTTAAAGGAGAAAGTGAACAATATGGAAAAAGAGAATGAAAATTTAAAATAAAATTTTCTTTTACTTGTGGATTTCAGTTGAGTATCCATGTGGAACTACATTCATCAAAGTATGGAATACCTCACCATTCTGGGTAGAATGAAAAATGAATATAATAATGATGGGAATTAGAATAAAAGGAGGAAAGGCTCAACTATGAACAAACAATTTTATCTTCCATAGGATACAAAATCCAATTTTAATAATCTCATGGAGAATTGGGTGAAGATGTATGATGCATGGAGATGCCAAGGATGTTATTTTTGAACTATTATTTTTTTGTTGTGATCTATTTGTATTTGTGTTATTTTTTTAGTTATGGTATCTCTAGTTTATTTTTTAGCAGGTATATGTTTTTTTTTTCTGGTTTATATAACAAGCCTACATGAATTTTATAGAGGGTAGGGTCCTTATTTAAAGCCCAACTTTACCATTAATAAAAAGGTGACAATAAACCTAAAGATAGAGTTTTGAGGGTTTAAAGAGGTATCCACAAACATCTAAAGGAAAATAAAATAAATGATATGAAGGTTCTTGAGTTTTCCATATTGATTGATAAAATGATTATTGACCCTAGATGAACAAAAGTAAAGTTGTAAGGATAATGAACCAATCCCAACACAAACAAAATTATACAAATAATAGTCCAATTTGAACCAATGATCCATATACGTATAAACACAGTAAAAACATGAAAATTATTAGACTTGTACAACAATTAGATGTCTATGTAATGTCCCACTTCAATGTGTTTACATATATAAATAAAGTAAAATAAACATGCACATTTGGGAGGGATCAATGATGAGTTTTTAACCAACACATATAAGTTATGATCGAACTTAATACTAGATATGATATTGATATGAAATTCAAAAGGATGAGAGAAGTTACCTTCCATTTCATGGGACCTAAAAAATAGAAAACGTTGTTTCTTTTCTATTTGCACAAATGTCCTAACTACGACTGAGTTTCCATGAATGAACATCAATGCTCTTGTGTCCATCAATTCGATGTATGTGCAAACAAATATAAATGTGTGCAAATAGACTAATATTCATATAAATAAATTCGTAACATAACTAACTAAACAACTAAGTAAAATAAAAATGGGGTAGAATGAATGCACCTTATGGTATTTAAACCATGCTATTATCTTTGTTGAAGCTCTGGACATGTAGTTCAAGATGACTTGTTATTCTCTTGTGCATAATGAGCCTTACGACACTTTATTTTCACTTTTCAGTTGAAGAAGCATAAATGTTAAAACTCTTTTTTGTGCACCTCTAATTATGTGGGAAATATCCATAGTATGCCCTTTTGACCACCTTTAACTATATAGGTAAAAATATTTGTAGTGCATCATCACATATCAGAAGGTAGAATAAGTAAATCACGTACCCCCATTTGAAATTGTTGGATAACTTGCATATCACTTATCTCAAAAGAAAGGATTACATGTACCATGTGTAAAATGTATAAACTAATAATTTGATGTAATCATGTAATTCATATTTATCACATGTCTAGATGTAAATTTATAAAGACATATACGTGTTTTACCAAATATTAATACTAAGTGAAATATCTAAACTAAGGCACAATGTATACCTATAGAAAGATAGTAAACTATAGGTTTGAAGATGCTTGAATATTGAATTAGATAATTGGTATTACATTTGATATAATTACTAGTAATAGTAATGATCGATAGGGAAAAAAGTTTGAAACAAACATGCTTGAGCACTATAGCTAAATTATGAGATTGGAAATAGAGTTGAAAAATAACACATATTATCTCTTAAAATTTTGAATGCAATCAGGAAAAAGGAGAAAATAAACATACTGTAAATTATGACTTAATCAAACTGTGAAGTTGTCATTTTTTACCCTTTATTATGACCTTGAGCTACAATTTCAACCTCTACTATTTTTTAGGTCTTACAACTTTCTATGTTTCTATGTAGACATATGATGGCCATGATATCATATTCACCTCCCTAAATTGATGATCAATTTTTTCTTATTTGATTATTCTTTGACTTTGACCTAATTCTACACAATGTCTCAAGAGGAATAAAATTTTCAAGTTGGTTGGCATGGAAAACATTTAGAGGAGTTACAACTACATATCTCATACACTTGGAATCATGGCTATATGTAATTCTAGTGCTTTACTATGATCTATCTTAGTACAATATTTGATGTCACAATACTTAGATTGATGTTGATTTAATGTAGACTCATTATGCAATCTCCTTAGCTAAATGTGAAAAACTCTAGATAAGACTTGATGATTATGCATGGGAAATGTGGCTTTCTAAGGGATCTAAATAATGCTGATGTCAATGCTTGATATTAAAATATTATAAATGGCTTAAGATAGATTTGTATATATATCTATGAGTCCATAAGATACATCACACATAGGCCAACCATAGAGAATAATGATAAATGGCAATCAAGGCACAGGAATGAGGCCAAGGTGAAAAGGACCCAAAAAAGATGAGGGTCAAATTAGGAAAACTATCTTTTATAACTTGAAAATAAAAAAGATCAAAATATGTATCAAATTGAACATATGATGATTGATTGGGATCCTGGTGTTAAAAACTAATAGATAAAGTAAATATTTGCATATAAATACACAATAGGTCTAAGCTTATTCCATATGTAGTATTTGTTAATCAAGCTTACTATACATATCTACACATTAAAGGCCTTTACCTATTCTTTTGAATTCAACCATCAATTACAAAGAACATGTTGTAGGCAAGTCTTAAGCACCTTAAAGCCAAGATTTTTTTTTTTCATTTTCCAAGTATCAAAATCTATATCACATGTTCGATTCATTGAATGAGCACTATTGTACATATAAACCTAACAGATAGAACTACGTGTAGTTTTACTTCCCTCTTTAGAGAAATAAATATGTAAGTAACGCTCAACAATTCATTGGAGAGTGGTTAGAGTCATCTCAACCCACTTTTTTCTTCATTTTATTGGCCTAAACCTAGTTTTGAAATTGGACCTAGGGTTTCAAAGAGAAGGATATATAATTATAGAATTACGCATACATATAGCTTTTAAATATCACATACAGGGAATTTATAAGAAGCACAATCGTTGTACTGAAACAAAGAAGCAAATTCCACTTGGATGAAGTTGTTAGATTTCAAATGTTAATGCTACTTGGTTCTATCAAGAAGTTGAAGAATTTGTCTAGGTGCATCTAAAGACAGTTTTTGATCCAAATAAATCTTGATCTAATTTATTGCCCTTTCTGACACTTACATTTAGTCTTAGACCTACACAATACAATAAAATAATAAATATCTTGTTCCCTTATGTTTTTTCTATTTATAACAAGTACAATTGTCATTGAAATCGATTTTACCTTTTACATTTAGATTCGTATTTATTTTAATATTTTGTATAGTCTAAATCAATCTTTAATTTTATCATGTTCAAGTTCCAATAATAAAAATAAAAGAAAATAGTATCAAGTGAAAGCATGTAACATAAAAACAATGAAAAATATAATGCATTGACTTTGAACAAAGAGATGTCACATATAATGGAGTTTCCTTTAAGAAACCATAGGTAGTGCTCTGATCCTACTATGAATCTACAATTATAAAGTTGTAACCTATTAAAAAATAATAATAATATTTATTTTTAAAAAACTTATTAATAATATATTTTAAAAACTAAAATTTTAGTAACTAAATCTAAATTATTTATAATTTGTAGTCGAGCCATAAATCTATAAGCATATGATATAAACTTTTAAATTTTTTTTTATAAAGATTGAAAGAGTTGAGAGAAAGCATGATCGCTACTCAAACCATAAAGAGATGAGTGATATGAAAGTGATGTTGACTTTTAAACGCATTACTTTCAAAAATTTCTTCGGACTAAGAAATTTTGATGTTGATTGTTAATTAAAGCATTACTTTTAAACGCATTACTTTCAAAAATGTTTAGGAAAATCACGCGTTCACATATTCCTTTTAAAATCACTTATCATTTAAATTGCAATTTCGATCATATACATCGCTTGATCTCAATATTGCATTATTATCTAAATATTATTCTAAGCCTTATCCCATCATATGCTATTTTGTGTAACCAACATAAATTTGTGTGATGTATGATTAATAATTTAAATTTAATGGTTTTTTTTGGGTTAAATAGTTATAAATAAGGAACATTTAAATTATTAAAATTATTTAACGTTTGATTTTGATTTTAATTATTTGTATCGAATATTTAAGAAAATTTATATTTTGATAAATGGATATAAGTAATCATCGTTTTCACCAATTAAACTACAACTCTTTTGACAAAAAAAAATATTTTTATAATAGTTCTAGTTCTAAATTGTAAATAAATAAAAAAGACATCTCAATACTAGACAATTCACAATATTTTTATGCAATAATTCAAATAAAGTGTAATAGCACTCAAACAATCTAAGTTCAATAACACTACCTTTTCATCGAACATATTTTGTAAAAATAACTTTAACAAATTTTTATATTCAATTAAAAATATTTGAGAATATGTCCTAAATAATTTCCCAATTAAAGAACATGTCGAGTATGTGGAAAATGTAATTTAACCAAAGCATGAAGCTTATATCAAGTTTAACCATACTCAAGGTATTCCCTTATCCAAATTTAATTAGGGACGTGTGTAATAAATGCATTATTAACAAGAGAGTAATATATTCTCCTAGTGAATTTAGATTATCAATGCTACAGGGATTTATTTCAAAGAGATGTGTGGTTTACCAAAATTTGAGTTTAAATATGATAATGTATGCACTTGGAAGTAGTTTACCAAGAATAATGTGTATGTAGTATTAAAAGAATGGTTTGAGAACCCCAATTAATGTATTAATAGTAAAAATGTCCATCTATATATTGTGAGGACCTTAAAACTAATGATTAGGGAGTCCATGATTCTTTTATACCATTTTTTGGGCATTTAATACAAAACATATTAGTCTCATATAGTTATTATTGATGTGTTGAAATGTTTGATATATGCAGACTGCATTTCAAACATAATATAAGATTTTTACTTAGTATGGAATTATTCTCAACCTCTAGAGTCAGTTGTTTTTAATTCTTAATATAGTACACTATTCTTCTTAAACAAATTATATGAAGATAAATATTGTAAAGGAAAAGAGTTAGAAAGATACATGAAAATAAAAATGGTGAAGTATCAAAAGGAAGTAGGTTGATCCCTTATCTTTTGAAACACATAGCTATCACTATGCAAGAAAGAAAGTGAACACAAAATAAAGATATATACTGTAAGAGACAAGATGTAATTTGAATATGGACATGGAATTACACTAGTAAGAATGGAGCCAGTAGGTAGAAAAAAATAGCTATGGTAGCTTTGATCAATTGTATAAATTATATTTTACTGGTTTTGCTCAAGAATATTTTGTTTTGCTTTCCATTTTTTATTTTATTTGTCTTTGTTCTTCCTACTGAGGACTAGTATATGATTTGTGGATGTATTTTTTGATAACTTTTCTGTCTTTTATTAGAATTTATGTTTCTTGTAGTTGCTCCATCTTAAATGTAATTTGTTGTCTTGGGGAGCTATTTTGTATATCTTAATTTTAGTCATTATGCTTGGTTATTCAGTGTTCTTTCTTATTGTGAGGATATAACCCCTTATTGTACTAAAATATCGAATTATAGTTCTAATAAAAAATGATTTACCTTATCTAATAAAAAATTGTAAAAATTATAAATAAAATACATTCTATTTCAATAAGAAAACCTGGAATAATATTACATCAACAAAATAAGATATGTTTAAATCTAAACTTTAAAAAGTTCAAGAAATCAAATCTTTACCTAAATGAGCTAGCATACAATATATAGAAAAAGAAGATGAAAAGAAATGAATAATCAACTATCCATAAACAAAATACATCTTATCTAAATACTATATTAAAAATCTATTATTTTATTCACACTATATTAAAAATCTATTATTTCATTTATCTATTAAAAATCTATTATTTATCCATACTACATTTAATTATGTACATTTTTATTTGTGGCAATGTGAAAAGTCTTTTCATATCCATACTTCTTTACTTACTATTAAATATTCAATTTTAATTTTAAATTATTTATATATTATTAAAATAATATATAAAAGAAGGAGGAAATTTCTTATAATAAACTCCCTTATTCCTTTTCAATAAATACTTATCTTAATATCTTTCAATAAAACTCGGCTCTATATACTTTCCCTTTAATAAAAACTTTTAACTTTAATTTTCATACCATGTAAGTTATCCTATGGGTATTGTATCTTCTTTTATTCTATGCTACAAAGTTAATTTTCAAATTAACTTTAATAAATTAATGGTGTAAAGGAATATGATGGAAATAATTCCTTGCATTTAAATTAGTTTGGCAATTCAGAATTTCAGATATTATGTTGGATTGATGCGTCTTTAATGATTTCATGGGTAACAAGGCATAAAAATGTATGAACACACTTCTAATGCAATCATTTCAAAGCCAATTTTAGATAAGTTGCAATCTCTATCTTGTTTTAATTTTTCGTAGACAATTCTAATTTTAACTTTTATTTTAATTTTTAATTTTAATTTTTAATTTTTTAAAGATGTTTAGAGGAATTGGTAATGTTTTTTATAAAGTAAGGTCAAGACTTTGGTTTAAAATTGGAAACCATCTTTATAACTTCTAGTTCTATATAGAAATGTAAAAGTAATCAACTTTTAGAGGTTTAAAGATATTAAAGTTGAATGAACACTGAAAAACACTTAGATCCCACCATTACGTCTCATGTTTATGTCTTCATAAACTAAACTTGAAAATACATTGTATAAAATGACCTCAATACATTAATATAAATATTTGTTGACATATAATCATATATACACAATAAATTTTAAAGGGTTTAATTCATACATAAACTAAAACTATATATATATATTCTTAAGATTTTATATAATACAAATATTATTGAAGATTCAAAATTATAAAGACTTGCCATAATCAATAATAATTAACTAAATAATACAAATAAATGGATAACAATTAAATGTAATTAAGTTCAACATTTTTAATTAACCATATGAAACATTTATATTAACAACATAACAAAATTGAAAATATCTTCTAATTCCCTTCACATATTTTATAATGTTTTTTGAGAAGGGTATTTATTTATGAACATAACATATCATTAAGCATATAAAATGTAGTAAATGTTGATAGTTACGTTAAGTATTAGTTCACATCATCTGAGGTATAAGATACATAGGTGGACAATGCCTAAGGAGGAGTGAGGAATGAGAATATACTTAGTTTGTGATATTTTTCATAAATATATACAATATTATAATTTTATATTGTGGTATTGATGGTACTTAGAAGTGAGAAATTTAAATCTATAAGTTTATTTACAATAGTTGATTTGATTAAATGAGTAATGTTGAAGTTCAATAATATGAATGGCTTAGGCATTGCTCCATGAGTCCAATGTGTGGCTCGCATATTTCACCTTGGGGTTCAAGATAAGTTACATGAGTTGTGCAGTTGAGATTTTGTGCCCTTAACGATATAGTCACTACTTTATTTTCAATGAAGGTTATTTTTATTCCAAACCCATGGCCTTACTTTATTACATAAAGTGGGGCATAATCACTCCAATTGTACAAGTAATTTAACAAGGAAACACAACCCTCCAATGCTTCAATAAGGAAGCATCATCTTCAGTGACACATCATAGGGCAACACAATTCACCCACTTATAGGTGTATTCCTTCATTGCTCTTTAAGTTTCAAAAGTTTAAATTTTATTTTAGATTTTATAATTCTTACATGGACATTAACTGTCGCATATTCATTTTAGGTTTCATAGAGTAAGTTACACAACCAGAGCCTCCTCCCAAAGATAAAATATGTTTTACACACTCAAATACATATCTTTATCTTTTTTCCTTTAGTATTATATTTCATTTCAATACTAGAATAAAAGTGGGATATTTGTAGACACTAAAATATGGTATCAGATACTTAGTAATTTTAGTTTTGACCTATCTCTATCTCACATGATTTTCATGAATACATATGAATTTTCCCTTCTCTCGCATCCATATTTTTTTCATGGGTCTAACCTTCCTGATTTTATATCAACCACCTACAAGAATTTCCTAGTCCATGTCTAGACTATTCAAAATCACATCCAAACTATATCTAGATCATCAAATCAATAATCTTACCTTTTCAACAAATCTGTCAGACTCAAACTGTTGTAAAATTTTAGACTTGTCTTGTGCAAAGCAATACACACTTTTCAAGTTCAAAGCCTTCCTAGGGATCAACGAATATGTTTGGCATGTTGGCGACATGATAAGCTAAATATTCTCATATAAATATACAATAGGTCCAAGCTTATTTAATATCTAGTATTTGTTAAACAATCTTACTATACACATCTGCACATTCAAAGGGCCTTACTTATTCTTTTGAATTTAACGATCAATCACAAGGAACATGTCATAGGGAAGTTTGAAGCACCTTAAAACTAAGTAATTTTATTCATTTTTCAAGTATCAAAATTTAGATCACATGTTGCATTCATTGAAGGAGCACTATTGGACACATAAATCTAACGTGGAAAACTACATGCAGTTTGACTTCCCACTTCATAGTATTGGATATGTAGACAACATTTGGAAATTCATTAAGAAGTGGTTGAAGTCACCTCAACCCACTTTTATTTTATTTTACGGGGATAAACTTAGCACTGAAATTGGACCTAGGGTTTCAAAGAGAAAGAGATAGATTTATGGAATGTCGTGCACATAGAGCTTTTAAAGATCACACATAGTCAATTTACAAGCATGCACAATAACTGTATTGAAACAAAGAAGCAAATTCCACTCAGATACAATTGTTACATATCAAATGTTAATGTTAGTTGATTCTATCCAGAAAAATAATTTATCGAAGTGCATCTAAGACAATTCTTAATTTGAACAAATCTTGATCTAGTTTCCTATCCTTTCTGTCATTTGTATTTAATCTTAAATCTACACAACATAATAAAATACTAAGTATCTTATTCTCTTATATCTTTTTTATAAATATAATAAGTACAATGGTCAAATTCAATTTTTCCTTTTTACATTTAAATTCGCATTTATTTCTATATTCTATATAATCTAAATCAATCTTTAATTTTATCATATTTAAATTTTAATAATAAAAAATAAAAGAAAACAATATCACATGAAAATGTAATAACATAAAAATATAATATATTAACTTTGAAAAAAGGGATGCCCCATATAACTCTTTGAGTTTCTTTTTAAGAAACCATAGGTTACATCCCTATCTTACTATAAATTTATAATTATAAAATTGTAATTTATTTTGAAAAAAATAATTATTATATTATTTTTAAAAAATTTAATAATAATATATAAAAAAACTAAAATTTTAGTGATTAAATCTATACCATCTATAATTCATAATCGAACGATAGATTTAGAAACATATGATATGAACTTGAAGCGTATACTTCTTGGAGTATAACACACCAAAAACTTTTAAAAAGCTTGATCTTGACTTTTAAACTTCCCAAGACATGACTTTAAAAAATTTCTCGAGAGTGAGGGCCTTTTCTTCATAAAACCAATCCTCATGTTTACATGTTGGAATATTCATAAACCCTTTTGTGAATCACATGTAAACAAGGAGTTTCACGCTTTCACATACTACCTAAAAACACAAACAAATTCCTTTAATATATGTCAATTGCAATCTTGATAAATGTTAATTTATCTGTGTCTTAAAGTTATGGAGTCATAGATGTGAAGGGCATATGAACTCCATATTGCATTATTATCTAAATATTATTCTAAGTCTTATCAACTCCTATGCTATTTTGTGTAACCAACAGAAATTTGTATGATGTGTGATTATTGATTCAAAATCCAGTGATTGGGTCAGTATTAATAGATTTTAAAGGAAATCTTGTGAAAAAGGAAGATTAATATGAGTAAATTAAAGATATGTGATGGGAAATCATTTTAAATTTGATTTCAAGGATGATTATCTTTTTTTTATTAAATATATTTTAGTTTTAATTTATTGGAAAGGTGTTTTAATAATAGTTTTAGTTTCAATTTATAAATAAATAGGAGAGATATTAGTAGTAGACGATTCATAATATTTAATATGATAATTTTAATGATAAAGTAATAAAACATTCAAATAATTTAATTTTTTATAATTTAAAGATATTATCTTGTCACTGAATATATTAATAAAAATAATTTTGACAATCTTTTTATTTAATTAAAAATATTTGAAAATTTGTTTCAATTGATTCTCCAATTGAAAAATATGCCGAGTATGTAGAAAATGTAATCTAACCCAACACATGAAGTTTGTATCAAATCACAACCAAACTTAAGATATCCCTTTGTCTAAATTTAAATAAGAACATGTATAAGAAATGCCTTATTAATAAGAGAGTAATATATTCTCTTAACGGGTTTGGGATTGTCAATGTCATAGGGATTTATTTCAAGGAGATGTGTGGTTTACTAGAACTGGAGTTTAAATATGATAATGTATGCATCTAGAAGTGGTTTACCAAAAACACTATGTATGTCCTATAAAAGAGTAGTTTGAAAACCCTAATTAGTAGATTAATAAGAAAAATATGAATATATATACTATGAGGACCTTAAAACTAATGATTAAGGAGTTCATGATTCATTTACAGTATTTGTGGGGCATCTAATACAAAACATATAAATCTCATATAGATATTATTATTGAGGTGTTGAAATATTTGATCTATGCAACCTGCATTTTAATTATAACATATAATCTCTACTTAGCGTGGAATTGTTTTTTGTAGAGAACCTCTAAAACCAATTGATTTTATTTATTAATCTCATACTATTCTATCTAAGTTAAGTACACGAAGATAAATATTGTAGGGAAAAAAAAAAAAAATGATACATGAAAATAAAAATGATAATGTACTAGAAAAAAATAAGTTGAACCCCTATCTTTTGAACTACAAAGATCACTATACAAGAAATAAAGTGAACACAAAATAAATAAATATAATGAAAAAAAAAATAAAAAAAATTATAATAACTTTCATCAATTATATAAATTATACACAAAATACATTTTATTTCAATAAAAAAATTTAAATTAATTTTATACAATAAAATGACAGATGTTTAAATTTAAACTCTAAAAATTCAAACTTAACGAAATCAAAAATCAATTCTTTATCTAAATAAACTTATACAATATATGAAACAAGAAAATAGGAAAGAAATGAATAATCAACTATCCATAGAAGAAATTTTAATTAAAAATCTGATTTTATCCATGCACTATATCTAATTATGTACATCTTTACTTACACTTTCATATCCATATTTCTTTACTTACCATTGAATATTTAATTTTAACTTTTAATTTATATATTATTAAAAGAATAAATGTTGAGCTCCTTTATTATTACTTGTTTGTATTCTTGCATCATTAATTTGTATTGGGAACCATTTCTTTCCCATTATAAAACGTTCTTATCAAGAAATCAAACTGTTTGGTAATGTTTAAATTACTCTTCTAAAACACGTGAATGTATATAAAACACGTGCTTTTCTAACGTATGGGCAACCCCAATGAATATTTTAATGTTTGTATCATATTGGCACTAAAGAGTGAATAGATGCATGTGTTGTGGTTTTGAAGGAAATATTTTGATCACAGTTTTAATTTGTTTGACAGACAAGGCCTTGGGTTTTCAGTTGATGGCAGTAGCAATGGCGATGACAACGATGTTTATGGTGTGGGTAGTGAAAGCTACGACGTCGGCAGTGGAAGTTATTATTGAATATGTTTTTTTTGCCTGTCATTTTTTCATAATTTATATATTATTTATTCACAGTTAATTAGAATTATTTTAAGGTTCTTTATAACTGTTAACATCTGTTATTTGTGTTCTTAAATATTTGTGAAATTAAGTTTTTTTTGAATTAATTATAATTTATTTATTCTTTTAAATGTGTACTGAATTTATTTTAAAATACAAGAAGAATATCGATTATTATTCATTGTAAGGGGAAGCTAGGCTTTATGTTTGTGTTCTAAACTGATTTCATTAAAAAACTGATCCATTTACCCAATCAAATAAAAAAATTAAAATTTATATACTAATGAGATCCTAAGATAATACAAAATATGATATATTATTAAGCACATAAAATGTGGTAAAAGTTGATAATTTGATTAATGACTAGTTCATAACATTTCAAAAGACATTGTTAGTTTTATGATCAGAATTGAAACAATCAGAAAATACAACACAATGAACAATGAACACAACAATTTATCCTGGAAAAATCCTTCAACTTGAAGAGAAAAACCTAGCAATAATATATCTCTTATATATCACTTCTTGAAGCACAAAGAATAAGATCACACTTGATAAATCTGATTTGCTCTTAAAATAACTTGATCTACTCCTTAGAAGTCTGCTCTGCCTTGTGAATTATACTTCTCTTTATTCTTCTTGAACAATGAGAAATCACTCTATATATACAAGTGAGAGGAAAGAGACGCATCTCTTCAATTTACTTGTCGGCCTCCACCAAACAAATTATGTCTTAAATAATACAATAAGTTGGACTGGAAGTGAGACCCTGACGCTGTTTCTTCAACATCAACAGACATATGGTAGAACAATGTCAAAAGAGTAGGAAATGAGAATATGTTTATTTTGTATAAAAAATGGTGAAGATAAATTGATACTACATCATGAAATATAATTTTTATAATAACATCCGTATCAAATAAAATGACAATTTAAAGATTGACACCTAAACCAAACAACAAATTTTCATAATAGAAAAAACATTATAATTAAAAAAAAACAAAAAACAAAACAAAACTGAATTTTTTTGGTAAGACTAATAAAATAACCCTTATAACAAACAGATTTATTTACTTGGAACAACTTTGATATAAAGTTTGGTCGCATAACCATACCCTACTTGGTTTAAAATCTTTCATTCATTGAAGACACTTTAAGTTTGGGAATGCATGTTAAAGCGGGGTTGATATAGAATGGGTTAACACAACAATGGATGGCAGTGGGCAGTTGGCAATGTTATCGCCCCAACTCCACCTGCACCGTTAAATATTAAAGGAAACTCTGGACTGGCATTCCTGTTTATCATCCCAAATGAAAAATTATTATCTATGACAACAGTAGATAAAAAATCAGCTCCCGAAATTATCTGCAAGTCTTTATATAGAAAGCAGAGGAATGAACTCAAGTGTCGAATGCGTGGCAGATTAACCTCTCTCTTCAACATTATCCACTCGGAGTCCCACGTCGATGTTGAATTAATGGGTGGAATTGGATGACAGGTATCGTTCATCAACTGCACTTATTAATGCCTTTCAATGATTAAATGCTGAATATATGTATTATTGGCCATTGCTAACGATAGTTGGATCCTAACGCCAGGTTTGGGAGCAGTGGATGGTCAACCCATATTTATAGACCATGCCATTCTGCCTTGTCAGGCAAGACAGGAAGAAGTAGAGATTTAACAACACATAGAAGGACGTTCCTCTCTGCTCTTAAAGAATCTCTGTATGTTACTGGTCTGCTCCTTCCAATATGAATACATATCAATGTTCATTAGTAACCATAATAGGGACTGCAGGGAAAAGTATATTTCAAATAAGAGTTTGGAAAAGAAAAACAAATACAACATAAAATATATGAGTTAAGTTTTTGAGATATTTTTCTTGTAATTGATTATTATTAAATAGAATGGTGGACCTATTTACACTTTTGAAATTGAGATTGAAGAAAGAAATTTGAAATAGAACCATGAAATAAAGAATTGTGATGATAACTCTTAAGGAGACTAGCTATGTGTTGGGTCATCTCTCATATAAATACAATTACACATCTTTAATCCTCATAATAAATAATATCTTATAAAGACTCTTGATTTCTTCTAAAGACATTATTGTAAAGTTTACACAATATCATGAAATAAAGGGTATTGACAAGAGCATATCACGATTAGCCAAAATAAATCTCAAACCAAAATAGAGCTTGGTATACATGGAAGTAATAATATGCCGTCTTCTATTTAAATAAGTTGCTCCAAGTAATGATGTATTTTTGTTGACAATGGTTCTAATGGTTATATCTAGGTTGATTTGATTTAAGATTTTTAGATTTCATCCTTGATGCCTCTATGAATATCTCTTTTCAACATGAGGAGAGCATTGATAGAAAAGGTATTAGGATGTTGGGGATTGATATCAATACCAAATACATGTAGCAACAATGCATTCAACATGCCAAATGTTCATAATCTCTCATTCACATAACTTCATAGACAATTGAAAAGCCTTGAATGGACATTTATTATTTTCAATTGTTGTATCTATGATACAACTTAGACTATGAAACGACATCATTACATGGATATAACTGAAATATGAATGAAATGGATTCCAAATTCACCCAAAATAATTACATGTTTATGCTAAAATGGATTTAGGGTAAAAAAAATGCACTAAACCATAAAATAGCGGGCACATACCAAATATAATCTAAATATAGTCAAAGAAGAGTAAATAAATAATTAACTTTTGCTAAAACTGACACTAAAATGCTTTGAATTCTGACAAAGGAGGCTTGTAGATAAATATTTGATTTTTAACTTACTATGTAATGGCAGTGCCTAAAAGTGATGGAAAAAAGTACATAAGTAGTGCAAAAGAAAAACCCCAAAAAATCACAGAGATACAATGATGTGTATAAAATGGCCACTATCAAATTGATTTGATAGTGGTCATACTAGTATTGAATTGGTTCACTACATGCAACATATTTGAGACTAGCAAGCAAGTTCAATATTAAAAGATGATGTCAAACCAGTTTGAAACTTTGTAGATGTTTTTATCAATCCCTGTTTACCTTGAACCTCTCTCAAAGTGTCGATTCGATGTATGATGCTTCCATAATTATGTCTATTTTCTCCAAATCCTTATCCACTCTACAAGACTTTGTATGAGCATTAAAGAATGGGAATGTTATGAGGGGCCTACCTCAGTCATACCCATGTTCTTCAATAGTTTGAAAAATAAACACTCATGCACTTCAACAATCAATCCAATGTGTAGAAAGATCACATCCTTTATCCCTATGTATGAGATACAAGTAAGTAGTCAATGCTATAATCTCTTTCACTAATCTTTCTTTTGGTACTAGTATGCATCTCTAACACTTCCATAGATGATGATGTAAAAAACATAATGTAAAGAACCTTATATGTGATATCTAAGTTGTAATATTTGAGGGCTTGGTTATCCTTAATGATAAATGCCTTAGCATGCTTAGGTATATATAAAATTCTTGAATTCAAATCAATACTTTAGTAGCAAGCATTCCAACATTGTAGCAGCAGGGAAGCCAAAATCAAAGCACAATAAAACATGCAAAATTGAGGAAAGGGGCCAAAGGACCCATAACTAAAGTAACTCTTATTGAACCAATTTGATGGTGGTCAGACCATGATCAAACTAGTTTAACACTGGTCAAGTGATAATAAACCTAAAAATAGATTTTTGAGGGTTGTAAGAGGTATCTATGAGCATCCTAGGAAAACAAAATAACTGATATGAAGGCTCTCAAGTTTTTTGGATTGACTGATAACATGATTATTGACCTTAGATGACCAAAATTAAAGTTGCAAGGAAAAGGGGAGGCTATACAAGCCAAACAAAAATGAAATTATACTAATAATAGTCTAGTTTGAAAAATGATCTATATATATATATATATATATATCATTTTTCAAACTAGACTATTATTTTTCAAAGGACCCATAACTAAAGTAACTCTTATTGAACCAATTTGATGGTGGTCAGACCATGATCAAACTAGTTTAACACTGGTCAAGTGATAATAAACCTAAAAATAGATTTTTAAGGGTTGTAAGAGGTATCTATGAGCATCCTAGGAAAACAAAATAACTGATATGAAGGCTCTCAAGTTTTTTGGATTGACTGATAACATGATTATATATATAAACACACTAAAAATATCAAAAATCCTAGGCTTGTATAAAAATTAGGTGTCTACATAATGCCCCACTTTAATGTATGTGCACATATACATTAAAATAAAATGATCATGTGTATTTGGGAGGGCTTAATGACAAATTTGTAACTGACACCTATAAGTTATGATCAAACTTAATACTAAATATGATATTGAAACAAAAGTCAAAAGGAGGAGAGAAGTTTCCTTGTTATAGAGTCCATCTCATGTGACCTGCAAAATAGAAAACCTTGGTTCCTTTTTGTTTGCATAAATTTCCTAACTGCCAATGAGTGCCCATGAATGAGCATCAATGTTCTTGTGTCCAACAAGTTGGTGTATGTGCAAGCAATCATAAATTTGTGCAAGTAGACTAATATCTATATAAATTGATAGTAAAATAACTAATGAAATAACTAAGTAAAATAAAAATGGGGTATGAATGAGTGCACCTTATGGTATTTGAACCATGCCACTATATCTGTTGAAGTTTTGAACATGTAGTTCAAGACGACTTATTACTCTTTCTTGTGCACAATGTGCATTATGACTCTTTATTTGTACTTTTTGGTTGAAGAAGAAAAATATTAAAATTCTTTATTGTGCACCTCCAAATATGTGGGGGAAATATCCATAGTATGTCCTTTTGACCACCTCCAACTATATGGGTTAAAATATTTGTAGTGTATCATCATGTATCTGAAGGTAGAATAAGTAAAACATGCACCCCTATTTTAAATTGTGGGATACCCTACATGTCACTCATATTAGAATAAAGGATTACACATACCATGTGTAAAATGTATAAAATATATGCTGATGTAATAAATATTTATCACATCTAAATGTATAATTATAAATATATCATTTTTAAAGCACATGTATAACTCAAACAAGTATGATCATCGAGGATTAAATCTATATAAGTGTTTTACCAAATAGTGACAATATGTGAAATATCTAAACTAAGGCACAAGGGATACTATAGAAAGATACTAAAATACATGTTTGCAAATTCTTGAGTGTTAAATTAGATGATTGATGTTACAGTTGATATAATTGGTAAGTAATAGTAAACAAAGAGGTTGAAAAAGTTTGAAACAAACATACTTGAGCACTATAACTGAATTATGAGACTGGGAATAAAGATTGAAAAAAACACATAATATCTCTTGTAATTTGGCAAAAGGAAAAAAATCAACATATTATCAATTATGACCTAATCAAATTGTGAATTTGTCATTTTTGACCTTTTATTATGACCTTGAGCTACGATTTTGACCTCTACTATTTTTTAGGTCTTGTAACTTTCTAATTTTCTTTGCAGACATATATGACCATGGTACCATATTCACCTCCCTAAATTGATGGTCAAAATTTTCTAATTTAATTCTTCTTTGATTTTCACCTAATTAGACAAAATATCTCAATATGAATATAATTTTAAAGTTAGTTGGCATGGAAAACCCATAAATGAGTTGCAATTACATATCTCATATGCTTAAAATCATGGCTTTATGTAATTCTGGTGCTTTTCTATGATCTATCTTAGTACATGATTTGATGGCACAAGACTTGGATTGATGTTGATTTAATGTAGACTCAATGTGCAAGCTCCTTTGGTAAATGTGAAGAACTCTAGATAAGACTTGACGATTATGCATGGGAGACATGGCTTGTACGAGATTTATATGATTCTAAGGTTGATGCTTGATATGAGAATATTATCAATGGCTTAGGGTAGGTTTGTATATATATGACTCCATAAGATAATTCACACATAGGCCTACCAAAAAGAATAATGGTAAATGGTAATCAAGGTGTCAGAAATCAGGCCAAGGTAAAAAGAAACCAAAAGTGATGAGGGTCAAACTATACAAACTATTGATTCTAACCTAATGGGAAAAGAGAATCAAAACATGTATAAATATAAACAAAGGATGATTGAATAAGATGCTTGAAATATATATCAAGGAGGTAGACACCTGTAAAATCTTATTCTCTCTTAGTAACTCTTGGCATATATATTTCAATTATCATCTAGAATATCTAGTGATAATATATATATATATATATATATATATATATAGGAGGTAGACACTTGGAAACTCTTAATCTCTCTTGGTAACTCTTGGTATAAATATTTCAATTATCATCTAGAATATCTATTATCACTATACCAAGAGTTACTCTCTCTCTCTCTCTCTCTCTCTCTCTCTATATATATATATATATATATATATATATATATATATATATATATATATATATATATATATGATAATTGAAATATCTGTACCAAGAGTTACTAAGTATATATATTATCACTAGATATTCTAGATGATAATTGAAATATCTATACCTCGAGTTACTAAAAGAGATTAAGAGTTTCCAGATGTCTACCTCCTTGATCAATATTTGGAATACACACACACATGTACGCCCATTTTGAGGTGAGGGATTGGTACTTATTGCTACAATCACTCATCTGAAAAGAAAGATTCATGTACATCATGTGTTATCATATAGATTAATTGTTTAAATATTTTAAATTACATTTTAAAACATATGTATGTAGCCATAAAAAATATATAATCATGTAAAATTTGATAGGAATATTTACCTTCATGTGAGGATGAAATAATGAGGGGAAGTAAATATGCCCCGATGTAACTTGATAAAGAAGAGCAAAACTATGGATCTAATTTGGTAGGATATAGAAGTACCTATTATATCAATGTAGTAACCCCATGTGACTAGGTGTAAGGAGGATATTGTAGTGCTAATTTAATATATGTAAGATTAATATGCACATGGGTATATGAAGCTTTATATACACAATATATGGATAATAATATCTAGGAATGTGTGGGTATGATGCCTCCAATGGAAAATTAGTATAAATGAATATAATGAGATATGTCATGTTGTGACTCCCCTTTTATAAAGATAAGGTATGGATAAAGGATATAACCCAAATATATCAATGTCTCTAGGTGGGCTAGATATAATAATGAAGCACATATAATATAATAGTGGTCTGCCCTAATAGATGCATGGTAGAGACAACAACAACATATACAACAAGCATAGTATACCACAAGTAGTAGCATGCATGATATGGATCATGAAACCAATCATAAGATATCAAATAGTATATGCAATCTATCAAAAAAGAGGAGAATATTTTGACAACACATAAGCTGTATCAACTCTTTTAAACTCCAAGACCACACTCTGTAATGAACTACACATGTAATATTCTCCAATGCAGTTTTGAAAGAATAACCAAGATATTTTATATATTAAATCATAGAAATATTTACATAACAATTCCCATTTATCATTTCCAAAATGGGTGATGAAAGGCTTTATTATATATAACTCGAAGAGACTCATCAATACATGTAGTTTCATTATTATGAGTGGTTGCATTAATTCGAGTGGTTAGAAGTGGAGGCCCAAAAGTCCATTTCAGTGGCTTGCCTAAAGTCCATTTTAGTGATTGGCATATGGTTTATTATATTGGTTGGTCTAAAGTCTAATTTGTTGTGCCAATTTTAATTTAATGTATTTAAGAATGTGGGTATGAAAATTTGAGTAAGTTGCATTTATAAATACATTATTTTCTAAAGAGGAAAATAGAAAAACCTAGGAAATCTTCTACTAATTAAGTTTAAGTCCTATTGATGTAATTAGTAATTTACACCAACATGCCCCCTTAAGTGAAACTTAGGGATGGTATAAAAAACTTGAGTCTCAACCTCTGATATGGCTCATAAAAATAAGGCCTGATGAGTTACCAATGTATAATATGCTCAAGAAGGAAGGACTCAGACTAGCCCCTCCCCTTCCCCCCCAATGAAAAATTATTTCACCTTTAGTAGTGATCGAAGATGAACACACTTAGACTTAGTGAGGGGTTTAGTAAAGATTTCAACCATCTACAACTCAGTGCAATAAAATTGAAGATAAAATATGTGCCCATGAATTAGTTGTCAAATATATCACATGTGGACCTCAATATGTTTCATGTGCTGATGCTCCACAAGATTCTTAGAGATGTGAATAACACTTTAGTTTTTTCTATAAATGATAGTAGGTTTATGAAGTTCATTATCAAACTTTGATAAGATATAATAGATCAAAATAACTTCTATGGTAGCATTGCCAACTCCTCGATACTCTACCTCTATGAAATAAATGACTCTAACATACTACTTCCTTCTTGGCAAAACAACATGGTTAGATCCAAGATGAAAGACATATCTTGAAGTAAATTTATGCTCATCAAGATCACCTACCTAATTAGAGTCACTATATCCTACTAAATATGTAGAATAACCTACTTAATAGTGAATGAAATGTGTATAAATGCCTCTGATATAGTAAATAATTCTCTTAGTAGCTTTCAAATGAAGCTCATGAGGTTATTACATGAATAAAAAAACTAATCCAATGATAAAATAAATATCAGTGTGACTGTGAGTCAAGTAAATAATGTTACCAACTAGTTGCCTATACACGGTAGCATCAACCAAGGATATAGAACACTTGGTTGAAATATTGAATCCATATAAAAATGGCATGGATGCAAGTTTACAATCAAACATTTGAAATATTTCAAAAATATCTATGGCATACTTGGGTTGTGAAATAAATATCCCATATTTTGAGTGAATAATATCTAAACCAAAGAAGTAGTGTATAATGCCCAAGTCTTGCATCTCAAATTACTAATGAGGGGAAGAATTCACATCTTGAAGACATGAAGATGGGTTTCATGTCAGAATAAGATCATACACGTAAATAAAAATCAAGAGAAGCTCACCATGATATCATTAAATGTAAACAATGGGGCTAGAATGGCAATAAGAGAAACCTGATGAGAGAAGGAAGGAGTCCATCTTCTCATACCATGCTTTTGGATATTTATTAAAGGCCATATATATATATATATATATATATATATATATATATATCCGAAATACAAGGGAGGAGTATTAGACAAAACTAGGAGGTTTTTCCACATAGATATCCTTGTGAAGGTTATCATGAAGAAAGTACTCTTCACATCCATTTGATATATTGCTCATCTCTAAGATGTGAAAATATAAAAAAATGTGGATGGATTTCATGTTAACAACTGTTGAAAAGGTCTCAAAATAGTCAATACCTTCTACTTATGAAAATCCCTTTGCAACCATTATTATTTTATATTTTTCAATACTACCATCTACTGCATATTTGATTTGATAAATCTATCTACAATGAACCATATTTCTTCCTTGTTGAAGAGGGACTAAATCCCAAGTGTTGTTCTTCGTAAGAGAACTATACTCTTCTTCCATGGATATGTCCCACTTTGAGTTTCCATTAGTCTCAATTAAGGATTAAGTATCTTATGAGATGATAATGTAAGCATGAGGGAGTTCACTATAATTTGATCAAGTACATAAAGTATCTACAAGATCATAAATAGAACCAACTGCTTCTTTTGTATTTTGATCCCATCAAGGAAGATACTGATGAGTAGGAGTAGGTATAGATGATGGAAGAGGAGGTGCATCATCATAATTAGAAATAATATAAGTATAATCCATATAAAAAATGGAAGAATATTTAGGACCATATGATGTGACATGTGGAGGATGCTCATCAAAGCAAACACTATGAAAAATGGTCAATATATGTGTATCTAGATGCAATATTTGATATCCTTTAACATCATCATGGTATCCCAAAAATATGCAAGGCTTGATCCGAGGTTTCAAATCCTTATATTTGGATTCAAGATTGTGTGCCAATGAGGTGCATCCAAAAAATCTCAAGTGCTCATTAGAAGGTTTCTTGTTATTCCAATATTCTTAAGGCATCATGTATTTGATTGCTTTGTTTGGAATATAGTCCTAAAAATAATTTTGATAATTAATATCTTCAAACCAAAATTAAGGAGAGATTACCCTTGACTAAATAATACAAGTAGCCATTTCCTCGATTGTGTGATTCTTTCTTTTAATAATGCCATTAAGTTGTGAAATGTAAGGAATTATATGCCATAAGTGGCACAAAAGTAAATAAATCAAGAATTTACATATTTCATGCCATTATCCACTAGTAAACACTTAATGAAATTTCCATATTAGTTTTCAACAAAGGCCTTGAAGTAAAAAAAAGTAGAAAAACATGAATTTTGTGCTAAAATAATAGGCACAAGTACACCTCAAAAATGAATCAATAAAATAAAGTGCACAATGGGTTTGATAAAAATAAGGTGCTAGAAAGGGCCTTGAAATTTCAATGCAAATGAGTTAAAGAACCCCAAATGATCTTCATGATTTACCTTTCACACAAATTTCAATTATATTTTTGCTAAGGACACACTCTAGATATACACCATCAGAAAATGTAATAGAATGAAACCCAATGATGATGTTGTGAATGAAGTTACTGAAGATAATAATATTTAAGATGGGAAAAAAAATCATGACATAGCTTACGTTTGATTTATATTTGGGAGTAAGTAATACATGGGAAGGATAACAATGTACAAAATGAGAGAGAATATAATTTTGCATGATGATCTGCCTTTCCCACTACAATGATCTAAGAAGAATCATTGATCTCTCAAATGATTGTTGAATCAGGTGTGAACTCAACTCTCTTACCTTCATACTTAATCTAATAAATATAAAGAATATTTACTAAGAGAAAAGGCACACAAAATTAAATTTTGAAAGTGACATTAGTAATCTCAACAATCCCTTGTCCCTAAATATTTAGAGAAGAATTGTCACCCACAAAGATTTGTTGTTGAGAACAATTATCAATTGAACAAAACAAGTCTATATATTGATCTATGTGGTCATTAGAACTAGATTCAAGTACCCATTCAAGATTAGAGAAGCAAAAACAACAATGGTAGAGAGGGCTTTTGATTTTCCTAGAAGAGGAGTAAACAAATGAAACATTGAAGTTGTGCAAGTATTCATTTCATCATCAAGACTAACAAGTTTCTTAAAACATATTGATTCAAGATTTCCATTTACTCTACAAAAGTTACACTTTATTACACAAGCATTCATTTGATTAGAAACATTGGATGAAGAAGTAGAAATGTGCTTATGTGTTTATGTTTTTGGATTTGATTCTATTATTTTAGAAGTGCTTTAGTAATATTTTCTTCTTTTACAAAAAGAGCATTGGATTTTGTAGATTTAGAAATATTGATGATCTGAATGAGATTATCTTGTTTAGGATTAAACCTTTCAACAAACTTATCAAATGTGAGAATTTTTACAGTAGCACCCAAAGAATCTTGGTTAGAGTAGAAGTTAGATACAAAATCAAAGTATTTTTCATCTAATTTGGAAAAAAAAATTGATAGATAAGTTGCTCATTTTATTTTTTGATATCACAATCTTGAAGTTTCAATCATAAAGAGTGAATTTAATAAATATAATCTTGAATGTTATCAAAATAACTTGGATTGAGACCAATAAGCTCTAAGTCAAGTTGATGACAAATAATTTTGTGTGCATTTTCATATAATTCTTTTAACTTCATCTATACAACATTTGTAAACATGCAAGACTCAATGTGAAATAGTAGCTTAGGAAATATAGGCAAACATATGAGACTAAAGGCCTAATCACACCTATTGAACCATTTAGTCTTCTCAATGACTTGGGTAGGTTCTATCTATGTGCTGATTGGAACTCTATTCAAACCTTTACTTCTTAGTACGTTAATCATTTTTTATCACTACATGTAAAAGTTATAAGGAGTGAGCATAGGTGGATTATCAGCCATGGTGTGCAAATGAAAACTCCAAAAAAAGAGAAAACTAAGAGAAATAAAAGTCACAAATGTGCCTGTTGTTGTGGACATGAAGAAGATAACATGTAAATTTTTTTTTGACATAAACCTAAAGTGTGCCAAAAATTTAAGTACCCCTCTTTCCCCAAACCCCCCCAAACAAAAATAAAGGCACTTTATAAGGATTGAAATGATAAAAGAATGTCCCTAATTGCTTATAATTATGTTGTTTACAAAATATTTCACCTTGTTATAGTTGATTTGAAAATGGGAAACATAAAAAATTTCCATTTATAAATAATATTAATCAAATTTAAGTTCAAATTTGGATTTTAGGTGAAAAAAATTACACTTTTGAAAAAAAATGGCACCTTCAAAGGTATCCTGTGTAGAGAAAAGTAACTGGAAAGTTGGATGATGTTTGACCACAAATAAGGCTTGTAGAGATTTAGAAAATAAGTTAGGATTTATTGTAGAGTAGTGAAAGAATGAATATATTGTGTGAAAGATGTCTAAATCACCTTCACAACACAATAAGAATCACCTCTTATATCCAAATGATACTCAAGATATGAGCAAAAATGCACAAATATGTCTAAAAAATTGCAATGAAGGGGAATTTAGAAAAAAGAAAAAATGCTCATATGAACACCAAAAATGAAAAGTGGGCCTGTTGATATGGTAAAAAACACCAGATTATAGAAAAGATTTTATTGTAGAGGGGTCTGACTATTTATCAGACTGGGCCTCATTCATTGGTCTTTGACACATGAAAATGTCAGTGTAAATTTTTTGATGAAGAGACTTGAACATTTAACCTTCTCAACCAACTTGTAATGCCATAGTAAACCATTTCTAGCCAACTTGACCAAAAATAATGTCAATTATTCATATGAAAAAATTTCATTTCTTGTAGATATTAAATCTAAATTATATAACACCTCAGTATTGTACATATAGAAAATACCTATCATGGTTGTACCCTTAAGTTTTAAGGTCATTTCGCTATCAAAAGGCTCATGTTGACTATATCTTTGTGATTAATTTATTATATCTTACTTTGGCCATTATTATTCTAAATGACCAAGCATTCTATACTATGCAAAATGCTCTAAACCTAATCATTATCCTTACGTACCATTTTTAGACCTGTACTTGATTTCTAGCTTCTTGGACATTTACATCCCACCCAAACACCTACATCAATGCAGGTGTCCATTTTCCAACTAAGTGTCTAGTGCCCAAAAGTCATCCAATCTGAAAATGAAATGTATCTTGAAGTTTGTCCTAAATGATTTAGTGCAAGATAATTTCAAAAGGTATTGGTATATATACAAGTTCAACCCTCATTCATTCCTCACCTAGAAAATATCAGGAACTTATAAGATAACTTACCAAGAGCACTCAATCAAGCATTCAAGTGAGCAAACCTACACTATTCATCCCCATTTCCATAATCATGGAGTAGTATCCCCATAGGTCTAAAGTGTTGAAGGAGCATCCCATGAGCCATATTTTTTAAATTATAATCTAGGTCACTCTATATACTTATTTATCATAAATTACATCCTTATGTGCACACTAACCAACACATAGTATAAAACTAAATAAGTCTAAGGCCCTCTTTGAAGTATTCACTATGTAGGAAACACATATTGACAGAGGGATCCTTAGGGTAGCTCAACACTAGTGTCTGAAATAGATGCAGGTGTTTAGTATGGAATATTGAATAGACATGAACTAACTAGAAACTTCTGGGTTTTTTTTGCCTTTATTCTAATGTATACATATTACATGCACATGTTGTCACTCTTCATCAAATGATCAAACCTTTGCTTACTCACCCTTGGAGTGCATGTGGAAAAAATAGGTTAGTGGACACACGATGTTAAACTTTCCCAAAAACCCCTCTATTAATTATAATTGCCTATATAATCAATATTTCAAAGAGGGCCTCAGACTTATGTAGTTATCCCCTACGTGTTAGATTATGTGTGCATAAGGATTCAATGTGTTATAAATAAGTACATAGAGTGACCTAACTTGTAACATGAAAAACATGGCTCATGAGATGCTCCTTCAGTACTTAAGACCTATGAGGATATTAATCCTATGACTGATATGGAAATATGGATGAATAAGACATGTTTTCTTACTTGAATTCTTGATCGAGTACTCTTAGTAAGTTACCTTGTGACTTTCTAGTATTTACTAGGTGAGGAATGAATGAGGGTTGGTCCTTTATATATACCAACCCATTTTGAAAAAATCACACTAAAAACACTTAGGTCGACCTTTAGGATACATTTCATTTAAAAAATGGATGAATTTTGGGCACTTGACACTTAGATGGGAAAAGAATATTTGTGTTGATGTAGGTGTTTGGCTGGGATGCAAGTGTCTAGGGAGCTAGAAAATAGGTATAGGTCTAAAACTAGTAAAGAAAGATAATCATTGGGTTTAGAAAAATTTAATAGTATATAAGGCCTGGTCATTAAAATAATAGTGGTTAGACTAAGAGATAAGTGAATGCGATCCTTTCATTAGTGGGAAGGTCTTAGATTTGAAGGGCACAACCATGATATGTATTTTACAAGTGTATAAGACTAAGGTGCTATATAATTTAGATTTATCATCTACATTTTTTATCTTTTCAAACACTTACATCCGAACCAGATGCCTACATTGATGCAGGAACCCCTTCTCCAATTAAGTGTCTAGTGACAAAAAGTCATCTAATTTTCAAAAATAAATGTATCCTAAAGGTCAACTTAAGTTATTAAATGTGATATATTTATAAAAAATATTGGTATATGTATATAATATTACCCTCATTCATTCTTCACCTAGAAAATACATAGAAATCACATGTAACACACAAGATAATATACCAAGAAACACTCAATCTAAAATTTAAGTGAGAAAACCTTCCTTATTCATATTTATTTACATATACATCATAGTATCAATATTTCTATAGGTTTGAATCATTCAAAGAGTAACCCATTAGCTATATTTTCCAATTTACAAGCTAGGTCAGTGCATGTCTTTGTTTATCGCACATTGCATCCTTATACACACATAATCCAACATGTAGGGGAGAACTACATAAGTTTGAGGCCCTCTTAAAAATATTGGTTATGTAGGTAGTCTCCATTAATAGAGGGGTGCTTGAGGTAGATTGAAAATATGTTTTCATTAACCTATTTTTTCTATAGTCACTACAAATGTGAGGAAGTTAGGGTTTTATCATTTAACAAAAAGAAACAACCTGTGCACACAATCTGAAGACATAAGAGGAAAGGTAAAAAACTTAAAAGGATCTAGTTAATCACACCCAAATCCAATCACTATTATGTAATGGAAGCCTATATCCAACTCAGACACTAGTGTCGATGCAACTATCTAGATGTATGCAATCATCTGAGGCCACATAGTGTAAAATTATAAACTCTGATGATTGTTATAGGATCCTAATCCAATCCACTTAAAATGTGTTTCATCCTAGATTTGCATGTGCACATTAAACCAAGTAATCTTATTTTTAATTTATTACAATATCAATCAATAGTTATACTATCTATTTTTGACATATCTTAGTATTTAAATTTAGAATATTATTTATCTGAATTTGCAAACTAATTGGCTTATTATAGATCTATTTATCACCCTTGTGATTATTCATTTATATATTCTTAACCCTAAATAATCCTACTTATCTAAATTATCTATATTACTCAGATTATTATTTATGTAGGTAGCACCCACTGATAAAGGGATCCTTGAGGAAGCTCAACACTATGTGCTCACTAACCCATTTTTCCTGAAGTCACTCCAAGGGTGAGGAAGTTAGGGTTTGATCATTTGATGAAGAGTGATGTATTGTACATGTAATATGTATACATCAAAATAAAGATGATATAAATTATAGAAGGTTCAATTGGTTTCACTCAGATCCAGTCACTATTCTGATTTGGACACCTATGTCTAGTTCAAACACTAGCATCGACGTAACTATCTAGATTTGACACAAGTGGTTGAGGCCACATAGTGTAAAATTATAGAATATGATGACTATTACAAGATCTTGATCCAATCCACTTCTATCCTATTTTATCCTAGATAGACATGCACACATTGAAATAAATAAGTAATGCTATTTTCAATTTACTATAATATCAATCAATAGTTATACTTTCTATTTTTAGAATGTCTTAGTATTTAAATTCATAATATTATTTATCCAAGTTTGTAAATTAATTGGCTTGCTATGGATATGTTTATCACCCTTTTGGTTATTTATTTTTATATTATTAATCCTAGATAATCCCTCATATCTAAATTAAGGGTTAAATATTTAGTGAACCCGACTTTTGTGTCTATCCATGCAATTCCTAGTGTGCTCTAGGTTTTTTTCTATTTTTTTAAATCTCTATTGTTACAATTTATTTTAAAAACCAGAATTTATTTTGTTAAAATCAAATTTAATATGGCTAAAAATAACTTATTCCTTTGCCTAATCATAAATAAGGTAATAACTACCATCCCTCTAACCAGGTCCATGTTATCACTCCTTCAAGGGGTAAGGTGGCCCATCCTATAATTCCAAAAGAGGGTAGCCAACAAATCCTTTCAAAATATCTAGATGGTACATGTATGCATATTCAATTTGAATCACCTAGTGTTTGTGTTTGTGAATCCCTAACATATCAAAACACTAGTATGAGAAAGTTAATAGAATATATACAAAATTAGATTACATACATGCAAAATAAAAAATACACTAGTGTTAATCATGTGTTTATGTCTTCATCTAGAAATGTTATAACCAACAAGGTTTCTTATCTAAATAAAAATCTAAAACATAATACATCCAAAACTAGTGATTCCAAAAGTGAACAAAAGGATATTAAGAGTCTAAGTGAAATACTAAGGGAGATGCTTAGAAAAAAGTGATCCAACTACCTTTTCTACATATTATATGGAGATCCAAATAATATTGTGTATATATTAGAATGCACGGGCATCATAAAGATTATTTTTTTGCATTAAATAACAAAATACAAAGTTGAAAAGATAGTGGTGATCATATCATTGATACATCAATTAAGAAACCCTTGGAGTGACTAAGAGAAAAATTGTTTAATGGGTACACATTATCAATCTTCCCTAAGGACCCCTATATTAATGATAATTTCTTATATAGACAATATTCTAGAGATGGCCTTAGACTATAACCCCTACATATTCGATTGTGAGTGCATAAGGACTCAATGTGTGATAAACAAGTACATAGAGTGACCTATCTTGTAACTTGATAAATATGGCTCATGAAATGCTCCTTCAGTACTTTAGACCTATGGGGATATTGTTTCAATGACTAATATGGAAATATGGATGAATAAGGCATGTTTTCTTACTTGAATTCTTGATTGAGTGCTCTTAGCAAATTTATTTTTGAGTTCTTAATATTTACTATGTGAGGAATGAATGAGGGTTGGTCCTCTATCTATACCAACCCATTTTTAAAATATCACACTAAAAACACTAAGGCCAACATTTAGGATACATTTCATTTAAAAAATGGATGAATTTTGGGCACTTTACACTTAGATGGGAAGGGACACTTGTGTCGATGTAGGTGTTTGACTGGGATGCAAGCGTTTGAGGAGCTAGAAAATAGGTATAGGTCCAAAAACTAGCAAAGAAGAATAATCATCAAGTTTAGAGAATTTTGAACAATATATAAGGCCTAGTCATCAGAATAATAGTGGTTAGACTAAGAGGTAAGTAATTAGGCATGAAGAGGTAGTGAATGAAAGCCTTTTAGTAGTGGGAAGGTCTTAGATTTGAAGGGTACAACCATGATATGTATTTTCCAAGTGTACAAGATTGAGGTGATATATAATTTAGATTTATCATCTAAATTTTTATATCTTTTCAGACACTTGCATCCCAACTAGATGCCTACATTAAGATAGGTTCCCCTTTTCCAAATAAGTGTCTAGTGCCCAAAAGTCATCTAATTTTCAAAAAGAAATGTATCCTTAAGGTCAACCTAAGTTATCTAATGTGAGATATTTAGTAAAGGGATTAGTATATATATAAGATCAACTCTCATTCATTCTTCACCTAAAAAATATATAGAAATCACATATAACTCACAAGGTAATATACCAAAAAGCACTCAATCTATCATTCAAGTGAGCAAACCTTTTTTAATCAACTCTATTTCTATATCAATCATAGGATCAATATTTTTATAGATGTAAAACATTAAAAGAGTAGCCCATGAGCCATATTTTCTAAGTTACAAGCTAGGCCCCTATATATCTTTATTTAGCACACATTACATCTTTATGCATGCACAATCCAACATGTAGGGGAGAACTACATAAGTATGAGACCCTCTTAGAAGTATTGTCTATGTAGACAGTGTCCATTATTAGAAGAGTGCTTGGGGAAACCCCAAACTATGTTCCCATTAACTTATTTTTCTCATAGTCGCTACAAGTGTGACAAATCTAAGGTTTTATCTTTTAACAAAGATAAACAACCTATGTGCACAATCTGAAGACTTAAGAAGAAAGAAAAAAAACCTAGAAAGCTTCAGTTGATCACACCCAAATTTAGTCAATATTATGTAATGGACACCTATATCTAACTCAGACACTAATGTTGATGCAATTATCTAGATTCGATGCAAGCATATGAGGCAATATAGTGTAAAATTATAGAGTTTGATGATTGTTCTAAGATCCTAATCTAATCCACTTAAAAATTGTTTCATCCCAGATCTACATGTGCACATTGAACCATGTAATCTTGTTTTCAATTTATTATAATATCAATCAATAGTTATACTATCTATTTTTGGTATAGCTTAGTATTTAAATTTAGAATATTGTTTATCTAAGTTTACAAATTAATTAGCATATTATAGATCTATTTATCACCCTTATGCTTATTCATTTATATATTTTTAACCCTAAATAACTCCACTTATCTAAATTATCTATATTATTAAGATTATTGGTTATGTAGGTAGCACCTATTGACAAATAGATCTTTGGAGAAGATTGACACCATGTGTCCACTAACTCATTTTTATCACAGTCACTCTAAGGGTGAGGAAGTTAGGGTTTGATCATTTGATAAAGAGCAATAGATTGTGCATGTAATCTATATATATCAAAAGAAAGGTGAAATAAAATTTAGAAAGATCTAGTTGGTTTCACCCAAATCTAGTCATTATTTTGATTTGGACACCTGTGTCTAATTCAAATATTAGCATCGATGCAATTATCTAGATCTGATACATGTGTTTGAGGCCATATAGTCCAAAATTTTAAAATATGATGACTATTATAGAATCTTGATCTAGTCCACTTCTATCTTGTTTTATCCCAGATCTACATGTACACATTAAACCAAATAAGTACTGTAATTTTTTATTTATTCCAATATCGGTTAATAATTGTACTTTCTATTTTTGGAATATATCAGTATTTAAATTCATAATATTATTTATTTGAGTTTATAAATTAATTAGCCTACTATAGATATGTTTATCACCCTTTTGGTTATTCATTTATATATTCTTAATCCTAGATAACCCCTTATATCCAAATTAAGCGTCAAACATTTAGTGAACCCAACCTCTGTGTCTTTCCATGCAACTCCTAATGTGCTCTAAATTTTTTTTTCTTATTTTTCTAATCTCTCAATTGTTAAAATTTATTTCAAAAACCATAATTTATTTTCTTAAAATCATGTTTAATATGGCTAAAAATAACTTATTCCTTTTCCTTATCATAAAGAGGGTGATAATTATCATCCCTATAACCAGATCCATGTTATCACTCCTTCAATTGGTAAGGTAGCCCATCCTATAATGCTAAAAGAGGGAAACAAACAAATCCTTCCTAAATATTTAGATGGTAAATGTATGCATATTAAATCTAAAGCACCTAGGGTTTGTGTTTGTGAATCCCTAAAATATCAAATCACTAGTATGAAAAAGCTAATAAAAGAGTTACAAAATTTGATTACATATATGCATGATAAAAAATATGATGGTGCTAATTATGTGTTTGCATCTTCATCTATAAATGTTATAAGCAACAAGGTTTCTTATCCAAATGAAAAGCTAAAACATAATACATCCAAAATTAGTGATTCCAAAAGTGAATAAAAAGATATTAAGAGTTTAGGTGAAATACTAAGGGAGATACTTTTAAAAAATTGATCCAACTACCTTCTATACATATTATATGGAGATCCAAATACTATTGTGCATATCTTAGAATGGGTAGGCTTCATATAGATTGTTGTTTTACATTAAAAAACAAAATACAAAGTTGAAAATATAGTGGTGATCATATCATTGATACATCAATTAAGAAACCCTTAGAGTGACTATGGGAAAAATAAGTTAATGGGCATATGATGTTGAGCTTCCTCAAGGACCCATATATTAATGATAATTACCTATATATCCAATATTCCAAAGAGGGCCTTAGAACATAGAGTGATAAACAAGTACATAGAGTGACCTAACTTAGAACTTAGTAAATATGGCTCACGAGATGATCTGTAGTACTTATGACATGTGGGGATATTATTCCTATGACTGATATGGAAATATGGATGAATAAAGCATATTTTTTTGCTTGAATGCTTGATTGAGTGCTCTTATTAAATTTCTTTTTGAGTTCTTGATATTTACTAGGTGAGGAATGAATGAGGATTGGTCTTCTATATATACCAACCCATTTTGAAAATATCATACTAAAAACACTTAGGCCAATCTTTAGGATATATTTCATTTAAAAAATAGATGAATTTTGGGCACTTGACACTTAGATGGTAAAGGGACACTTGCGTCGATGTAGGCATCTGATTGGGACACAAGTGTCTGAGGAGCTATAAAATAGGTATAGGTCCAAACTAGAAAATAAGGATAATCATCAAGTTTAGAGAATTTTGAATAGTATATAAGGTCTAGTCATCAGAATAATAGTGGTTGGACTAAGAGATAAGTAATTAGGCACAAAGAGGTGGTGAATGTGAACCTTTCAGTAGTGGGAAGGTCTTAGATTTGAAGGGTACAACCATGATATGTATTTTTCAAGTGTACAAGATTGAGGTGATATATAATTTAGATTTATCATATACATTTTTATATCTTTTCAGACACTTGCATCCCAACCAAATGCCTCCATTGATGTAGGTGCCCCTTTTCCAACTAAGTGTCTAGTGCCCAAAAGTCATCTAATTTTCAAAAAAAAAATGTATCCATAAGGTCTACCTAAGTTATTTAATGTGAGATATTTATAAAATGGATTGGTATATATAAGATCAACCCTCATTCATTCCTCACCTAGAAAATATATAGAAATCACATATAACTCACAAAGTAATATACCAAGAAGCACTCAATCTAGAATTCAAGTGAGCAAACCTTCTTTATTCATCTCTATGTTCATATCAATCATAGGATCAATATTTTTATAGGTCTGAATCATTCAAAGAGTAACACATGAGCCATATTTTTCAAGTTATAATCTAGGTCGCTACATATTTTTGTTTATCACACATTGCATCCTTATGCACACACAATCCAACATGTAGGAGAGAATTACATAAGTCTGAGGCCCTCTTCAAACTAGTGTCTATGTAGGTAGTATCTATTATTAGAAGGGTGCTTGGGGAAACTTGAAACTATGTTCCTACTAACCTATTTTTTCTATAGTCACTAAAAGTGTGAGAAAGCTAAGGTTTTATCATTTAACAAAGGGAAACAACCTGTGTGCATAATATGGAAACATAAGAGGAAAGACAAAAAACCCAAAAGGCTCCAATTACTTGCACCCAAATTTAGTCACTATTATGTAATTGACACTTATATCCAACTTAGACACCAATGTTCATGCAACTATCTATATCTGATGAAAGCATATAAGGTGATATAGTGCAAAATTTTAGAATTTAATGATTGTTCTAAGATCTTAATCCAATCCAATTAAAACCTATTTCATCCTAGATATACATGTGCACATTAAACCAAATAATTTTATTTTTAATTTATTACAATATCAATCAATAATTATACTATCTATTTTTGGCATATCTTAGTATTTAAATTTAGAATATTATTTATCTGAGTTTGTAAATTAACTGACATGTTACAGATCTATTTATCACTCTTGTACTTATTCGTTTATATATTCTTAACCATAAATAATCCCACTTATCTAAATTATCTAAATTATTTATATTATTGGTTATATAAGTAACACCCATTGATAAAGGGATACTTGAGGAAGCTCGACACCGTGTGCCCACTAACCCATTTTTCTCACATTCACTCTAAAGGTGAGAAAGTTAGGGTTTGATCATTTGAAAAAGAGAAATGGATTATGCATGTAATTTTTATACATCAAAAGAAAGGTGAAATAAAATCTATAAGGATATGGTTGGTTGCACCTTGATCTAGTCAATATTTTGATATAGACACTTGTGTTTAGTTTAAACACTAGCATTAATGTAATTATCTAGATATGATGCCAGTGTTTGAGGCCATATAGTGAAAAATTATAAAATATGATGACTATTACAAGATCTTGATCTATTTCACTTCTAGCCTATTTTATTTTAGATCTACATGTGCACATTAAACCAACTAAGTACTGTTATTTTTTATTTATTGTAATATCAATCAATAATTATATTTTCTATTTTTAGAATATCTCAATATTTAAATTCATAATATTGTTTATTTGAGTTTTTAAATTAATTGGCCTACTATATATATGATTATCACCCTTTTGGTTATTCATTTATATATTCTTAATCCTAGATATCCCCTCATATCTAAATTAAGGGTTAAACATTAAGTAAACACAACCTCTGTGTCTTTTTATGCAACTCCTTGTGTGCTCTAGGTTTTCTTTTCTAATCTCTCAATTATTACAATTTATTTCAAAAACCATAATTTATTTTCTTAAAATCATTTTTAATATGGATAAAAATAATTTATTCCTTTTCCTAATCATAAAGAGGGTGATAATTATCATCCCTCTAACTAGGTCCACATTATCACTCCTTCAAGGGATAAGGTAGCCCATCCTATAGTGCTAAAAGAGGACAAAAAACAAATTCTTCCTAAATCCCTAGATGGTACATGTATGCATATTCAATTTGAAGCACCTAGGGTTTATGTTTGTGAATCCTTAATATATCAAATCACTAGTATGAGAAAGTTAATAAAAGAGTTACAAAATTAGATTACATACATGAAGAATACAAAATATGATTTAATCATGTGTTTGTGTCTTCATCTAGAAATGTTATAACCAACAAGGTTTCTTATCCAAATAAAAATGTAAAACATAATACATCCAAAACTAGTGATTCTAAAAGTGAACAAAAGGATAATAATAGTCTAAGTGAAATACTAAGGGAGATGCTTAGAAAAAAGTGATCCAAATACCTTATATACATATTATATTGAGATACAAATATTGTTGTATATATCTTAGAATGTATAGGCATCATACAGATTGTTGTTTTGCATTAAAGAACAAAATACAAAGTTGAAAAGATAATGGTTATCATATCATTGATACATCAATTAAGAAACCCACTCACATTATGAGTATCTCTCTGAAATCAAAAGTACAAAAATAACAAATATGGGTACCAAAAGATAACTTAGAGAAAAATCAATAGCAAATGTATAAATTAGAGTGAGAAAAGATTCAAAAGGCCAAGCTAGAGCAAGATATGAAAAAAATATCAAGAACTTAAAGAACAAATTACGTTTTTTCATAGTGTTAAAGAAAAGATAAATGACTTTTATTTAGTCAATAATGTGATGCATACTCCTAAAAATAATGAACACACTCTATAAAAAAAAACTTTCAAGAAGGAAATTCCAATCTATGGTGTAATTGGTTTTTCATACAAGGATACTCAAAATGATATATCAAAAGTTCGTGAATAACATAAGAAGATACATATTTCCTATAATAATAACATATAAGATTGATATGATCCTAAGACTATAGAATATTGATATGATCCTAATTATATTGATTATGTAGCATATGAAGAGAAATTAGGCCAATGATTAAAAAAATATTAGGGTGATTGTGAGTCAAGTAAATAACACTGTCAACTAGTTGCTTATACATGGTAGTATCAACTAAGGATGTAGAACACTTGGTTGAAATCTTGAGTCAAAATAAACATGTCATGGATGTAGGTTTACAATCATACATTTGAAATCTTTCAAAAATATCTAAGGCATACTTGGGCTATGAAAGAAATATCTCAGAGTCTGAGTGAATAATCTCTAATCCAAGGATGTAGAGTAGAATGCCCATGTTCTACATTTCAAACTATTGATAAAGGGAATAATTCATGTCTTAAATAAATGAATATGAGTTTCCTATAATAATAAGATCATCCAACAAAAAAAAATCAAGAGAATCTCATCATGATGTGATTGAATGTAGATAGTGGGGTCAGAATGGCAACAAGAGAAACTTGATGAGAGAAGGAAGGAATTAATCCTATCATACCATGATCTTGGATCTTTCTTAAGGCCATAAAGATATATTTTTTAATAAACATAAAAGGGAGGAGTCTTGGACAAAAGTGTGAGGTTTATTCCATACAAATTTCCCTGTGAAGGTTACTGTGAATAAAAACATTCTTCACATCCATTTGATATATTGTCCATCTCTAAGATATGACAATAAAAACAAAAATGTGGATGGAGTTCATTTTAGCATCTATGTAAAACGTATTAGAATAGTAAATTCCTTCCACTTGTGAAAATACTTTTACGACTAATTGTCCTTTATAATTTTCAATACTACCATCTACTACATTTTTGGTTTAATAAAATCCTCTACAACAAACCATCTGTCTTCTTTTTGGAAGAGAGACTAAATCTAGTTCCTCTTCTTAAGGGAACCATACTCTTTTTCTATGGCTATGTCCCACTCTAATTTTCCACTATCCTCAATGAAGGATTGAGGATCTTATGTTGTAGGAATGTAACCATGAGGTATTTTATTGTAATCTATTCAAGTATGCAAAGTATCTACAAGATCACCCCAAAGATAACCAAATGTTTTTTGTGTCTTTTTAGCCCATCAAGGAAGATAATGAGGAGAAGGAGTAGGTCTAGGTGGTAGAGGAGGAGCCTCATCATCATGAGGTGCATAATCTTAAACAGTACTTCCAAAATTAGAATCCATATCAAAAAATGGAAGAAGTTATGGAACTATATGATGTGACATGTGGAGGACACTCATCAAAGTGAATGCTATGAAAAATGGTCAACTTATTTGTATCTAGATACAATATTAGATAGCCTTTAACATCATTAGGGTATCCCACAAAGATGCATGTATTTATTTGAGGTTGTAAATCCATGTGTTTGGCTTTAGGAATGTGTGCCTATGTGATGCATCCAAAAATTTCAAGTGCCCAACAGAAGGTTTGTTATTACTCAAGTATTCTTAAGGTGTCATGTATTTAATTGATTTGTGTGAAGTATGGTTCTAAAGTTAATTTACAAAATTAATAGCTTAAACCCAAAATGAAGGAGAGATACCCCTTGACTGAATCATATAAGTAACCAATTCTTTGAGTGTTTGATTATATATTTCATCAATGCCATTATGTTGTGAAATGAAAGGAAATGTATGTTGCATTTGTATACCATAAGTGGCACCAAATTTGATAAAGTGAGAATTTACATATGCTATGCCATTTTCCATCAAGAAACACTTGATGAAATTTATTTATTTTATTTCAACAAATGAATTGAAGTAAAAAAAAGTGGAAAAGGCCTTAATTTTGTGTTGAAAAAAAAGCCCCAATTATGCCTAAAAAATTCATCAATAAAATTAAGCACATAATGGGCTTGATGAAAATAAGGTGTTATAAAGGGCCCCTAAAATATCACTATGAAAATTTTGAATAACCTCAAATTCTCTCCATGATTTCCCTTTCACATAATTTTCATCTGGATGTTTTCCAAGGACACACTCTAGACATACACCATCATAAAATGCAATGGAATGATTTTATTTTGGTAATGAATATGTTGAAGATAGAGGTAATTCAAATGGCCAAACCATTCATGCCATAAATTATTATCAATTCATATGTGTGAGTAAGTAATACATGGGAAGGATAATTAGGTACAAAATGAGAAAAATAATACAATCTTGCATGATGATTTACCTTTCTCACTGTAATGATATAAGAAGGATCATTTGATCTCTCAAATGATTGTTGAGTCAAATGTGAACTCAATTGTCTTACTTGCCTAAGTGATCTAATAAATAGAAACAATATTTTTTGAAAGATAGTGCACACAAAATATATTTGTAAAAGTGCCATTAGTCATGTCAATAGTATATTATCCCTAAATTTTTAGAGAACAAGATTCACCCAAAAATATATGTTATTGAGGACAAGTATCAATTGAAGAAAATAGGTCTATAAATCAAGCCATGTGGCGAGTGGCTTCAGATTCAAGTACCCATTCAAGATCAAATGAAGCAACAACAACAATGGCAAAGTGGGTTTTTATTTTTCCCTTACTTAAAGAGGAAGAAGTAGATGAAAGATTGAGTTTATGAAAATCTTCATTTTCTCATTAAGAATAACAAATTTCTAAAAAAATCTTGATTTAGGATATTCATTTACTCCACATAAGATACATTTTGTTACATAATTATTATTTTGCTTAGAAACATTAGATTAACTAGAAATACATTTATGTGTTTGTGATTTTGGACCACAATTATTTTATTTTGGAATTTCTTTAGTAGTTTTTGATTTTTTTACAAAAAGAGCATGTGATTTTGTAGATTTAAAAATATTGCCCATCTGAATGAGCTTGTCTTGCTCATGAGTCAAGCTTTCAAAAAAACATCAAATGTGGGAATTTTTATAGTATCATCACAAGAATATTAGTTATAGTATAAGTTATATACAAAAATAAAGTATTTTTCATCTAATTTGGAATAAACCCTTATAGATAATTTGCTTATTTTATTTTTCAATATTATAATCTTGAAGTTGCAATTGTAAAGAGTGAATTTTAGAAATATAATCTTGAATGTTATCAAAGTGAGTGAAAGTGAGAGCAATAATCTCTAAGTCAATTTGATGACAATTAATTTTGTTAGTATTTTCATATAAATTGTTTAGTTTGATCCATGCAAACTTTACAAAAGTGCAAGCCTCAATTTGAAATAGTAGCTCAAGAGATCTAGAAAACATGAGACTAAAGGCCTCATCACACTTATTGAAACATTTGGTTTTCTCAATGACTTGGGTAGGTTCTAATTCTGTGTCAATTTTAACTCTATACAAACCTTTACTTCTTAGTATGTTAATCAATTTATAACCATGTGTAGAAGTTATAAGGAATAGGCATAAGTGGATTATCAGTCATGGTGTGTAAATGAAAATTTCACAATAAGAGCTAAAATCACATGAAATAAAAGTTACAAGTGTGGCTAGTGTTACGGATACAAAGTAGATAACACGTAAAATTAATTTGACACAAAAGGGACTATTTTAGATAGTTTGAACTTATCTATAGTCTAATTGAAAAGAAACATTAATAATACACCTACATTATTCAAAATTTTATAATTTTAAATTCTCTCCAATTTAATAAATGGGGAATAGATCCAAATTATTACCATACTCATCACATGCAACTTGCACAAAACCCAAAAACTATTCATTTTAAAAGATTATCTTCCATCTAATTTAGGGACATAAGTCTAGATTATCTCAAATAGTCCTTCAAACTTAAAGTGTGCCAAAAAGTCAAGTAACCCCTAAAAGGCACTTTGTGAGGAGTACAATGATTAAAAAAATGTCCCCCAATTGGTTATAATGATGTGGTTTACAAAAAATAATCACCTTGTTATATTTGAGTTGAAAATGGGAAACAAAAAAAAACTCATTTATAAATAATACAACTCAAATGTAAGTATAATTGCAGATTCTAGGTGCAAAAAATCATACTTTTGAAAAAAATGACACCTCAAAAGGTGTCATGAGTGCATAGAAAATGCCCTAGAAAGTTGGACAATGTTTGACCACAAAGAAGGTCTGTGGAGATTTGGAAAAAGTTAGGCTTTTTGGTGGAGAGTAAAGAACTAAATATATTATGTATAAAATGTTGAAACCACCTTCACAACATAATCATAATCACCTCCTAATTCCAAATGGTGCTCAAGATCTGAGTGAAAATGTACAAACATGTCTAAAAAATTGCAATGGAGGGGAGTCCGACAAAATGCAAAAATGCTCATATGAATGCCAATTTGACATGCTAATATGGCAAATTATACTAGATTATAAGAAATTTTTTTATTGTGGATGGTTATGACTACCTATTAGACTAGGCCTTATCTGTTGGTCTTATACACATGAAAATGTTATAGTGTAAAAAAAAAAATGTTCAGTGACTTGAAAATTTATCCTCCTAAAACCACTTATAATGCCTTAGTAAAAAATTGCTAGCCAACTTGACCACCAAGAATGTCATGTATACATATGCAGAAAAATTTATATTTGAAAAAATTAAGGAAAAATGTTTTTTTTTCCCTTATGTATATGGTTTTAATTTTTTTAAATAATAAAAAATATAAATATAAATATAAAACAAATAAAAACAAATTAAAAAAAAAGACCCAAAGACCAACTCAAAGGCGGTGGAGCTAAAGGCCTTAGCCTTGGTTAAATTCATAGGCCATGTGGATGCTAGGCAAAATCTTGGCTATCGTTGTAGTCCATGTGGTTGCAAGGCTCAATGCTGGCTTTGGTCGTAGCTACAAGCCACATGTTGTTGGAAATTTAGGTCATAGCTAATTGGTTACATAACAACTAGGGAGCAGTCACAGGAGGTAGGGAAGGGGGTTTGGGTTAGCCAAGGGTTAACCCAAACACCCTTTTTTATTTTATTTTATTTTAAGTACAAAAATTATTATTTTAAAAAAATAAAGTAAGTTGAGACAATTTTTTTGATAATAAAGAATAAAAAATAATTCCCTACCCCATAAATGTTTGTTTTTATTTCTAAAATCAATTAATAAAAAAGGTAAAAAAAATTTGTATAAATACGTTTAAAAAAAAATCAAACCCATATTCATCCTATAGGTTTTAGAACCTTCTAGATGTAGTAGAATTGGTGAAATATTCCCAAAATGACCCTTCAACACACCACTCTCAAGTATTAAATAATAAAAATAAAATTAATAAACCATAAAATTTGAAAAATAAATTAAAAGGGAAAAAGAGAGAGTGTATTCTAACGAAACCAAATGGATGAATACAACCTCCACAAATGTGAAAGCTCGATCAACAATGATGCTTTGATACCATATCAAAAATTAGGATAATATTTCCACAATGAGGGTAAATAAAAATTAAAAAAATAGTATTAAAATATATAGTTATTGTCTAAACAATAACAAAAATATATATTTTATGCAATCGATGACACCATCGACTAGTCTATATGCACAAGCTTCCAAAAAAAAGGCTTTTCTCAGATAGGAATGACTTATCCATAATCATCATTTACCTAAACGATAGTTCAAAGTTTCCCCCCCTTTAACCCCAATTAGACACATAATCTATCTATCACTTTGAATATGACCACCCATTGGAGGAGCTAAATAATCAATGATCACCTACACATTGCTTACTTCTTGCCATTACTCAAGCTTAAAACTAAAAATAAAAGGGCTAATACACAAGTAATGTTGTTAGGTTTTGAACATTGAACCTAATTTATTTCCCCCCACTTTTTTAATTTTGGCCCCTTTGTTATGTATATCACAATCACAACTAATAAATCAAGGAAGATCAAAATAATAAAGCTAAGCACATATATGAGATACTATTTTCCTAAAGCATTCTAAGTTTATAATGATCGTGATGCATGCAATCTATTTAATTCCCACTTTTTTCTTTCCAACTTTATATTGATGTCTTCATCATCAATATCTAATAAATTAAAATTAGTCACCATCTTTAGATACAATTGAGAGACTACTTGAGATTACTATGAATCACACAAAGTTCCCAATCCTTATCATTTCATGGAATTATTCTATAATTTTAGTGGTCATTATTCTATGTAATTCGAGGTCAATGTGAACTATAATTATCAATTTATAATTTATCTTACTACATGTTATGATCATCCTTATCATTAAATGTGTGAACTTGGGCCTTCCCTATGAATTTGGTTGTGTTCAATAATCATTGTAAAATTTGCTAAAATAGAGGTTCCTTGTAACCTTGTATTAGTGGATTAATGATCCCTACTTATCAATTTCAATGTGAAATTGGAAAATGTTTCTATATAATAATCCTACTTAGTTCATCATGCTATGATTTTTTTGAAATTTAAGCATGATTGTAGGTGTCCAATTTAGCCTAGTGTCCATAAAGGATCTTGATGCTCCATGTGGAAACATTACAGGATATGAGGTTCATGAACTTATTTTTTTTAATTTAATTCATTGTGGGACAATGAAATCTTTAATTTAATGTAATATTCTCTTTTAGATCCATCACCTTTTGACTTTTATTGTGATCCTTATTCAATTGTGACACGTGTCACCCTTAGTTTGGTGTAGACTCACAAAATCACATGGTTCATTTTTTTGTTTATTATTTACTATGCATCCCATGCCTAGTCATAATGAGATACATGGTGGTCATCCCTTGGATCGAACTAACAAAGTTCTTAGGGTTTTGAGTGATTAATTAAGAATTTCATAGACATGTTATTAATTTAATTTTAATGTTTAGGGTATGTGCATGGATTTGGGGATAATTATGTGGATATTTACATTAACATGTATGCATTATGATAATATCACATACACATTATTACAATATCGTATACGCATTATGGTAATAAAACATACACATTATGGTCATAACATGTACATGTTATTTTAATTCAGGTTTAGAACCACCAAACCTAGGAATGCATATGTGTTACCAATAATGTGTACACATTCCCAATAACATGTATACATTCCCAATAACATGTACACATTATGAAGAATGTGTATGCATTATGAGGAATGCATAGGTGTTCTTATTATTTTTCACAAAAAAGCATCTGAACATGTATATGAAGTCAAGATGTACACATTCCTATTATTTTTCATAAAAAGAATTTGAATGTGTATAAGTTTATAAATATATAATTACATTTATTTCCTTATACTTTAAATATAGTTTAGTAAATATAAGAAATTAGGGTCACTTTGCATCTAATAGAGATGGTATCATAACTGTACACCTTATGACATGGAAAATAGCTTTTCAAAATCCAATATAGCCAGTACTTAGACATTTTTAGGGTCTAAGTATTCAACATAAGGATTTAAGGGCATAACTTTTGTAATTGAAGTCCATTTTAGGTAAACATATAGTCTTTTTTAGGTTTTTATGCCTTCCAAATTATTTTAAGGAATTTATAGGAGTCTTAGGTTTGTTAAAATTGAAGTTTGCAAACCACTCACTTTGAATTTGATCCAAAGTGGTGTGATTTGGGTAACATAGGTCACATTGATGACCTATACACATTAAACAACCTCTTTGTGTTCATTTCACTTGTTTATCATCCCTCCCTCATCCCTGATCACTTCTTACTCATCCCTCATCACCCCTAATGACTCTCTCCTGATTCCTCATTGTCCCTAGTCACTCTTTCATTGACCTTTATTGACCCTCATCATCTCTAATCACTCCCTCATCATCCTTGATTACTCCCTTATTGACCTTCACTATCCCTCATCATCCCTAATCACTCCCTCTTCATCCCTAATCACTTATTTATTGACCCTCACCATCCCTCATCATTTTTAATCATTCCCTCATCGTTTCTAATCATTAATTCATTAATTTTCACCATCCCTCACCATTCATAATCATTCTCTCATTGTCCCTAATCACCATTTCATCATCCTTCATCATCATCATCATCATCATCATCATCATCATCATCATCATCATCATCATCATCATCATCATCATCATCATCATCATCATCATCTATAATTACTCCTTCCTTACCTCGCATCATCCCTAACCACTCCCTTATTGACCTTCACAATTTTTCATCATTTATAATCACTCCCTCATTGAACCTCACCATCCCTCATCGTCCCTAATCATTGATTCATCATTCCTTATCATCTCTAATCACTCCTTCCTAATCCCTCATTTCCCCTAATCATTCCCTCATTAACCTTCAACATCCCTCATCCTCAACCACTCCTACATTGACCCTCACCATCCCTCATCATCCCTAATGACTCCATAATCTCTACTCAATCCCTCCTTATCCCTCTTCATCCTTAATTACTCCATCCAATACCTTAATGGTGGTATTTTTTTGGGGTTTAACAATACTAGGAGATACAAGTGGATACTTGAGTGCTAGCATAAAATATAAGACATAGTGGATACTTGAGTGCTAGTATAAATCATTGCCTTGCAGAAGCCCAATTGTGTTTGCACCAAAGAAGGATGAAACATGAAGTTATGAATTGATTAAAAAAAATCTTACCAAGATTAAAGTGAACTATTATCCTCATCTAAATATTAAGGCATTTTTATGCCATATCCATGTTGTATAAGTCTTTTCCAAAATTTATCCTAAGTTTGGGTATCATTATATTCATGTGGAACCTCTAGACATTTGGAATATAATGTTAAAAACAAAGGAAGGATTGCTTTATTAGTTTTTTATGATTTTTAAGTTAACTCATGTCATGAATTCATTCATTGATATGTTGAAAGACATCCTCAGGCCCCTTAACTATGTTTTTTTTAATATACCTTGATGACATCCTAATCTTTAGAAAACATGGGACGAACATCTACACCATGTTGAACCAGTATTTCACATTTTATAGAAACACATTTTTATGATAACTTGAATAAATGTTCATTTTCCATGCAACAGATAAAATATTTAGGATACATTACACACATAAGGAGTGCATGTGTGAACATGACCAAGATTCAAGTCATACAGGTATGGTAAACATGAAATAACTTTGCATAGATTTAAATTTTCTCATAATTAGAATATTTTACAAGAGAATTGTGTTTAATTTCTATCATTTAAAACCAAGATACCAAATGTGGAACCAAATAAAGTTTCATCTAGTTAGCTGCAAGATAAAAATAATTCAATGAACTAAAATTTAGACTCTATTTTGTGTTAGTATTTGTGTTACTTGACTATAAATTTGTAAGATCATCCAATTAATTAAGTAATAAAATTGACTATCACAAATAGGTATTTAAAATACAACAAGTCCTAGAAAAGAGTTTATTTCTATTATAATGGATTAAACAACATATGATTGGAATAAAAGATATCATTAGAGTATATACTTATTTTATATGATGAGGGAGTGATCAAGGATGATGACAAAGTGATGAAGGATGGTGAGGGTCAATGAGGGAGTGATTAAGGATGTTGAGGGATGAGTAAAGAGTGATTATGGATTATGAGAGATAAGGAGGGAGTGATTAGGGATGATGAGGGATGGTTATAATTAATGAAAGAGTGATTAGGGATGATAATAGAGTGATTAGAGATGATGAGGGATAATGAAGGTTAATGAAAGAGTGATTAGAGATGAAGAGGGAGTGATTAGGGATGATGTCAGATGACGAGGAAGTGGTTATGGAAGAGGAAAGAGTGATTAGGGATGATGAGGGATGAGGAGGGAGTGATTAGGAATGATGAGGGATAATGAATTTTAATGGAGGAGTGATTATAGATGATAAGGGAGTGATTAAAGATGACTAGGGATAGTAAGGGTCAATGAGAGAGTGATTAGGGACAATGAGGAATGATGAAAGAGTTATTAGGGGTGATGAAGGATGAGAAAGAAGTGATCAAGGATGAGGGATTGACTATGAACAAGTAAAATTAACACAAAGTCATTGTTTGATGCGTGTAGGTCATCAACGTGACCTATGCTACCTCAATCACACCACTTTGGATTAAGTTCAAAGTGAGTGGTTTGAAAACTTTAATTTTTAGAAACCTAGGATTCTTAAAAATGGAAAAATGTAATTTGGAAGGCACAAAAACCTAAAAAATAACTATATGTTTACCAAAAATAGACATCAATTACAAGATTTATGCCTCAAAATTCCTAAATTTAATACTTAAACCTTGAAAATGCCTAAGTGATGACCAGCTTAGATTTTGAAAATTATTCTTTTACATCTTAAGGAATGTAGCTATGAGACCAACTCTATCTAATGCAGAGGGATGATGAGGTTCTATGCTTTGAATTTCTATGCCTAAGTACTGACCATCCCTCACCATCCCTCATCATCCCTAATCAATGCATGTAGCTGTATATTTACTAAAATAAATTTAAAGTATAAGGAAATAAATTTAATAATATAAATATAAACTTATACATTTAGAGTAGTAAATATTAGTGTCCATTCAAGATTGGATTCATGTACATGTTTAGATGATTTTTTATGCAAAATAATAGGAATGTGTACACATTCCTCATAATAGCTTCAAGTCAAGATTGGCTTCATGTAGATGTTCAGATTTTTTTTTGTGCAAAACAAAAAAAATGTGTATGGATTCCTCATAACATGTACGCATTCCTCATAATGCATACACAATCCTCATAATGTGTACATGTTCATCATAACATATATGTGTTATGAGTAATGTGTATGTGTTATTAGGAATGTGTACGTGTTATTGAGAACGAATACACATTCCTAGGTTTAGTGGTTTTGAGCCTAAACTCAAATAATGTGTATGCATTATGACCATAACGTGATCACACTATTTTAATTTTAATTGAAACACCAAGCCTTTTCACTTGGGAATGGATTGAATTCTTGAGCCAAAGGCTTGGACTTGTCAATCTATAGCTGAGTACGAGAGTTTTGATAGAAAATAGTAAAATTCAACTTTGATCACTAAATACACTATGAATTTCAATGATAAATTTAAAAACTTAATACTATCATGATGAGCATGCTCTCCTCTTTCCAAAAATACGTTTTTTAATAATTTTTTGACTAATTTAAGGTTTCAAATTATTTTGATTTCCAACTATACCTTTTGTAGGCCACTACATGTCATAAATATACATGCCTATACATGTTCATGTAATTTTTTTTCATTTATACAAGTACAAAATAAGTTATATGATCACAAACTAGGCCTAATTATACGCATATTAAAAAAATATAAAATCAATTTTCAATTTTTTGAGGTAGTGTGGGGGGCCACATGGTTGGCTATCCATTTTTTTTTGTCAATTTTTAGAATCTATTTACGTGTAAAATTCATTAAAAAAAGTATTCATTGAAAAAATATAGGTCATAAATTATAAGATCTTATATAAATGTTCACCAAAGGGTTTCAAACAATATTAAATGTTACTCAAAAAATGGTGGGCCATATGGTCGTCTATCTTCTCTATTCTTAAAAAAAAGGAGTTCCTCTTCAAATTTTATATGTTTGACCTAGTTAGACTTAACGATTATGAAAAAAAATAGTGTTCTTCCACATTTAATGTTATTACACCATCTTAAAATTTGGAGTGTAGATATCTCAAACTTTTTATAGAAGTTTGAATTTTTAATATTTCAAGAAAATCATGTCCATGGGAAGACCCCTTTTTGTCACCCAACATTATGCACTTGCCCTTTAATCCTCATGGGTCCCCCCATGATAGGTGCCAATTTTAGTTGAGTGTCAACAAAGATCCTCACCATCCATGTGGAATGATCATAAACTCTAAAGTTCATGGGATGATGTAGTCATTGAGCTCACTTTTGTTATGCACAAACTTGTTAATTTATAAATTCCACTTAATGTTTTCCCACATATTTGTTTACATGATCAAGGAGGAAACCATCCATGTTGTGATTTTTTAAAATTTGTAATGTGGTGATGGGTTGATGAGTATCAATTTTAGCCCAGTGTCAATAGAGGATCTTGATGTAACACATGGAAACATCAAGAAATTTCTCATTCATGGAATTATTTTTACTTTGGTTCATTACATTTACTACAAGCCCATGGAATATTTAATTTCACATAATATTCTCTTTGAGATCCATTACCTTTTAAATTTGACTATGATCCTTCTTTAATTATGACATGTGGCACCCTTTAATTGATTCAAACTCATGGAATCACAAGTTTACATTTTTACTTTATTGTTTATTGTGTATCTCATGGTCAATCATAGTGAGACACTTGGTGGTCATCCATTGGCTTAGATTTATAGAGTTTATAGGGTTTTAAATGATTCATTTAGAAGTTTGTGGACTTGTCTTTAATTTCATTTCAATTTATAATGCTCATCAGTGTGTGTGGTGACATGCATAGATTTTAGTCAAGTATTAATAATGACCATGGTCCTTGAGGTTCATAGGATGATGTGGTCATTGAGTTCACTTTTGTTATGTGTGGACTCGCTAATTTTGGAATTTTGCATAATTATTTCCCACCAGTCCATTCCTAATATTGAAGAGACTCTTCATGCTATGCAATTTTGTGAATTTGTAGTGTGGTGATGGGTTGATGAGCATCAAATTTAGCTTAGTATAAATAGAGGATCTTGATGATCCATGTGGCATTATCACTAACTCTGAGGTTTATGAACTTATTTTTTTTCTTTGGTTCACTATGGGCCTTGAAATATTTAATTTCACATAATATTATTTTTGAGATCCATTGGCTTTATACTTTGATTGTGATTCTTTTAAAATTATGACACATGGCAACCTTTGATTGGTTTGGACTCATAGTATCACGAGGTTCCTTTTTTTTCTTTATTATTTACTACACATTCTATGGCCAAACATAGTGAGACATTTGGTGGTCATATGTTGGCTCAGACTAACAAAGTTCTTGGGGTTCTGAGTGATTTATTAAGAAGTCCAATGTATTATCAATTTCATTTTAATTTATAATCCTCATGGGTGTGCCCCATGGCATGCGTTAATTTCAGATGAGTTTCAACAAAGATACTCACCATCCACGTGGCATGACCATGGACCCTGAGGTTCATGGGATGATGTGGTCATAGAATTTGATTTTGTTATGTGCTTAACCATTAATTTATAAATGTTTATTAATAATTTCCCATAGGTTTGTTTATAAGATCAAGGAGGAGACTCTTCATGCTTTGAAATTTTGTAAATTTTTAATGTGGTGATGGGTTAATGGGCATCAAATTTAGCTAAGTGTTAATATAATATCTTGACATTGCACATGGAAACATCACAAACTCTATGGTTCACATAATTATTTTTTACTTTGGTTCATTTTGTTCACTGCATGACCATGATATATTTAATTTCATGTAATATTATCTTTAAGACCCATCACCTTGACTGTGATCCTTATTTAATAGTGACATGTGGCACCCTCTAGTTGCTTTGGACTCATAGAGTCACAATGTTTCCTTTTCACTTTATTATTTATTGTGCATCATGTGGCCAATCACAATGGAACACATGGCGGTCATCCATTGGCTCTAACTTATGGATTTCTTTGGGTTCTAAGTGATTCATTGAGAAGTTAGCGAACATATTATTAATTTAATTTCACTTTATAATCCTCATAAGTACACGCAATGATAAGTATCAATTTTAGTCAAGTGTAACATATATCCTCACCATTAATGTGTCATGATCATGGACCCTAAGGTTTACAGGATGACATGGTCACCGAGTTTACTTTTTTTATGTGCAAAATTGTTAATTTATAAAATCATGCTTAACTATTTCGCACTAATCCATTCACAAGATCAAGGAGGAAAATATTCATGCCATGAAATTTTATGAATTTATAATGTGGTGATGGATTGATACATGTCAAATTTAGTCCAATGTTAACAAAGGAACTCAATGCTCCATGTGGCAACATCACTAGCTTTGTGGTTCACAAACTTTATTTTTTACTTTGGTTCACTATGTTCACTACGGGCCCATGAAATATTTTATTTCACATAATATTCTGTTTGAGATTTATCACATTTTGAATTTGACTATGATCCTATTGCAACACATGGCACCCTTGGATAGCTTTGAACTCTAGAGTCATGGGGTTAATTTTTCTTTATTTTTACTACACATATTGTGGCCAATCATTGTTAAACACATGGTGGTCATATATTGGTTCAGACTCATAGAATTTTTGAGGTCATGAGTGATTCATTAAGAAGTCCATAGACCCATTATTAAATTCATTTCACATTATAAACCTCACATATCCGTGTCTTGATAAACTTCAATTTTAGTTGATTGTCAATAGAGATCCTCACAAGTCACCATCCACATGGCGTGATCATGAACCCTAAGATTTATGTGATGACATGGTTGTATAGTTCAATTTTTTTTATGTGTGAACCCATTTATTTATAAATTCCACTTAATTGTTTCCCACTTGTCCATTTTCAAGATCAAGGAGGAGATATAGTTGTTGAGTGAGTTCGGGGTCATGGATTTAAAAGTATGGCACATAGTTCACTTTTGTAAACTTGTTGATGCATGTATTTTGTTCTATAAACCCGTGTACCCCCTTTGTCCCTACACAAAACAAAGTGACCAAAATGAAAAATATGCAGAAAATAACTAATATAACTGAGACCACAAGATGACATGTGGTGGCCATCCATAGGCCATGAGATCATGAAATACACAAGATTCATGGTATCACGTGATACTAGGTCATGGAATCACTAGATACTACATCACAACATGATTTTGGCTTGGAGGTAAGTTTATGGACTCGTTTTACGTTTTTGTTTTAATATGAGATTATCCATGTAGGAGTCATAAATAATATGAAGAAAGCGAGCGGACTTTGGAATTTGATTATGTGTGGCCACTTTATTCCAATTAACATAAGGACACATGGGCTTAGTGCAAATTTCTATGCTTTGTATACTAATGTGTCCACTAAGCATTAAAGGTTTAATGTGGGCATTGTAAAATTTAAACTTAGGATTCAGATTAATGTGGTCACCATATAAACCAAACTGTTAGTAAAAATGAGATCTGTGTATCTATTTTGGATAAAAAAGAGTCATTTATTCTAAAGAATCAGAGGTATGTTGGTCACAACAAACAATAGCCACAAACCCTGAACTCCATGAAATTCAAACTTGAAGGAAAACATCCCTAATTTATCTAAGCCACAACATCAAGGTTATAAATAGGTAAAATTGAGAAAGTTATTTATAGGTTGTGATAGTTTGTACACTTTGTTCAAATAATAATCTTTACAAAATAATATTTAACAATTTCTCATATAAGAAAATATTAAAAAAAAAGTTTTTAACAAATGATAAACCTCATATTCCAGGTGTTAAATGTAAACAAAGATGGTAAAATGAGTGAAGTATAGCCATGCCCATTCTTTAAAAGCAAAGTTTCACAATGAGTACAAATACATGAATTTGAGCTTTGAAATATACTTTGAGTTACTCTCCAATACATAAATATGAACTTTAAAATGCACCTAACTCGTTTTGTAAAGATTGAATTGATTGAGTTTGGTTCCTTTAACTCATTCTTAACTTTGAATCTATGCTATCAATAAAACTATTAAAAAATAATATTCATTACTTACTTTTCTCACTCTTGAATTTGATGCATATTAACATTTTTACTTAATTTTTTTTTAACTCTCTACATATTAATAATATTCTTTGTTCATTATATTATTGTTTAAACATCTAATTTTAATCCCTGCATTTCAATTCAACTCCTTTCGATACCTACCATGCATCTTTAAATGTAAACAAACACTACCAAGAGATACTAGCTATTTCAGGACTCTTGTTCATCTTTTAACCCTTATAAACTGAAACAAATACTGCCAAAACTTACAGTTACTAGCTATTCCATGGCTCTTGTTGCCACTTCTTTCTCTGTCGCTTCTTTTAACTCTAGAATATGCTAGGTTCAATTGTAGACGGCCCCTGTATCATGTGCCAAAAATGGTCCCCCTCATAACAAACCAAAAAGAATTCAAAAAAAAATGCCAAACCAGATATTGGTCGTACTCGCTCACTGTGCATGTCAATAAAATATATATATTTCTCACGGGGATCTCATGTGATCATAATTTCCCCATAAATAAATTCTGACCGATCGATGACGATGTGGAATGAGAAATATTCTTTTTAGAAGTTGGAAGGCCTTTCACGGGATAAAAAAGCAAGGAAGCAGATAAATGTTCGTCAGTATCTCGATTGGGGCTATTCACCAACGGAAAGATTTCTGATTTCTTACAAATTTATCGGTCCCAGACGAAATGGAAGATACATTTGTAAATTCTGTGCTGGACTCTGTCAGATGAATCCGGGACCGCCTTCGTTTGTCGCCTGGCCCGGCCTGGCCCATTGCATTTAAAACAATTGTAGGAGGACGCAGATCCACAGGCTACCGCTCTTGTCTTCACCATTGTAAAGGCATTAGCAGTCGAGGAGGTTGGAAATGGAGTGGATCATGCATAGCTCGAATAATTGTGGGTAGACACCTGGATGATGATGATCGGGTGCTGTACGATTGCGAATAAAGAGAATATGAGAGCCCTTGTTATCACGGAGGAGCTGCTGGAGGCCGCATGGAAGTTTACAGTCAAGTCTGCTCCGGCCATGGGCACCGTCCCGCCCGAGAACTCATGCGTGCCGGAAAAGCCCAAGATCACTAAATTCAGCTTCCATCGCAAGGTCAAGATCACCATATCGGTTTGCGTGGGAATGTTCTTCTGTACGCTGATGCTTCTCTTCGTACTGTGCGCGGTGGAGGAACCGGGGCTCAAGGTTGTGGTGGGCAGCAGCGGCTCGATTCCCCGGAAGTGGAGGTCATTGCAGAGAAAAATACATACCGGGAAGATGATTAATGGCGGGGAGGTGGCGCCGCCGCCATTAACGCGTGCTCGGGCGTTGCATGGAATGGGGGTCGTGTTTGGAGAGAGGAATTTCAATTTCAATTTCAATTTCAGCCGCAAGAGGAGGAGGAGGAGCATGAACGAATTGATCGTAGCGCACACGACGGAAGGCGTCACGGATTCTGAACTGAGTATGTTCTTGAGGACGCTCTACAGGAGCGGTGCGCTGGCGAGGGCGGATCTGGTCATCCTTCTCCCCAATAATTCTCTGACGGAGCGGGCGTTTAGCGTAATTGAGGACGAGTGCGATATGGGCTACAAGAAACTGAGCTCGTGCCTGTCCTCCACGGACGCCTGCAGCTCGAATTCCGTGAGCCAATTCAATGCGGGAGCGTTCAGAGAAGCCGCGGCGGCGGAGGAGTCGAAACCTGGTGGCAAAAGAGGCGATCATGGCGTCGGATCGATCACGGTGTTCGAGATGGAGGAGTTAGACCCGTATAATATGCTGCAGGGCTTCATAGACGACCCTCCCGCGCAGCTGAGGAGGTGGGTATGTTACCCATTGTTGCTGGGAATGCTGCGCCACAGGTACCGGACCGTATTGCTTGCCAGAATTGGCGCCGTTTTTATTCTCGGCGACGCTCTCGCTTCGACAAGGAAGAAGGCCAACGCCGGCCTCCTTCTGCTCATGGAGTCTCGAACCTGGGACCTCCCTTACACCACCGCCGAATTCTACAACGCGACCAAGGGTCAAGTCTACCCGCTTCGGCATTGCAGGAGGGCACAGAAACCGCAGCCGAAAGTTCGTACGCCCAGAAGCGGCAAGATGCTGTTGGAAGGCGTGTACGGGGAGGAGCTGTGGAGCTCGCTGGGCGACGAGGAGAGGCAGAGGAGATTGATCAGCAGCGGAATAATGGCGGGCACTGTGAGCTCCGTGCGGGCTCTGGCGAACGCCATGGTGAACGAGATCGTCCGCGTCAGTGCTCTGGAAGAGAGAAAGCGATGGGGGAGGCCGTTTCCGGATCAAGTGGTGTTGAGCTATCTGGTCCACATGAGCTCCGTGCTCGGCCGGAAAGTGACAGACAATTTACAGCTCCTCGACAACGACCGCCGACCACCGACACTGGCCTATACTGTTGCCGGTACGAACCGGACGTTAGCGGACGTCTTGAGCGACGCGCAGAGCACGGGCGGCGCCATTGACGGGCTTTCCGAAGAGGGCAGATCGGCGTCGTTTGCAGACATTGTTCGTCGAGATCTATGCAGTTTCCCAGATGAAGCGAACGTTTACCGGGACTGTATGCATTCAACGGCGTGAGATGAGCGCCTGAAATATATGTTCTGCCATTGCTGTTTAATGTTTATACGATTGAATTTGCAATTCGTTGTTTTTGGTTCTTAAATAATCCGTCCGTTGGCCTGACGGAAGAAAGAGTCGAGAATCTAAACAAGATTCACCATTGTCATATGATTTGAAACGAGGGAAATAATGTGCTTTTGTCTCATTTCTTTAGGGTACACTAAGCCTTTTTCGTCTGGTACAAAAGATTTTTGGAAAAAAGGAAATAGTAATGTGCTTTTGTCATATTCCATCTTTGGTTATATTTCCCAACACCAATGATTTGTCACAGTGTTTTTAGTCCCACATAATACTTCATGATTCAAGTTTGGATCCCTTTTTCTAATTTAATTTGAGTGTTTTAGAGCTTACTTAAAGGGAGATCTCAAAAAATTTAGTTCAGTTACGAGTGATTTAGTGAAGCTTTCAACAACTCAATTTATATATAATTTGAGTTTTTTAATGAAGAAAAAGATCTCAATAAATTAGTTTTATGATGAATTTTGGAGGAAGAGTACGTTATTTTAAAGTATGTTACTTTAGAGTATATTACGTCTTTTTTCTCTAGTACAAAAGGTTTTGTTGATGTTTTGATGGCAACAAAACAAAAAAGAAATAGTAATATTCCAATCTTTTCACTATAGTTGTATTTTCCAACCCCAATGATTTGTTACAGTGTTTTTAGTCCCACATAATCCTTCATAGTTCAACTTTGGACCCCTTTTTCTAATCTAATTTGAGTGTTTCAGAGCTTATCCAAAGGAAAATCTCATATCTCAACAACTTAATTCACTTAGAAGTGTTTCAAGGAAAGTTTCAACAACTTAATTTATATACAGATTGAATTTTTTTTCACAAAGAAGATCTCAACAACTTGGTTTCATGACAAGTGTTTGAGGAAGATCTCAATAACTTAACTTATATATAAATTGAGTTTTTTTTCATGAAGAAGAATTATATAATAAAACATAAGTTTTGATTTTCGGCATTATAGTTGACCCCTCATAGGAGAGAAAAAACTTATAATATTTTTATTTTTGGGATTTTGTTTTATGTTTTATCTTTTTTTTTTCCTTTTCTTGTAAGTTCTTATTTGAAATGCACTTTTCTTACAATCTTATTATCTGTTATTGTTACTTTTAGATATTAATATATATGTACACACTAAAATTTGGGATTAGATACTTGAGAATGTCAATTTTGACTTATGGATTTTGTTTTATGTTTTATCTTTTTTTTTTTTCCTTTTCTTGTAAATTCTTATTTGAAATGCACTTTTCTTACAATCTTATTATCTGTTATGGTTACTTTTAGATATTAATATATATGTACACACTAAAATTTGGGATTAGATACTTGAGAATGTCAATCTTGACTTACCTTCACCTTCCATGACTTATATATATATATATATATATATATATATATATATATATATATATATATATATATATATGGCTCTTATATATATTTTTATTCTATCTGCATATTTTTTATGTATCTAACCTTCCCGATTTACTATTAGTTAGTTAAAAGAGTTTTTAGTTTATACCTACCCTTTTCATTATCATAATTTTTAAAATTATCTAACAAACTCGGAGCCTTATAGAATTCCACACGCACTCATCCTTGTACCAAGAAATGAGCTTTTTTCATATTCAAATCATCTTTAGGGCCAACCCACATGTAGATGATGTGATAATTTACCCAAAGAGTCTCATATAAATACAAAAGAGGTCTAGGTCTATTTGATCATCTAGCATTGTCAAACAAACCTATTATAACACTTACATATACATAAAAAATAGGTCCGAGTTATTTGATCATCTAATATTGTCAAGAAAGCCTATTATAACACTTGCACATTCAAAGACACCGCTATAAACTTTTTAATTCAAAAATCAATCACAAAGAGTAATTCCTAGCCAAACTCTGAAGCACTCATGCCAAGCCAAAGTTTTTATTTACCAAGTATAGAAAACTAAATTACAAGTTGCATTTATTAAAGGAGCACTATTGCATACACACACATAATAAGGATAATTATATGCAGTTTGACTTCCTTCTTTGGAGTATTTGATATGTAGACAGTGTTCAACTATTTATTAGGGAATGGTTGAGATCAATTCAATTCACCATTCTTCCTCTTTTGCAAGCCTAAACTTAGTGTTTTAATTATATTTAGGGTTCAAAGAGAAGGAGATAGGTTTTTTAGATACCATGTACATAGTGATCTATGATATTATGTACATAGAAGGATTACAAGTAGGTCTAGTGACCAATACTAAAACAAATAGTCATTGTACGCATAGATGAAGCTAACACAAGACAAGCACTATCGTTTGGTGTAAGTGTTCACATATAGATAAATTCCTCCTAGATGTTCCAATTCTCGATCTGAATAAATCACAATCTATTTTTAGCTTTTTGTTGTATGCATTTAGTCTTAGACCTACATATAATAATTAATATGTTAAGTATTGTATTCCCTTAAAGGTGATTTTTATTTATAACAAGTGTAATTATTTAATCACATTATACCTTTTAAATTCAAATTTGTATGCTATTGTTATACTTTATATAATTTTAATAGCACAAAAGTTTTATACCTTTTTAGGTTCACATAATAAAAAATAATGTAAAATATATTGGTGAACCTACACTTTATTTAGAACATAAAAAAAGATGGTTTCAAAATTTTACATTTAAATATGAATTTTATACATGATTTTTAATTTTTCGTTATTTAAAAATTACACATGGCTATAATGGATATACATTTTTCCTATTTTATAATGAAATTATGATTGTAATTATTACAATTTTTTTCTTTTCAAATGTAAAATATGTAAAAACTATATGTAGACACCTAAAATTGGCCACCAATGGCTTCATATCAGACTTTAGACTGATTTTTACCAACCTTTACAAATTAAGCCTAAGAATCACTAAACATCCCAAATTCTCTTGTGCAATGCTCGTCAAAGCTCAGAATCTTGTTAAGACATCCATAAATGAGGTATTCAACCATAAACAATAAAAACCTCTCATGGATTCATCTTCAATCATTTCATGGCATTACAACATGCTATTTGGCCTATAAACCAATTAAATAGAGCCAATGCACACATCAAATTAATTCAAATCTTGCAAAATACTAAAAAGACTAAACATAATTAATTAACATGCAAAACCTAATCAAATGCCTAATTGAATTATCCATGACCAATTAAATGAATTATCAAAAATTAAATTTAAAAATCAAAGAATATCCTAAGAATTCATAATTAATTTTTATGAGTTGTCATTTTTAGAAAATATCTAGAAATATCTCAACATGCCTATTCATTGATAATCATGACCATTTGACATATTTTAATTCTACTAGGGTTAGTTAACTCATAAAGGTTAGGTTTGAACCCATTCCAAGCTCTAACTACATTCTAACTCACCTTAGGTTGGAGTTAGTTGCTAAACCTATAACTACAAGCTTAGACATCTTCATTTGGAGAGCTTGAGCATAATAATGTTATAATGTTGATTTTAGATCAAGATTGCATGTCAATAGTGTTATAATGCCAAAATTAGAAGCTAATACATGAAGCTACATCAAGCAAGCATGAGCCAAACAATGGTGCCAAGGAGAGAAGGAGCCACAAAACTCCATTTGCCAAAGACCTCTTGAGCAAAAGCTAATCAAACCAACCAAACACATCATTTAGAGCATTCAAGGAAGGTAAAGAAGTTTGTAAGTTTTTTTACATTTTAGTTGAGCTTTATCATTTGTCATTTGTTCACTATGCTCCCCACTTTGATCTAGGTAAGATAGTGTTATGCATGTTAGTGTGTTTATTTTCATTTGATTTCTTTATGAAACTAACACATGTTCTAACCACCCTTCTTGGATTCTTTGATCACAAATGGCATACCTGGTGGGACAAGAAACATTCCATGTAGCAAGGAAATGAAAATGCAACTCAGAAATTGATAAAAGAATGCTTGATTTCCTTCAAATTTATAGTTTTAGCTTTGATTTTGCCATAATTTTAATTCTTAAATTAACTCATATCTACATAGAGATCGATATTGGTCAGGCCTAACTGACATTGGTTCTTCCAAACTGACATTGATTCTGCCTAAACGAGCTCAGTTATGGGTGACTAACATCAATCAGATTGTAGGGGAAAAGATGGTTATAAATCTTACAGTTTGAATCTTTATAACATTCCTAATCATGATTTCTTGATTTCATTAGCTTTTAAATTCTCTATCTAACCTTTGAGTTCTAGGTTTTAAGAAAATTTCATCTAGTTTTGAGTTAACCTAACATTTTTCATCTTATGTGGTTTTGCCTTCAGGTTCATAGGTGACCGACATTAGTCTTAGTCGATTGGTATTGGTTTTTTCTACTGTCATTAGTTCTCTTTGAGACTGATTGACATCGATTACCTGAAACCAACATCAATCAGTTCTAACTAACCATGGTTATTGTGTTTTTTAAATAAAAACTTGATAGCTACTTTTTCAAAGTTTAGTTACTCAACATTGAAAGTGCTTCTAAATAGAAGGACACTATCTAACCATTGTAGGTCCAAGGTATGATTGGAATAGAAAATTACAAGTTTAAATCATGTTTTGGGTACCTAAAAAGAATTAGTTAATTCATTCACACTTCATTTTGGTGCTAAAATGAACATGTTAGATTTTGAACATTTGATCTTTGGTGCTTAAAAAGAGTTAAGATGATAATGTTTTTAAAACACTTCATTTTTTGGTGCTTAAAAAGAATGGCTAGGTCTTGAACATTTAATTTTTGGTTTTTAAAAATAAACTTAGGCTAAATCTTGAACATTTAGATTTTGGGCTTAAAATGAATATAGATGTTTTTGCTTAAGTTATTTTGTGTAATTTCTTTCACACTTTCACACTTAAGCCAAGGGGCCAAGTAAAGAACATCGTCACATTTCAATTTGGTACCTAAAATCAAACTTCAATCATAATTTATTACAAACTATTTGTTGATTGTTTATTTTCATAAAAATAATAGCACGTGTATACTCTCCCCCATCCCCTATAGAGAATTCAAGTGATCAAAAGTGTCTTTTCATTGCATTTGTGCTTAGTCCAAGGTATGGAAATAAAGTTTCTTAGGCTCTCCCAAAAATCCACATGGTTTGGGTGATCTAAAAGTAACCCTAAAATCTTTCCACTAATCTTTTATTTTTATGTAATTTGGTTTGTGAAGGGGGTGTCATTTCCTCTCATGAGTTCTCTAGGGAAGCATTGACCCAATATTTCATCTCTCAGTAGTGTTTCTATCCTACTCTATGATGAGGTATACAAATTAATGTACGCATATTGCAAGAGCCAAGGGGTTGAGTGGGTAACCTCTCCTTTCGTAATGAAGGTGAGAGTTAGGTCTGGTCAATCAGGGGATTCCACTAAGCAATCTGTAGATGGAATCATCATGCAAAGAAATAAAACTTTACATGATAAGTTGATCGGTATGAATTCAATTGACATGATGCTTCTCTTATGTTAGCCATACTTGGGATCTATCCAGATAGTCGTAACTTATAAGTTTTAGTCAACCTCACTTACTACACCTTGATAGGATTTAGGATGATATACTTAGTTATATGTTATCATTTATTCTTCTATTCTTGATGTTTTGTGTCTAAAAATTTGTGTTTTAAAACCACATCATAAACAAATTTGTTTTTTTACACTATTCCATTATTAGAGGAAGCGTTATGCCATATATTTGACACCTTAATTTAACTTAGAAGACTTTTTATGTCAAAAACATTGTGTGTGTCACTTGATTGAAATAGGTAACGTTACACTTCCCAAATCAATTCAAGTTTTGAGCCTTAGAAGTATTTGAAGCAAAAAATTATTTATACCTTTTGAGAGTGCTAACACCATTATGCTACTCAAATTATTTCAATAGACTTGTCTTGTCTTGTGTCCATGTTTCACATTTGAAACCAAAATGTGTGCCTTATGATATATTTTTTTTAGTGTAGTCATGTTGTTCAAATTTGCCTAGCTTATTGGTTAACTAAAGCCTAAATTTTCTTAAGTTGAATTTTTAATTAACTTTTATAGGTTTGGATTCAAACATTGATTGATTTCTATTTAGGCCTCATTTTGTAGGGGTTAATACATAGTTTTTTCTCTTTTGAGTTGCATAACTTAGGTTAATTCATTAATCAAAATTTGAAAACTATATTATTTGTGCCTTTGTTTGTGAGGATTAGTATATCTCCAAGTGCCTTATACCAATTTGATCACGTTTATGTTTACAATCAAGTACCTAGTTTATGTCAAAGTATTCCAAGTTTGTTAGATTAAAATCATCTCTTTGTTTCAAGTCTAGCTTTTGATGTCGAGTTTGGCCAAGAGTCCTAGCACATGCCTTGTTTGAGCCTAGATTTTAACATTGTATTTGGCCAAAAGACTTAGTAACTTTTGCCTTTCCTAGTTTAGACCTATTTGGAACATCTTTGGACCTAGAGTTTGGCACCTTATTTTTAGTTCATTTTACTTGACCTTGTTTGTGTGAAGTATTTAACATTAGATATTTGATGTTATAATGTTTTCACCAAGTCTTTACATAGACCTTTTAGATATACAAATCTTATCCTTTGACCAAGTTAGACCTAGATTAAACCTTTTGTCTTTTTAGACATAGATTTTTAGAGTTTGTAGAACTCTAACCTCTCTTGTTGTGAAATATTTACCATTTGATTTGACCATGTCTCACTATACACATAGTGGAGTCATGTATAATCTAGGATATGGAAATGTTGTCACACAAGAGAACTTTTTTCAAGACCTTTATGAAGAATATGTTGTTTGGAAGATGGAGTCTTGTCCACCTTCTAACATTCAAATATGGGAATAGAGTCAAGATCCTTTGGCCCATTATTTAGTTATAACTCCTCCATACATGGAGTAAGACCAAGAACATACGACCCAATATTTATATAGGTACCTTTGGTTATTGAACAAGTCCAACAACAACCTTATTACATTACAATACCATCAACCTATGATCCTAATCAAGTTGTAGAGGTAGGGCATGAAAACTTGCCAAGTCTAGTAAGAGGGCTTTACAACATGTCTTACAATCAGAATAATGAACAAGCCTCTTCAAACGACCCTAATGCCACTATGATGATGCCATATCAAGATCTACATATGCTTGTCACACAAAGAGGCCTCATGGAGGACCACTTCATTCAAATGCAGATAACATACTAGACATATCAAAACCTAGTGCTTAACTTAAATAACATGGCCATGTCAAATGCACCTCTTATCAAGTTAGTTCCTTCAATAGGAGTCTTACTTGAGTTGACTGGCTAAGAAAATCAAGGTTTAGACGTAGTTAACTAAAGTACCTTAGTATAAAACATGTTCAATACCCTAACCATCGAGGAAGTTTCTTCTATTTCTACATAAAATAGTGAGCCAACTATAGTGGACAATACACAAGTAATGTCTAATTAAAACCAAAGTGGTGTTAAAGCACAAACCAATAGTCAAAAAAAAATGTGCCATTAACTAACACCATGGTTGGTTCATAAACTCAAGGAGTAGGATTTTATACTTCCCAACCATAACCAACTACCTCTATTTCTCAACTATTTACTTCTTCTAGCACCCAAAAACAAGGATTAAGTAGTCAACCAATGACCAATGCCATACCACAACAAAATGTGATGAATCTTACTCCACCATAGCATTTGATGTTTTATATTCCACAAAAATAGGCATCATATAACATACCTATGTAGTAGAGGAAAAACATATTTCCACCTCAACAAGGCAACCAATATTCCACCTCACCAAGTAGTAACAAACATACCTCTTCAGTTGTAGACCTACATGCCAATCCAAAACCAAAAGATGTTTAATCAATAGCATAATAGTATTGGTTAGCGATAAATGTCGAATCTCCAACATTCATCCACTTCCCAATAGGGATTCATAAAACCAAGAGGTTCTAATGTTCTACAAGTACTTATTAGGCAATAATTGCCTTTCATGCAAAATATGCCAAAAGTTTAATGATAGGGTCTTGTTTCACAAATTCCCCTCAATCAACAAGGTATGACTAGTCATCTACATGTCATATTCAATGTCAAGAGGCATAGTATGGCCATAGTCCTCCATCCTAACCATAATATTCCCAACATTAGGCTTACATACCCAATCCCAACCAGAATATCACACCACAGTATATGCAATTACAACAATCACAACCTAATCCATGCATGCATATTACTAGCCCATTCCCTGACCAATCCAACATTCCCCAACAAATGCCTCCATTATACCCTAGTCAAAGTAATTCACTTATGATCACACAACCTCCACATCAGACCAATGATCCCATCGGTTTCCTTACCCAAGAACTACAATAAATAAAGGATGCAATTGCCCTTATTCAAGTAGGGAAACAAACCAAAAATTTCAAGTTGGATGATGTGTGTTCTTACCCTTTCAAATTATAGATACCATTTCCTCTAGGGTACGAACCACCAAAGTTTGATAAATACAAGTGGAAAGATGAACCCAAGGCCCATTTGATGGAATTATTTTTTATGTGCCAACCAGTGGCCTATAACGACATATATATTTTGATGTTGTTTCCAAGAATCCTAGTAGGGAAAGCATTGGAATGGTTCTTGAAGTTGCCTAAGATTTCAATATCTAATTTTGATGATCTTTCAAATAAGTTCATGCATCACTTCTCTTACAATCTCAAGTATGAGATTTCATTGGTAGATTTGACACAAGTGAAATAAAAGGTTAGAGAAAGCTTCAAAAGATATATACAATGATGGAGAGATCTTGTAATCCAATTTACTTGTAGTTTACCAGACAAATAACTAGTCTTCATATTTACCAAAAATCTGCAGAGTGAGATATCTTACAATTTGGAGTTGTAGTGTGTGCATAATTTTAAAGAGATAATTGACAAAGGTTTGTTGATTAAAAGATCCCTTATTAACAAAGGGATCATTAAACTAACCTCATCAAATCAAATCCAAAACCCAAACTAGAATAATGGCTAAAATATGAACCAAGTCTAGGCATAAGTGTCACAACAAACCCATGCCAGTAACTATGACAAACCCAAGCAATTTAATTTCAATAAGATTGTTATAAGAAATAGAGTAACAGATTCATGACATGTCTAAATGGTGTAAACCTTATTTACATATCCTACACTATATATGCATATAATTCCTAACCAACAACTTCTTCAGCAAATACAGTAAAACCAACAACAAGCATAACATCCTATACCAATGCAACAACAACTGTAACTTATGCCTTTTCAAAAACCTCCTCCAAGGAGAAATGTGCCTACTCATCACATCTTTAGTAACCTTGGATAACCCCTTAAACCCATGTTTTTCAATCTTGTCAAAGCTAATTTGATTAACTGGCCTATTCCAGAATGCTTTCTTGAGGGCACTATCTATCCAAACTAGTATAGGCCAAATGAATTCTATGAGTATCATTAGGTCAATGGCCATAATTTGTAGCATTGTGTATAAATTAAACATGTGATCGAGAATATGTTATAAAATGGAGAGATTGCATTGGATCTTGGAGCTTCCACATCCAATTACAACCTTGAAATCTATCAAAATCTCTTTCCCCAACATAATAACTAACAATAATAGCAACAATGACTAGTGTAACAACAAAAATATCAATAACCAAGGCAGAATCAACAAAACCAGTAGTAAAACCAATAACATCAAAATAATGGACAAAACCAAGACCAGAATGAGGCCAACAACCTATAGACCTACCATGTAGTTTCACATGACTACAACATAGTTGCAAGCCATATTACAGGAGGTCACATTAACACTATTTCCATTAATCCAAGGCCAAGAACCAATCAGACAAGACTCTTGCTAATCATTCCCAGTCAGCCAACCCATAACGGTAATCCTTCCTTGACCTAGGACCACATATAGGCAAACCAACAAGTAGAGATTCCTACTTTTGGACCTTGTAATAATAATTTGTCATTATCTTGTGACCACACACAAGTACACCAATAAATGAGATTTATCCTATCTGGCCCCCCTCCACCATCATTTATTAGTAATAATGGGCTTGTACCTAATCTTGATTATGTAATCACAACTCAGTGGTCAAGGATTACCATATTAGGACCACAACTATTTACCACTTCACCCATCATCCAACCAACCATTCTAGCTAGGAATAAGCCATTTACCATGTCCAAGAAAAAATGTTTGATATTGTGAAACAATTATAAAATATGTCAACACAAATCTCCATTTTAGATTTGTTTCTTACGTCCACCATCCACAAAAACATCTTAACAGAGTTCCTTGGCCAATCCAAAGTTCCCAATGACATATCTCTAGAAACATTTCAAGTTTTGGTTGGACACCTAGCTCTAGGAAAACAATTAACCTTCAATCAAAGTGATATGTCATCCCTTGGCCCACTTCATAACAACCCATTGTACATTAAAGTTTACATAATATGACAAAAAGTGAAGCGTGTCATCTTAGACAATAGACCGGGCATGAATATTGTGTGTCTAAAGCTCATCAAGCTTCTTGGGTACATGATAGTAGATCTCCATGCAAAAATAATCACAATCAAAGCTTATGATAATGAAGAACAAGAATCACAAAGCACCGTTAGCTTACTAGTTATAGTTGGTATTTTGACCCATGATACACTATTTCATGTGTTAGACCTTGATTTTTCATATAATATTATTTTGGGTAGACCTTGGATACACGAGATCCATGCAATCCTATTGACCTTGCACCAATGTATCAAGTTCTCCCATTTAGGAATGGAGGTTATTATTATAGGATATTTGCATTCATACAAGCATTATAAATATTTAGAGGTCAAATTAAAAATCTATAACTACCATTTTGTCATGAATCCAATTACCAAGAAGGATAAGGGAAAAGCAATACTTATTGATTTGTTAGAGGCCAATTACATTGACCCTGATACACTTGATTCACTTTCCCATATGCCACCTCCTAAAATGTCTAATCACTACACCATCTTGGATAATGGCCCAAGAGAATTTTTTAACCATGACATTTTTCAAATTATAAATATTCCATAGAACCCCAAGTCCTTTGGAAGATCAAAAGCCAAACCACTCATACAATGGCAAATAAAAGGAATGGGCCATCTGCATAGTCTAGCACCTATCAATTTCATATCAGCCTCTGGCCAAGAATAAGACCCTATTAAAGGTGATGAATCATGGGTTTATAATGACAAATTATTTGATTATTACAAGAACTCCAAATATCCCATTCATAATCAGATCATGGAAAACCAAGACTATGAAGGAGAGACGTCAGGCCAAATCAACAGGGAACACATGAGCCAATTTCTATAAATCAATACAAAAGAACCTATAGACTTGGATTTAAACCACATGGGGGTGAGCCCACATATCTTATTTGGGTTTCATCACCAATAACTAGTGATGATAATGTCAACAACAAAACAAAGTCTGATCATAGCCCTTTCGATGACCTAGCCCATACTAATTTGTTTGACAATAATGCCATTTTTACCCTTTAATCTATTATTACCCATAATCCAGTTCTATTATATCATCCCCAATTGATAGACTAGGACTAATAAGAATCCAACATACTAGTTGATGAGTTTTAAATGATGAGTCCTATGATTTTATAGGCCTTAGGGATAATGTTCCATTGGGAGACCACAAAAAAGGGTTCTCAATCAAACTGGGTCTTAAAGCCTATTTTGGAGAACGGGTGAACACCCTTATTCAAAAATAATTAAATAAAATATTGAGGTCTCAAAGTGAAAACATCTTTGAGGCACTTTTTAACCAAGGAAATAGTAAATATAAAGTCCAATCTAGTGGTGAAAACCTATTTTAGGCACCATTAGATGTGGGTGTTTAAACTTCTTCAAACATAGACCAAGAGACCAACAATGATGACCTTATCTATAGGTTTGAGTTTAGTATTGAAGAAGAACATGATTTTGATTGAATAATCGAGGAGACCACCAATGATGACCTTATTTATAGGTCTAAGTTTATTCTTGAAGAAGAACAAGTTTTTGATTGAATCATCTAGGAGACCACCAATGATGAACTTGCTTATGGGTCCAAGTTTAGTCTTGAAGAATATCAAGCATTTGATCACATCATCCAAGAGTTTCAAACTATATTTTTTACATGTCCATATCTCCCATTGGGGAACTTTGATTCATCATGCCTAGGAGAACTTAAAGATCCAATCCTAACAGAGGACTCTAACATTGCAAAATAATTCAAATCTTTGCCCACTATTCTTGAAGATGGTTCAACCCTTCGAGTGGATGATGCTATAGAGGTAAACATTGGGAATATAAATTAATTTAAGTGGATCAAATTAGGTGCCTCCCTCATTGAGGAGGAACATTAAGTCCTTATAGCCCTTTTGAGCAATTTTTTTGATATATTTGCCTGAGCCTACTTTGATATGTTAGGTTTGGACCCTGCCTTAGTTGTTCACCACCTTATGGTACATCCTAATGCCAAACTAGTGAAACAAAAATTATGCAAGATGCATCCTCAAATTACTATATTAGTCAAGAAATAGTTGGAAAAACTCTTGAAAGTGAGATATATTAGGCCAATTGACTATTTTCAATGGATTTACAATGCTGTGCCAATCAACAAGAAGCTAGAAAGAATCAGAATCTACATTGATTTTAGAGATATAAACAAAGCCTTCCCAATGATGAATTTCCTCTACTAAACATTGAAATGATTGTTGACTCCATAATAGGTTATGAGATGCTTTCACTAATGGATGGATTCTCAAGCTACAATTAAATCTGAATCACACTAGAAGACCAATACAAAACAACATTCACCACTTCATGGGGAACATTCTATTATTAGGTTCTGCCATTTGGTCTCAAAAATGTAGGGGTCACCTATCAAAGAGACATGATAGTCATATTTCATGATATGATGCATGATATTGTTGAAGACTACATCGATGACATACTAGGTAAATCAAAGACAATGGTCGATCATCCATCAACATTGAGGAGGATATTTGAGTGAATACGTGAATACAAAGTTAGGCTCAACCCTAAGAAATATGTTTTTGGAGTTACTTCATGCAAATTGATTGGCTTTATTATGTCTCACAGGGGCATTGAAGTTGATCATGTCAAATTAAAATCCATTACAAACATGCCACCACTGACCAATTTGATGCATCTCTGTAGTTTGTAGGGTAAGATACAGTCTATTAGATGCTTCATATCTCAATTGGCTGAAAGTGTCATCCTTTTACACATATTTTTAAAGAATGGTGTCATATTTCTTTGGGATGATGAATGTCAAAAAGCTTTTCAACATCTAAAGGACTATCTAGCAAATCCACCTATTTTATTGCCTCTTATACTAGGCAAATCATTCCTCTTATATCTATCGACCACAGGCAATGCCCTAGGTACACTTCTAGATCAACATGATGATAATGGAAAATAACATGCCATTTACTATCTAATTTATACATTGCTCGTGTATGAGCATAATTATATGCCCATTAAAGGAGCTTGTTTAGTTATGGCCATCACAGTTTAGAAACTATGACATTACATGTTGAATAATAAGACCATGGTTATTTTAAAAGTATATCTACTCAAGTATCTACTATCCAAAATAGCTTTAAAAAGCTGCATGGCCAAATGGATTATGATTCTTAGTGAGTTTAAAATAGATTATGTGAATTAGAAAGCCATCAAGGGGCAAGTTCTTGTAGATCAATTAGTTGAAGCACCCCTTGTAGACATAGATCTACTAACATTCAAATTTACTAATGAATCCATCATGACCATCATTGAAACACCTTCTAAAGAGCAACACTAGAAGCTATATTTTGATGGATCATTCATAACACATGAATCGAGGGCATGCCTTTTGTTTATAACACCACAGGGGGATCTAATCCCCAAGTCATTTAGGATCAACTTCCTTATACCAACAACATGGCCAAATATGAATCACTCATCACAGAGCTTTGATATGTAGTAAAATGGAATATACATCATCTTATGATTTATGGTGATTCTTAGTTAATCATCAATCAGGTTATAAACCATTTTCAGACCAAAGATGACAAGTTGGATCCATACAAGGCCATGGTCAACACTCTTAAACAATATATTGCCAATGTATAATTTGAACATATACCAAGGGCCAATAATAGAACAATATATGTCATGAAAACTATTGGATCATTGATTCGACATACAGATACAACCAAGGAATAATAGTTTCTCATTGAAAATTTGTTAGTGCTAGATCATGAACCTTTGATTATCACAATGATCTGTGATATTGTTGGTCCCAACTCTACTTGGTATTTAGACCTATATGCCTATCTTGATGACCATATTATGCCACTAGATGTATCCCATAAATAATCCAAATCCTTCATCCATCATGCCCAACATTATACCTTACTCAGACTAACCCTATATCACCATAATTTTGATGGAACTCTGATTCATTATTTAACTTTGATAGAATCTACATTAGCATTATGAGAAGTTCATGAAGGATTATGTGGATCCCACACCAATGGGGCCATCCTGTCCAAAAATATCTTATGTACTAGGTATTAGTGGCCAACAATGGATGCAGACGTATCTACATATGTAAAAATATGCGATAAATGTTAACAACATACCAATATGATTCATGCCCCAATTAAGACTCTGAAACCAATGTTAACACCATGGCCATTTTCTACATGGGGCCTTGATCTCATTGGAAAGATAAACCCCATCTTATCTGATGGCCATAAACATATCTTTACCACCATCAAATACTTTACTAAGTGGGTTGTAGCTATACCCCTCACGTGATTTGAAAGAAAATTTATAAATTCATCTTTAACCATCTCATTTTCCACTATGGTATCCCTTTTGACATTATAACTGATAATGGTAGATCACTAAAAATAAAGATGTTGAATCACTATGTGTCGAGTACAAGATTAAATAACATTTCTCCATGACATATCACCCTCAAGGTAATGGCTAGAAAGAAGCATCTAACAAAACCATTGTCAAAATCCTTAAGAAGGTTGTAAATGATGCCAACCATGATTGACACCTTTAAATATTTTGTACCCTCTAGGCATACTGCACTAACCATCACACTCCCATAGGTACCACTCTATATTCACTTATTTATGACACTAGGTCCATTTTTCCTATTGAGGTCGAGTTACCTTCTTTTTGCATCTCTTTGAAGCATATCATGGATGATGAAAACTATCAAGTAGCTCATTTGAAATATTTGGAATTAATTTATGAGTAATTCTTGGCTGTAGTCAACCATCTTCAAGATTATCATAATTGACTCCATGGATAATACAATCAATGCATGAAACACAAAGACTTTGAGCTTGGTGATCTTGTTCTTAAAAAATACCATGGCCAAGAAAAAGCATAAAGACAAGTTAAAACCCAATTGGGTAGGTCCTTTCATCATTGTTGTATACTATGGCAATGGATCATATAGGCTCACCACAACAGATGGGGATAAACTTGATTAGCTGATGAACATTATACACCTCAAGCATTACTTTGCTGGAGTGACTTGGTGTATTGTCTATGAGGACCATTTCAAGTTATACCATATTATCAACATTCTTCTATATACCATACCATTCTGTCACTTTACCATTCCACCATTTCATTATACCATACCTTTTCTATCGATTGAGATGTTTTAATTCTCCCTCCCTAGCCTATTTGACCTTGGTTTTGTTTCATTGGCTTCACTTTTAGCATGAAGATTTAGATCAGTTTCAACAATTATTTTAATAATTCCAAATAGAGGCCATATTTTTGAGTAGTATGATAGAGGTTTTGGTAGTTGCATCCTTCATTTCATATTCTATTTTTTATACCATGTGTGGCTGATTATAACCACATATGAGCAAAGCAGTGTCTTACCATCTTGTTATTAATTATAACCACCTATGGGCAAATTAGTATCAATTAATTATGCCATTTCTTCCTATTTATAACCACCTATGGGAAAACTAAGGGAAACACTTGTTTATTATGCCTTGACATACCATCTTGCCATTCCTATGCCATATTGTGCCATCATGCCAACTTTGCCTGTTTTGTTTGAATTGGCTGCTACACTAGTTAGATTCTTCCTCTATAAGGTATAACTATAGTGACTTGAGGTCCCATCCTATGAATATGTAGTTAGTGCTTGAAACATATTGAGGTTAGCTCCATCAACCTAAGCCATGCTCTTACCATTTTGTGAGCAACCTAAGCCATGCTCTCACCATTTTGTGAGCAACCTAAGCCATACTCTTTTTATTTTGTGAGCATTTTTAGTTTAAATACTCTAACCATTTTATGATCTTAGACCATTTAGTATCTCATCAGTCTCTATCGAGTTGTGATACTCCAAATTTCCAAAAATATTTGCAAAATCAATTTACCAAAACCAAAAAAAACATTGACCACTTCTTTGCCTTAAAGATTATGGGAACCCTCACTAAATCACAAGAAACCACTTGTCATTTAGTTTCCCTATCATTTTGGATTTTTATCCCATATTGAGAGGGGGGTGAATCATTATATCATATATCTTGTAAATATTTTACTTAATCAAACTCCACTTAACCATATATTCAAGATATGCAATAAAATTAAAACAATAACATGCACCACACAAGAGAGGGAGAGACACCAAATTTTTACGTGAAAAACCAATGTGGGAAAAGCCATGGAGAACAATCTCAAGTATATGAATGAGCACCAAATCAATTTACAAATTTTACAAGTACCAACTTGCAGGAGCACCAACCCCTTTGTCGAGCACCAACACAATAACTATTTATGATTACCAACCCATAAAAGCACCAACCCCTTCCAAAGATTTGTGAACACCAACCCACAAGAGCACCAACCACTCTTGTGTATAAAACACAACTATCTCTCAATGTTGCTTTCTCAACAAATGATAGAATTCTACAATATCTCTTTCTATTCTCTCCTCTTTTCTTATATAAAACAATTACTAACCATGCACTCTCTTACATATTTAAATGGCTTCTCAAGCCTTTATTTATAGCTTTTCAAAATACCTTTGGCATTCACCCTTTGTGACCCTTCACTCCTCATGAAAAATGGAACCAAACTTGCATGACCCTTTGAATTCTTTCATTTGAAAAGTCACATGGTGACCCTTTATGAGAAAATGCATCCTTTCTCCTTTTGTCTTTATCTTGATGACCTTTCAAATTATTTTACGTGACTCTTCATGGAAAAATGTGCCCTTCCTCTTTTGTCTTCCCTTGGTGACCCTTTGAATTCCTCAAGGTGAACCTTCATGGGAAAATGCATCCTTTCCCTCTTTTGTCTTTTCCTCATGACTCTTTGACTTCCTCATGGGTCCTCTTTTTGACTTTATGCAACCAAAAATATATTCATTAATATTAAATAAATATCAACACATTTAGCCAAAATATGAACATTAAAAACACCTTTAGACAATAAATGCTATGGGGCCTTTGTCACCAACAATGTTAGACCTTTGATATCAATGATAATATTTCCACCAATCTCCCCCTTTGTCATTGATGGCAACCTCAAACTAAAACTATCACATCCTGAAACCTGTACTGCACATGCTAATCTACACATACTACCAACTAAAAAATATATAGTAACTCCCCCTTATTGTACCTATTCCTGTTCTTATCCCCCTTTGACATCAATGGCAAAGGGTATATCCTAGAACTAACACTTAGCTCCCCCTTAACTAATACTGATCCTTAATGGTAGGAAGTAAAATAAATTACTCCCAACTTCTTTTGTAGATACGTGAATGTGTATTTTGGTAGTGCCTTTGTGAAAATATCTACAATCTATTTTGTAGTACTGATATATTCCATTTTAACTTCTTAATGTACCACCTACTCTCTCAAAAAATGATATCTGATAGGAATATATTTTATTCTTGAATGCATCATTTGATTCTTAGAAATATTAATAACACTTATGTTGTCATAAAAAATAGAAATAGGTTCATCATATTTTACCTTGATGTCTTCTAAAGTTTTCTTCATCTAAAGAACTTGAGTACAACATAACAACACTACAATATATTCTACTTTAGCTATACAAATTGATACTAAGTTTTGCTTCTTGCTTAGCAAAGATGCTAAGCTATTATCAAGAAAGAAAGCTCCTCTACTTGTACTCTTTTTGTCATCCAAACAACCTACCCAATTTAAAGTTGTATAAGTAACCAAAGTGAAATCTTTACCTATGGGATACCACAATCCATAATCCATTGTCCCATTGACATATCTAACTATCATTTTTACCTATTGAACATGACTCTCCTTCAGAGCTGACTGATATCTCACAACTATGCCTACTGCATTGATGTTGTTAAATATAAAAGACTACTAATCATATATCTATACAAATATTGATCTATAATAGGTAAATATTCATCTATACTTACCTTATTTCCTATACCCATTGGTGTGCCAACTAGTGCACAATCCTCAAAACCAATTTTTTGCAACATCTCCTTGGCATATTTATTTTGAGATATGAATATTCCTTTTTTTGACTGAAATATTTGCAACCCTAAGAAAAATGACACTTCTCCAAGCATAGAAATCTCAAATTCTTTTTTCATATTATCAAAATATTATTTTGTCATCTTTTCCATGTTTCTTTCAAATATTATGTCATCAACATATACCACAACAATCAATTAATGCTTACATTCTATTTTGATGTAGAGATTACTGTCAGCAAAACCTCTCTTGAAACATTAATCTTGCAAGTACTTCTCAAGTTTTGCATACCAAGCTTTGGGAGCTTGTTTCAATCCATACAGTGCTTTCTTCAATCTACATACATGGCTACTATCATTTGAGAGAATAAATCCCTCAGGTTGCTCAATGTAGACCTCTTCTTCTAAATTTTTATTCAAGAAGGCAGACTTGACATCCATCTAAAACACTTTGAAATTATTAAACACTTCATATGGAAGAAACATTCTAATATCCTTTAGCCTTGCCACTGGTGTAAATATTTTTTCAAAATCTATACCCTCAATCTGAGCATATCCTTTACATACTAGCCTTGCTTTATTTCTGGTAACTTCACCATCTTCATTCATCTTATTTCTATATACCCATTTTGTTTCTATCAAATTTTGATCTTTTGGTCTAGGCACTAATTCCCAAGTATCATTATTTTTCATCTAATTTAATTCTTCATCCTTTATATTAACCCAATGCTCATCATTTCTACCTTATGAAAAAGTTTTAGGCTGAATTTTGGATAATAAAAAAAAATTAACTTTCTTAGATTCACTTACTATCATCCTTTTGGTGTAAACTCCTTCATTCATGTTCCCAACGATGTCACTCTTACTATGATTTTTATGAACATATTTAGATGGGGTCTTGGTGTCCTTTTGCTCCTTATTATCCTCATTTGATTCTTAAATTTCTTCTTCTTCAATGATTTTAGGAGTGTCTACTGGATCACTGACTCTTTATGCTAGATCTTCATCTATCCTGACACTTGCACTTTCAACAATCTTCTTGATTCTTTTGTTATAACATTTATAAGATTTAATTTTTATAGAATATCCAAGAAATATATCTTCATCTGTTCTAGATTCAAACTTACCTAATTTTTCATCAATTTTCTTTATGAAGCATTTGCTGCCAAAAACTCTAAAGTAGTCAATTGTAGCTGATTTGTCTTTCCATAGATCATAAGGAGTCTTGTCACTATTGAATCTCAACAATGCTCTGTTTTGAATATACACTATTTTACCTACTTCCTCTCTCCAATATTTATCTAGTATCTTGGATTCATTTAGCATTATCCTCACCATCTCCTGAATTGTTCTATTTTTTTGCTCAACTTCTCCATTTTGTTATAGAGTTTTGGCTGTTGAATAATGTCTCTTTATCCCATGGTCTTCAAAATTTTCAATAAACTCATCTAACATTAATTATCCTCCTTGATTTGATCTCAGACACTTAATCTTTTAATTAGTTTCATTCTCAACAAAAGCCTTAAATACTTTAAAGTGGCTGATTTTTTTTGATTTTTTCTTCAAAAACATCACCTAAGTCATACATGTAAAATTAGCAATAATCAACATGATATATTTCTCACCTTGAGTAATTTGAGTTCTCATAGGTCCACAAAAATCAATGTGAACAAGCTCTAACATCTGAGTGGTCAAGTATTCCTTTATTTTGAACCATCTTCTAACCTGCTTCCCATGTTGACATGGTTCACAAAGAGTGTTGGAGGGCTTTGTAATCTTTGGAAGATCTCTAATTGCTTGTTTCTTATTGATGTTAATAAAATTATCAAAATTTATGTGTCTCATTCTCTTGTACCATAGCCAACTTTCCTCAACCTGATTCAAATGATATTTTTTACCTTTGATAATGGATAACATATAGAAATTGTTTCCTATCCTCTGAGCATCTGCAATCAACACATCTAAATCTTTTCTCTTAATTTTAAAACCTTATGTATAAAATTTTAGTGTGTGTCCCTAATCACACATTTGACTTACACTCAATATATTATGCTTAAGATCTTCTACATACAAAACATTTTCAGTCTTAGTTCTACCATTATATAAACTTAATGTACCTTTCCTAGCTATACTGGCAGTGGTATTATCTTTGACCTTAACCTCTTAATTGTTATCTCTTTTTTGACATTATATTTTCTTATCACCATAACCATTACAATAAAAATAATAACCATGAAAATAAAACTATTCTAATTTGTGTATCTTTGACCTGATTGTCTTTTGTAGCTCTGTTCCTTCTAGCCTTCTTTGTTTGTGTTATCCTCTACATCATATCTCATTGGTAGAGATCTCAAAACCTTTTGTACCACTGTTAATTCTTATATATTTTATCCAAGGCCTCGAATATGATTAACTATTTGATCAAACCGTAAAAGATAACTTGCTATGTTTTCTTTCTTTTCCATCTTCAAACTCTCAAACTATCTTCTAAAAGTCTAAAGCTTAGCTTGCTGAACCTTTCCATAACCTTTGTAAATATTCTCAAGATTTATCCAAGTATCATGAGTAGATTTTCATTGCATAACTTTAATAAATTTTGATTCACATAAACCACATAAAATAGCATTTAAACCTTTAGTATTATTTGCACTTGCCTTCTTTTTTGCTGAATTAGTTACAAGTATTTATGGCTCTTTGTATTCTTCAACCACTACTTTCTAAATGTCAAATCCAAGAGACATTAAGTCCTCATCCTTATGCTCCAAAAGGCATAATTTATCTCATCAAATAAAGGTGCCTTATTTTTAGAAAAATGTTCATGTGATCCAGCCATTGTGCTTTCCTCGATCTACCTTTAAGTTGTTAAACTCTTTCTAAAATAACCTAATTTGATACCAATTGTTAAACATAGGATATAATGAGAGGTGGGTTAAATCAGTATATCATATATCTTATAAATGTTTTACTTAATCAAACTCCACTTAACCATACATTCAAGATATGCAATAAAATTGAAACAATAACATGCACCACACGATATATATATATATATATATATATATATATATATATATATATATATATATATATATTAGATTTTTATGTGGAAACCCAGTATGGGAAATACCATAGAGAAGAATCTCAAGTATATGAATGAGCACCAACTTGATTTACAAAGTTTTAAAGCACCAACTTGTAGGAGTATCAACCCCTTTGTTGAGCACCAACAAAATAACTATTTGTGAGAACCAATCCATAGGAGCACCAACCCCTTGCAAAGATTTGTGAGCACCCACCCATAGGAGCACCAACCCCTCTTATGTATAAACACAACTATCTCTCAATGTTGCTTTCTCAACAAATGATAGAACTCTATAATATCTCTTTCTATTCTCTCCTTTTTTATTATATAAAATAATTGCAAACCATGCACTCTCTTGCATATTAAAAATGGCTTCTCAAGCCTTTATTTATAGCTTTCCAAAAGACCTTTGGCATTCACTCTTTGTGATCCTTCACTCCTCATGGAAAATGGCATCGAACTTGCATGACCCTTCGAATCCTTTCATTTGAAAAGTCACATGGTGAGCCTTCATGAACAAATATATCCTTTCCCCTTCTGTCTTTATCTTGATGACCTCTCAAATTATTTTAGGTGACTCTTTAGGGAAAAATGTTCCCTTCCTCTTTTGTTTTCACTTGGTGACCCTTCAAATTCCTCAAGGTGACCCTTCATGGGAAAATGCATCCTTTACCTCTTTTTTCATTTCCTCATGACTCTTTGACTTCCTCATGGGCCCTCCTTTTGACTTTATGCAACCAAAAACATATTCAGTAATATTAAATAAATATCAACATATTTAGCCAAAATATGAACATTAAAAACACCTTTAGACAATAAATACTATGGGGCCTTTGTCACTAATAATGTTAAACCTTTGACATCAATGAAAATATTTCCAACATCCTAATTATAACCACCTATGGGAAAACTAGGGGAAACACTTTTTTATTGTACATTGACATACCATCTTGCCATTCCTATGCCATAATGTGCCATCATGCCAACTTTGCCTATTTTATTTGAATTGGTTGTTACACTAGTCAGATTCCTCCTCTATAAGGTAGAACTATAGTGAATTGAGGTCCCATCCTAGGACTATGTAGTTAGTTTTTGATGCATATTGAGGTTAACTCCATCAACCTAAGCCACACTCTCACCATTTTGTGAGCAACCTAAGCCATGCTCTCACCATTTTGTGAGTAACGTAAGCCACACTCTCACCATTTTGTGAGAAACCTAAACCATACTCTCACTATTTTATGAGAATTCTCAGTTTAAATACTCTCATCATTTTATGAGCTTAGACCATTTAGTATCTCATCAGTCTCCATTGAGTTATTATACTCTAAATTTTCAAAAATATTTGCAAAATAAATTTACAAAAACCAAAAAAAAACATTGACCACTTCTTTGCCTTAAGGATTATGGGAACCCTCACTAAATCACAAGAAACCACTTGTCATTTAGTTTCCCCATCCTTTTGGATTTTTATCCCATGCTCTCATTGTTTTACAAGTTCATTCCCATATTCTTCTATAACATCCATCATGTTTTATTTCTCATCATTTTCTTCTATCCCATTGCCTAGGAGAACTAAGTTTTTCATTGGATATTACATCCATGAAACTATGTAGGCAATGTCCACTTACCTAACGCATATAGAGATAACTCGGCCACATCCTTCCTTTTCTTTTATTCTCCCATTTGGTTTGCTTGTTATTTTTTTGCCTATTTTTGTAGGGGCAATATACGTCATCTTTTTTATGTCATGTTGTTTTGTACTAACATTATGACTAACCATTATTTTTTAGTTGTTTCTCTTTGTTTTTCCTTTATTTTCTTGGTGCTTTATTTTTTTATTTGTTTGCATGCCTGTTTGTTTGCTTTATTGTTGTTCCTTGATTTAGTCTATGTACATTCATTAGGTTATTCCTTGTGCATTATTATTGAATCCATACATATTCACATGTCAACATTATCATCATGGTTTTTATCATTGGTAAATTATTTTCAATTGAGTGTTAGATTGGGATTCAATCCTTATGCATATTTTAGCCAAGTCCTCATGGTGTTCTATTATGATGCCTACCATCATGTGCTACATAAAAAACCATCTTGAGGAGTTTATATGGAAAATACAACAACTATATCTTCTTGGCATCAACACTTGCTACATTCCTAACCTAATCCAAATCATATCCCAACCAAAGTAATTAATTAATGAAATAATTTCCCCATTGCTAGTTCAGATGAGCATCTCCCTACTAACAGGTTGCGTAATTTATCTTTTTCCTCTGTACTAATTTGCCATCATCATTCTCCATCATGTTTGTCACTATCGAGATACTAGTGATTATAATCACCTCTGAGCAAATCATTGTATACCATCTGACTTGTTTGCCATAATCACGGTACAATGCTTATAACTTCCTTTGGTCAAACCATTATATACCATCCTACTTACATTTCTAATGATTATAACTACCTTTGGAAAAAATCATTATGTTTCTACCAATTTGAGGGTTAATGATTATAATAGCCTTTGGGCAAATCATTCACTTTATTTTGCCTAATTGGGGCATGTTTTTATCCCACCTATGCTAATTATTATAACCACCTATAGGAAAATCATCTTGTTTATTTGCCCTAATTGGGGTAGCTCCATATGCCAATAATTATAACTACCTTTAGGCAAATCCATCCCTTTTACCCTATCATTTTCATCTGTTTGGTCCACTCATTTCTTTTTTTTGAGGGATCATTTGTTGACCCCTTTTCCAACCACTCCCTTGAGGGGGTACCCTATAGTTCAACCATTACCATTGAATTCATAAGCATACATGACCTTTTCATTCTTTGAGAAGACGTTATTGTGCTTACAACTTGCAACATTTCCCAATAGGGAAAAATTTTAGACACCTAAAATTGGCCACCAATGGTTTCATACTAGACTTTCAATTGATTCTTACTAACCTTTACAAATTAAGCCTACTAATGTCCCAAATTCACTTGTACAATGCTCATCAATACTGATAATCTCGTTGAGGCATCCCTAATTGGGGTATTCAACCATAAACAACAAAAACCTCTCATAGATTCATCTCCAATCATTCCACAACATATAACACGATATTTAACCTATAAACTAATTAAATAGGGCAAATGCACACATCAAATTAATTCAAATATTTCAAAATACTAAAAATCCTAAACAAAATTAATTAACATGCAAAACCTAATCAAATACCTAATTGAATTATCCATGAGCAATTAAATGAATTACCAAAAAGGAAATTCAAAAATCAAAGAATATCATAGGAATTAATAATTAGCTTTAGTGAGTTGTCATTTTTAGAAAATATTTAGAAATATCTCAACATGCCTATTCATTGCTAATCATGACCATTTGACACCCTTTAACTGTACTGGGGATAATTAACTCACAAAGGTTAGGTTTGAATCCATTCGAAGCTCTAATAGCACTCTAACTCACCTTGGGTTGGGTTTAGTTTCTAAACCTATAAATACAAGCCCATACCTCTTCATTTGGAGAGTTTGAGCATAGTAATGTTATAATGCTAGTTTTAGAGCAAGATTGCATGCCAATAGTGTTATGATGCTAAAATCACAAGCCAAGTCATGAAGATACATCAAGAAAGCATGAGCCAAACAATGGTGCCAAGGAAAGAAGGAGCCACAAAACTCTATTTGCCAAAGACCTCTTGAGCACAAGCCAAGCAAACCAACCAAACACATTATTTGGAGCATTCAAGGAAGGTAAAGAAGTTTGTAAGTTTTTTTACATTTCAATTGAACTTTGTAATTTGTCATTTGTTCACTATGCTCCCCTTTTGACCTAGGCAAGATAGTGTTGTGTTTCTTTTCATTTTGATTTCATTATGAAACTAACACATGATCTAACCACCCTTCTTAGATTCTTTGATCACAAATGGTAAGATCGGTGGGACAAGAAACATCCCACATAGCAAGGAAATGAAAATGCAACTCAAAAATTGATAAAAGAATGCTTGAATTCCTTTAAATTTATAGTTTTAGCTTTGATTTTACCATATTTTTAATTATTGAATTAACTCAGATCTACATAAAGATTGATATTAGTTAGGCCTAATTGACATTGGTTCTTCCAAACTGACATCATTTTTGCCTAAACGATCTTGGTTATGGGTGACTAACATCGATCAGATTGCAGGGGAAAAGATGGTGCCAAGGATAGTTTGAGCATAGTAATGTTATAATGCTAGTTTTAGAGTAATATTGCATGCTAATAGTGTTTTAATTCCAAAATCACAAGCTAAGCCATGAAGCTACATCAAGCAAGCATGAGCCAATCAATGGTCCCAAGGAGAGAAGGAGCCAAACAATTCTATTTTCCAAAGACCTCTTGAGCACAAGCCGAGAAAGCCAACCAAACACATCATTTGGAGCATTCAAGGAAGGTAAAGAATTTTTAAAGTTTCTTTGCATTTTAGTTGAGCTTTATCATTTATTGTTTGTTCACTCTGCTCCCCACTTTGATCTAGGCAAGATAGTGTTATGCATGTTAGAGTGTTTCTTTTCATTTTGATTTCATTATGAAACTAACACATGATATAACCACCCTTCTTGGATTCCTTGATCACACTATGTAATTTCATGGATCAAATTTTTATATAATAATAACCTTATGGAATTAATAATAAACAAATTTTAGCCTTTATTAATTCTTATTATTGTAATATTCAATCTAAGTTTCTTCTTGTTCTCACTAGGAACCAAAGGGATACATGACTATTTTAGTTCTTCCTCCCTATAAACCTCAAGATTGTACTAGCTACCATATTACCCCCATTATTTTTCTAAAGGCTTAATTAGATTCTATGATCCACACTATCACCACTAGAAAAGATAGGGTTCCCCATCATGCAATGCAGAATTGATGTATTCAACATGTCACTCCTTGCCCCCTTCCACCTCCTATGAGGCCACCCACTCAATTCAAAGGGTATAATATTATTGATCAACTAAAAAATAATCATGCCAAAATTTATGATATCATTGATCAACTAAAAAATATCCATGCTAAGATTACTATCTTTAAATTACTAAAGAGGACAAATTCTATTTACAAGGACATTTTATATATGTCATTATGTGACACAACTCTTCCAAATGATTCATAAACTACATACTTTATATTTATTACAAATTCATTAAAGGATAAAAAATTAGTGATTTCATTTGAAAAGGAAGACTTGCCCACCAAACATACAATAGACAAAAACCTTACTTTTATCATTCAAGCCCAAACTAAAAGTAAAGCAATCAAATGTGAATTGATAGACAATGGATCATGATGAATGTCTACAACATAATTATATTACAAAAAAATATGTGTCAATATGGATGTTATTAATAAATAATATTGAATCATAAGAGGATTTGATAGCATTCCACGTTAGGATCTTAGATCAGTATCATTGAATATGATGGTAGGACCCAAGACATTATCTACTATATTTCAGGTTATGCTTAATTATATATATTCCAATTTTATTTTTGGTCAACATTAGATATATGTTATAGAAGTGGTAATATATACATATAATATTTTTAATCTTTATCACTTACTAATACTTTATTTCTTGCAAGAAATTGTCGAGTTTCAATCTCTCTGAGTACATGCCTTAAATGGTGTATTGGAAAAGGGGTGGGTAGATCATTGATGCTTCACAATATTATTGTGGCTTTGTATCATTCTTACTAGTAGTCCAACATTATTATTTAGTGCCTATCCATTTACCTCCTATAATGCCTCCCTAAAATATTGAAATCTTAAAATATGGTTAAGTTTGAAATCCTAAAACCCTGAAATATGGCTAAGTCTAAAATCCAGTAAGATCCTATAAAATCTATAATTTGCATTATAGCTCCTATAGGTCTAAAACCACTCTCAAACATCCTAAAAGTATAAATATAAAATTTAAATTAAATTATAATAAACTATATTCCCATGTCTAAATTTCAACTTATACTTAAATGTTTATTTTATATTTATACTACCAATTTTCCTACTAGATTGACTAGGTTAAATCTATCATTCTTCTCATCCTACTATGTCAACTAGGCTGACTCCATCATTCATAATATGTTGACCAGGTATATAAAATCTCATAGAATTAACTAGATCAATCTTGTTGGGAATTTAGTGCACATTACAGAACTTTATCGGCCTAAACCAACTTTGTTCAAGGCTTAACTATTCTATTTCCCACCAAACAAAGTTGACTTGGATGACCTTATCAACCAAATTCTTGGGAGGGTTTAGTGTCAATCATTGGCTATAAATACCCCCTCAACTTCATTTTTAAATGGAGGATCATTCAATTGCACATCATTATAGCTCATAAATTTGCTTATACTATCAATATGAGGTTTCATTACTTAGGTTTTTACCTTGGAGAAGTAACACTTGTCTTGTGGAGGTCTTGGATGCATAGGAGAAGTCTTATAGCCTAGATCTGATTTATCCTTATGATCCTTACAATTCACAAAAACCTCTTACAAATCACCATTGGTCAAGAGAGATATTAAGGCATGATGGGTTCACTTCAACAAGGTAAGTATAATCTTATCCCTTCATATTTTGATAAGTAAATGTTGTATGATTAATGGATTGAATTGTATATCTCCTTTCTTAGATTACTTTGATGATATATTAAATAGAATTGTCTTGTTTATTATCTTCCTCATTTGTGCCACAAGCTTTGGTGAACATTAAATTAACTTGCATGTTTGTTTAGTAGATTAACTTGCTTACTTTTATTACAATCATGAGACCTAGCTAGGGTTATCACGTGATGTCATTTGACTAGAGGCCTTGAAAACCTCTTCTTTACCATAGTGTGATAAGATATCCCATAGTGTAAGTTTAGTGGATCCATCATTGGTCATGACCTCGATATAGAAAAGTTTTTCTAAGCGGATTATTAGTTGATTACCTTCTTCGAGCATGGATATTAATGAATATAATAAGTTTTAGATATATCTTATTTAACTTGAATATATTCTAGTGAACCCGATGTAAATCTAATCATTTTAATTTTTAATTTTCATTTATAGTCAATTAGATCAAGCCCGTTGACTCAATTTTATATTTTATGTTCAAGTTTTTAACTAGGTTGATCATGTCAACCTAGTTTTATATTTTATGCATAGGTTTTTAATTAATAGTCAACCTAGTTTTATTTTTTGAGTGTAGATTTTCAATCAGGCAAGTCTATCAACCTAGTTCTATATTCTATGTGCAGGATAAAAAAACTCACTTGGATGACCCAATCAAACAGTTTTTCAACATTCTCAAGAAAAACTAATAAATCAACTTGGTCAATCTTATTCCATATTCTACGTTCACTCTTACCAACTTAGTAATTCAATTTTATCAATTATCTAACTTTTTCATTTCTATTTCTCAATAAAATCATTCAATACTTCAAATTTTTATTATGTTTTTCCTAATTTTTATTTTTTTAAAAATTATATACACAAGCAATGAAGTCGAGATGGTCAATATAGTTATTTTGGATTTTTACATAATTCAATTAAATCAAGCTAGTCAATCTAGTTTGTTCTAGCCCTTTTTTTAGACTTATATTTTTCTTCCCAAAATTCAACTAGATCGACCTAGTTGACTCTATAGGACATGTCCAACTTAGTATAATTTCATATTATTATTTTTATTCCTAGAAATCAATTAGATCGCCCTAGTTGATCCTGTTGGTCTTGGCTGACATAGTTCAATAAGTGGCCAACTTAGTTTAGTAGGTGGCAAAACTAGTTTATCTTGCCTCTATTTTTAGACACAATTTAATATGTGGCTGATTTAATTTAGTATGTGTCTGACCTAGTATGTTTTTCCTCTATTTTTAGACATAGTTCAATAGGTGACTAACATAGTTCAGTAGATGGCTGACCTAGTTTGTTTTTCCTATGCTTTTAGACATATTTCATTAGGTGGATGACTTAGTTTAGTAGGTGGTTGACCTAATTTGTTTCACCTCTATTTTATGACATAGTTTAGTAGGTGGATGACCTAGTTTAGTAGTTGATTGATCTAGTTTAACATACTAATAATTTCATAATTATATCTTCTTTTTAGCTTCTAATTATCCAAGAACACTACATAATCAAATATTTAGATTATAATATCACTTATATTATCACTTTAGATGAAACTATTCAATTCCTTCCTTCATTTATTCCTAATCCCAAACCAATTACTATATCATGTAACCTAAATTTTATAGTCTCAAGGAAAACACAATGTAATATAGTTCAATTTACTCACCCTCATCCTCATCTCAATACCAATGTTTGGAATCCTCTTCAACCAAACAATCCTTTTCCATCCAACAATCCCACTCATTCTATTGATAACTAAACTTCTTACTTAAATGATTCAAAAAATGAATGTTATGAAAACAACTAGAAATTATCAAATGATACAAATACAATATCATATCTTACAAATGATTAGTTAACCACCTCAAGTCATCATGACTCAACCAAATTAGAATTTTTTCCCCACTCCTCTTAGACATTTCAATAGGAATATCATACCTCAATCTCCTTTGCATAATAAAATTCTTCAATATATTCAAAATGAACCTTTAGTTCCACTTATTATATCTATAGACATTGGACACATATCTTCAACTATCACATATGATGGAACTCAAAATCTTGATATATTTCTTAAATATTTTGGTAATCTCTTTAAATAATGGATCCAAACTAACCCTTTGCTACTACCAAGCTCCTAGCCAAAACCTTTGTTGACAATTCACTTGAATGGTATAATCAAATTTGCAGACATTCCATTACGCAACTAGAGGATTTAGTCAATATTCTAGTGAAGTAATTCCAACATAATAACCTTCTTAAAAATCATTTTAGCCATTTCATCAATTCTAAGTAACTTCATAATAAATCTACTCACATTTTAATCAAATGATGGAAGTCTCTAGCTCACAAAGTGGACCATAACATGAATGATGACAATTTTTAAAAACTATTTGTTACCACTCTTAAAGCTCCTCTTCAATACAAAGTTTAAATGTTTTCCCATAAAACTCTATAAGAATCCTTAGATCAAGTAAAAAGGCAAGACTTTCTTATGAATCAATTTGAATCACCTCAAGAAACTACTAAGGAATCTTTCCAGTTATTTTCTCATAACATTGATTCATTTAAGCCTCCCCAACCTCAAAATGGAGCATCCAATTCAACTAGTTTTAACCCAACCAACCCTCCTTTAAACCTAGAAGCACTTAAGAATAAATTTCCACCCTCTAAACCCATGAGATTTGATCCTTCCAAAAATCCTCCAAAATGGTACAATCTTGATAATTTTTGTTTGTGGCATGCTATAATAGGTCATTCTCATGAGACTTCTCATGATCTTCGTTGATTTCTTCTTACCTTATTTATTAGTCCACAATTAAATATTTATACTATTACATAACAATGTTATCAATACTTATTTAAACCTCTCAAATCAAATTTAATGAATTGCAATCATATCAACATCACTTACCTAATGATCAACAAAAATTACCCCATACCTCCACCTCATCCACTAATGTTGTCCAAACCAAAATTGATCATTGTTACTACACCAAAAGAAAAGGATGGATAATGTTGTCACTTATATTTTCACCCTTTGAGGAGATGTCTCATCTCTCCTCATCCAAGTGGCACAATTAAAACACCTTTAGGCTGTAGGTAGCCTAAGGATGAGGTGAATCTCTAGGTAGGGATAGTGCCCTTGATGTACCACTTATAAACCACTACTACACCTAAAATTTATGAGGGAAAAGGGAGAGAGAAAATTGAAATAAAACTATCTTAAATGAGGTGATACATAAAAATATTTGATGACTACCAATTAGATGCATGTTACACATGAGAACAAGGGACTAACTCAACATACACTTCTCCAATTTGGATCTTCTCACATCAATGCTACATTATGAGGTTGTGATGAATGTTTAGGCTAGGAGGACTAGACAATAGGCATATAATGGCACTATTTGATTAGACCAACTCACTCAACCTTAACACATCATAAAACACTTCACATGCCCTACAAGAAGAAGCTTTTCAACAGAAAATAGGTGAGAGAATAAAACAATAATGCTATGGAAAGAACAAGTAATCACTAAGAAAAATAAATCATCAAAGTAAAAAAAAATATTAATAGTCATGAAAGAGGTAAAATATATAGTCTTATTGATTAAATGGTATGAAAATGAATAGGGCTTCACCACACTTAGGTGGAGCATGAGTTACAAAGGCCAAAATGGATAATTCTTATAGAAATTTAGAGAGAGAAGATAATAAAGAAGTACAAAGGTCACAAGGATAGTTTTCAAGCTAAGAAAAGGAGTTACATATTCATTAAAATAATATTTGAAATGAACCATGCAAGGTTAGGAAGTACAAGTGTCCATACAAGGCATGAAACTCAAGAAAAGTGGCATGAAACTCCTTGTGTTGGATTAAAAAAACACCTTCATCATCCACACCTATTTGAATGTCAAAAAATTTAATATGGATAGGTATAATGATGGGAATTATATGGAAGGATTTCAAACATGCATCTCCATGCATTGGTTGCAGTCCTAGTCATCTGGAATCATTTAGAAATGATCTATCACTGCTTGCACTTAAAATAACTCTTCTTTCACACACCTCGCACACTTGGCCTCAAAAAAGGAATTATTTTAACATGAAAATACATGGGAGGGATTTTATGACACTTTAAAACACCCTTTATGTCCTTAGAAGCATTATGCACATCTTAAAAATCTATCCACTTAAAGTTTTCAGAGTTCTCACCATCATGTTCACTTTGCCAGTTTTGACTGGTTGAGATGAGAGATATTTTTTGAATACTTAGGATTTTTTTAAAATAATTATATATCCATATTTAGTTATTAAAAGTCTATATCTTACTCTCAAACTTTATTTCATCTCTTTAAACCTCCTAGAACCCACATGATGCATACAATAGTCAAAAAGAGTAATTATGTACCCTGTGTATACATATTTCGTATAGTCCAATAGGATGAGGAGGATATTGAGAGAGTCATATAAAATATAAAATAACTTTTATGGTTAAATTAGTCCATTTTTATTCATATCCAACCTCATCTTCCCAACCAGGTCCTTCCAAGGGTTTAGCAAGGGTTTTAGCTTATTTTACCCTCTTAAGCATTATTCATAAAAATGGGATGACGGGGTTGCAAAAAAATTTCACAAGAATGAATCTTATTACCCTTTTCAATATTTTATAATTTATTAATCTCCCATGCACCAAGACCATATAGTTATGATCTCTTTAATTTGACCTCCTGGGTTCTTCTCCTTGTTTTACATAGGCTTGATGTGATTTAAAGTCCAAAATGGCTAATTTGTGGTGTCTCATGCACTTCAAAATCTTGAAAACCTATTAATTCATTCTATAAACATGTTAAAACTTTTTATAAATCTTATCTCATGATATAATTGAAGGTGACCTCTCATTTGGGCACTAGGCCTAACCATGCCTAATAGCCTATCTGCACCCTAAAGCCCAAAATTACTTTTTGATTGATTTAACTATATTAAAATAGATTATATACCTCTACTGTGATCTAATATAAATGTTTCAATTAGTTGTAAATCTCACCTAGAAATAGAATTGAAATTGGTCTCATATTTGGTCTTTGGGCCTGGACATGCCTAATAGGCCTAACTGTAACTCTTGTAGGTTTGGACTACTCTGATTAGTTCCATCGATTGGTTTATCATGTTGTCCTAGGTGTTTTAGAACTTAATGAAACTCATTAAAAGTTTAAAACAACTCTTGATCCACCTTTCTATCACCTTTTCCCTGAAACTTGCTAATTTCACCTAACAAGAGTGCCCTTTGTCTGAGGAAAAAATAGAGGGAAAGAAAAAAAAAGAGGGAAATTACATTATTTTCCCATAAAAAATAAGTATTGGAGGAGATTATATAGGTTTTATATACAATCTACACAAATTTTCCTCCCTTTTTTAGGTCTCTACATAATTCAAATGCATCAAATCTAAGACAGACCTGTGAGGAGTGGACTGTATGCAGGGTTTTTACCATATGGATTATGTGTTGTTTGCTTAGGGTCTTTCATTTTATTTGTAACTACCTTGAGAGTTATATGATAATTTTAGGACTATTATGGAGATTATCCAATCTTCATTCACCTCTCTAACCACTCACATACTCTTTCATATACTCCTTGTACTCGTACTTAGTCCAGACTGTATGCACAAATTTTTGAATCTATTGACATGTTTTGGGGGATACTTATAGATGGTTTAGGATGGAATAAAATTTGAAATCAGTGTATCGACCTATTGAAATCTTCCAAGACATTTTATGAATGATTTGGACCTATTTATTCCTATTTGAAATATACCAATCACTCAGAATTATCACCCTTTTGTTCACTACCTAAGACAGTCATATGTAGTGGCTGCAAGTGAATATTTTCAAATAAAGGGGTATATGTAGCTGTTTACCTGATAAAAAATTCAAATACTAACCTCTCTTTTATTCATCATGTTCAACAAATTTCTCATCATGCTGTAGGTCCACAAAAATGAAACACCTTCTCAAACCTGCACCTTAGGTTGGTTGTAGGTGAACAATTTGGTAATTAGGTACACCTGTAGGTATGAATAAGAAGCAAAACACAATGCATCATTATCTTTAAGTCAATTTTATATCACAATTACTCCCTTCCACTATTGGTAATGTTCAAACATGGTGCATAGTCTAGTTTTGCAACTTGAGTGGAGAAGGTCTCTTTTGGATCAAAATCTTGTAGATGTCAGTGTAAGATTTTAGTGCATAAATGGACGACTTTGATGCCTAAAAAAATCAAGCTAAATCAACCTTATTTAATCCAAAAATTTCCAATTCCTTTTGTTATATGGAGAATTCAATGCAAGGTCATCAAGATGCATAAAAGGTCTTTGTAACCCTGTTATGAGATATCAACAAAACCTCAAGGTAATCTTTTTTTTCCTTTTAGGGAAAAGGTCTTTGAGTACAATCATCTCACTTTTGATCATGGTTGAAAATTTAATTTGTAAATTTCATGCTTCAAATGGATTTTACATTATATATTCAACATATAGGACTTTAGGAAAGGTTCCAACATGTTTCAACACTTCTATACATGTACTTTCATATCTCTATATAGCCATGTAGATGCTCACACAACAGTATACATGGTAGTGACTATGAACCTAGAATAATGTGTATATCAAATGGATTTATACATTAATCTAAATTCAAATTCATTTACATGAAATTACAACATTGCAATGTTTAAAACAAGATCATTTACCCTTATTCCAAAGGTGACATCTTTCTAAGAGATGCCTGTAGACATACAATAATGGTTGCCTGACTATATATGCTGCACGTGACTGCCATCATAGAATCTTTAAGATATTTGGAAGGTTAAAAATAAATATTAAAACAACAATACATTTTAAATACTTTTTGACTCTCCATTAATCCCTTATAAACATGATTAGAGCTCAAGCATCATGATTGAAACTAAGAGCAGGCAGAAAGTTGACTGAGTGTGACAAAACTAGGTGTTTGATCAAAGTATGTAGTTATAAGACCAAAAATGGAAGGAGGTGATCCATATGGAATTAAAACATGGAAAAAACCATTTCCCATTCATATTAAGCCCTTGTAGAGAATACAACCTTCTGCAAGAAGTGAACTTAACTACTATTCCACCTAGAACATCAACTTGCAAACTAAAATGAATAGCTCATGAGATATTTTAAAAACATGAAATTAAGCATGGAAAACATGATAGTATGGATTAAATATCATTAGGAACCAATCTTATCATATTTATTATACAAAATCATCCAAACAATAGAAAAATCTATAGGGTGCACAGATTAGCAAACAAAAAAACACAGTCAAGTTCATGAGGATGGTTCATAAATTAAATGTCACAATTATTAAAAATATTATAGTGTAAATTAATATATTTTAATTTAATTTAACCTCCCAAAATTTTTTGACCTAGAAGTTCTCCAAGTGTCTGTACCAAGTATAAACTTGTTGACTGGTTCTGTGTGTCTAGAAGGGTGAAAAGGGAAAATAATGGTGTTAGACTAATTTTGACACTTATAAAGTGATTAAATCATGTAAATTGATCTAAGTAATCTTAATATACCTCTCATGAACTTTTCCAATGTGTCACACTCCCTTATGGGTCATACAAGTGCCAAACTCTTCTCTTTTCCCAAGAAAACTACTCTTTTTTCTGAAGAATCTATCACTTTCAGTTATTAAAATTTGATTAAGAGATAATAAGACACATTTCATATTAAATCACCCTTTTTAAACCTTCACACTTTCTAAGGAGGTCGTATAACTCATTTAATGCCTTATTTGACCCCAAAATGACTCAAAAGGACATAAGGATTAAAGTGACTAAAGACCAAGACTAATATAACATCAAATAACACTAAATGACCTATAATACACATTAATAAATATATATTATACCTATAAAATACCTTAAAATCAAATTTTTACCTATAGGGGTCCCAATTTAACCTACAGGGTCAAATTTGGTCAACAAATTGGTGACTCATAGGGGTAGTATGCCTATTATACTAACTAGACTAGTAGAATTATTAGTCCATTGGGATTAGGGAGTCATCTAAAGTTTGAAAAAAAACAAGGATACCTTTTACCATTAACCACAAGCTAGATCAAGACAAGACCAATTGACTACCTCAATCACACAAAATAAAGGACACACACAAAACTAAGCAAATAAACTAACATGACACAAATGTGCTAAAAAAAATTAGGAAAAATATGAATAAAATGACTATATATGACTAAAAATTAATCATACCTCCCTTTCCAATATCAAAAGGAAAGTTTCTTGCATCTCCTTCTTCATGAGATGAGTCATGGTGCCAAGCATGGTGTTCTTTAGATTGAACACTTGATAGATCAGACCTATTCCTTGGCACTTCACTTGATCTACTCTCAAGTAGATCATCCTAAAATAGGTCTCAAATTTAAAATTATTCCTCTTGGCCTTGTACACATACCTCATATTATTGCCTACTCTTCATCTCATGCTCAACTTTCATCTTCTTTGTAGACATGGTTTCAAGAGGAATGGTTTCTTATTCCTTGGAAGATTGAGGCCAATAGAAGATTGTTTTGAAATCCAAAGGCTGATGTGAAATTTTCTCTTTCTCATCTATGAAATTTTGAAACATGTCATCTTGCTTACCATCGCTTGTAATCAACTCTAAGTAAGTTGTAGACCCCTTAAGAGATTCAAACTCATTATAAATGTTTTCAAATTGCTACCACAAGTCCTCATCTTTTTCTTGATCAACATCATGAAGGATAACAACAAGATAAGCTCCTTTATCCTCTTATTTATAACCAAAAAGGACTTTATCCAAGATTTCTTCTTTGACACAAGGAAGACAATCTTCATCATTAACCAAACAAGAAGACTCAACACAAGGACTTACCTCTTATTTAGCTCTTAGGACCTCTTGAGGGTTATCAAGTTGTATTTTAATTGTCATAATCTGATTTTGGTTCTCAAGGGATGCAAGCTCATCCTTCTCCTTTTCATTCTTGGTGAATCCAAGACTAGGCATCTTGTAATCATGTGACTCAGCCTAATGAGGTTGCCAAGGAGTTGCATTTTCTTCAAACAAGAGTTATAAATTTTCCTCAACCAATTACTCCTCTTTAGGTTTCCATACCATAGGTACATCAAGGAAAAGGGTGATGGGGTGAGGATAATATGAATTAGTTGGTGGGTGTGGAACATAAGACTCAAAATTAGATTGAGAATGAGTTGTAGGGGATCCTTTTAGGAGCTCTTAAGGAAGGGGAGGTAGACCTTGGGATAAAATAGCTTGGTTTTCATCCTTCCATTTGATAATGACTTCATTGACATCTAATTTATCTTGAGGAATCTCTTGAGGAAGGGTAGATGGGATGTGTTTGGTATGTGTTTAGGAATATGATCTTCTTTTGGGTCTAGACCTTCCATCACACCTTGACTTATCAATTTCATCCTTGACTCTAACTCTTCAATTTTCTTGGCTAGGTTCTCTTGAAAAAATATCTCTTGAATTTGATAAGCATATTCATGAGGATAAGGAGTATGAGAGGGATGACATGGAACATAAGAGGTCTCTTGAGGAAGGGTGGGAAGGACTTGCATAGGATTAAGCTCTTTCTCAACTTCACACTCCTTATCTAGGCTTTTAACTTCTTTCTTTCGCCATAGTTCCAATACCTTACTCCAACTTAGGATGTTAGGATTATGAGTCTCTTCTTAAGATAGTGATGTAACTTGAGGAGTGGATAAAATATTCAAGAAACTTGGAATCCCCTTAGGCTTGGATTCTCCACCTTATCTCCAACTTGGAATCTCATATCTAGATGTCACTTCTTGAGGTGAGGATGTAATTAGAGATGGAAATGAGGGCTTAAATTCTATTTATTTTTTTAATGATATGGACTATTGTATTTCATATTAGCCAAATCAATTACCTATTAATATTTTCTTCAAAAATAAGGTTTCACTTTTCAACTCTCTCTTCCAACTGATTGGGAAAAGGATGACTTTGATAAGCTTGATTGGGTTCATGAGTGGGAATCATGTAGGACTCATAGCAATCTTTGGGAAGTGGATAAGAAGGTTGATAGGTTTGGTGAGGCTGGGTTTCATGAATTCTTAGCCTATCTTCCAAGGATGGAACTAAGCCATTCACATCTAGCATCTCACTTGTGAACCTTTGCCAATTGGCTCTCTCAATAGGTTCCCACTCTCTTTTGACCATCTCTAATGCATCTCTCACCTTATGAATGAAACGACTAAGAATCTCTAGACCATATCCCCTTTGTGTGTTAAAATATATCATGTACCTATCATATCCTAAGATATTTTTCTTGAAAGTAGAAATGGATTGACTTGAGAAGTGACTAGGTTGACTAGGAGAAGTAAAATATTGAGAAGGTTAGTTATATAATTGATACAACTCATGGAAAGGCTAGTAATGGTCATATTGGAACTGGTAGGGATCATAACAAGGCTGATATGGAATGCCATAGGCTTGGGATACCTCACCAACTTGTTTAAAACAATACTCAACCCCAAATTCAGCCATGAAACTTCATTAGGAAGCAAGAACACAAGGAATGATCATCAACAATATTCAAAATATATACCTGGGTTGCTTGACTAGCTAATGTAACTTTAAAGTTGCCTTTTATGTGTAGATAGATGCCTATAAAGGCTGATTATTGAAATACAACACCAGAAATATTTCAACCTCTTGGACTAAGAGTCCCACTGTGCATACCAAAAACTATTTACTTAAATTTTCACCCTCTGAGGAGATGTCTTAGTTTTCCTCATCTAACTGGCACAATTAAAACACATCTAGGCTATGGGTAACCTAAGGATGAGGTGAATCTCTAAGTAGGGCTAGACCCCTTGACGTACCACTTATAGAACACTACTACACCTAAAATTTATGAGGGAAAAAGGAGAGAGAAAACTGAAAGCAAACTATCTTAAATGAGGTGATACACCAAAATAGTTGATGACTACCAACTAGATGCATGTTACACATGAGAACAAGGGACTAACTCAACATACACTTCTCCAATTTGCATCTTCTCACATCAATGTTACATTATGAGGCTATGATGAATGTTTAGGCTATGAGGAATAAACAAAAGGTCTAGAATGGCACTATTTTAATAGACAAAATTAATCAACCTTAACACATCATAAAACACTTCACATGCCTTGCAAGAAGAAACTTTCCAACTGTAAATAGTTTAGAGAATGAAACAACAATGCTAAGGAAATAACAAGCCATGACTAATCAAAATCAATCATCCAAGTAAAACACACTATGAACATTCATATAAGAGGTAAAATTTTTTAGTCTTATTGATCAAATGGTATGCAAATGAGTAGGGCTTTGCCATACTCAGGTGGAACATGAGTTATAAAGGCAAAAATGGCTAGTTCTTATAGAACTTGATAGAGAAGAGAAGAAAGAAGTCCAAAGGTCATAAGGATAGTTTTAAAGATAATCAAAGGAGTTACATATGCATGAGAAGAAGATTTGAAATGAACCATGCAAGGTTAGGAAGTACAAGTGTCCATACAAGGCATGAAACTCATGAAAAGTGGCATGAAACTCCTTATGTTAGATTATTAAATCACCTTCATCATCCACACCTATTTTCATGTCACAAAATTTACTATGGATAGGTTTGATTATTGGAATGAGAGGGAAGTCTTTCAAACATGCCTCTCCATGCATTGTTTATAGTCCTGGTCATCTAGAATCATCTGGAAATGAGCTATCATTGCCTACACTCAAAATAACTCTTATTTCACATACCCATGTACACTTGGCATCCAAAAAGGAATTATTTTTCCATGAAAACACATGGGAGGGAGTGGATAACACTTTGAGAGATCCTCCATGGCTGTAGAAGCATCAAGCACATCTTAAAAAGCCATCCAGTTGAAGTTTTTACGCGTCTCACCATCATCTTCACTATGCCAATTTTTATTGGCTGAGATGAGAGATATTATGAGTTTTTAAAAATCATTATATGGCCATATTGAGTTAATAAAAGTCTATATATTCCTCTCAAACTTGATTTCATCTCTTTAAACTTCCTAAAAATTGCATAATGCACAAAACAGTCAAAAATAACAATTATATACCCTGTTCATATAGATTTCATATAGTCTAATAGGATGGGGAGGATCCTGAGAGAGTCTTCTAAAATATAAAATAACTTTCATGGTAAAATTAGTCCATTTGGATGCATCTCCAGCCTCATCTTCCCAATCAGGTCATTTTAATGGTTTAGCAAGGGGTTTAGCCTATTTTACCCTCTTAAGCATTATTCATAAAAATAGGATGTTGAAGTTGTAAAAACATTTCACAAGAATGAAGATAATGACCCCTATATTTTTTTCCCAATTTCTTGAGCTCCTATGCACCAATATCGTATAGTTATAAGCTCTTTAATTTGACCTCTTGTGTTCTTCTCCTGGTTTTGCATAGGCCTAATGTGATCTTAAGTCCAAAATGGATTTTTTATGGTTTATCATGAAATAAAAAATATTTAAAACCTCTTAATTTATCCCATACACATGTTACAACTTGTTATAAATCTTATCTCATGCTAGAATTGAAGGTGACCTCTCATTTGGGCACTAGGCCTAACCATGCCTAAGACCCTGTCTGCACCCTAAAGCCTAAAATTAATTTTTGATGGATTTACCTATATCTAAATAGATTATATACCTCTATTTTTATCCCACATACATGTTTCAATTATTTTTAAATTTCACTTAGAGCTAGAAGTGAAATTGGTCTCATATTTGGTCTTTAGGCCTAAACATGCCTAATAGGCCTAACTGTTTCCCTTGTAGGTTTGGAATACTCTACTTAGTTTCATCCCTTTGTGATTGGTTTCTAATGTTTTCCTAGGTGTGTTATATCTTAATACACATCCTTTAAAGTTTAAAACAACTCCTGATCTACCCTTCTTTCACCTTTTCCCCAAAACTTGCCAATTTCACCTAAGGGGAGTGCCCTCTGTTTGAGACCAAAAAAAGGAAACTTACCCTATTTTACCATAAAAAATAAGTATTTGAGGGGATTTTTAAAATTTTATATACACTCTACATAAATTTTCATCCCTTGGTAAGGTCTCTAGACCATTCAAATGCATAGAATCTAAAATAGACATGTGAGGAGTGGACTGCATGTAGGGTTTCTAGCATGTGAACTATGTGTTGTTTGCTTAGGGTCTTTCATTTAATTTTTATCTACATTTATAATTATATGAAACTATTATGAATATTATGTATATTATCCAATATTCATTCACCTCTCTAACTGCTCACATACTCCTTCATATACTCTTTGTACTCTTGCCTGGTTTAGACTGTATGCACAAAATTTTCACTGTGTTGACATGTTTTGGGGGGTACCTCTAGATGGTTTAGGATGGAATAAAATTTTAAATAAATTAATGTACCTCTTTAAACCTTATAAGATATTTTATTAATTATTTTGACCTATTTATTCCTATTTGGAATATAACAATCACTTAGAAATATCACCCTTTTGTTCACTGCCTGAGACAATCATCTATAGTGGCTATAGGTGCATATTTTCAAATAAAGGGGTATTTTTAGGTGTTTACCTGATAAAAAATTCAAATACTAACCTATATTTTGGTCATCATGTTCAACCAAGTTCTCATCATGCTCTAGGTCCACAAGAAGGAAACACCTTCTCAAACCTGCACCTTATTCTAGATGTAGGTGAACAATTTGGGAATTAGGTACCCCTATAGGTATGAATAAGAAGAAAAAAAAATGAATCATTTTATTTAATTATATTTTAGATATAAATTAATCCTTTAAACTATTATAAATATTCAAACATGGTGCATAGTCTAGTTTTTCAACTTAAGTGAAGAAGGTCTCTTTTGGATCAAAATCTTGTAGATGTCAATGCAGGATTTTAATGCATAAATGGCAACTTTGAGGCCTCAAACAATCAAGATCCATAAAAATTATTCAATCTAAAATTTTCCATGTCCTTTTCCTATATATAGGCTTCAATAAAAGGTCATGAAGATGCATAAAAGGTATTTGTAACCCTGTTATGAGATATCAACAAAACCTCAAGGTACTCTATTTTTTCCTTTTAGGGAAAAGATCTCTGAATACAATCATCTCACTTTTGATCATGGTTTCCACTTTAATTTATAAATTTCACACTTAAAATGGGTATTCCACGTTCTCTTAAATGTATTAGGAGTTCAAGAAAGGTTCCAACATGTTTCAACACTTTTGTACATGTACCTTCATATCTCTATATAAGCATGTAGATGCTCACACAACAATATACAAGGTAGTGATTGTGAATATGGAAAAATGTGTATATCACATGGATTTTTAAATTAATATCAATGTAACTTAATTTAAATGAAATTAAAACATTACAATTTTTAAAACAAGATCATATACCCTTATTCCAAAGGTGACATCTTTCTACGAGATGCCTATAGACGTACAATAATGGCTACCTAACTATATATGTTGCACATGACTACCATCATATAATATTTATTATATTTTAAAGGTTAAAAATAAATATTCATATAAAAATAACATTAAAACACTTTTTGACTCTCCATTAATCCCTTATGAACGTGATCAGAGCTCAAGCATCATGATTGAAACTGAGAACAAGCATAAAGTTGACTATGATTTTGATAAGACTGGGTGTTTGTTCAAAGTATGGAGTTGTAAGACAAAACATGGAATAAGGTGGTAAATATGGCATTAAAACATGAAAAAAACAATTTCCCATTCATATGAAGCCCTTACAAAGAATACAACCTTCTACAAGTAGTGAACTTGACTAATATTCCACTTGGAACATCAACTTGAAAATTAAAATGAATAGCTCATGATATCTTTGACAAACATGAAAATAAGAATTTAAAGCATGATATTATGGATTAAACATAATATATAACTAATCTAAACATATTTATTGTATGAAATCATCCAAACAAGACCAAAACTTGTAGGGTAAAAACTAGCAAACAAAAAAACACAGTCAACTTCATGAGGATGGTTCATAAAGCACCAACCACCATTATTAAAAATATTTTTATGTAAATTAATATACATAATTCTAATTTATCCTTCAGAAATAATTTTAATTGGAAGTTCTCCAATTGTCCATACCAAGTACAAACTTGCTGACTAGTTTTGTGTGTCTAGAATGGTGAAATAGGAGCAAAATAGTTTTAGCCCAATTTTGACACTTCTAGAGTATTTAAAGAATGAAAATTGATCTAAGGAATCTAAAGAGACCTCTCATGACATTTTAACAAGTGTCACACTCCCTTATGGGCTGTACAAGTTCCAAAATCTTCTCTTTTCCCAAGAAATCTACTCTTTTTTTTAAGAACCTATCACTTTTATTTATGAACAATTGATTAAGGCATAATAGGACACATGGCATGTGATATCACTATTTTAAAACTTTCAAACTTACCAAGGAGGCCGTACCACACCCAAAAATCAAAATTTTACCTATAGGGGTCCCAATTTGACCTGTAGGGTCAAATTTGGTCAACATATAACATGAACAACTTCAAATGGGTTGTTACATTCATCCAATGTCAACATCTTAGGACATATGAACTAAAGGATAACCTAGTTCAAATTCCCACTCCAAAACACATCATAAATGATCCTCCTTTACCTCATAAACCTCTTCATACATCTCTTACATGTCCTATGAAAATTTAAACACACTTAAAATTTAACATAACAACTCATTTACCTATCTCCAACTACATCAGAAAGAACCATGTAGTTCCTTCTAATGGTTCAATTTCATCTCACTCTATACCACATGTTGGGTAATCTTGCGATGCCCATCCACATGTCACTTTAGAATTTGAGGCATATTGTGATGCCCATCCCTACATGAAATTCTCCTTTGGAAAATCCTACCAACCCAATCTTATTCTACAAAACATAATAACAAACAAATTCAGCTTCAATAAAGCTTCCAAGACACATAGGCTTGTATTTCACATGCTCATCTTTGATATAGATTCTAGAATAGATTTTTATTATTTTTTGTCTCATGTTTATTTTTTGTGTGTGTTTTATTTCATTTATTTTGATTTTACTTACACCATTTTTTTCTTTTGGTTATTTGGTTTTATTTTAATTTACTAGCACCATTTTTTCCTCTTTGGTTCTTTGTTTTCATTTCATTTTACTTTTATCCTTTGTTTCTAGTTTAGTTCTTAGATATCTCTTTCATTATTATCATTTATTATCTTTTTGTCATTTTTTGCCTTAGTATCTTTATGACTATTTGGCCCTTATCTACTTTCTCCTTTTCTTGGGATGATAATTTTACATTCCCCCTCTTTTTAGGATGACTACTACTTTCTTTGGTGCTTGTACTAGATCCCATATAGGTTAGTACAACTTCCATAGTGTCATGACTATCCTGACATAATCTTATCCCTTTCATAGAACTATTCTCCCTCCTTGTGATCATATATGAGCATACTCATCATTATATCACTTATTACATGGATGGATCTCTCATATTCCCCATCTTTCCCTTATTCCCTTTCATTTGAATCACACATGGGTCAGTTTTGATAGTTTACACTTGTGGGAAAGTTTAGGAATCTTTAGAAACCAATATCTTTATGTCCTTCTCTCTAGTGACCAAGTGTAATATCTCTTGTGTTCATCACCTATTTCACTCATGATTGGTTCTCCAAATCCATATGGATGAGGAATATAAAAATACAAAAAATTTAAAACCAAAATAATAAAATAAATAAAAGGTAATGATTAAAAAAAACTTAAAAGTGAAATCAAACCAAAATACATGATCTTTATTTCATACATCTCCTATTATAGTCGAATCTCAAACTCCATAGTTGGCCTCATAATAGATCCAAGGTCTATTGGGGTATGGTAGGCATGTAGAATAGGGTAGGAATTCTCATTATATCATATACTCATAATCCTACCTACTTTATCACATGAGTACCCAATCTTCTCAGTAGAAAAACAATTTTATACAGGGTCCTAAGAAACGAGGAACATGTTATCAGAAGGTAGGTCCATTTTAATTTTCATGCATATAGACTTCATGGGATGATATATGCACTTCATTTATTAGCCCAAGTTTGTGTTCATTGGTCAAAGCATTCCAAGTCTTTTAAGTCAATAGTTATTAGCCTTTCCCACTTGTTTATTGTGTCTCATTCCTGCTAAGGATGTTTACATCACCCATGTGGTACCTCACATTCCTTATTTACATCACATTCTTCCCACTATCCCCTTGTTGGATATTATTTTTAATTAATCACATCCTTGATCACATATACCTACTTATGCATCTTGGTTTATAGTTACCTTAGATAGGACTAGGTTTTCCTCACAAATATGCTATGTTGTGGAGCTAAAAGCTTCACCAGTATCCAAATGGTGGAGGTTGCTAAGTGTCACAGTAACTAACGTCGGTCAGGCCAACCGACATTGGTCAGGAGTAGACTGAAAGCTGACAACATCGGTCAGGAATCAGTCGACGTCGGTCATCTCTAGATAGACAGAGACTGGCGTTGATCACCTGTGCATTCTAGAACTATTAGTTACACAAATAGTTAGTTAAACGAATAATCAGTTTGCATGTAAAGACTAATTTTAGTCTTGAGTCTACTTTTCTAATTATTGTTTGGTTTGGGATCTATTTAATAGACCCATGGGGTTGTATTGTAAGTGAAGGATCAAAAGGAATTTTCAAGGACAAGGACAAGGGTTCTTCCAAGTGTAAGATCAATTGATCTGCAGGTGTGCAAGATCAAGGAGATCTACATGATAAGTAAGGTCAGTTGATCTATAGGTGTGTGTGTGCAAGGTCAAAGGAGATCTGTGGGGTAGCAAGATCAAGGAGATCTGCAACACAACAAGGAGCAAGATCATGGAGATCTACTTGGAGTACTTTGAGTACTTGGTGGACTGGAAGTAAGCAATAACGGTTGAGTTGATTGTCACTTACTAGTGGAAACAACAACTTGGTTATTGAGTTGATTGTGTTTGTAACTGAGAGAGAGAGAACTCTTGAGGGAGAATTACTGTACGCCCAAGAGGTATGGGAAGAGTGTGATTTCTTCATTGTATTTCCTTCTGGAAGAGTGTTAATACAAGATTGTATTGTCTCTCATATTTTGTGCTATTTCTGAATTCTAGTTACATGTTACTTTCGGTTTAATTCCATGTTTAGTTGCTTATACAAAGGTAATCAATTGTGCTCCTATGGGGAACCTGACAGTTGGTATTAGAGCTTTGTGCTCCAGATCTTGACAAAATACCCTTAGACCATATAATTTACACACCATCTCATTGTCATAATAGTCATGTCATTAGGTGGTTCTGTTTTCTTGCATTTTATCTTAGAACAAACACTAAGTTTGATTTGTCATCCTTTAGAACTTTTGATTTTAATTTATCTATCATGCTCTTGTTTGATTTTTATGAACTTTACCTATCTTACATAAGACATTTTACATGCTTACATATTTTTATTTATGTATGAATTGACATGCTTATCTTACATTTTGATTTACATTCTCATTTTCAGTCATTTATGGTTTTTTAATGTTTGATTCGACAAGTTTTATCTTACATGGGGTTACCTTTCACTTGATTACATTAATTTTTTATATTTTTCTTGCATGATATTTCATTTAATTATAATGTTTTACATTCTTCCAAATGTGATTTATTATGTTCTAATTTTTTTTGTCATTTTATGTTTTACATGTTTCCCAACATGATTTATTGTGTTCTACATTCTTTTTTGTCATTTCATGTTTTACATGCTTCCCAACATGATTTATTATGTTATACATTCTTTCTTAGTCATTCATGTTTTATATGATTCTCAATGTGATTTTGTGTGTTTTAAATTCATTTGTCATTACATGATTGATATTTTTTTTCTAACCTTGACTTAACAATCCTAGCTTGCCAATTTTTCTAAATAATTTAATCAATTTTAAGAGTTATTCATTGTTACTTTGCTCATCCTACATATGTACACATTTCTTCTATTGTTAGTTTTATATATCTAAGTTTTTTAAAATGCAGGAATTGTGCCCTCCATGATCAATACTAGAATATTTGCATTCAGTCATTCAACGAAAAGGTAAGTCAAGGTATGTTTATGGTACTTTTAGTTACTTTCATTTCATTTTAACATTAATTTTAGCATTTCATTATTTAGATCAGTTTCATGTGTTGTGATGTTATTTCTTGAAGCACCATCCCATGTTACACTCATGTGGCATGTGATGAGTTTCAACTACGGCATATGTATACACATAATATTTTTAATCTTTATTACTTACTAACACTTTATCTCTTATAGGAACTTGTCAAGTTTCAATTTCTCTAAGTACATGCCTTAAAGGGTACAATGAAAAAGGGATTGGTAGACCATTAATGCTTCACAAGATTATTTTGGCTTTGTATAATTCCTACTATTATTCCACCCTCATCATTTAGAGTGTCTATCTATTTAATTTCCTATGATGCCTCCCTAGAATCTAGTAGGACCATCTAAAATTTAGAATTTGTATTATAACTCCTAGAGGTCTAAAACCACTCTCAAACATCCTAAAAGTATAAATATAAAATATACATTAAAGTATATACAACTAATTAAATGTTTATTTTATATTTATACTACCTATTTTAGCATGTTTTCCTACTAGATTGATTAGGTTGACTCTATCATTCATATCAACCTACTATGTCAACTAGGATGACTTTATCATTCATACTATGTCACCCATTTATATAAAATCTAATGAAATCAACTAGGTTGACCTTGTTGTGACTTCAACACATATTACAAAACTTTGTTGACCCAAGCTGACCTAGTTTGAGGCATAATAGCTCTATTTCCTACCAAATAAAGTCAACCTAGCTAACCTTGTCAACTAGATTACTAGGATGGTTTAAGTTCAATTATTAGTTATAAATACCCCATAAATTTCATTTATAAATGGAGGATCATTCAATTGCATATCATTATAGCTTGAAAATCTTCTTATATTATCAATAGGAGGTTTTATTACTTAGGTTTTTGCCTTGGAGAAGTAGCACTTGTCTTGTGGAGGTCTTGGATTCATGGAGAAGTATTGTAGCCTAGAGTTAATATATCCTTGTGATCCTTAAAATCCATAATAACACATTACAAAGCATAATTGGCCAAGGGAGAGATTGAGTCATGATGGGTTCACTTCAATAAGGTAAGTATACTCCTAGCCCTTCATATTTTGACAAGTAGATGTTGTAGAATTAATGTATTGAATTATATCTCTCCTTGATTAGATTAATTCTATGATTTATTAAATAGAATTATCTTTGATTTTTTATTATCATCCCCATTTGTTCCATAAGCTTTGGTCAACACTAGATTAACTTGCATATTCATTTATTAGTTTAGCTTACATGTTTATTTAGTAGATTAGCTTGCTTACTTTTATTGAAATCATAAGACCTAGCTATGGTTATCACATGATGGCATTTGACTAGAGGCCTTAAAAACTTATCCTTTTCCATAGTGTGATAAGAAATCCCTTAGTGCAAGTTTAACCAGTGTAAATTTTAGTGGCTTATATAGAAATGAACTTGGGTTTTTGGTACAAATCTAAGGATGTGTTTCAAATGTATGACAAAAGTAAGCAAATTCTATTTAAATGAACAAGTGAATATAAAGGCACAATAGGATGATGCATGGAAGATATGTTGACATACGTGATGGTGAAAAATGTCTTTATAAACATTGATATGTGTCTATATGAACTATTACTGACATGTTGTCATTATCAATTACTAGTTATTAATGGTAGATGCCAGCACTTGATGGAATCAAAAACTTCCCTAAACCTAAATTTGATGACATATTTATATTCTCCTACAAGATTTATATATATATATATTTTTAAAAATCATCTCAACCTGAGTTCATAATCAAAATTTATTACCTCCAAAAATTGGTAGAACTCATATTGTAATATTTTGGTGAACAATAATAGGGTGTTGTCGAATGATAGCATATTACTATCAGATTTCAATATGTTGTTATCAGATGACAACATGTTATCATCTTAGTTTGAGTTTGTATGCAAAATTTATGCCCTCCATAAGTTGGTAGATCTCACATTGTAATAGTTATTAGATGATAGCATGTTGTTATCAAATTACAACATGTTATTATCATATAATGGTATATCTATGTTGGATGAAATCATATTTTTATTATTCATGAAGAGTTATATAATTTAAAAAGAATCATCTCAATCTAAGTTTGTATGTAAAAGCTATGACCTCCATAAATTAGTAGACCCCATATCGTAACTACTATCAAACAATAATATGCTACTATCAGGTGATAACATGCTATTATCAAATGACACTATTGAATGGAAAAAACTAGTGTAATTTGACTTCAACATGCTATCATTTGATAATAACATGTTGTCACCTAATAACATTGAAATAATTGGTGAATGATAATATGTTATTGTTGGATGCCAACTTGTCACTGTTAGGTGGTAGAAAGTCACTATCAGATGACAAAAAGAATTATCATCTGAAAATAGTATGTTATAAAGCATGCCATTATCAAATTATAACACTAGATATTATCTATAAGAGGCTTTTTGTTATCTGATAGTGACATGCCCAAGAACATACTATTGGCAAACAATACTAGCATTGATGGGTTGTAGCATGTAGATATACATCAGAATTTCAGTTGTCAAAGTAATATATAGTGTATATATATATATATATATATATATATATATATATATATATATATATAGTGGTGAATGTTCTTAGATTCAATTTAAACTTAGTGTAAAAATATATTTTTAAGTATGAAATTTATTTTAAACAGTAGGTGAGCCAACCTAGAAAACTTACTTGCATCTCGATAATTTAGGTGAATCCAAGCTTTTCACTACCCATAAAAATTACCAAATGCTAATTTATAAATGAATTAATGAAGATTCACCATTAAAATTTACATTGGGTTTATTAGATCCATTATTGGTCATGACCTTGATATAACAAAGTATTGCTAAGCAGATTGTTAGTTTATTACCTTCTTCGAGATTGGATATTACTAAGTGGGATAAGTTTTAGATATATCTTATTTCAATTGCATATAGGTACTATATACACTACAAATGTATGTGAATTTCATGCATGATGACTATTTGTATACATGCCTTGAAGATAATGATCATTTCAAATATTTTAAAATGATGTAACTTAATATTAAGGGTAATTCCCACTCAAATTCCATGTAGTATTCTATAGTATCTCCATCATGGCATATTCTACCAAATAAAAATTATACATATGAGGTTAAAAAATCAAGCGCATTAAATGATAGCAAGCCAATTATAACCATTACTGGAGAAAGGAAGAAAACACCACAAGCTAATGTAAAACAAAAAGAGACATGTTTAGATCTTCCCTTATTGGTCAATTCATAAAATCCAAATTTAAAAGTCACATATTATTATGATAATGATGGTGATGATAATGATATAGAAGAAAATATAGATGATCATTTGTGAAAGCTAAATTTTACTCTTATTCATCCATATAATTACTTGTCTCATAGTATGTTTACACCTTTTAGTCTAGGAGAGTATTGGGATAGTTCACATATAAATAGCATTGATATTTTAAAGGTTTCTACTCAAGCACAAATTGCAAGGGGAAATGACAGACACCAATTTCAGATAATCAAAATGCAAACATTTATTGCAATGTTATTGCACATCATAAATTGAATATGCTCAATGCAAAATCAAGGAAAACCTTTGTAAAATCAAACATAACTTAGGCAAAAAAACTTTTGTCATTTTTAATTATAAAGGCTTAGAGGAAAATTCAGTGAACAATGTATAATTTCTAGATACAAAACCTTTCATAATGTTACAAGTAACTAGTATTTAGGATAAAACAAGCATCATATTAAAAATTTTACTCGATAAAGATTTGATTCCATTTCCATTCAATAAACATTGAGATATGAGACATATATCACATCAAGATGGAAAATCATATTGTGACTAATACAAATAACTAGGCATGGAATAAACAATTGTGTGACATTGTGACTTAAAATTTAAAAGTATAAGAATGAAGGGGTCATTAAGATCATCTGACTACAAAAAAATGACCATCATTAAATTTTAATCAAATTTAATACATAAACACAATGAAAAAAAATTCATAAGCATCCAAAATAATAAATATTGACTATAACAATAAACTTTGAGGGTGTTGTATACACACAGTTTTAATTATTAAATGCTTGACAATGTTTATTCTTGACATTATTACCTTACTTGAGATGTTCACTATTTTAATAAATAAAAATCTACAAGAGAGCCTCTATTGTCTTGAAAACATATAAATGATCATATAGGCATCCATAATTCAACCTCATTCATCCTTAATTTTTTTAATAGACACTTGTCTAGGATAAGATTGCACTAGGTCAAACATGGCCATATAACAGTTTTATCCCTCACACTTTAGTGATTAATTTTTCAAATTGAGGTGTTTCAAAATGACTCTCCCATAATTTTTTTAGGGTTGGGTAGATAGAATATTTTAAATATTTCCCTATAAAATCACATTAAGGCATTCACTTGAAGGGATCTAGTAAACTAATTTAAAATTACTACAAACTGAGCAATTATTCTAATTTCAATTTGTTGCATTCTAATAGTCATAGAACAAGTACACATATTTTTATTGTAGGTCAATAGCATCTGTCATAAAGCATTCCAATCAATATTCTAGCTAAATTTATATAGTTTCACAATCATATATCACACAATCACCTTAGGAGGGAGAACTACATCAACCTAAGGCTCATTTGGGTTATGTAAGCAACATTTAGATTACATAGGTTTTTCCAAGGGTAGATTGGACATTCCCCTAATATTATCCCTCTTTTTGATATCTAATTTATATATAATGCATGCATAAGTCTAGATTTTATGTTTTATAGGTCTTCAATGCATCTATTCAACTTCTACATAGAATAAAAAAACCTTGATTAACAAATGCATGTATATAGATCAAAAAATTAGGAACAAAATCAACCAAAATGCAACCATAGTTAATAGACAAGGCTAAAATGTAACCCTATTTTTCTAGTGCAGCCATATCCTTGCATAGTTTACAATTCTTTTATCAAATGTGACATAATCAATGGGTCTTTTCAAGTAGTTATTAGTTACATTCAACTTGCATGATTAACATTAAATCCATTTTAGAAAGGTTTATATATTTTTAGGCATATTTACTATTTTTAATTGATTTCTAATTTTGTAAAATTATAAGGCATACAACATTTTATTGTTAGATTTGTATATTCTAGCATTTTAATTTCAATAGTTTAGATATATTCATTTGAGTTTATGCAATTTAGAATAGTTTTTTTTTACAAACATGCTAATTTTAGAACATTACTTACTATTTGTTTGATTTTTGTCTTAGGATTTCATTCAAATTTATATAAATACTTGACATAAATTAAAAAAACATTCGATCTTTGATATAAATCTAAAACATAATGGTTCAAATTATTTGACTCTGGATTTAATTTGACATATTAAGTTTTTCTTATCACCTCAGATAAAATCTAACATAAAAGCTCTTTATTTCAACCTTAGGTTGAAACTTTATAATTTATCAATTTTATTTCTTTATTATTATTTTTATTTTAAAATCTATGTTTTGAAAGTTTTAAAACTACTTAATGACTATCATGAAGGTTTATGAAGTGTTATGTTTAGAGACACCATGGCGTGAGAGATTTATCCCAATATTAATAACCATTTTACAACATAAAACATATAATCTAGTTTCCACATACCTCAAATTATATTATAAATTCTTAAGGGCCCTTGTTTATACCTATAGATAGTGAAATTTAATCAATAAATAATCAACATTATTGGTCTTTGACATATTTTACCTTGATTGGCCAACTCACCATTTCGATAAGCATTTATCTATATGAGAGACTTCTAAGTCTTGAAATTATTGTGAACATCTTCCAAAATTCTATAATTTATCCCTAAACATCCATAATCATCAGACACTTCACTATTAGTCCAATTTCAGAAGCCTCTATCCAATATGGGCAAGTGCGCACTATGTAGACAAGGACACACTACACACATGTCCACTAGTGTAGACCCGTCTACAATGCTCTAATGAATATTTTTTCAAAATGACACATTTTTGATAGATTTCTTGCATGTCACAATAGGTTAGTTATAAAAAACAATTAAAATATTTTCCTATAAGAGCAGATCAAGTGTCTTACTTAAAACCTCTAATTACATTATCTAACACTCTCTTGCAAAGGTGATTCAAAATCACTTATCTATTCAACAAAGAGTCATACTGTATTTATATTTTAGTATTATAGTCATTGACTAGGTTAACATTGTTTTCTTATAGGTTGAGGACATTCTTTGTCAAACATTCTAATAAAAATTACTAGTTGTATTCATATATGATCTTCCCTATAAGGATAACTACATTAACCTGATGTCCACTAATACTATATAAAAAACACTTAGTCAAAAAAGGGTTTTATGAGGATATCTCAACCATATTTCACTCCCCCATTTTTTATCCCTTCACATTGATATTGTTTGTTTCCTTGTGCATGCCAAGGTTTTTATTTTTTAGGTGATTTGCACATCTAAATAAACTTTGCATGAAATTAGTTAATCTAGAGATAGAGTTGAAAAGTCTCCAATTTTTAGATTCAACACATAGTCAACACAAAATAGTCATATTAGAGGATAATGATGCATTGCAACCCTATCTCATTATTATGTACTTATCCCAACATAAAATGAAGCAAAGTTTTAAATTAACATTGTGTTTGTAGGTTTCTAGCATTATTTTTATATAGTCATAGTCAACAAAAGTATAATACAAAAATAATAAATTAGTTCATAAGAACACCTCTCTAACTCTAACCTTAGTTGCTATTTTTAGTAATTTACAACTTTTGTAAATTGTGTATATCACTATGTTTTTATAGTAGGTTGGTTTATTTATCTCTCTTAGATTATATTTCAGCTTTATAATACTTTAGATTTAATTAAATCACACTTATTAATTCTAAGGGTGAATATTTGAGTGAACCATGTTTGATCTTAGTGATGATCCATGTCTTGGTTTCACTTTAATGTGCCATAAACTAGTTTTCACCTCTTCTCTTTCAGTTTAACAAGTGGAGCACATTAGAGCTTAGTGATGCTCAGTGTTTTGGTTACACTTAAGTGAACCACTTTATTGGTTCCCATCCCTTTGAACATTTTTAGAGTACTCTATGAGGGTTGGAGCACATATCTTTCCAACTTGAGCATCTAAATTGATTATTCAAAATGAGACTTAATCACTCTTAATTATGTACATCTCTACATGTCTCAATAATGGGGAGTGCACATCTCCATAACAAAGACAAAGTGTGTATACAAACTTAGGTATCACATTTCCTTTTATCTATTAATTTATGCATAACTATAATAAATGGGAGGGAAGGGGAGGAAAAATATAGACAACAAAAATAAATCAATAAATGCTTGACATTACTTGTCCTTAATACATTTTACCTTGGCCAAATTACCATTTCATTAACCATTTATCTATATGATAGCCTTTTAAGTCTTTAAATTACTATGAAAACCTTAAAATTTTACCTAGTTTGTTCATAAAATTCATTAATCAATAAACACTTCACTATCAATCTAATTTCAAAAGCCTCTATCTAATCTCGATAAGTATGCACTAGGTAAATAGGGATGCACTACGCACCTGTCCACCAGTGCAAACTTATATATAGTACTCTAACCAATAGTTTTTAAAAATGACATGATTCCTAATGACTTTAACATGCATGACAATAGGTTGGTTAACAAAAAAAATCAAAGATACTCTTATAAGGTCATAACAAGTGTCTTACTTGAAAACCCAGTTAAATTAAATAACACTCTCTCGTAAAGGCAATTCAAAGTCACTTATCTATTCAATAAAGAGACCTACTAAATTTATAATATAATAATTGTCCAAGTTAACATTATTTTATTTTAGGTTGAGGCCATCATTTTTCATGTGTTCTAATATAAATAAATAGTTACATTCATCCATGATCTTCCCCATGAGGAGAACTAAACTAGCCATCATTTGTCAAAAATTCTAATAAAAATTACTATTTTTTCTCATCTATGTATGTAACACTCAATAAACAAGGGATTTTCTAAGGACAACTCAATTGTATCCCATTTCCCCCCTTTTCGCATTTGATCCTATTTATTTCCTTATGTAGGCTAGGGTTTTACTTTTTCAAGTGATCCACACATCTAAATAAATTCTACACAAAATAAGTTGATCTAAATATAGAGATGAATAGTCTCCAAATTTTAAATTTAATGCAAGTAAACATTAAAAAGTTGTAGTAGGGGAAAATGATGCACTACAACCCTGTTTAACTATTACACATTTTTCCTAGAATACAAGGAAGTAAAGTTTTAAATTTACGCTATGTTTGAAGGTTTTTTTAGCATTTTTATATAGTCACAATCAATATAAGTATAATAAAAAATAATAAATCAGTTTTCAAGGACATATCTTTAACACTAACCCTAGTTTTTATTTTTAGTACTTTATAACTTCTAGAAGTTTTGTATATCACCATGTTTTTAGATTAAATTGGTTTATTTATCTCTCTTAGATTAGATTTCAAGTTTAAAATAATTTAGAATTAATTATATCACACTTATTAATTCTAAGTGTAAAAAATACCATATGAAACCTCTTTTATCCATTTGATTTGTGGTGCACCTGCAAGAAGTGTATCACCTAGGGAAGTTACTCTCATTGTACCCTTAGAAACAAGGTTGGTAGTCTACATAGATGGTTTTGCCTCTATAATTAGTTCTCTGAAACATTGGGAAAACATTAATTAATAAACATATATATTTTAGAGTCCACACAACCATTCAAAACTTTACCTAGATCACCCTTGTACCTTTATTTTTTCTTGTATTATATTAATAGTCAATTGTGTTGTTTGAATTATATTATATTACATTTATAATGGGATAAATGAGAGAATATTTTATTCACTACATAGGATTATAAAATTCATTATTACATATTATATTACATTTCAACATGTTATTCATTATGTCTTCACATATATTCAATGCCAACTTAATAGAGAAGCTATACTAAACAATTTTCAATCTCAAGATCTTCCTATTACAAATATTTGCACTACTATGTCATGTCACTCTCCTTATTTAATATATTTTGTCAAATATGAAATGATCAGATTGAGATGAAGCATATATTATACATTATATTAAATCTTCAACCTCATTGGATTTTACATTACTTCACACCTTCTTGAATGGTGCATTATGGATCTTATTTCAAACATCAAAACTCAAAAATCTAGTCAAACTGATTATGGTGGATTTTTAAAATATCTTTGTGAACATCTAGAAAATGTTGATTCATTATTATATGTTTCTAGAGATGGAAAAATTAAACGATCCCAAGATAGTCTTTACAATGTTACTACTTCTACAATTTCATCCATACCTTTTTCTACACCTATAGCACCATCCCTTGAATTGGGAACATTATTTGGTCTCCAAAACATATGTATTCCCATGCATACTCATGCTAATTACACTCTTCCTATTACATATCCAAATTCTACTTTTGAGCATGCAATTCTTTCCTTAAGCTAAGCTATCTACCATTGAGATTTTTTTTCTCATACTATCCCCTTTAAGGACTCATGTTCCTTGTTGCATAACCCTTTAGCACCAAAATTTCATCTTGTCCATTACTAGTTGGATTTGTGACCCCTAAGCTTATTTTATGTGAAATAAAATGTGATTTTGAATAGCATTTGCATGCATTCCATGCAGCTTGTCTAGACTATGCAAATAATGAAAAATTGTTAACAAAGTTCTTTCCAAGAAGACTCAAAGAATATTCTCTTATATGTTTCTATGATCTTCCTATTCAACTAGTCAAGGCTTTAAACCATTTATAAATTTAGTTTTTAACATTATTTTTTTTTATCAAGATTGGTGAAAAGTTATCATATGCTCAAATTATAAATCTCAAATAAGGGTTTAATGAAATTATCAATGAATATGTGCTAGAATACAAGATTATGCTAGTAAAAATAAAAAATCAAATAGTTGATAATGAGATCCAATATATTTTTAATCAAATTTTTCTATCTCTACTGCAAGAGTCAATTATGTTTGATAATTTCAAATATTTTGATGAACTATGCCATAGAGTCAAAGAGTGTGAGGTCAAGTTGCTTACTTTCAATAAGCTCAAATATAATTCAAATGCTCATTCTACTTTAAAGGTTAAGTTTCATATAAATCCAAATTATAAGACAAAAACAAATGAAATCAATAATTAAGCTAATATTATAGTTAAAGTTATCTCACAACCAACACAAGATGTTCAATTACAAGCTCCACCATGGAGATAATTCTGAAGGTTACTATCACCTTGTCATGTATTTTTTTGAAGACTAATGGAATGAAATCTCATCATTGTTCCTCAAATAATATAAGTGGACATGTCTAGACCAAAATATATAATTTTTGATGGTAAAGCATATTATGAATACCACAAATGTATTAGGTATTCTACAAATAGATGTTTCAAGATTAAGCATAAGATTCAATATCTCACTGATGAAAACATTATTGATATTAGTACCTACTAAAGAGACTAAGCCACAAATTAATGATAATGAAAATCTCCAAATGTCTAAATATCATTTTACTATTCATGAAGTAAATAAAAAGGATAACTCCTATGAATTAAACTATGCATATAATGCTCATCCTCCTCCTTCTACATATGGAAACCTATTTGATAGCATCATTAATATAGTTACAAGAAACTAAACATCATGTCTTATGATTACATTTGATAACAATGAATTTTTTGATGATGATTTAGATAGATATGCACTCTTTATATGGGTATATGTGGAAAAATAATTTATACATAGATTTATGATAGATAATGGATCAAGTGAAAATGTGTGCTCATATACTCTCTTAGTTACACATATTAAGATATACAAGATACTTCTAGAGTCATCATGGCATTTGATGGTCATAAACAAGATACTCTTGGGTATATAGTGTTACCTTTACAAGTGGATCCTCTCATAATATCCACTCCATTCTTAGTTCTACCAAGCACATGGGTCTTTGATATGTTATATGGATGCCCTTGCATACAAAATATTAGAGCAATACCTTATATAATGCATAAATATCTCAAATATATTCATGTTCTAGGAATCCAATATGAATATCCTTTATAACCAATGATATTTACTTATTATATAGAATTATTTGCTGGAAAAAACATTGAGTAACATGGTAATGAAATATAATACATAACTATTCAAGAGAATCATATATATATATATATATATATATATATATATATATATATATATATATATATATATATATATATATATATATATATATATATATGATTCTCTTGAATAGTTATGTGTTGGAAAACACATCATAGTTTATTCATTTATTAGTGAGCATAAACTTATTACAAAATTAGTTTCTCAGTATTCTTATGAGCATGATATAGTTACACATGAACAATATTAAGTTAATCCTAAAGAGCTTGAGACATTCTCCTAAGCATAAAGTGGTACATAAAATGAGGTATTCATGGCTTAAGGCATAACAATTTACTTAGAGAGATTCATAATATATTCTTATTTCTCTTGATGATACAAATTTACATGGAAATATAAAAATGATTCAGAGGGTCATATTATAATACATGACCATAATTCAGATTTAGAGCCATTTTCAGTTGGCACTTCTTCACAATAGGTTAGTCCTTCATATAATATAGGTTGGTATACATATGTACATCCTCTTTATGAGATCACTGGTTGGGCAAAGTCTTCTATTTTTTACCGATCTAATACTTGGGTTGAATCTCTTGATTAGTCATCTTACATTTTCCATTTTTACATATCTCTTTACATTTATTCCATTGATAATTCTTCTACCCAATATCCAAATATTATTCAAGCTCTTGGATTTATTTTTTTCATTTTGGGCACTTGCCCTCTTGATCTTCAAACCAATTCAAACAATCCAAAGTAATTACCTTACAAATGATTTTAGTGCTAAGTTTGTTTACTATTGCATACCTACCATGTTATAACTTTCATTGTAATTACATGACCACATTTATCTCTTGGCCATTTAAGATCTTGTGCATTCTTATCTATATTGATCATCCAAGCTACATTTCTATGACTCATTTGCACACTCATTGGGGAAACATGACTTGTATTTCTTCTTATCATATAATGCTTTAGCACCTTATTTATGATTAGTTGAATCCCTCCCTCTTCCTCTATTTTTGGAACCTTAAGAAATTTTCAATTCCAATATTTTAAAAATTCAAAAAATCTAGATATGGAAAAATAAATATAAAAAAAATCAAAAATATTTTAAAAAATTCAAAATAAAGACCAAAAAAGTATTTTAAATTGTTGATAGGTTTAATTATTTCCATATATTATTTAGTTTATGTTAGATAGGTAGCATATTTCAATGTCTCAATAAACATTTCTTTTCATTATGTATTTGAGTGTGATACATGACATAATTATATATGGTTTTGATGTCAAACTTCCTTTATTACCCAATGATGCTACTATGTTGGGGGAATCTCTTAATTTTTCATAAATAATTTAACAGGTTGTATTTAACCACAAAATTTCTACCATGTTGAGGTATATATCATACAAATGTTTTGCTACTCACTCATACTTTACATGTGTTACATGAAAATGCTACTTTATGACTATGACATGGATCCATATGGTGGATGTAGACTAGTTTCATTTGTTATATGCTTCTTTATTACTTTTTTGAATGATTATATAGAAGTTGATTGATTATTGTGTGTGTCCCTTGGCCTTTTGTGTTTATGGGAGACTACTATGTCCCTTATATGTGGCCTTTGGGCCTTATGTATGAAATTATGTGACATTATATTAAAATTATTATATGTTAATTTCTTATTTATATGGTGGCACGGTACATATCATGCACATGATACTTATGTGATTCATATATATAACACATTCAAATTAAATCCTACATCCACATACCATGATGAAATAGATTCAAATATTCAAATTTTACTACATAATTATATTTTTCATATATGCTTTACTTTGAGATAAATGACTTGTAGGATACACCTATCATTTTAAAAAGGGGAATCACAATGTGCTTATCTTGATAAATTAATCCCCATGAACAAATTTTAGATTTATGACACTATATAGTTTCAAAATTTATAGCATGATTAAGAATTTTTAGAATAAGGGGGCATGTGGCATACACGAGCACCAATTTTTATAGCTACAAGTGAAAGTTTTAAATAATTTAGTGTTTTAATTGTTAAAAAATTCAAATGGATTTCAATATAAATACAATAAATTATAAGGGACATGATATTAATTCATATTCTAGTTACTATATGGCAATTTCAAAATTTCTCAAGTGCAAAAGTTTTAAAATCATAAAGTTTCAATTAGAATATAGATTTGTCTACAATAGTGTGATTCATTTTCATGTTGCAAGTGGGTCATATTATATTTTAGTGACACTCATTGTTTATGGTTTAACTTTTTCTATGTAGTGAGTCACATTTGGTGGTTCCAACCTTTCAAATATTTTACAAATTATTCTATAAAGTTAAATGAGAGTTAAAGTATACAATTTTTCCAACTCAAAAGCATTCAAAGGTTTTAAAAGTGAGAGTTGATCACTCTAAATTTACCATAGGTTCAACATTTCTACAAATACCTCCACAAGGGGAAAACACTTCTCTAATTTCAAGTTATGGGGAAATTATATTACACTCTTTCAAATCTATAATTTACTTAGTCTCTTTTCAAAATTCAAAATTCAAGTTTCAGATTTTCAGTTTTCAAATGTGGATAATAACTAGATTCAGTGGAATTGTTATAGGTGTTTGCATTTAAACATCTTAGACAATCAAGCTTTGCATCCAAAGATAAATTATGTATGCACACGTAGGTTTGCATCTTCTTTACTCTATAAATTTCACTTTGTTGCATCACTAGAACAAAGTGGAGGCAAATGTAGACATACAAATATTATCATTAAGTGCTTGATAGTATTTATTATTGACATTCTTACCCTAATTGAGTTGTTTTCTATTTTGATAGTTCATAATCTATAATAGATCCTATATTGTATTAAAAACACAAAATATTGAATGCATGCATCCATTTTTCAACATCATTCATCCATAATTTAATTATAGGCACTTGTTAGACATTTTCCAATAGTCTTTGTCCTTTTGGGATATGACTGCACTAGGTCAAATAGGGCAACATTATAGGATTGTCCCTTAGCTTGGCCTTGTCCCCAACACTCTAACAGTTATTTTTTAAAATACATATGTTTCAAAATGATTCTCTTTATTTTTTTTAAGGTTGGTTGGTGAAAATATTATATATATTCCCATATAAAATCATGTCAAGGCATTCACTTGAAAGGACCTGGCACATTGATTTTAAATTACTAAACACTGAGTATTTCTTCCAATTTAAATTTTGTTGTATTATAATAGTTATAGGCTAAGTATTAATATATTTTATTGTAGGTCAAGGGCGTCTATTTTTAAACATTTTAATGAATATTATACCTACATTCATATAGTTTCATAATCATAGATCACATAATTACCGTAGGAGGGAGAACAATATTAGTTTAAAACCCATTTAGGCTATGTGGGAAACACTTATATTACATAAACTTTTTTGAGTTTAGCTCGACTATTACCATAGTTATATTCCTCCCTTTGTAATTTAATTTATATCTAGTGCATGTGTAGGAATAGGGTTTGTATTTTATAGGTCTTTAACACATCTATTTGGCTCTCACATAGAATCAAAAAACCCTCATTGACAGACGTAGATACCCAAATCAAGAAATTAGGTGCACAAAAAACCAAAACATGATTGAAGTCAAAATAAAAGGCCACAATGTGAACCTATCCTTCTAGTGCAACCTTTTTCTTATATATTTTACAATTCTATTTTTGGATGTGACATAATCAATAGGTCTTTTCAATCAGTTTTTAGTTACAATCAGCCTGCACAATCAATATCAAATATCTTCTAGGGAGGTTTACATATCCTTTATCCTATTTATTATTTTTATCTAATTTCCAATTATTTAAAAATCAGTGGCATACTATATTTTTCTTTCATATCTGTATATTCCAACATTTAAATTTCAATGATTTAGATTTATTCATTTGAGTTCATTCAAATCAAAATAGATTAAATAAGTTCCCATAGGAGATAGATTTTGATTAATGAAGATGGATGTATCAACATGGGAAATATTAAATTATTAAAAAAATTGGGACATGAACTTAATGAATTATAACACACTAAATATTTGGAAGAATCACTTTGACATACTACTCTACCAATTTCTCATGGGCCAAAAAATGTTGACACATGCATATGGGTGATGCCCCCTACCAACTAGTTGATATTTGAACTAGGAAAATCATGGTTACAATAGATGATGGCTAAAATGGATAAAATAAATTAGTATGATACCTTATTACATGAATGAAATGCTATCAAAATTCAGCATGATGGTCACAATAATAATCAAAAGTCAAAACCTTGAAGGATAACTACAAAGACAACACATGAACAAGTATACACATTAGGATAAAATGCAATGTGTTTGTAGAACCTTTTGAAAAGTGTAAAGGTAAGGGTAAATCCAAGTATCAAAGTCACATTTGAGAATTATAATGACTTATTTGTTTTATTTCAAAGTTTTTGTTCCATATATTTCAAAAATATAGAAAAAAATCAAAATATTAAAAAATTAAAAAAAAATTGTAATAATGACTTGTTTGCTAGTTTTCATTATTCATTTATGTTATTCATCATATGTTATGTGCATGATAAATAGATGACCAGATGATGTCATTCCTACACACATGGACCATGCCAATGTTGGGGCATCTCATTTTAAAGGTTACATTGTTATAGTTATATCCTTTTATGAATTTCCATTTATCATGTTGAGTTATATGTATTGCTTACACATGTCGTGCTCTTCTACATATTATTTATAATGATACATTCCATGGATATGCTATTTTTTATACTATGGCATTGACATAAGTTGATAGTATAAAATATTTTGACTTGTTATATGCTTCATTATTGCTATTTCATTTTTCTATATGATAATTATTGATTATGATTGCTTAGTATATAAAATTACTTCATTGATTATATAATTATATGCCTCTTTATTTAGGCCCTTGTCTTTTTAACTAATTTTTATTGATTATGTCGTTATGTCTCTTTCTTTGTTGTGTGTATAACAAGGATATCAAAATCGTAGAGTATATTTGATAAACACGTGTGTAAATTGTATTATTTTGTATTTTTCATAATATTTTTGTATGTATTTGACCTTTATAAGCATATTAATATACTTTTAAATGTGAAGAGTCACTCCTTTTTGGCATAACAAAAGGCTAAAATATGAAGATACAATTCTTTGTAAAACTCTATATATAACGATCAATTATATTTGGATGTGGTATCAATGTGATAAAGATTAATACATATTATTATAAAATAGTTTTCCTATGGATCTTTTATCATTTTTATGTGCATAGTGAGTGCTCTATTTGCTTTAATCTATTAATCATATGAGTTTATAATGACTATTTAAATTCTAATAAGCCTATTTTTATTTATGCATCTATTTATTTTGTTTTTTAATGAATATATTTAGTCTAAATTACTATCAAATGTTTACTTTTGTTACTTCATGTGTAATTTATTCCTATATTAGCATGTTCTAAAGAGTTTTCTAGGAACTTCTACTAAAAATAGTGCAGTGAGCATGGAATTTTTTATTGAAACATGTTGAGATGGTTATCATGGCAAAGAGATATAAAAGCATGGCTTGATGAAAGAATTAAATATTTTTTAGAAGAGGAAGTAAGAATAATAGATAATAATATGAAGGAAATTATTTAGAAGTATATCTATGAAGAAATATATGAAATATTCTAGTGTGAATTTTTTGGGTTATTAGTTACATGGTTATCTAGATTGAAGTATTATTATTTTTATTCAAGGAGAAATTTCATATCTTGGTTAGAAGAAAATATAGAAAGCTTAAAAAATATAAATACTGATTGGACATGTGTAGTAGACTATTAGACCAAGATTACCATTGATGCATATATCACTGAATTTTTTGTACAAGGTTATTTGGATTTTGAAGTTACACATGAATTATTTGTCTGGAGAATCCATGGAAAGTTCCTTTAATAAATACCTACTTTGATTAAAATGTTGGTTATGTAAAAGGCCATGGTACCTATTACTACCAATATGGAGTAGTCATTTTAGGTGTTATGAGGATACATGTGATGCAAGAGTGAATGATGTAGAGCTGAGTAGAGAAACTTGAACCCAAAATATGGAGGATGAAAAGAGCCAGAGTGAGAATAATATTTTAGTGTTAGAAAGAGAACTATGAAAATAAATAATATGAAACAAAATTAATAATATAGGCTTAACTATGAATATGAAAATGAATAAATTAGAGGATGTTGAAGAAAGGGGAACCCAGAGAGAGGATTCACAATATGATAGAAGTAAAGAAGGTAAAGAGTATGAAGAGTAAGAAAAATAAGGGTTTGAGGAGGAATTATAAATATTTGAGAGTAGCAAGGATATGGAGAAGAGGAAAGTAAGATAAAAGTAGATCAGTTAAAAGATAGGAGTAAATCGTAGTTAAGAGGGAAAATATTGTTTAAATTAGTGAAAGAATATTCATGAGAAGAGATTATGGAAAGTGAAGAAGTATCACAAGTTCAAGGTCATAGAAAAAATTTGAGGACGTAGATCATTCATTTCTTGAGTATGCATCCCCCCATCCCAATTTATCATTAGCAAAAAACCAAGTATAAAAGAAGGTGTATGCAAATGAAAATGCAACTAATCTATAAATCAATCTTATCTCTAAGAATATAAATCCCAGTTACACTTTTGATTGTTGATACATTGGATATTTAGGGTCATGATCAAGATGGATCCACTAGACCTACCCAAGGGATATCTTGCCACAATAACATCATTAGGGTTCAAAAGCCTCAACTCAATGACAACTATGCAATAACCCTAACAAGGTCATATGTTTTCATATTCACTAAACTAAAAGTCTAATCTAGTGCTCATCAAAGCTTATGGCACAAAGTGGGGGTAATAAAAATTAAAAGTAAACATGCATAGAAGACATATACTCATGACAATGCATACAAAATTCTAGTGCATGGGAGATAAGTACAAATGTAAATCTATCTAATATTATAAAATAAGAATAAAGATCAGAATACTTACCTTTGAATGCAAAACCATCTAGCCTCAATCTCTCCCTTGGTCAAGGTGTTTCACAAGTGGTTGTTTTGGTATGTAAGGATGATAAGGATAAATTATCTCTAGACTACATAACCTATCAATACATCTAAAATACCTCTCCACAAGACAAGATCCATATCTCCAAATAATGTATGAAAACCTAAGCTATGATCCTAAAGTAGAATGGTGGATAAGTAGATGCACAATATATATCTCTTCTTATCTTCTCTTAGAAATGATGAAATGAATGTGTTTATATAGCTAGATTTAACCCTAGTCCTTTTTGAATGTTTAACTGATAATGTTAGCCCAATTGACTTTGTATCATTATTGATAAAAAAAATTAGGTCTTGTTCTTGGTCAGCTAGGGGTTGACCTAGACCCTAAATGAGTTTTATCAATTAGAGTACAGGGTCGAAGGGTTCAACAATGTATAATAAACTATCAAAAAAGGATTTTAGGCTAGGGAAGGGCTAATGAAGATGTAAAATGACTAAAGGAAGGTGAAAAATAGGAGGCAAAACTTAGGGAAATGTTTTTAAGAGATGGTTGTGTTAATAGTAAATGGTATTAAAGGGACAACAATCTTATGAAGCACCAAAATTCTACCCACCCCTTTCTTGGTGCGCCCCTTAAGGTGTGCACTTAGAGATAGTAAGACTTGTTGGGTTCCTACAAGAGAGAAAGCATTATTAATTTGTAAAGTTTAAACATATTATGTGTATACATATGCCTCAATTAAAGCTCATCTTATGTTATGTAGGTACAACACAAGATGGTGCTTCAGGAAAAGAACACAACAACACACAATGTTGAAGCTAAATAAATTATAGTAAAGAGAAAATAAGATAAATAAAAGGACATAATTTAAAAATATATACATTTAATCACCTTAGTGATGTAGATAAAGAATGAGATGCAATAAAATGTGAAGGTGTCCAATGTAGGGAACATTAGACAAACCTATATAAGTTAGTAGAAAAGAGCGAAAAATCAAATTTTTTACAACATAGACATATGATAGGTGAAAAGATTCTCTATGACGTTAGTATTCTAGAACATTTTACAATTTGGAAAAAGAGGTAGTAGAAATAAAGATATGACAAAATATAGAATTTGGTGGTAAATATTTGAATAGTTAATAATTTTTAATAGTAAATATAAATAGGGAAAAAAAGAATTCATTTTTTATTTTCACTATTATGAGAAAACAAAGCTTTGAGAGACCTAGTTTGAGACCAGAGAGCCATGATGGTGAGGATATGATAATTGAGACGAGGAAGACACATAATGGATGTAGTGTGTGCAACATAGATAAGCAATTAGAAATTTCAAATCTTTGAATATTTGTATTTGAAATTGAGCTAAATATAAAAAACTTATTGGTAGGAAAAATATAGGCACTGGAATGAACCCTAGGAAATTTTTAGATAAACTAGGGGTAAAGTAGGGTATTTGATGAGAATAAGTTGGACCAATAAATGCCCAAGGTATTTATGGTAAATGGCTAAAAAGTTACCATTATGAATGATTAGAGTTCAAGACCTGATCAACTTAGTCCATAAAATGAGGAATAATGACAAGGCTGACTACATAGCAATGGGCTAATTTATTATGCTAAAATAAGGTCAACTTCATATTAGTAGGCTGACTTAGTTGGTAAGTGGGGCAAATGCATAATAGTCAACTAATTTAGTTTGCTAAAGAGGGTTGATCTAGTATCAATGTGAAGGGGCTGATATAGTATCATAAGTAAAGTATAGGGCCAATTTAGTATTAAAAGGGTTGATTCTATAGAAATTTGAGAAACTAAGTCAAAGGTATTTGATTTTTGAAATTTTAAGAATGCATTTTGATTATTAATGACATGGAGGTCTGATACATCCTTTTTTGTTTGATATTTTTCAAAGACACTAGAGGTATTGGTGATTCATAGATGCATCATGGCTACTAAATTTATCAGAGCAATTGACTAACATAGATAGAGTGTGGATAGTCACATTGGGCTTTGGAGGCATCATGGAGATGAAGCACATCCCTCTTAGTGTTAATCTCATTGTCATGTTCCTTAGAGTATGCAAATTTTTGACCAACACTTTTTGATGGGTGGTGGATGGGGATACCATTTAGGTGAGTATCATGCTAGAGGATGTCCATGAATTGTTTGGACTACCAATAAGAGGGACATTAGTGATCATAAGGACATCGATTGATCTAGAGGAGAGGCAAGCACTATCCCAATATGTGGCATGCTTGGATAGGATATACCTAAGATTGAGGGTTAGTTTATTTGATGTATATATTACTAAGATTCTAGATATCTAAAAAGACTAATCAAAATTTTGATATAATGAGTGCTATATCACAAGTCAGATGGCAAGGTACCACTATACGTGATATCCTTATGTCAATCTATTTTAGATTAGGGATCACTATATGACTTTGGGGATGTCATCTGGGTTCAGCTCATGTATGATGTGTATGGGATGTTATCTAGAGGGTAGAAGACTATGGGGCCTATTTTCTTACTAAGTGATTAGATATATGAGAGGTTTCTTATGTATCGACCAACTAGGTTACCCCATGTGGTTGATGTCAAGTTACCTTGAGTGATATATGGAGATAGGACAATGTAGCTTGGGTGGTGCCTCATATACCATTGCTATAGACTATCACACAAGGAGATATCATGTGGCATCCATATATTCACATTACTATTATATGGATTAGTTAGTTAATCATTGATATAGGGTTTTCATAGGTGGGGATCATGAGCCACTATACTTCTTGGGTAGAGCTGTATCCAGTGACACACTTATCAAAATAGGTTATAATCTCACACCTAGTGGCCCCTCTAGTAGTTCTTGATTATTGGGTAGAACATGATAGATATTTGAGTGGGAAAGGAGGATGAAGAGTACCAGTCAAGATAACCATGATTAGGTCATGAGTTGTTAAACCATGTACTAATCAAACATGATAGTAGGTGGATAGGGGAAGGGATGCCATGGATGTAGAGGCAAGTACACAACGAACACCATAGTAGGCACCATAAAAGACATTCTAGTAATAGAGACCACCTCATCCACACCATATATGAAGGTAACACTAATGAGAGCAAACATAAGTGAGGTTGATAGTGTAGGATTACCCAAAAACCATTCTAGGACATGGTCCATTGAGACACATCTCAGGAAATGATCATGTCATGCATGAGTGGTGACTCCTAGATTTACATTGGTTTGGAAATGATCCATAGAGGAGGTGCTTAGGGGATGAGTAGATGGAGAGATTGTGCTAGCTAGATGAGCAGAAAGGGAGGTGGTGTTTGGTTATATCAAAACTAATGAGAAATGTCACAATTTAGATTTAAGCTTTGATATCAGATACTAGTTACAGGTGATGATAGTATATAGATAGATTTTTAGATATATACATGATTTGATATCTATATAGTTTTGGTTTTTCAAATCTAGTGATAAAGGAGGTTAGTTGGGGATATTTGGTTATGGATACACACCATGAAATTTTGGACTGGGTGTTGGATCCATATGACCACACCATGCTAGATGATCCTATATTACTATCTGCCCTATCCAAGGCTGGCTAGTTTAGACTAGTGGGGGAGGCTAAAAGGTAATTGTAGGCATGTGGGGATGGATTAAATCCATTAGCAGGGGTGGGAGTGGGAGAGGCATAGGTCTAGTAAGCCTTAGCTTAGGAGAGAGTAATGGACATGGCTATCATGATCTAGCTTGGACAGGTGTAGGTCTATATGGCCAACTTATAGGGATAGGTAGCATATTTGAGATCCCATACTACCTCATTATAACATACCATTTAGAGGGGATAGTCCTAGGCATCTATGGGCACCATAGAGAAGCCATATGATAGGCATGATGGAGCCTAATTGTAGAGCTGGAGCTATTTATTTTTGTATTTTATACCTTGTATTATATAAAACACATGATACATGTAGATATTGATTTTGATAGTTGGATTTGATCTCATGAGTTGTATTTGGTTGTAGATGTTGATGCATGGATACATTTCTTTCTAGCACATGTATTTAGATTTTGTTGTATATTCAAACAAAAATATATGTGGATTATTTTATTTTCTAGCGTTATGTGACACACATGCATGGTTAAAAAGAAAAAGTCAAAAATGACTTGGACCATTATAACTAATCAAAATAAATGTACTACACATTATATCACTGTTGGTGTAGGTTTTTTTTATCTATTATGTGGTTTTCCTACACATATTTATTAGTCTTGCTTAGTTGAAATTATTAGGTCACTTAGGTAATTATGAGATCATTATTTGCACATGCACATGCCTATTTGTAATAAACATGGTTGCACTATTCATTTAGAAATTGATGTTGACATGTGGGGCTTGGCATGTTGCACATGGGTCTACTATTCACTTGACAACTGAGTCATGTTCTCATTGCCAAATGGATGTGGATCAATATATCTTTTATGCATATATAAGGACCTCTCCTCTAAGGCATTTATGATCTAAGAGCTAATTATGGATTATGGATTATAGGAGTGTGATCTACTTGGCCTTCATGCCATCTAAGTAGTGTGATGAAGTGTTGAGCTATTGAGTTGTGATCTGAGACAACTTAGATAGTTGTGAGCTTTGAGCTAGTATAAGTTGTTAGCTTTTAGCAAACCTAGTAAATGTTTATCTAATCTTGTAAGTTAGTAGCTTTCATTTGAATCAAGAGGTTATTTGGTGATCAAGTAGATTATATATATATATATATATATCAATAATTTAAAGTTGCATGTATTATTTTTTAATTTAAATAAAAAAGGAAAAAAAGAAAGAAATAAGGAAATCCCCCCTTCCAAGTTTAGGTTTTAATCTTGTTATGGTGGGGAAGTTTTTTTTAAAATACTATATTATATTAGCCTATAATTAATCTTCTCCTTCTTCTAGATGCATTTTTGGTGGTAACTGACATCTATTGGGGGAGGCCAATATTTATTAAAATTAGTGAATTTTCATAAATTTTAAGGGCCAAAAAGGCTTCAAATTACATTTGGCTTCGGGGGCTCCATCCCTCAACCCCACCCTATACCGAGATAGGGAGAGCATTGGGGGATACCACCCCTAAACCCCCATAATATTCCCCACTATATAGTACTTTCAAGTGTTGAAGACTGTCAGGTAAGGTTTGATTTGGTAGGGGGTTAGTTTCCTTCACAATATAAACAAGCTTGTTCACATAGATTGCTCATTGATACATTCTTGACTGAGTTTGGCATCTAGTACTTGAGTGTGGATTTTACTTAAAAGCTTGGGGGGGTTATTACTAATACTTATGTGGGTCATTGATGACACTTATGGTGGGGATACATCTCTATATTCTAATGGGGGATTTATATGTACTTGGGTACCTAAAAAGACCTTGTTTCCAGAACCCAAATATTACACTCACCTAATCTATGTTTAAGGGGGTGTGCTAGTGTAGGTTTTTTATCCATTATATGGTTTTCCTACATATATTTATTAATCTTGTTTATTTAGAATAATTAAGTCACTTATTTAATTATGATATCACTCTATGCACATGCACATGCTTGTTTGTAGTCAACATGGTTGTACTATTCATTTGGCAACTAATGTTGACATGTGGGGCTTGGCATGTTGCACATGGGTCTATTATTTACCTAGAATTTGAGTCATGTTATCATTGACAAATGGATATGGATCAATATCTCTTCTATGTCTATATAATTACCTCTCATCTAAGGGATTTATGAGCCAAGATCTAATTGTGGATTGAGGATTATAGATTATAGATTATAGATTATAGGAATGTGAGTTACTTGGCCTTTGTGCCATCTATGTAGTGTGATGGAGATACTTATTTGTGATCTGAGACAACTTAGATAGTTATAAGAGTTATGATATTCGATCTAATATAATTCTTTGTACATCTCCATTTCTTAATTCAAGATATCTCTATTATGCTCTCATTGTGATTTTGTGTTGCAACAAATTGTGTGTTTTATCTTCTAGTTTTCAATCTTAGACATCTCATTAGTAGATGATTATAAAAATCATGATGGGAAATGTGTAATAATAAAATATTACTAAATTTAATAAACCAAAGTAGGTAATAAGGATAACAAAATGATTTTAAACTATAAAAAAGATTTGCACCAGATTAAAACAAGTAAAATCACACTATGTCACATTGGGAAGTATTAAAATAATGTAATAAAATGGAAGGCATAAGAAAACCAAATGGTATAAAAATAAAAAAAATAATTCAATCAATCATACTAAATGATGTTGGAAAGTATGAAAGATAAACAAAATTTGAAAAATGAACTTAAATTGATCACACTAATTCAAACTAGGAAGTATGAACAACTTAATAAAAATGGTTGTATTCATAAATGCAATCAGAAAATAAGAAGATAAAAGTGAAAGATCAATGAATTAATCATAAAACATATTTTATCAAGATGGGAAGCATGTCAATGACATGTAACTCATAATAAATCACTACTTATCTCAAATTTGACATATGTAATTTCATTCTGACTTGGGTATTTGAAATTTTTGTGAGGAAGGCTTGGTCTTATCCATAGTCTTACACTGAAACTCACAAAGGGAACACCAATGAGGTGGAAATGTCTTGGAGATATATTAAATGGAATTTTTGAAATGGATTTTTGGTAATTTATGAGGAAAGCCTAGTTCTATCCAAGATCTTACACTACAACTCACAAATGGAACCCCTAGGGGGAGTGATTAGTAAACAAAATAACATTTCTCAATGGGAAATATTAGGATGGTTTTAAATGAAAGAAGGAATTTAAAAATCATAATGTAGGTGTCTATGAGAAAACCTTAGGAAACATGAAGCATACTAAAGACATAGAAAAGACACTAAGTGACTAGTGCTCATCAATATACAAAAGATACCTTGTTCACAATAAAAACAAAGTTGTATATGCAAATAAGTGAGATAATAAGATCAAATCATTTTTTTTTTTTTTGATGAGAAAATTAAAATGGACCTACCTTCCTATAATGTGTTCCCCATTCTTCAGGACCTCTTACAAATCTATCAATGTAATGCAAAGATTGGGTACTTATGTGATAAAGTAGGTAGCAATAAGAGTTTTTTTTTAATTATCCTTTCCAAATATATTGGCCTATCACACCCTAATAGAATTTGACTCTATCATGAGGCCAAATATGGAGTTTTAGCTTTGATTATAAAAAAGAGGTGTACTTTGAATCATGTCTTTTAGTGTGATTTGACTTTTGAGATTTTGAATGTTTCCTTTTGTATCATTGCCTTTTGTTAAAATGATTTAGCTTTTAATTTTTTATGGATTTTAAGATTCCTCCTCAATACAGACTTAGAATGACCAACCATGTGAGAAAAAGTGATACACACAAATAAGCTTTATACTTTAGTTAAAGGAAGCTAAGTATCCAAAGACATGACTGACTAAAACACTTAGGTTTACTTATGAACTAGAATGTTATCTCAAGTTTCAACCATGTTTATGTTTAGTTTGTGCAATGAAATATAAGGGAAATAAAGGGAGATCCAAGGTGGATCAATAAAATGAGATTATAATGAGATGACTTGTTTGGTAATTGATCACATAGTAAATAATGATTTCTAAGGGTAGTAAGGTTCATATAACCAAGTCACAATAATGATTATTTGTGTTAAGTAAATAAGGTAGAAAATAATCATGAGAAAATAACAAGACATCCATGGAAATGAACTTATATATAAAATCATGTAATCATGAAATGAATCCATAAGAGATCATAAGGAAAGAAAATGACTCCATAGACAACATATAGTGTGAAATATAAATAACCATGTAAGATAGATAAGTGAATGAAAATTTGGCATAGATTAAAATTATATAAAGTAGATAAATATAAACTTAGATCACACATCCAATCCAAAATGAAGAATAAAGGGAAGGAACACCATGCTTTTCTCATAAATATTGATAAATTTGTCCATAAACATTGTCCATATCATCTGATAGATCTCTATGAAGCTAGACTATAACTATAGTGAGGGTCTGATCGATCTTCAAAGAAAGCTTGAAAATTACCTCTCATTGAATATACTCAATAGAAAATGTAGGCATGATTTAATTATCATGCTCATGAGGGCCAATGTGCATAGGATACTCAGGCGAAGAAATATGAGTGGAAGTTGTGGGACATGAAGGAGTCACCAGAGGAGAATGGATCACATGTGAAGGAGGTTCCACAAGTGGAAGAGCCATAGGGGAAGAAGGGACCATAGGTGGAAGAACCATGAGGTAATAAGGGGGAGTCTTTTTTCATGGGTGACCAATGAGAGGAGGGATATCAAGCATAGGAATGGTAATAAGGTAATCGTGGAGATGCTACTAGAGGATGTGCCAATGATCAGTGTGATGGGTACCACATCGATGCCATAGATAATATACCTATCCATATTTGGAAATATACTTAGGTGACAACTTGGGGAGAGGTATAGCCTTATTTGTAGGTTAAGGAAGAGTAAAATTCAATGTGTCTATATATTTTCAAAACATTCAACAATGGGTAGAAGAATTATTAAATGTGCCATAAAAGCAACGAATACACTTGTTAGTAGATTTTATGGGTGTACTAATATAGGGATTGTAAGAAAAAGCTGTGGAATACTGGTATAGTACATAATCTCTAGTCTAATGAGAAACAAATCTATGAATGCCATAACATGATTGATCATCCCATTTGGTAGGTAGAGGATCAAGTAGTGGTAAAGGAAGCAGGCCATTACTAAGGGGAGGTGGGGCTAGTGGAAAGATTAGATAAGGCTCAACTAAAGTAAAAACAAAATTAGAATCGGGAAGAGACTCAATTAAAGGTAGAGTAGGAATAGGATCTAGACTAGGCTCAATTAAGGGAGGAGAAAAATACAGAAAGGGTTTAAGGACAATAGAAAACATCTTAGGGGGAATCCGGATATAAGGATCCTAGTATCTATCGAAGTGATAGGGATTAGTCATAGCATGATCCATAATCATGTTCCTAAGAGGTTCTTTATAAACTAGAGATGTGCTATGAGAATGTACCATCTCTACCCTAAAACAAGAGTAATAATTCTAAAATTAGGAACTATATAATATATAATGTGATAAGATAAATGGAATGACTAAAACAAAGAAAAATGATAACAAAGGATCTTGACATATCTATCTTCAACAAGACCTCATATAAATGGGTCATCTAAAGTATAACCATCATCATATTCAAGTGTATGAAGATAAATTATGCAAGTAGGTATGACCTTCTCATCAGAGGTGGCTTGATGATTAGAGTGTTGAGTCTTAGTTAAGACAATGGGTATTTCGTCACTAGGTAGTTGAAAAAAGTGTGGCTTCAGAGATGGTGAAAGTTGGGAAATCAGATGAGGAGAAAGATCAAAAGTTTTTATATTGAGGTTGATCTCATTAGAATCTTATTCATTGAAATCTAAGAGGTTATGTTGTATATTCTTGATGAGTTCATGGTGACTAGGGTAACCTTACATATAGTTGATAGGGAAATTAAGACGTTGAGATTATCAGAATGGAACACTCAATAAGGGTTCAAAGGTTAAAATTTTGAAAACAAAAAGGTATTGGAATTGATTAAAATTATAAGGGTTAGTGTCACCTTGAATCCTATAAATTACACTATAGTGAGGGAACTTGACACATTGGTAGGAAAAATATGTGACAACCCTCATTCAGTGAGTCCATGGCCTATCAAACTAGATATTATAAGAAATGAGAAAATTAAATATCATAATCTTCACTTGAATAATGATAGGTGGGATCATAATAAAGATCCACACATAACTTAAAGGAAGAATTTGCCTTTGATCATAGCCTTGACACGTGTTGCATGTGGATTTAAGATTACACTTGGAGTATCTAAGGGTTTTAATGAAGTTAAGAGAAGAAACATAAGTACCTAAACCCTCATCAATCAAGGCATGCTTGACTTGGATGTCACCAATTTAGATGCTTATAAATAGGGTAGGATCATCTACATGAAGCATAATCTTGTTTAGAATCATAGAAACAATAGGAAATTTGAGAGAAAGAAAAGTGTCTATTATTTTGTCAATGTGTATAGACATATCTTCGCATTGTTGTAAGATGTTATATTTTAACCCAGCTAAGGTAGCTTCATGTCCTAATAGGGGAGAATGGGTAATTTTCATTTTGAATAAGAGTTGTATAAGGTAGTTACAATGATGTAGATAAGTCCACATGAGTTAGAGAAAGGGAATTTGAGATGGGAGATTAGCAAGCTTTGTGATAGGGTCCCATTCATCATAACCCATGAGTGGACTACCAGATAGAGGTGTGTAATGTTAGAGGAGATCCTTAGAAGGAGGATTATAAGTGCATGTAAATTTTTGTTGATAGAATGTGGGAAGTTTAATTAGGGGACAAATTGGTTGATTATCGAAAGAGGATGGGGAAGTTAATGTAGATTTAACATGTGGTAGATTTGAAAAAAAGGTATTATAAGGTTTAATATTATTGGTGATGGTTAAAAGGGTTAGATAAATTGTAGAAATGGTATGAGAGGTGTTATCCAATAGATGTGTTGGAATTTGTTATTCAAATTATTAGGTGAGTTGGGGAAGAATCTTGGATAACAAAAAAGGTGTGAGAAGATTGGTGTATATGGGTGGGATGAGAATCAATAAAGGCAACTACCCTTCACATATTAGTCATGTTGACCACATTCTCTTTGGGAGTTGGGTCTATAATATTTTCAATGTTATTGGTGGAAGGAGTAGGCTTATCATTATTGTCTTGATTGTTAGGAAGAGGATAGTTATAAATGGCCATATAAGCATTAGCCTAGTTCAAATCTTGATTTTTATTTTATGTTTCATGAGCTTTGAAGGCAATGTCATAGGCTTGTTAGTGTTTATAAATGAGGTAATAATGATTAAAATTTGGATCGAGGAGGAAATCCATAACTAAATTATGCAATTACCTACAAGTCTCATGAGAGTGACCCCAACTAGCATGAAACCAATATTTTCTATTGAGATCATACCATGATTTCATAGGGTGAGTGAGATGAAGCTCTCTTAGAAGAGGCATTCATAGATGCTTTTGGAGTTCCACTAAGGATAATGGCTTATGAAACATTGATATTATTTATTAGATAAAATTGAGGATGAGGGGTGTAGTTTAAATGAGGAGCTTTTTCTAGAGTATGGTTAGGAGCAATAGCTCAAATATTACGATTGGTATCATAAGAATTAGTGACACCATTGTTAGTAGCATGATGATTTTTATTTTTGATGAGCATGTGGGTACCCATGCGAGGTTGAGATGGCTTAAATTAATGCATGAAAAAATCTTGGTGCTTGGCTTGGTCGAGAGCCTCTTCTAAAGTTCATGGAGAGATATTCCTAACCTGATATTACAACTTAGGATAGAGAGTATCAGTGAATAGATGAAAGAGGTTATCATCTAACATGTTATGTTAACACTTATTAGATAAGGTCTTCCATTGCTTGATGAAATATTGTGCAGTTTCCATCTCAAGTTGCTTGAAATTAATAAAATGACTCAGGGTATTTTCAAGGAGATCACTAGTGTGAAACTCTTGTACTAGAGTGTTAACTAAATCTTCCAAACTAGTGAGTAAATGAGACTTGAGTTGGTTATACCAATCTAAAACATCTCTAGAGAGGGATTTTACTAAGAGCTTGGTAGCAACAAAAGTATTTAACTTAACCCAATATTTGTGAATATTTCAAAACATTTCAAAGTGTAAGGTAGGATCAATTATCCCATTGTAACTAATGGTAGGGGTGATACCTACTATATTTATGTTGGAAATTTAAGGTGTAAGAGGTTACTTTTGAAGATGTTTAATTTTTTTGTTAGTAATAGGTGATTAAAGAATAACGTTACCATGGGAATACCTAAGGGGTAATTAGGGGGGGGAGAATTTTGGTTGTGCAATCCCCATGGAACCTATTGAAGGTGAGTTTGTAGGTGAATAAGGTGATTCTACATTTGCATCATTTAGTTGGCATTATTATCTTGAAAATCATTCATTTGGTTAATAGCTTGTAAGAAAATTTGATGGTTTTGAGAGGTGTTTTGATTAGTGTGTAGATCATATAAAGCATTAAATTTGGTACTAGTGGCTAAGGTACCATTGTGAGTAGTGGCATGCATGGCACTAGTGGATTATGAGGTGTTGGTACAAAAAGAGGAACCAGTGACATGATTAGAATGTGTTACGAAAGATGCACTAATAGAAGGATTATAAAAAGAAGCAGCACTAGTGGCATGATTACCATTGGTAGGAAATGATGCACTAGTGGAGGGGTTGAGAAGAGTTGGTCTTGGAAAAGGCCTGCTAGATGTTAAATCTTCCATGCTAATAGATATATTAGGCATGAAGGTAGAAGAAATCAAGGAAGAAGAGGTCATAGTATGAGAAGGGGTAAAAATAGAAGGAAGAGGTTGAGAAGCAAAGAAGCTATTAACCCCAAATCCATATGAGAATGTGGGGGAAGGTGAATGGGGTTCTTCTTCTTGACCACATATGATAAGGTTGTCAATAGTGGAAGGGTATTTTATTTGATGTTGATAAAATCCATTAATGAAGAAAAACATTTGTAGAGTATACTCTAATTCAGGTTGATCTTCTAAGGAGAACAAAGGGTTACAAACTGAGGATGCATGAGGGGGAGTCCTATAATTGGTAATGCAAGTAGATACATTCACATTAATTTTGTCTATAGTAAGATCCACAAGTTATATATGGGGATACCTATTGGGATTGGTAAATCTCATCATTTTTGTTGAGTTAAACTATGTGTTGTCTTAAAACTTGGAGTTCATCATGAGGAAAAAACTAAGAAAGATGATGATGATGATTCAAAGATAAATGTAGAAAATAAGATACAAAGTAAACTTAGTTTAATATGTTCTATAACCCAATAGATAAATAAGAATACATAGTTGTTTAGGTTGACTATGTATTATAAATAGAAAAGCTAAAATAGTTGATAAGGATACACAATCATACATATAAAATGTGTACTGATAAATAGAGAATTGAATAGGAGGATAAGAAGACATAGTCATGTAGATCGACTATGTACTACTAGAAGCAAATTAAAATAGTTTGTAAGAGACTGTATCAACCAATACAATAGTTTTCTAAAATATAGGAATTTTTTTGAAAGATAGTTTGAAGCAAGAATGAGATCAAACACATAAATAATTAGATCAATGTGATTGATCCAATTAGGGCACACAACACAAACCTTGCATCAATGCTGGCCAATGCAAGTTTTACAATACAACAAGACAATGATCAAAGAGTAAACAATCAATTGAAAATTAAATGCTAACTAGTTGGTCACCTTAAGTGTTATTAGATATTTATAAAGTGTTTATTTTAATGTGATAAAATTTTTGACTGAAATAGGGAACTAAAAATTAATCTAAAGTTGGTTTCAGGATGTTTAGATTAAAAGGGATGCATATTAGCAATGGTACTAGCTTGGTATTAGGTCCTAACCCTTCACTTCATAATCCTATAGTGATAAGGGTGTTGGGTGATTTTCCAATATATTCAATTAACCACATATTTATACTTGGCCATAAAGTCAAGTTGGCTTCCCCCTTAGTGATGAAATCAAAGTAGGTAGGCCTTGGGAAGACACATGTTTAAATGTGTTTTGAATGTTAAGTGATTTGTTAGTATGCATAAAAGAGTAAAATAGTATAACTAAAATTATATTTTGAAAAACCACCTCTTTAGAATATGTAACTCTAAGCATGAAAAAAATTGAAAAGGCAATGTGAATTAATTACTAGCAAATATATGTTAATTCCTTGATTAAGAATAGTGTTTATTAAGTTTAGGAGACACTATATGCAAATAGTATAAAACATATTCAACTGGGTCCCTTTTATTATATATAATCAAAGTGTTTAAGAAAAAAATTGAACAAGTCAAATATGTCTCTCAAACATAAGACAACTACGAAACTAGGTCGAATAGGTTGACCTAGTTAGTTATAAGATTATAGTTTTGTAGACTGCTAAATTGTGAAAAATAAAACTAAAAGAATTACTAAAATGATAGAGATATAAAAGAAAGGAGCCTTGGTGGAGTTGAATATGATTTTAGAATGAAAATTTTATGTTTTAGTGCTTTAGTTGTTGATTTCAAATTCTATAAATTGGGTTAACTAGTTCCACCAAATTCTACAAAACCCTGTATGTTAAAGAAGAATAAGGAACATGGTCAACCTATTAGATAATGTTCATTGACCTATATATTAGAAGAAAGAATTAGTAGATAGATTTGACCTATTCTACAATTTATGTTAATCTAGAAGCAAATAAGAATATTATATTAAACTATTCAATCTAGTAACCTACAGTTGATGAATACCTGCATAGATAAAATAGAGTCATTTTGAAGCGACTATGTTAACATATGCATAATAAGTTAGAAATATATTGAATGTTTTTATATATTACTATAAATATGAAAAAATATAATAAAATGGTAAAAATTATGGTGTGAAATAAGACCTGCTAGGGGTAGATTCACATTGGGTTCACAATAATGTATATAAAGGGAAATAAAATTGATCTATAAATCAATCCTAGCTTGGAGAAGATAAATCCTTACACTTTTGTTTATCGATACATTAGATATTTAGGGTCATGACCAAGATATATCTACTAAACCTAGCTAAGGGATCTCTTTCCATAATAACATCACTAGAGAGGGTTTCAAATACTCTAGTCAAGCAAAACTATGTAATAACCCTAACTAGGTCTTATGTTTTCATATTCACTAAACTAATAATAGGTAAAGTAAAAGCCTAATCTAGTGCTCATCAAAGTGTGTGGCAAAAAGTAGGGGTAATAAACATTGATAATTAAACATGCATAAAATACATTTTTGGAGACTTTTCAGTGATGTCATGAAGGTGTTCAGGTGAGTGGATGAAGTGTCTTGATAGTCTAAGTATTAATGACAAAGTGTGAAGTGTGCTTGTCCTAGTATGACTAAAGTAGGCTTGGTTGATCTTATATTTTGGAATGGTTAAGGATGTTTAGGGATGAGTATGGTGATTTAAGGATATTCAAGGGATCCTATACGAGGTCAAATATTATTTGAGAGATTGTGGAAGTGCATGGTACTCATTTGGTTCTTAATTATGTTCATCTTGGCATAGTTGGTTCTATGGTAGAAAGATATGAGTAGGTAGTTTGTTGACATCAACATTACCATGTATAGATGAGTTAGGGGGAGTTGGTCATATGGATATGATCAAATTAGTCCTAAGTTATTATTATCCAAATTTTAGGTCATATGAGTGAGTGAAATTAAAGATATGTGGATTTAAAGTTAGCTTTCTAGGTATATTGTAGAGGTTCCCATTCTTAGCCAAACTGTCACTGCACGCCATATAGATATATATGAACCAAATAGTTTGTGCATTTATTTTTAGTATGTAGAAATTAAATAATGATCAAAAGTTTACATGTAGATGTTTTATATATTACCAAGAAGCTACCCTAAAAATTTAGAGACTTGAAGTGTTGTCTAGATCAAGTTATAAAGCTTCAAAGTTGCTCTAGCAAACTATGATGGGTAAGAGACTATCAAGTTTAATCATGTTGAAATCTGAGGACATTGGTTAGAAGATCTAATGGTGAGAGATTAATCATACATGTTGAGATCAATGGAATGAGTGAATTCAACATGTCAAAAGGTGTATGCATAGATGATAAGTGTCACAAGCTCACTAGTTTGACAGAAGATCAATGGTGAGAGATGGTTCATACAGACAGAGATCAATGGTGTAGGACAAGTCAAAAAGTCAACAATGCATGTGAGACGGCCAAGTGGCACAAGCATATGGATTATTAATAAAATGCTCAGAAGGCATATGAGGGTGTCAAGTGTCATAATCTTGAGAGTTTTGAGCAATATATAATGGTGAGTACTGCTAGATAAAGACTTGACTGATCCATAGAGATCGACGGTGTGCATTTAATCAATATTGAAAGGGTGCACAAGATGAGGTCAACATGTTCATTGTTTAATAGTTTAGCTGATTTAAATTTTTAATAGGATTGATGGTGCATATTTGATCTAATATAAAAGAACATGATATGTTGATGTAATGTTTGAAGTTTAACAGTTGCTTAGTGACCATTGGAATTCAAATATTTGAATTTATGAGGGATATGCCATAACTTTTTATATATGTAAAATTTGACCATGGTATAAATATCAAAGTCATATAGGACTTCAAGATGCATCTAGAAATATTCATTTTAAGGTTTAATTATTTATATATTAAAAGTTATTAAGCCCCAAATATGATTGTGTGTTCGGTCATGCTCTGTAAGTAACCTAATAAGGGTAATTGAGTTGTTCTTAATGATATTTTGATGTTTCTAAATGAGATAACTATCAAATAGTGTTTTCAAACCCATGAGGACCATCTATATGGATTTTAGAGGTTTTTCTAATCTATATTTAGCATGAAAAAATGCTTAGAAGATGACTATGTGTTCATTCATGATCATTGTGTGCACATAAACTTGTTTAAGTGAATTGAGCTTTAGAATAAGAGTGATGTGATGGTTATTATCACTTAATAAGGACCTATATATTGTGTGGCATTGGTCCATATATTTGAAAAATGTTCATGTGTTCTTAGTTTGCTTGGATAAGTGTCAAAGAGGTGAATGGGTCTTCATATGACCTAAAAGGACACTTCTGCCTATTTAAAAGAGGGTACTACGTAAAGGTGACCCATGAAGATGCCTTAAGGGTGAAGGCATGTGTTGTTGCTAACAAGGAAGGTAGTGATCATAATAATATTCATGAAAACCCTATAAATGGTGAAATCAAAGATGATGATTTTTAGATTGGAGAGGCTTGTATAAGAGACCTATGAGAAGAAGTGGTTGTGAGAGTTGTGGAGCGAGTGTGACCAATGGATGGGTTGTAGAGCAAAGTAGGTTGATGAGTATGTGTATGACCTATAGGTCATATTTTTGATGTTAAGGATAGTGCTCTTATAAGTTTGAATATTAAGGATGAGAAAAGAGGTCTACTGTGATCCAAAAGGTGGTTAGAAGGAGTTGACCATCTTAGGGGTAGGTTCTCCTTGTGAAATAGGTGTTTCACTAAAGATGGTCATAAAGACTTGACCAAAAGGTGGTCAGAAGGACTTGATCATCTTAGGAGCAAGTGATCCTTGTGAAATAGGAGTTTCACTAAACTTTGGTCAGAAGGACTTGACCAATCTCATGTTTATGATCATCTTATAAGATAAGTAGTCTATGTGTTTGCAGGCTTGAGAGTGGGTTTTATTCCCCAAGAGGGTTTCCCACATAGATATTGTGTTGTGTGTGATTTTTATTATCTATTGTTTATTGATATAAACATCTTGAATTCTTCATGAATGGTTGTATTGAATACTTGTGATAATTGAATAAGGGTTTGAAAGGATTGGAATTAAAGTTGAAATTGTTTTCCATCACTGATTCACCCCCCTCAGTGATTGTACCTCTGATAGACATATAATCATGTCAATGTATATCAAATCCTAATTCATGGGAGATAAGTATAAATACAAATCATTTATGAAGGAGGAACAAAGTTAGGAATAATTACCTTTAAAGATGAATTTGTTGAGCCTAAATCTCTCCCTTGTCCAAGGTGCTTCATAAGAGGTTATTGTTGTATGTAAGGATAACAAGGATAAATTAGCTCTTGGCTACACAACCTATTAATGTACCAAAAAGACTTCTCCACAAGATAATATTACTATACCTAAAGAAAGTATGAAACCATAAGCTATGCTCCTCAAGTATAATGGTGGATAAGTAGATATGTAATATATATTTCTTCTTATTCTCTTCTCTTAGAAATGATGAAATGGATTTGTTTATATAGTTGGATCTAATCCTAGTCATTTTCAAAAGTTTATCCAATAAGGTTAGCCCAATTGACTCTATATCATTATTGAAAAAAATAAATTAGTTCCTATAGGCCATAAATGAGTTTTATCAATAAGATTATGGGGTCAAAGGGTTTGACAGTGTATCATAAACCTTTAAAAAGAATTTTAGGCTAGGGAATGGCTAATAAATGTAAAAAATGACTAGAGAGGGTGAAAAATAGGAGGCAAAGCTTAGGGAAATGTTTTAAGGAAATGTTTATGTAGATAAAAATTGGTAGTACATGGATAAAATCCTATGAAGCACCAATGGTCTACCCACCCCTTTCTTGGTGTAACCCCTAACATGTGCACTCAGAGATATTGAGACTTGATAGGTTTTTGGAAGAGAGAAACAATCAGTAATAGATAAATTTTGAAAATTTATTGATGTATATAGAAGGGACATGTAAAAGTTAGTTTGAGTTAGTTATGGATAATTTTGGTAAACTTAGTGCAGAGACTAAGAAGTCCATAGATAATAAGAGGTTATATTTAATTTTGAGACACCTTTAAAAACTAGTATGCATAAGCATTAGTCACATTTACTAATGCATAATAACATATAGTCATAATCACTAGTGCGTAAAATTGGTAGTAAAAATCACAAGTATGACAAATATGGCATTGAATCTAGACATGTTTATTGCAATGACACAATATGATGGGTCTGCAGACTATGAGGAATATTTTCTAACCTATGACATGAAATGACATATTGAGATATTAACCTATAATGATGTAAAGAAGTGTGAGTTTATAGGAGATTTAATAAGTTGAGATTTGGAATTCATTTTTAAAAGAGATGTTAATTATAGATCTTAAATAAGTTAAAAGGCAACTAATTACATAATTTAAAATGAAAAAAGTACTTGGGTTAGACTATTCAAGATCTAAAGGAGATTTGGTAGCAGAGTGGAGAATCCATATGGGAGTATGATCACATATTTTTAGATGTGATGAACAAGATTGATTTTATCATGGAGGATAAGGACAAATCTACCTAATTTGTAAAAGGGTTGTGATCCATAATTATATTTACCATTACATTTTCCTAATTATTGAATAAGGTTGATGGTTGATAAAATACCTATGAGTGGAAAAAATTGAGGACTATGCAGATGATCCAGTAGCTGGCTCCAAAGCTGAGGTGAAAATAGATGCTTTTCTCAAAAGGATGTAAGAGATGCATGAAAGTGATAGACCTAAATTGGGATTATGGTATATAGAATTTGGTTGATAATGGCATCATATGAATGACTATCCTAAACTCAAGACAAATTTCTACAAACCTTATAGAGTAGTAGGGCACACAACCTCAAAGTGTCACCTATTACAATAATACTTTCAAAAATCTCAGAGTTTGTATGTAAATTTTTTTAAATCAACCAATCATGATGAAAAGAGCTATTGATATTTGTATAAAATAAAAGAATATATAACTAAAAATTTATTTATAGTCACAGTGCAATAATTACCCTCTATGAAACAAGGAATTTTAGGACTAGAGGTAAAAATGACTAGTGCAACACAAGGTAGTTCCAAATGGATGCCTTTGTTGCCTCAATATCAATATCAACCCCAAGTTATGACTAGTTAGACACCATCATCATCATAATATCAATACCAATCCTCATAAAAAAGTGAGTCATAAATAAAAACAATCAAATTGAGTTTCAACATTACCTCAACATTAGTATCGTGGATACAATGTGTAATGAACATAGCAAGGGGGATTCACTAGGCAATAGTCACATGATTGGGGATTTCAATAAAATAGAGGTGGATACAAAGGGGGATAATAAGGTTGATATCGATGAATTCATAACAATGATAATTAAAAATCTTTCCAACCCATCTAATGTTATTTGTGTGGTGAGTATAATCATTTTACATGAAATTTACCCAAGAATCCTTAGAGACAAACATTATTCTTGTATTATAGAATTAAAGGACAACATCAAATTGAATATTTCTCAATATTATAGAAGCAAAGGAAATAAAATCCATTATGCAATGTGAATATGATAAATTCATAGTCTAATGAAAATGCATTTATGCAAGTAGTTACTAGACAACAATGTGTAGAGTAAGGGATGCTTCCATTATAAATGCCATAGGATCATGGATATAGGAAGGTTCAACAAGATAAATATATTAATCCTATGATAGAGGAGAGATTTTTATATCAATATGTACATGTACTTAAAGACATATAACAACATAGTGTGTTAAAAGGAGATGCCACAGTCATTGACACATGAATGTATGTGCAAATTATGTGAATTATGAGGAAAGAAGGTGTTGTGAATGCACTAACAAATTTTTTGAAGCTGCTCAACACATTGTGTAATGAAGACATCTCACATAATGTTTCTAATCTCTTTTATAATCTTCTATAGTGATCACAACAAGGATAACAACATACTGATAAGGTGGTTGGTATGTCTAAACTAAGAATCCATGGGTTATTGATTCACAATTAGATATTGAACTTATAGGATATGAAATTCCTAATGCAGTATTTGATTTTGGAAGTACTATTAATATGATTCCTAGTTCTACTTGGGAGGCTACACTTGAGCTATAGTCCTATCACTCTTAGTCTTGTAAACTATGGGAGGGTAGAACCAATTAGTTACCTTGAAGATGTGGAAGAGTTGTTGAGCTGAGTCTATGAGGATATTTTGGAGTCATTGACATGAAAATAGATGAGACCCATTATCTTCCATTGATTGGTAATAAATGGGCATATGATGGTCAAATGACTATCAATATAGTGCACAATCAACTAGAGTCTCATCAAGGAGATACGATAGTTGTTATACCATTGAATAAATTAGATTCGAATCCCTATATGTTCCAAAGGAACTAAAGTCACCTTATGCCTACAGTGATAATAATTGGTTCAAAGTCAACATAAATACAAATAAAAATGCTCTGTGAGCTATGAAATGTCAGTTTTTGAAACCACAACTTGTGAAAAACATACAAACATAGAAAAATAAAGTGAGTATTTTACAAGCCATTTATAAAAAAATATCCATCTTTCTAGTTTTAAATTGAAGGATGTACCTCTCCATCTGTGTAATCTCTAACTAAGTCAGAGGTATATTTCCTATATAATATAGGTGCAACAACAATTGATTGTAGAAATCTTACTGTACAAGGTGTCTTACCTTGGAAAGAAAAATCTTAAATAAGTGGTGGCTTAGACAGCCATATGTTGAATTGGCCTAGGGAGATCATGAGATATGACCTCTATGCATGGGGTTTGCTAGAAAATGCCAATTAACAAAATATTTTGAGACAAAGGATCTCAATCCATTTATCTTGAGTATGGAGCACCATGTGTTGTACATAGATCAAAGAGTAAGTAAACTCAATTATGATTTGAAGGGAAATATTGTGACTTAGTGGGTAGTGCATAGAGAACAAGAGTTATAATGGGATTTAGCGTGTGAATTTTTAAGAGAATAATTTTAGTTATTGCTCATAGTGAGAACGAAGTGGCCATTATTTCAAGAAGGCCTATGTCTTGAGCTAAACATTCATAAATGTGTAGATATATATTCTCTTTAAAGAGTTGAGCCAAGATATTGGGTGCACATTTTCAAGCACACACTATTGCCACTTTCAACTTCTTAGTATATGCATCAAGAGTGCATAAGGGATACTAAACATTAGGCATAAGTACAACATGAATTTATTCAAACTTTTGTGTTTGAAAATGAAAATCTAGTGGTGTATAATGTATTGTAAAAATTGAATTTTTTTATATGTTATATCATGTAGAAGATCTGGGAGCTATGATAGATTCATCATCACAACAAGAAGTAGATCAAGATTTTAATCTAGTGATTCATAATTATTAGGCTGGTAAACAAAATGAATCTCTTCTTAAAACCTATTATATAATTACAAATGATCTAACATAATATAGTAATAGTGATGGGGATCTATATTTACAAATCTTCTTCAAATTAGAGTGAGAAGTCGAGCCAATAAATGTTCAAAGTGTATAACAAGTTGAAGAGGAAAGACTACATAATGTAAACATTATAGAACAAGAAGGGGAAAAAACTCTATGAGAGGATCTACCAAGTGGATCTAACAAAGTATATCAAGAACCACTAAAGAAGATTGAATAAAATATTAGATCAAAGTTTGTGCCTAAAATTATGGCTGTGAGAGACTACTAGGTGTAGAATGATATTTAAAAGGCATTACAACTACAAATATATTATCAAAATGTCTTTCTGACCAAGTTTATATAAATGAGAAGTCTAGATCCATCATTAGGGGAGATGCACATTAAATTGAAAGAGTGTACTATGCCCATTAAAAAGTACCCATATAGATTAAATCCCAATATGAAGATGAAATTAAAAGTAGAGCTGGATCACATGCAAGAAGTAGGGATCATCTATCCAATTGAAAAGACAATTAGGTTAGCCTCATAGATGTTTTGGGGACTACCATATACTAAATGATTCTTGCATTAATGATTTATTTCTAATATCATTTAAAGATGATGTTCTTGAATCAATCATAGGTCATGAGTTGTGCTCATTCAAAGATGGATTCAGTGGATACCATCAAATTCCTATCATAGAGGGACCAAGATAAAATAAACTTTACTTGAAATAGGGGTCATTTACGTATAAGGTAATGCCATTTAGTCTTAATAATTCTCCAACATTTTTCTCTAGGTTGTGGTAATTGCATTTAAACATTTCATTCATGATTTTCTAGCAGTTTATTTGGATGATTGGTCTATCATATCTTTATTTAAATAAAACCCATCAAATTTACATTTAATACTATAATGGTGTTCAAATCTACGCATTGCATTGAAGCTAAATAATTGCTTGATTTTCACACCTTTTGGTGTTCTTCTAGGTCATGTCGTATGTAATGATAGAATCCTAGTTGACCAAGCTAAAATTACATTAATAATAAAGACGACACCTCTAATTAGTTCCATAGATGTGCATACCTTTTTGGGTCATGTAGGATACTATATAAAATTCATCAAGTGATACACAATTATATTTTCACCATTATAAAAGCTATTACACAAATATAGAAAGTTTGAGTGGATATTAGAATGCCAAACACCATTTATTGATCTCAAATAAAGGTTAGTAACAATGCCTATCTTAATTTTTATTGATTGGAAGAAGCCATTCCATTTACATGTGGATGCTTCTGGTATCATAGTAGGATCTATTTTAGCATATCCATGGGATGGTGTGTTGGATCATCTATAGACTTCACTAATAGGAAAATATCAAAATTAGAAAATAATATATGACTATATAGAGATAAGACTTAGTTATGATGTTTTCCTTATAAAAGTTTAGACATTATCTTTTTTCCACACCATTTGAGCTTTTCATAGACCACCAAGCATTGCGATAGGTTAACAAGCCTATGTTGGGTGGATGGATCTCTAGGTGGAAAATGTTGTTTTAATAATTCCAATATAAAATCAATGTGAATTCAGGGTGAAATAATGTAGGACCATATCATTTGAGTAGGCTCAAAAATAGATAAGAACTAGAGGAAATACAAGATGAATCTTTAGATGCACACTTGTTTAGAGCCTCTATGATCCCTGAAAATATGAAGGAAATCATGAACTTCCTATAATAAGGTACATTTCCTATGCACTATGTTGAAAGGGACAAAAATCAAATGGTTACATGAACCATTCCTTATAGCCTCATTAATAGATTTATGTATAAAATTGAAAAGGATGATGTGCTGCATAGAGTAGCCTTAGAAAATGAGAGACCACAACTTCTTTAGAAATAAAATAAAGGAGATGCAGGAGGTCATTTCATAAGAGAAGCTACTATGAGGAAGATATTGTAGAGTGGTCTTTGGTAGCTGAATTTGTTTCAAGATGTGCATAAGGTGGAAAAACACTACAATGTTTGCCAAAGAATGGGAAAACCCAATCATTGTGATGAGATGACCTTGGTATCAATATTAGTAGAAAAACTATTTTAAGAATGGGGCATTGACTTTGTAAAGCATATAACTCCCCCAAATAAATACATTCATGTGATATATATCGTTACTATAACTAACTATTTCATGAAATGGGTGGAAGCTATTTTGACACCAAGCTACAGGGTGAAGGATGCTATTATTTTTTTTATGAGAATATCATAACAAGGTTTTGATGTCTAATAAAATTGGTTAGTCACAAAGGTTTTCAATTCATCAATAACACAATCAAGAATCTTACTAATGATTTTATGATATTGCACCACAAGAGCATGGCTTATGATCTAAAAGTAAATGGGCAAGTTGAAGCTATGAATAAGGTATTAGGTAAAATGCTAATGAAGATATTTAGTGTTAAAAGGGATGACTGGGAGGATCACATTCTTGTGATTTTTTGGGCATACATGATAAATTATAAATGGTAACAAGATCACTCCCTTTCAACTCGTTTATGGTCTTGAGGTAGTTTTGCTTATGGAATACATTATTCTTAGTCTGTGCCTTAAAATGATTATTTGGTTGGGTGATTATAACTCCCTGAAACAAGATTTATGTGTTTGGTCAAGATGAAGGAAAATAGATAAAGAGTGCAATAGATGCAAGATATCAATAAGTTAAGTCAAAAAGTGTAGCATGATCCGAACTTATGATCTAAGGAACTTTATCCCAAACAGGTGGTATTACTCTTTGATATCAAAATTAATGAATTTATGGGAAAGATATGCATAATGTGGAAAGGACCCTATATCATTCATGATGTTTGACAATAAGGTACAATTTTCTAAAAAGATTTATAGGCAACCATTTTACTATGACATATAAATGGCTATAGGCTTAATCTTTATCATCATTAATATTTATCATGAATTGATATAAATGAGAGAGGGTTCTGAGTAGCACCAAGTAGTTAGGATGTTTATTTGATGCCATTTTTTTAGGGTTAGTGTGTTTATACAATGTGATCTTTGGGTCGCACTACATTAGAATAAAGTTTAGATAGTCAATATCACTGAGTGCCATCAATATGTAGAGTTAGCTTGAAGGATAGACAAATAGTATCCAAAACATGATGGTCAAAAATTAAGTCTAATAATAGGGTATATCAAGATATGTATGGATAAAGGATGGTGAGTGGTCATTTAAAACCATTAATGGTAATGCACTTGATAGATTGCATCTTTCCCAAAACATATCACATGATAGAATGATAATATGGACCATAAAATAAATTACATACATGAAAGGATGCCACATCACATCAAATACATTCCAATGGGTAAATGAAATAACATGGATGTAGAATAATAATCATCATTTGAAACAATAACTGATTGACATAAATTTTTGAGATGAACTCATGCAAAACCAACTCATGATGTTTAACCTTTATGGCTAAATGGATTTAGGCAAAAAACACTACATAATAAAGGATGAAAACAAAAAAAATACATTACATACTTATGAAACAAATAAAATTTGTGATCTACATCTAAAACAACTTATTGTGCATAAATTTCACACTAGTGCAGGACCAAGTGAAGAAAGTGTTCAATGCAGTCCACAACAACAACCATGGATAGGGCATAACTATTGATCCTGTTCATAGATGCACATAAAAAAGAAATGGGGATTGGTATAGGAATTAGATATAATAGATATCATGACACATACCCATTTTATTTTATTAATGTGTTTGAAACTACTCTTTTTACCCATGACCCACATAAATCAGCACAAATAGGAACACTATCACTTCAACATCTACTACAAGGCTCTAATGTTTAGTGATTGATCAAATTACTTAATTTTGGGTATTTAGATGATGTAATGCTTACTTTGTTTAGTTGATAGAATGAAGGTGACATTCATTTATCTTAAGATGTGACCATAAGGATCAACCCTATGACTATGATAAGAGAAACATGGATTATAACATGGGAAAAGTCTCTTCTACCTTACAAATCCATAGCTCCACCTATTCATTTTAACATTAGATAAAATTACACAAAGATAGGAAGATGAATCCACATTGATTCTATAGAATATGCTTTAATGTGAATTCTATTTGAATGCATCATAAAATTATTTTGGCAGACAACAAAGAATGTGAATCAGGCAACCAAAGGAGTGGTGGACATTGTGTATCACATGATATGCCTAGATGAGGATTTTAATTATCCTAATTTTTTGGCCTTTGAACTCAAAAAAACATTTAAAATATTATCATAGGCAATTTTTAGGCATTCCAACACTAATTTTTAGTCTTACTACTCTACTTCACATAATGAAAATGACCAAAAGAACCTATTAACGCTAATAAATATTTTTATCCTACTACTACATTCATCAATATTATGTGGACTAAAACATGAAAATATTATGAGAAATTAGAGAGATTCAATGCATGGTTGATGGATATCTAAGCCATGATTAATTTACACCTAGGGTATCCCAAAACATGATGTAGTATTTGAGACAACATGCATTAGTGATCAAGTTGTACAATAATGGAGATATAAGTTCATGAGTTACCCAAAACAACCACAAATCCACTACTATTTTTCATCATCATGTTGGATGCACAGGTAGAAGTTTTGAGGTAGAAATCCTTAGTAGTTAGATTGACTCAACCTTTGCATTCCATGCCCTCAGGTGCGTAATAACCTATCCAACATCAAGCACAAGCTCAAACCTAAACACAAGCTCAACCATAGGTAACACCACAACCAATAGTGATGTCATCATAGATTGACAAGGGAAAGAGGAAGGCACTAGTGCGACGAGCCTCACCACCATTGCCTAAAAAGAGGACATGTGACATAAAGTCCTAGTTCGATAACAAACATGTTACAAATATAACAGTTGAATGTGACTTGGTGGAGCTAGGATTTGTTTAAAAGGAAGTTCTATAATCCATGCTTATAGAAATTGGTAATGATGTTTATGAGAAATAAGAGGAAAAATAATTATTTTTTAATAAAGCAGTGGGCATCTACTAGGTGTAAAATCAAGTAAGACAAGACCTATGGGTGAACATCACCCAACCTCTTTCTTCCATTTTAGTTAACATTTTAGGTTAATAAATAACTCTATAATGGTTAAAAGCAAAATGTTTCTAGGCAAACCTAACTATAGGATCCTAGTGACATAAGAAAGCCCACATCCAGCCTTAATGCATAGACTTAGGACACATGCTACAACTTGACCTTATTCAACAATCAAGGACATAATGGTGTTTTTCATATACCCAACATAGGAGAGCATAACATATCAAGCATAAAAGTCTCATCAATATCTTCAGGCCCAGACTACAGAGTGAACAAATAAGATCTTCACTCCATCATGAACTTCTATAAATAAGATGACTATGTGAAGGGGTATTATTTTGGAATCATCCTCTTTAGAATATTTAGAGTCAATTATAATGATAGATTCATCCATGCCCATATAAATTCCTAAAAAATATATCTTTCCATATCTGAAGCCATAACACAAAGTTACACAAGAACAAGAGGATCCATCAGAGGCACAAAAGGAGGCTATGAGGAAGGATAAGGAAGAGAAAAATAAAAGGAAACAAGAGGTAAAACACAAGGCTATGATGGAAGAGGATAAATTCAAACAACAAGTTGTAGAGGAGGAATATAAACCAAAATTTGAATAAGTAGAGGCTCAAAATAAAAGAGACAAAGAAGTAGAGGCAAAAAAGAAGAAAATTGAAGAAGCAGAGGCTCAAAATAAATGAGAAAAAGTAGTAAAGGAAAAGAAGGAAGAACAAGAAGAAGTATCAAGGAAACTAAAAGAATCATAGACTACATAAATAAAGAAAGAGGAAGCAATGGAAATTATAAAGGCTTGGGAGGATCAAAAGGCTAAGTGAGAAGTTGAGGAGAAGGAAGCCAAAAATAAAGCCAAGGATGGAGATGAAATAAAATACAAGGAGATGATAGAAGCTAAGGCTAAGGATGAAGTGAAAGCTAAAGTTGAGGTAGAATCTAAGGCTAAGACTAAAGCTGAAGCTAAAGCTAAAGTAGAGGTAGAGGCAAAATCCAAGAAACAAGTAGATGGTGTAGTGTGATTAGTACTTATAATGCAAACATGTGTGTAAGAGGAGGCTTCATAACCTACACTGCATATAAATATCCAATCGTTATGGGATGTTCCCATGTCATCCACCTAGCACACCACATTTTATCTTCCTTTGGTGAAGTTCAAGATGGCCCCTTCAATGACTAAAAAACATCCATACATCTAACTATAAATGCGTAATAAACATCTTTGGATGTTTCTCAACTACTGTTAACCAAATAAATTAAAGGTGTAACTACTTTATAGGAATCAATATCATATAATGATTCAACCTTGGATCAAGAAGTCTTGTAACTAAGAGAGGATAATGTACATTTGAGCCTTTGATTCACCAATATGTGCCATCTCATTGACATTGGCTTCCTTACATTGGTTACCCAAGTCCTAGGTGACTAGGTTATGCTTGAAGAATAGTAATTCTCAGCTCTATTGACATAACTAAGGAAAGACTGGCTAGTTGTACATAATTTATAAATTTTATAAGTGTAAATAAAAAATATCAAAGCATAAACAAAGGCGATCTATAATATATTGGAGGAATATGGATAGGTTTTAGACATTGTTGCACTCCAAGTAAAACTACTACCACAAGGTTTATTGAATGGGACATAACAACTTAATAATTCATTGTCTATAGATAAACCAAACTTTGATAAGGTAGAAAAATCCAAAGCTATGATGGATGATCATATTGATACCCCTAAAACAATGAAAAATATACTCAAGCAGTTGCTTGATTCAAGGGATGAGGCCATTGAAAAATGATAGACATGGTAAAATAAGATTCTGTGTAGCTCATTTGTAGGCATTCAAGCACAAAGGCATGTAAACCAGTTGGAGGAGCTGTCCCAGGACATTCAGACCAAAACATTAAATTGTAGGGCACTCATCACCTTCATAAAAGATGAAGATATTCATAACTTGATGGTGACTCAAGTCCCATTATGAATATTTCTAACTATGGTATGAGAAGTGATGACTAAATTGAAAATGCTAATGAAAGATTTATCTAAGCTTGATCCATCCATTACATAAGTTGTTGATGAGATGTAATTCATTCCTCCTCAATAAATACATAAAATACTTAATCAAATGAATATTTACACAAGTACACAACCATCCATCTAATAGCCACAACAACATCTACCAGTAGTTTCTATAGAACAAAGTGTTTCATCCACTATGCCAACAGATCCATCATCACAATAGCCTATTACACATCCAACCTAGAGCATGCCACTAGCTACCTAGTAGGTATTGCATATTTCTAATTTTACATTTTTCATAAGTTTTTGGGCATAATTTTGTAGGATGGCCTTAAGCGTTAGGAGTGAGGTTAGGTTGGTTGAAAACTTGTAAAGGGCATCCACTTGGTTAAGCTAGTCTATTTACAACTAAAAGGGTGGTAGGTTAGTATGCTACTTAGTTAAAAACTTAAAAGGGTGGATAAGTAGTGCATAAACTAGTAAATAATACCTATAATGATAACCACAACTCTTGTTTTTGGTTCAATTCCCCATATTGAGCTTTAAATCAAGATCCTTTGATATGACTTTATCTCAGGGTGAGACAACTATTTAAGTATAAAAAAATGTTGAGTGTAGAACATGGCTATCAAAATCATAGAGTATATTTGATGGATATGTGTGTGAATTTCGCTATTTTATCTTTTGCATAATCTTTTTGTATGTATTCAACCTTTGTAAGCATAGTAATAGACTTATGAATGTGAAGAATTTATTTATGCATCTATTTTTTTGTCTGTTAATGAATATATCCAGTCTGAATTACTATTAAATTTTTAATTTTATTACTTCATGCCTAAGCCATCCCTATATTAGAATGTTTTGAAGGGTTTTTCAGGAACCTCTACTAACATTCTTTACACTTTCACTTTTTTTTTAATTATTTTTACTTGATTGAATGTTCATTTTTTGACTCTTTATTTTAGTATTTGCCTTGTTATGTGACATTTTTTTATCCTTGTTTATATCCTCTAACCTTGTGTGACATTTTATTATCCAATTTTTGTGGCCCCTTGGCCTTGTATGACATTTTATTTTCCATTGTGTGCAACCCTTAGCTTTGTTTTGACATTAAGAGCTATTTATTGACATATAATTTGAAAATTGGTTACATATAATTATGAGTTTTGAGTTGACTCTATTTAGAGCTCTTGTATCATAAATGTTAGTATTTTGAGTAGTTATATTGTGTGCATTCATAAATTTTTAAAACTAGGGTATTCATTTACATTCACAATAGATAGTACACATATATTTACTAACTCTCTTTATACATAGTGCCAGTCCTTGGAACACATGATCTGAGAGTGCCCTTTAATGGTTCACATGCCCCCCACTCCTTAAGAAAAAGGTGGATCTTAAGACAAATCTCAAAATGGAAATAATGACAATTGGACTACCATCACCAACAAGAAAAATAATGGATCTTCGAAAGGTGGTGGTAGGTCAAAATTTTTATCATTTTAACCTATTGGAAATAATTCTCTATTGACTTCTATTGGAAAATTTTCCTTACCCACCAAATCTTCTCCTCCTCTTTTGTGTATGCTACATGTAGTGACCTCATTATTTGAGACCTCACCTTCAGTACCATGGTTACAACCCTATCCTAGGGTGAGTGCCCTTGAGGAGGAAAGGAGCCTAGTCACTTTAGACCAAAAATTAGTATTTTGACGCTTTTTCAGCCCCTCCATCTCTTGAAGAGGAGTAATATATGGCACACAAGTGGAAACCATTTAGAATGAATGATTTTTTGCTTGAAAAACTCATGTATAAATTTTTCATTACACTGGAAGGTCTTTCATAGGAGAATGACATGCACCTCAATCTTGTCCAATGATTGTGTAATCTTGGAATATTTAAGGTCTTATTGATCCATTGCATAAGTATGCTATAATGAAAAATTTCTAGTATTTCTACAACATGAAAATTATTTGTTTGTAAGAGGTCAAATTTATGGATTCTTGTTGTAGAATGCAACATGGATCATCTAGGTTGGGGCCATTTATCAGGCCACTAGGCATGATGTTGGCCATGGTGGGGCCATCACTTTTTGGCTCTAGAACTCACTAAGAATATTATTTATTGAGGTTCACACCCCACCCACCGAGTGGTGTGGACATTTTTTTATTTTAATAACCACATTATTGGGATAGTTAATCTATATGCCTCTAATGATGATGTGGAATGTAAATCCCTATGGAGGTGGCTGATCGACTCTCTCTCAGATGCACATTAGATCCTCTATGTGACTTTAACATGGTGGAGTTGACATAAGACAAAAAAGGGTGCCTTTTGATGTGATGGTGTGTAGGTTAGTGTGAAGCATGGTTTTATATGTGTAATAAACTCAGGGTGTTTGATCCTAACCATCATCAGAGGAAGGATTCAAACTCTACTTGGTTCACCTGGTCTAATTTCCTCCAAGGGGAAGGGTACTTTAACATCTTGATAGAGCTCTGCTGGCCGAGCAAGATTTTTTCTATTTTGATCTAGTTTAGGATATACCAATTTTTGTCATTCCTTATATGTTTCTCTTAGATCATCACCCCATTTGCTTTAAATTTGAATGTACTTCTCCTTAATTCATGCCTACTTCTACACAATTCTATCTCAATACTACCCACCTCAAACATGAAAGAATGGTGGGGCATATTATCAAAATTTATAACTTAGTACCTTGAATAGAAGGAGAAACTAGTTGGATTTAGTGGTGGTATGAGGCCCTTACTTGCACTTCCAATTTTATTCAGATCTATGGTAAACAAGCATCTATTTTGATATGGCATCTACATAATGCTACAAACTATGAGTTTATCTATGCCTCATGAGAATTATAGCATGTGATTTTTAATGTTCACCTTTAAACTCAAATGTAACAATGGAGACATAAGATATAAATTAAGGAAGCACACAAATCTTAAGGAGATCATATGCTCTAGCTAAAAATTGTTGACAAAGTGTCCAAGGATTTTTTTTCCCTCCTCCACTCTAAGAGAACTACTGATAGAATCAAAGATGTCAAGTAAGGAAATAAAATACTTACCAAACTTAATAAAATTTTACAATATTTTTTTCATCATTACCATGGTGTTTTCTTGGTGTAAGCTTCTTCTCCAAAAATGGAGGTGGCTCTCCTTCAATGTCTCTAGGTTGTGCCTTGCAAAGCATACAATTCTTAAAGAGTTGATTGTGATAGGCCCTTATCTCTTAGTGACCTTCATGAAGATATTAAATAGATGTAAATAGACAAATCTATAAGAATTTATGGTTTCTCATGTGATTTTTATCAAACCCTATGGGGCACTGTTAGTCCGGATCTGCATTGGGTGTATTTTGGAGATGTTCTAACCAATTCTTTAGGAACCCTTATTAATTAGAGTAACATCACATTCATCCCCAAGGCTTATGATCCTAAAATTATCACAAAATTGAGGCTTATTAATTTGGTCAATGTCTCTTATAAGATTATTTCTAAAAATCTAGCTCTCAGGGTGAAACACATTTTCCCTTTGATTGTTTAGAGTGAACAAATAGGATTCATACAAAATAGATTCATTCTAGACAATGTCATCATTATCTAGGAAGCTATAGAATGGGATAGGATTTATAATAAAAAATATATGTTTGTTAAGATTGTCTTTGAGAAAGCCTATGATCGTATTAAGTGTCCTTTTATTTTGTCCATGCTATAAGCACTTGGGTTTGGCCCAACGTTTGTTTAGACTATTAATATGATTTTTCAAGATGAAAGGGATTGTATTAATATTAATGTTACTCACTCTTCTCAATTTGAACTACATTCATCCATTCAAAAAGATTATCCTTTATCCCCTTCCCTGTATTTTCTTACAATAGAAGGATTTATCTATCTTCTAGCTAATTATGTTATCAGGGGTTTGGTGAAAGGCATCTCTCTCCCTCAGTCTGATAGACAACTTTTAAATGGTTATTTCATAGATGAATCTTTTCTCACTCTCCAAAAAGAAGAAGAATCCATTAGGAATGCCATTTAATTTTTGCACATATTTTGTTTGGATTTAAGCTCTGTATACAATGGAGGAAGACCCAATGTTACAAGTAATTACTGGGCCCTAAACCTTCTTGGCTTGAGGAGTTTCAATGGAAGTATATTCTACCAAGAGTTTAATTAAAGTTTCTAGGCATTAATTTTTCCTTTTAGGCTCTCCTTCTGACTTATGGTCATATGTGGTGTAGAGAGTTTACAAAAAAAATTTAGGTCATTAAGCCTCTTTCTTTGGCTATCAAGTTTCAAATATGATCTAAAGTTTTGGTAGCTATGCATGTTTATTATTCCTCTTATTGGTCCCATTCTAATTATTTCTAAAAAAATTAGAAAAACTTTTAAGATATTTTCTTTGGGCTAATTTTGAGGGACATAAGGGCTTCCATAGAATTGCTTGGAACATTTGTTGTCACCCCAAGCAAGCTAGGGGACTGGGTCTCCTTGATATTAAAATCCAAGGACTTGCTCTTAGAGCCAAATGGACTATCAAAATCCTTTCTAGGGATGAAGCCTACAAGATTCTTCTCCACCATTATATCTCTCAAGGGCTACCCTGTGATAGGAAGGCTTGGCAAGGTCTGGGGCTTCACCCCCTACTTATCACCCTATAACCTATCAAAATTAAGGGTTCGTTTGTAATTAAAAGTTTATGGAAGTCTTGGGAGAAGCTTAAGCCTCACTTCAGCTTGGTTGGGGAAGGATTCATAAATGGCCTCTCTATTAACTCTCTATCTTTTTTGTAGTCATCTTGCCTAAATTTTCACAGTGTTTCCTTTACCTTAGTCCCTTAGGTTAAAGGGATACACCTTTTCAAAAAAGGAATGAAGGTTATCAATGATCTCTTTTTTAAAGAGAGTAGGGTTTGGCTCACTTGAAATCAACTTCAAAATAAATATAATTTAATAAATTCAGATGAAGAGGCTATTGCATAATTTCAAGGCTCCATACTTGATGAATATTTGCATAAAATTAAAGTTAATTATCTTGTTCCTTGGTGGAGGGATTGATATTGGCCTATAGCCACTCCCTTCACTTGATATTCTTCATGGTTAGGATATCAATTACTTGCTCCTCAACATATTCTAGTTGATATGTTCAATATCAGATGGAATCTTCATTCCCATGATGGGCTCTAGGCCTGACATTTCAACATAGTGTGGTTTGCTTCTATTGAGCCCAAAAAAGGTCATTTTTATGGTGCCTTCTTTACCAGGGCCTACCTATGGGTGACCGACTCAAGCATCTAGGTGTACCTAACCCTATATTCCTAGCTTGTTGGCAACCAAAGACTATTAAGCATCTTTTCTAGTTTTACACACATGCTCAATCTGCATGGCACTGGATTCACTCCCTTTTTAGCCTTTTCATCTTGAATTCTTCACATGGAAGATGGATCTATTAGGGGATTAAACTATGTTACCTAAAAAATATAATCACTTTTATCAGATCTTTCAAGCTAACATTTTGTTTCAAATATGAAAATCTAGAAATTATGCTTGCTTTAATCATGAAGAGTTGGAACATAATTTTTCTATTTCTAATAAAATTACTATTCTCTCTAATTTTACTCTTTAGATTCAAAGCCAAATAGACAAGGTCCATTTGGAGCTCAAACACCTCTAGTGTTTGCTTGATCATTGGGGAAATGCTCCATATGAGGTCAGTCAGGAACCTCTTAAACCCACATGACATCTCCACCCCCTAAAGATGTGGACATGGGCCAAGATGGTAGTGATCCAAACCTAAATCTAGTAGTTACTCTCCATGATGGTCACCACCTCATTGGCCTTCCCTCATCATGGTGGATCAAGTGGTTCCTCTTGATCTAGAGGTGATGGTTGGGGTTGGGGATCTCCTCCCCCATCCCAAGATGGTGATAATAGAGGTTGGGGTCTACCTCCTCAATGCAAATTCCCATGCCTAGCTCTAGCTATTTACCCTAAAATAAATTAAAATGAGACTTTAGAATAGCAACAAAACATTGGTTGGTAGAATTTACCTATTGATGAGGTCCTCTTGCTATGGGAAGATGGGGTAATAAGCCTTCAGGTTCATTGTCTCCTCTACCTCCCTCGGCATCCATGTTTGCTATTACTGCTTAAATTTTCTCATTAATGTTATTTGTACCTTGAATTCTCTAATTTGATATAAAGTACTAATGTGATGTAATGCTTTTGGTGTGGTCATTTTGTGACCACTTTTCTAACTTTTCCTGAGGGTTTTTTAACCCTTGGTGTGATTTCGCTCATGGGGTGTGACTTTTCCACCCATTTTTTGGTATGATTAGCATTGTACCATATTTTATATTAATATATAGGAACTTATTAATCAATTTTTGTGAATATATCTTTATTTTATACCTTCACATTCTTTATTATATTATCACTCTTATTTAAGCTATTACAAGTATTTCTATGCTATATAACCTTTGTTTCTCTCTTATCTCACTCTATGCATCTTTCTTCAGTTCTATCCTATGATATTACAATATAGTGGCATAAATACTTAGTAGAAAACTCTTAAAACTCAATGGTATTTGTAATACATCTTTCATTTATATAAATTATATCATGTTATTAGAGGTGATCAAATCATGTAGTATTGCTTAGGTCAGTATAAGCCTCTGTCCTATCAACCTAGAGATGTACTTGTTGTTCCAAATATTATCAATGCCAATTTTAGTCATTATTTAGTAAACAAAATCTTCATCTTAATGCCTAAACTATAAAAAAAAAATTCAAATTTTGAGAAAGTTTGGAACATTATGAAATTTTGACTAAGTACCAAAAAATATAACATGATTCAGTATGTCTTTTCACCTTACATAGTGTGAGGGTCAGGTGTATCAACCCTTAGGACCTATAAGATGCATAAATGTGTCATGCATGTTATAAAAAATTGACCAACCCCCATCCATGCTACCACACAAAACACAATCCCATGATCTCATGTTCACACACTGTGACCAAACACAGATAATTAGCCCCCATAAACACATAGACATGTGAATGTGTTTATGTGTGTAGATGCACCCCTACCCCTATGCACTAGTGGAGACATAAGGGATATCCATCTATACCTCTTAGTTATGCATGCATTTAGTCTTTAATAGCTAGCCATTACATTTCAAACTATATAGGGACTTATAAATTATCTCTCGAGGCTCATTTTATTTATTTTCTCTTTTTTATTTAGCTATGAAGACTGATATTCTACCCCTTATTTTACTCTTGCTATCAAATTTCACCAAATTTTCTCATATTCTCCCAAGGAATTTGTAGTGCCCTTTTAATAACCTAATCTATTCATGGAGATTTTTCCTTTTTAGAACCTTTTTTGTAGAGTGTTTCCGCCAAGTTTTAGGATTTTACCATGTCAATACTACTTACCACTCATTTCAACTAATCTAACCTTTTCTTCCCCCAGATCCACTTAAACTCCTTTCCTTTACTTGTGATATAACTTTCACATACCTAAAATCTAAAAACATGAAGTTAAAGTATATGGGGTATGAATGCTTGTTGGTGATGGAAAGTGACATTTCTAAGATCACTGAATCACATATCAGTCATATGGACATGGAGGAGTTTCATCATAGATTAAATTCATAAAATCTAAGCACCTTGATTAATCACCTTGTAGAGAGTGGCCTTACTTAGGATATAGGTTTTTCTACTTTGATGTAATGTTTTGACTTAGTGTTCACCTACGTGAGACACTAAGATCCATCGACCCATGAAATCAAATCAAGTGGCATGGATACCATAGCCAAAGTTGATGGTACAATAATGAGAATGAATTTTACTATTCTAATTCCTAAATACATTATTAGCATTAACATTTATAAAGGGTAGAGATACTGGGACAAGGATTCAAACAAGTGTTTGACAATTTTCAATAATTCATCACTAAAGCATAAAACATAGAGAGTTTTGAAATTGCCTAAGAGTTTCTATAGAGTAGATTTTCAAGAGGAGCTCTTAGATATGATCACTCTCCTAAAATAGTTAATAGGTAATCAGGACACCAAATTTTACACCCTTGGATGCTCATGCTAATGAATATCATCTAATGTGGTATTTAATTTATTGATTGGGGATAAATACTTAGTGATTCTATACATAAATAATTATTAGAGGTATAATCAAAGAAAAAATTATTTAAAACCACTTACCTTTTGTATTCATCCAATTCTCAAATTATTTACCCAAGAATTTCATAAAATGGAAGTATGACTCTTATGACTTAAGCCTATATATGTTTACCTTAGCTGAATTTGGGAGAAAGTAATAAAAACTACACCAGAAGAATATCAGGGTATAAAAATATTAGATGAAGTTGCCACCTTGATCAACCAATATGGTATCTATTACCTCTAATATCATAAGTTCACCTAAATTAGGTTTGGTCATTTTGAAGGCTATCCATTTAGACTTCTAAGGCTATAAAATTATAAAATTGTATTGATAGAGTAGTGCATACAATTAGGTGTGGTGCAAAAACATTACAAAGACAAACACATCGTGGGTGTCTCATTCCCTATTTCATTGGGACACTTCACATGTAAAACAATGGTCAATACTGAAGACATTGAATCAACCATCTCCCAATTCACTCTTTGATCATATGATAGTAGATATTCTATGGAAATGAAGAGATATGTAAGAAGATGCCTTGGTATCGATTTAACTTATGAACATGTACCTCACATAGAGGAATATTGGGCAAATTGTTTAGATTAATATGAGGTAGTTTGGAGAGACTACAATATAATTATAAAAGAGGTTTAGCCAAGATCACCAGATCAATAAATGCATATGATGGAGTGATCTCACTATTTGAGCAAATGTACATCATAATAAAACTGTTAGTAAATGAAATCATGCATAGAAGAATATTGCAAAAGAATGAGACAAAATAATGAAATACTCTATATCATTATGAATTATGAATACAAAGGGACAAATTTCACATCTCTCACAACTCTTAAAGCTATCATAGTTCACAACTAAGTAGCTCAAACAATCCACAATATACTCCATTATTACTACATTAACTACATTAAAAATATGAAGGGAGAGAGGTGCATATATAGGATGGAGAGGGAAAGATACCACACATTCCATTGAATGTGGGACTAATCTTCCCAAGTATCCCAAATAACCTCTAGAGCCCTAAGCAAGCTAATACAACCATATAGGCAAAACCTAGTGGGGAAAAGGCCTACACCAACACCCCCCATAAGCATAGCTTAGGTGGGAAATGATACAAAAAATGGGTCTCGACAACAAGCCCTAATAAGGTACCCATATAAAATGTAATCTCTCATAAAGTAGAGAAAATGAAAAAACCTATAGGACAAACACTGCCCAAAAAGAGAGACATAAAAGAAGAGGAGACTAAAATACCCCCCAAATGATGATGCTGAAGCAATCATTAATCCAATTATAGCTCACAAGATGATGAAGGTTTATGATGAGATCCTCTGCCTAAAGACTATAAAAGCTCCATCCACATCAAAAAATGTTTCTTCCCTTTGGCAAAGGAAGACCCTAATGTGTGCACTAAGTGTCTACCCATTCCATAATGGAAGATGAAGACAATAGTATGAAAATATCTTAATGTGGTCCAAATCATATTTTTGGCATTGGTCTGGCAAGAATATGTGTAGAATATGAAATTAATAAAACTAAAGTGAACTAGTCAGAAGAATGACATGGAACATTAGCTGAAATAATGTCCATGTCAAGAGTAGAGCATGACTCACCAACTAAAGAAACAAAGTCCAAAGGAAGAGATGAATTATCGATGCTCACAATAGGTGTACTCATACTGTAAATAGTAGAGTCCTTTGAAGTGTAAGGATATGATGGATTTTAAAAATCAATAATCTACATAGGAATGGATGAATAATCTATAATGAGATAACTAAGATCTGATAGAATCTCATCCTATAGTGGGGGCTTGACATAAGGAAGAACACTGTCTGCCATGGATATGTCATCATAAGAAACAAAATCAAGAGGTAAGAGTACAATTATCTTTGAAGATATGATTAGAAGCTAGGGAGGAGTGATGTAAGTTTCAATCATATCTCTAAAAAGAGACTATAGGATTCTCTAAATAATGTCTAGACACTCTATATGTTTCACATGGCAATGAAGATCCATGGAAACATGAAGTAACAGAGTGACAAAAACCTTGTCATAAGTATTAGCCCACTTATTGAATAGAATAATATCAATGGGTGCAAGAATATATCCATATAAAAATGGAATATGATTCTTATGTGTGATTGAGTGTTCCATATAAGCATGCCATGATGCATAATTATCCTTCCTAAGAAGGATCATTGGAGATGAAACAACTCTCCTCATTTGGATAGTAATAGTGCATGCTCAAATTTATGTCAAGCTCTGGTAATAATGTGTCTAGGAATACAAGAGCAATATGTGCAAGTAGTCACTAAATGGGCACAGGTAACGGTTACAAAAATTGAATGTACACATGAGAGAATGTAGGGCCCAAAAAAATTTCCTTGAGATAATCAATAGGTATCCCCCCATGTTTGTAACTACAAAGCATGCTAAAAGATTGAGCAATCTGTGCTTATGATTGAGTACCAATGCATGCTCTAAGTATGGATGTCAGAATTAACCAAAATGAGTCCACATAAGTAAGAGCGATTAGTGCATGAGTGAGAAAACATGTCTCAATGAATGGACATCATAATCAACTGATAATTCATCCATAAACATGAGTAATCAATGTAATATCCACTAAATTAGCACAAATGAAAACTACAAATAGGGTAGGCAAATTTCTCTTGAATGGACATCTAATCAACCTGCACCACCCCCCCCCCCCCCATATTTTGGAACTTTATAAAATTGGCCCAATGCATGAGAAATTAAAAATAAAAACTTTAAAAAAAGATGGTACTCAATTTCAAGTTACCATTTACAGGATATTAACAATACAATATCTCATAAATAGTCCTACAACTAAAAAAACTTGCACTTGAAACTTTAAAAAAGTACCCTCAAGTGAGGTAAAATATTCCTTCCAACCACTCTTTGGAATAAAAATTTCACCATGAATTTAGAAAAGTCAATAGAAGTGAAAACAAGTTTTGTTAGTTTCCTCAGTATGCATGGAGGTGAGTTTTACTTACTCTTTAAGTAAAAAATTACAGCTAGCAAGGCAAAATAAATGAAGTGTCAGCTGTGTAAAGAGGAAAGAAGGTGGATTATTGTTTTTTTTTTTCACTTAAGAGAGAGAGGTGCTATTCATGAACCTCCATATATGTGGATAAGAAACTATCATGAATCTTTGCCTCATATTTTCCAACACCTCTTATCAAAGCATGCTTTAACACCTCTTAAATTATAAAATTACAAGTGAAGATAAATTAAAAAAGAGAAATATAGTCCTGTAAGATCAAAAAAGGACAAACAAGGTAAATAGATAATCTTGCATAGCATACTATGCCTCTAGTAGATAGAAGTTTTTAGAAGAGGTCAAAAAATAACTAGGGAGGTTCCAATGCCTCAGTCTACATTCCTCCTTTACAACACTCAGATCTAAAGAAAAGATCTCATCACCACTACCACCTTCAATGCTGATCTCACAAATCTCCAAATGAGTTTGTTGTTGATTATGAGGAAGATACAATGATTTGCAAATGTAATGCTAACCTTCTTTGTACTAAAAAACTACTTTGCTAGCATCAAAGTCTCTTAGCAGAAAGTTAGAAACACTTAGGTCTCCATGCTAAAGTTTTTAGATCTAGAAATGATTTCCATCACCTTCTTAGCAAGATGAAATGCCACTTCTCTTTTGCCAACCAAACTCAAATCTAATTTGATATTAATCTACCAGATCCTCCTTCTTCCAAGCACTAACCTCCCAGATCTCCATGCCAAATTGTATATTCAACATAGCCTCTACAATAGATTTAAAACAAAGATCCAATGCTAAATGCAACTTTGAAAAGATAGAGATATCTCTTCTAATGCTAGAATAGAAAGGGAAGATCTGAATGAAATGCCACAATAGAGCTGAAATATTAGAGCTAAGCTAAAAGAAATGCCCTTGCTAAAAAGTAAGATGCCAAGCTAGAAAAATCAACACATATTTAAAATTACAATGCAGATGTTTATAGTTACAACACCTTTAATCAAATTTTAAGTCTAAAATGCCTCTGTTGTAAAGAATATGACACCAAGCTAGATTTATATTCCAAGGTAGAAATAAATATTCTAAATCAAGAAAGAGAAGAATTCTAATGCCAAGATATAGAGTAATAATTAGATCTGAGAGTAAAAGTGCCAACATTAGAGAATGAAACCAAAAGCAAAGATATCAATGCTAAAAATATGATGCCAAGATTTGGAGAATGCCTTTCTCCAATAATTTTATCTACCAAGCCAAAAACAATAGATCCAAATAAAATATCCAATGCCAAAATCCAACACCTCCTCTACAAAGGATGCTAGGTAACAAATTCAAAGCTTAGGCAAGCAAGTCAAGCTTAAAAAATAGATTTGAAGATAAGACACACCTCTCTCTTTTTGGTAGATCTGAATATTTCTCTCAATAATTCCTATGATAATACAATTCAAATCTTGGATTTCATAAAAATCAATAGCAAATAACTAACCAACTAGACAATCACGAACATGGATTGGCACTCTAATACCATAAAAGAGTTGTAGCTAGGATGACCAGATCAACGAATGCATATGATGGAGTGATCTCATAAGTCAAGCAAGTGTAAAACATAATGAAACTGCTAGTAAATGAAATCATGCATAGAATAATATTGCAAATGACTGAGAGCAAATAATGAAATAATCTATATCATCTTGAATTATGAATACAAATAGATGAAGTTCATAGCTCTTAAAGCTATCACAGCTCACAACTAAGTAGTTCAAATAATCCACAATAGACTATATTAGTACTACATTATTACATCATAAATATGAAGGGAAAGAGGTGCATATATAGGTTGGAGAGGGAAAGATACCACACATTCTAGTGAATGTGGGATTAATCTTCTCAAGTAACCCAAATGACCTCTAAAGCCCTAAGAAAACTAATACAACCATATAGGCAAAACCTAATGGAAAAAAGGCCTACACCAATAAATTAATCAAATCATAAATAAATGAATGGGTCCCTGATGACATGGTTGATCTCACCGATCTAGATTATGCCAAGAGGGTTTTAGCTACTCCCTTACCTACTATAACTTGGTCAGTAAGAGAGATAGTAAATATAAATGGGATAACTTGAAAATTATGAGCACAAAACCAATAAATGGTTCAAAAAGAAGTTGGCTAAAGTGACTGAAGTAGGTAGTTGTAGAAAATGAAATACTTCAGCCCCTCCCAAGTAGACTCCTACACTAAATCCAATGAAGAGCAACATTATTATGATAATTGAAGTACTTGGTTCTTTGATTTCTAAGGATAATGATGATGAAGACCCTAAGTAGAGAAATCAACCTAGAAAAATATGTAAGGAAAATCATATAGTTGGTAGGAAGAAATTAAAAAATGAAAATGTGATGATGTAGTCTTCTTCTACTGCTCTTGGTGACCCCTATCTTGATTCCTAATACAACATAATAATAATGTGCCTCCACTCAAGTAAAAATTCTAAAAGGACCTGATAATTAGGTTGAGGTTGTAATCCCTTCATCTCCTTTAGTTTCTCCAAGTGTTCCTCCACTTCTAGAAGTTACTCCTCCAAAGTACCTACACCCCCTCCCATTGGAACTCAAATGAGCACTTTCAGTGACATGTCATTCTAATGGATGTAACCAATGCTCAATAAAAGAAAGGGGGTGGTAGAAATTGATCTTCCATATTTTGATGTGGTAGTTGATATTATCAAGGATCCTATAGATAAATCCACTTATAAATTGGTGTTAGATTATTTTGGTGCTTAGTTCATCAAAATTATAGAGCCCAATGTAGAGAAAAATGTTAGAGAGATTACTATGAGTGATTATACTATTAAGAGAATATCACTTAGAGAGGCCACCATGGATAGTCATATCCATAACCTATATGAGACCATGAAAAAATAATCAAAAGGTTAGACAAAGATGAGATCACCCAATAATAACTTTAGGAATAAATAAAAAAGTTGGTAGGATATGTCAACTACTTGCTCAACCCAATTGATACACCCATGATGCCTAAAGTTGATGTTACTTATTAAGTTCCTGGTATAAGCAAAGAAGCTATTGCCATTATCAATAAATATAATTCATATGGTAGAACTTTGGAGACTTGGGTGGAAGAAGTATTGTTGAACATAAATAGATATATCGAAGAGGTGATAAAGTTATTTATGACCATTGATTTAGAAGTTATCAATATGAAATAAAAAATTAAAGATCATGAGAGTGAGCTAAAAAAATGAGAAATATCAAAGGAAATATTTGTGAAATGATTGATGTTGAAAAATCAATACTAATCAAATTAGGAGTCTTTGAAAAATCAGAAGATGACACTTCATGCAAATGGTCCAAATGCATCCTCCAAAAGATTGAGATTTTTGATAGAGCAATAGAAAAAAATAGAGGAATAGGTCAGAAACACAAAATAAAAACATAAAATAATCATAACTAATATTTATGAGATACACTGTGATCTATTCAAAAAAGATGTGACCACCATACATATGGCAAATGACATGAAGGAACAGTTCAAGAGAGTAGTAAAATAAAATTTATTCAAGGAGAATGCTTTCAATGTAGCTTCTATGTTCATGATTAGTGAAATTAATGTTTCAATTAAAAAAATAAAAAATCAATTTACTAAAATAATGGAAGTTCCAAACTCATTATTGCTAACTTCGGAAAGGTGGTTGACACAGTGCAACCATGTAGTAGATCCAAAAGGAAATGATGCCATTGAGATAGTAAACAGATTTAAGAAATTAAAAAATATTCAAAGTAAATAACAATCCAAAAGATCTGTTACCTCCTCAGGTCCTTCAATATCAACTATAAAATATAAGAATACTTCCTCATAGAGTCTATGAATTTTCCTTTCTATTTTTGATTAACTTCTATTTCAAAAAATTCATATTTTCTTTTTTTGGAAAATTAAAAATTATAAAAGATAGAATAGGATGAAAAATAGAATACCAAGAGAAATTTTTAATGTGAAGGGCCAAACCATTCCCTCTTTCTATAAATAAAATAAATGGATATTTTAAAAGGTATTTTTGATGTCCGAAAGAATTGAATCTTGAAAAGGAAGAAGTAAACTTTGTGTTCAATATTTAACTGAGAACCAATGAATTTCAAAAATTTATGTCTCGTTTTCCTTTGTAGGTGTGTTTTTTCTTATGCTAATTCATGTTTCATAGTTTTAAGTGGTAATTTATTTTGATGCCAATAAAACACATTAATTCCATTTATTTTTTTTCTCATTACATGGTTAAATGAAATCTACATTTGTTTGTTCACATATGACTCTTCACCTCCCTTTATCTATTTTCTTATCAATTGGTCTAAAAAACAAACCCCCATTTAACCTATAAATATTGAACATACTCTAGATTATTTTTTAAAGCTTTAAATAAAGGGAACCTCCCCTCATAATAGAGGAGACACTTTTTCATCTCATGTACTATTGTGAAATCTAGATTTATCATAAGGTACCAAATATTTCACCAATGTTACTCTACTATTATGGTAGAGCTAGAAGCTTTGTGTTGATTATGTGTAAATCATATATTCTATTGAAAAATAATTCCAACATTTTCCTAGATTTTATACCTTTGTATTATCCTTGAGACAACTATTCAAGAATTCTAGAAGATACCATCAAAAACATTCACCTATTTCAATGTCAAAATTTCATAACAAAGTTTTATTTCCTAAATGGATCCCCTCTCCTGGGGTAGATATTTATCATATTTATCCACCATAACCTTGGATAAGGTATCCCAATTTAACAACATGGCCTTAGTGTCCAATATATTATATTCTAATGTAATATTTTCTTTGGGTGTCATGACCACATCTCTTGGAATTGGTGAACTTTACAATGTTTTGTAGCATGCTTAATACCATGTTATATATATTTCCATTTTTTCTATTTGAGTATTTAGTAGGGTTCCCTAATCCTCCATTTATTTGAAGGTAAGTATCCATTGAGTTAATTTTTCCTTATATTAATTTTTCATACTTATCCACTTATCCTACTCTACTTTGGAAGGAATTATGTTGATGTCAAAACTAGTGGAGGAAATACCAAGCTACCTTTCCATATCCTCCAATTATTTCTTATGTTCTTGTGTCTATAGTGACAAACTAATGGAATATGTAAAGTAGGTGGCTTCCTCTCCCATGGATTTCCACAACTTCTCTATTTTCTCTTTATATTCAATCATGTTTGGTTGATTTCCACCCAATAGTGGACCTAACAAGTGTTCCTCATATTGTTCAATAGCCTTTTCTTTGATGAATATTTTATCCATTATAAATTTGGCATGGATGGTGGAATTTTCCATAGTCTTCTCTATTTTTTTCTCTTTTGGCCATGTTGAATTTGTATCATATTGTGGCCTAGTGGTATGTAAGATAGTGATAGACATTTTATTCCTTCTTTTAGATTTACATATTGTGTCATCCAATTTATCTTTGGACTATGGATGAGGGTTTTTCCAATTAATTATTTCTCTATTGGTGTGATCTTATGTAAATATACCATAACTATCCTCTTGTGGTGGGCTAAAAGAGACTAGGTGACACCATGATAGTATAAGTTAATTACTTGTGCCAAACCAATTCTTGCTTTATTCTTCTCAAGGGGTCCTTTAGAGTAGTTGAACTACCTGGGATGGTGTCTATTTCCACCAAATCACTATGTATTTGTATCTAACTAGTTTCCCCTATATCTATAGAGCTTGTAGATGGAATACTAATATCTTTTTCTACTTTCATTTTCCTCCTTAGCTTTTCTTTCTTGTTCAACATTTTCTTGATTCTCCTTATCTTATTTTTTTCCCTCTTCCTTCCTTCCTTTTGTTTTCTTCTCCCAAGTTTTTCTTCTCTTCTTCCTTTTTAATTTTTTGCTCCTCTTCCTCTTTTTTCTTTACTCATCCTTTTTTTTCTCCTCCTCCTCCTTTCTTTTCGTATCTTTCTTCTCTTCCTCATTTTTCTTATCTTTTTCTTCATTTATTATCTTTTCTTATTTTTCATTTTTTTCTTCTTCCTTATTCTTATTTTCTTCATCCTCCTTATTATCTTCTTCCTCATTTATTTTCTTTTATTAATACTCTTTTCTTTCTTCTTCTACTTTTTATTTTTCCTCTTTATTTTTTATTTTTTTAATATTTATTTTTCTAGTTTTGCTTTCTTATGTATTCTTTCTCATATTTTAATTTTTCTAATATTTTTTAAGCCTATTTTATTGAAATATTTTTAATTTACATTTTTTTGCTTCTAACTCCCTTTCCATTTATTTCCACTATTCTGTGGAAGCATCATCTATTTCCTCTAATGCATGGAGTTATTTTTCCCTTATTTTTTTTTATGATTAGATCAGTTCCCTATTTTTCTCTTAGCTTTGTTTGTTGGATTTGACTGAGTCTTTATTTATTTAAGTGACATAGTTGTTGCCTCTACTTCCTTCTCTAGTGATTCTTCTTGATATTTATCTAAAATAAACTTAACTTGTTTTATTTTCTTCTACATTTGTTGTACCACTTATTGTAGGGTTATATTCAATCCTCATAGTATGTCATGCAAAGAGAATGAACTTAAATTTGTATAGTTTAGTATGTATCTTATGATCCTTTTTTGGACTTACACATTTACATTGTCATATATTTTCCTTAGGCTTAGTATGTCACCTTTATTTGTACACACACTTATTATTGTAGCCACATCAGGAAGCTCCTCAAAAATATATTTTCCCTCTCTTTCTTACCTTTCTACTTGTTATTATGTTTTTGAAGATTTTATCTTAGAGTAAAAATCCAATGTTTCTCTGACCTTGCCTTTTGATGTTTTAGTGGATTCCTATTTATTTTCATTTTCTCATGGTACGTGGTAATGGTTTCCTCATTTTATCTCCACTCATTTATAATATATTTTTTAATATAACTACCATAAATGACATAGCAAACAACTCTACTTATTCTTATTTTTTAGATTTTTATCTATCCTCTTTGATGTTCCCTCCCCTGGTTTGGATTTGTTTGTCCTTAAAAATACTGGGAATTCACTTTTTAACCATTTCATAAATCTTAAAGAACCATCTTGTGGTGAAATATTTCACTACAAAGCTACTAGTCTCATCTCCCTATTTTTGAATATGTGGATTTGATGTAAGGGTCTCCTTTTGTAACCACATTGATTTACATGGTGTTGGGATAATATGAGATGGGCTTGTAGATACATGTTTTTGTAATGTATGTTGTAGTTGGACTATAATGTGTACTTATGATGTGGTAGGTGAACTCTCTATAGGGGTTAGGAGCTAGAGCCTACCTCACTCATAAATTAGATTTTCTTTAGATAAAGTGGTAGAACCCTAGATCCTATAATGACAGTTTCTAATTGATCATCACTGACATCATAAAGTAGGGGAAAGGGGTGAAAATGTTTTAGAAAAGGGCTATATGTATGTATTAACATTATCAATTATAAATTTTGCCTCAGTAAATTATTTTTGGACTATGCTTGAAGAGCTTCTAAATCTTTCGGTTATCATGTTCCTAAGCATCTTTCCCTAGTCTAATACATGTTCTATCTCCATGTCCCCTTATTGTATGGCTTCTAATGTAATCTCAAATTATTGTCTTATCCTAATTTGGTCCCACTAAACTAATCCTTCATGTTTTGGGATGGTATATATAAAATACTTTGATAAAACTAATAGTGGTGAGCCATTATAAAATTCATGTGTACCTTATTTTATCTTGTTGATATTTTCCTAGTATTAATTATAGAGGGTGGTAGGAAGGTCATAATACATGCCTATAGTGACCATGTCCTAAAAATCTGGACACTCTTTATGGTAGCAAATTCCTACCGACTGGTGTAGTATATCATCCATCAAGGGTATGCACATAGAGTTGGGGAATAATTTTGTGGACATGTCCCCCAACACATACATGTTATAGTCATAACATATACATGTTATTTAAATTTAGGATTGGGATTCTTGATCCATAATGTGTACACGTTATGGAAACATAATACATATGCATTATTGACACTAAGATTAGTGCCAATAATGCATAAACATTATTGGCACTAAGCTTAGTGAAAAAAATGCATATGCATTATGTTTCAATAATGCATATGCATTATGTTTCAATAACGCATATGTGTTATGTTTCAATAATGTATACACGTTATTGAAACCATACCAAAAAATAAAAAGGCCCAACCCAGAGCACACCTATCTCATTCTCATTATCCTACTTAATCTACATTTATCTTTGTTATACCATAATCACGTTTTACTTAGTAGAGAAAAAAACACACTTGGATTACTCGATACCTCACTGGCTCAATAATGCCACCATGAAGGAGATGTAATTAATAAAAACTAAACCTATTAACACTACATTTTGATAATTTTTTGCTTACATTATTTAATTACTAAATCATATTATTTTTAATAACTTGTTCCACTATAAGATAATATCTAGTTAACCATCCCCCTAACCCTTTACCTATCCTTCCTAACTATTTGCCTAACTCTCCTAACCCTCTTGGCCCTCTTATAGTTCAACAAGATCCCCCAGGTAGTTAGGAGGATCTAGCTGCACACATAGTGTAAAATAAAATTGAAATTTAATAGACAATTAGGATAATGAGGGAAGACACATCAACCAACACCCACTACACTTATTTGGCCAATACCCTAAAGTCAATATGAGGTCAATTTGACTTGATCATGAGTCAAATTGATAAATAATAATCATATAGGGATATATGTAGGTCTTATTATGCTAAAATTTTATTATCACATGAGGTGAAGGATAAATAAATATCAAAAGAGCTAATTTATGCCTTATTCATCGACCCAACAACCAACACACCTTTTCCAATAACTACTAAATATTTCTCAATATACCAATTCCAACACAAGTTGATTAGAAACAATATTTAGGACTAATGGTGGATGGTGTTTAGTTACACACCATGTAATAACCATGAGGTACCATTGTGTTTTTTGAGGAAAATCCACTAAAAATTTGTCCTAAATGATATTCCCAACTATTTTGACTATGGTGAGTTTCAGGGCTGAAGGAAAGGCTCTGTGTAGGATTAACTAAGTACATGCCATGTGCCTAATTATCCTATAAGTATTCCTACCTAGAATCCACTTTAGCATGATATCCCCTTTACGATGAAGGAGGTCATGGAGATTGACACTTTGCATGTACTTAGTGTGCTTATTGATACAATCATTCATCATATGAGTAGGCTTTTTGAGATTGACTCTAGAGATACTCCACCTAGTGTGTGTACCTGACCTCACCATTGTAGATGCCATGGTGCTATATGCACTAGATCTTCAAATGATGATGGTGGTGGTGTTGAGGGATTAAATGATATACTCATGAATGATTATGTTTTATCATGTACATTTGGTTTTCCCACATTGGTCACTACATACATGCAAGTATCTTTTATATAATTGTCATGTTAAATTTAAGTTATCTTTGTATTTAAAAGATAACAATTAATTTAAATGGAAATTGAATAAAATATATGTAATATTTATGTTTCAAGAGGATAGGATGCCTACATCTTCATGGTTTACAACGACATTTGTGGATCTTAGTCAACTGATGTTTACATATCCAGAGCCAGCCTATGGGCCATCCACTACTACACCTATCAATGTTTCTAGGACACTATTTAAATATACAAAGGTAAAATTTTTAGTTAATATTATACTCTATGTACATGTTTTTATTTATATATATGATCTTAAATAATAATCATATATGATCTATAAAACCAAGTGAGGTTGTCTATTCAAATGATGATGACATTAGACAACCCTCCATCTCTACGAGTAGAGATAGACACAGACATTATTGGTACTTATCGAGGCACATGTTAACTTATAATTTTGAATTATAAAAAAATATTTGTTTTAATAATTTTACTATATACTTGGGTAAATATAACTTACGTGAATGTATTGTGTATGTAGGGTTTTTATATGACATATAATAGTCCCATTCAGATGATTTGTAGGTCACCTTCTCATGTTTATTCCCCATTTCACATGCCTATTCATGTACCTTGACTTGTCACTGACCTTGTTGAGTGTCAAGCGTAGATTAAACATGATCACAAGATTATAATAAGTACATGTTTAATTTTTTTTAGTATTATAGTTTAAAATTATTTTTTGAACTTGGTTGCATGTATAATATGTATTTATTCTAATAATATTTATATTGTAAAAGGTTCAACTAAAGGCAAGCTATGAGCATAGAAGAACCCACAGTTGGACCTTGGAGGAATCCAAGGCATTTGAGGGATCTCCATGTATGAGAAGGGCATCACAGGGAGAGTCTTCTTCAAGGAAGGCAAGGAAAAGGAGACTATTTAATGAGTAGGATTCCTTATATGATGTACTTGTTTATATGCCTATATGGAAATGTATTCATTTTTAGCATTATATGCATATAAGACATTCACCTGACATTTTATTTATGTTATTAGATGATGTAAATTTTTGTACACCTTTATGACAATATATGAGTTATTGGCATTATATACCTAAATGGCATTCATCCAACATTATATTATGTTCTTATTTTGTATGCCTTTATGGATTTTATGGATACATACATACATATATATACATATACATACATACATGTTCACATTTTTTGGTGATAATCTTTCCCATACAATTTGGCTCACAATATTATTGCAAAACTAAATTTTATGGTTGTATGGACATATTTAGATATGCCTATCTTTTTTATTTCCTTAGTGTAATTTATTAATATTAACTTACAATATTTCAATATGTGTTGCAATTAAAACTATATGGAAGAAAATAATATAATGTTTGAGATAGAGTCATATATTATTATGAAGTACCTTTCATGATTGGGCTATAACATTTATCATTATTCTAATGTAGATACCCTTGCTACACTAGTTTAATATCATTTTTGAGTTGATATTCATGCTTTGTAAACTCATTGAATTTATCTAAATACCACATTTATATTATAAGACTTGATTGAACTAAATAATGAAATACTCATCTCTTGCATACCTTATTTGGATGCCCTTGTACATTTTACTTATGCATGTTTGATGAAGTGGTTATGTTCTACCTCCTCCTTTGGGATGTTATCTCTTTGGATATACTTTGAATTCTTGTTTGGAGACTCTTATTTGGCCCTTTGAACTAGTGAAATATTTTAATTCTCATGTCTCCTGAGGCCTTAGAATATTTTGGTGATTATAGATCTTTTATAATTCTCCCTCTCCACTACACTCAACTTGGACATTTGGTGTTTCTTTGTCACTTGAGATAACTATTTATTCACCATTTTATAAATCTCCATGTTCATCTTTGCTTGGTTGCATTTGAAGTTCAAAATATGGATCCTTTACATCAGATCTAAACATGTAATTTTGATCCAAAATAACCTTAATGATTTCATTTGATGGTTTATTATCATGCACTACATTTGAATTCTTTCTGTTACCTCTAGTAGATGCTACTAATTTCATGGCAAGTTCCTTATTTGAAGATTAAAACAATCTCAAGCATTTTCATATCATAAAAACTAGTATCATTTTGGTTATTATCATTGAGTATTTGGAAGAAAATAATAAGACAAAGTATTATATTTCATCACATGATTCAAAAAATTATGAAAAAGAGCTAGTTTAGTTTCCATCAAGATTCAAATTTAGATATACCAATTTTTTCATATGTAAATGCAAGTTTTAAAATTTTATATTTATGTACCTATGTGTATGTGTGTGTGTGTCTCTAGGCATGATTTTAATAATTTAAATATATTAAAAACATGTGCACACACACATACAAATACATACATATACCTAGTATATAAAAATCATATGTATATACACATACATGCACACTTTGTATAGATATTACTAGTAATAATTCAATAAGTTAGATTTGTGACCCACCAATATGAAACATGAGAACAATCATAATCATATATAACATATAAAATAGTGTAGGTACAACATAATTTTGGGGCATAAAAAATTAGTTCTATTTCAATATATATTTATTAACCTCAATTAATATAACCATTAGACAGGGTGGTTAAGACCCTTGTGAAGCACTGCATGTTGTGTTTATGTCCATACTGACTAGATTCATGGTCACTCACAATAACTATGGCTGTCTCTATCTTTGCTTCATAGGACATGTTATCACTTCCAACATCGATGGCTTTTGATCACACCTAGTAGAGAGAATAACCACCCATTATATCCTAAAATGGCACATGATTACATGACCACTATGTCCAAATCCACTCAGATGCATGTTTTCACTACTATTCAGGAGTGTGGAAACACTGACAACATATGTTGTCAAAGTTGAAGCTGTAGTTGGAGGACTCCACCTCCAATGCTTTATGGCTCAAAACTGGTGCTACCAACATGTTTGAGGTGGATTATAACACCCAAGACCATGTTATTTATCTTTGATCATTCCCGATCGAGAGACTCACCACCTATTTTGACCTCAAGAATGAGTTCCCAAAATAAGAAAAATGTAGTTTTAAGCCTAAATTTAGGCATGCATATAATGAAAAATGTAAGTCATTATCAAAAAATATAATGACCTTAAAATGAATGTTTAAGCCCTATAATTTCACCATGTAGCATGTTGATGAAACCTTGGATACCAATCTGTGGCACAAGTTGTAGTCACGGGTCTTGAAAAGCAACTTTTTTGCAGTGAAGAGAGAAGTGTTTATCTTCCAATTGACATTTCTACCTCTAGGACATACAAGTGAAATTATATCACTTAAATCACATATAAATAGGAAAATAACATGTGCTACCATGACCATGATGTCCAAATCCACCTAGAAGCATGTTTTCATGACTGTTAAGGAGTGTGGAAACATTAACAATAGATAAATAAATAGTTTTTGGAATAAACTATGTTAAAACTTCATTACTTCTCAACATTTCAGATCCTTATCTGTGATCCTTCAATAAGATACAATTGATGAAGGATCATAGATGTGGATATGAAATGTTGAGAATCAATAATTATTTTACATAGTTTATTCTAAAAAACTATTTATTTACTGTGTGGATTGTGAAAGCTCAAATCTTTGATTGACAATAGATGTTGTCAAAGTTGAAGCTACAATTGGAGAACTCCACCTCCGATGCCTTGTGGCTCAAAAATGGCCCTAAAAACACATCTTGGGTGGTAGATAATGTCAAATACCATGTTATTTTACTTTTATCATGCTCGGTGGAGAGACCCACCACCCATTCTGGCCTCAAAACAACCTTCCCAAAATAAGAAAAATGCAATTTTAAAACCTAAATTTAGGTGTGCATAAAATAGAAATTATAAGTTTTTGGAAAGAACCAAAAGAACAATAATGTGTGTTTCTAAGTCCTATAATTTCACCCTAGATAATGTATATGGAACCTTGGAGACCAATCCATCACATAAGTTACAGTGACGAGTCTTGAAATGTAATGTTTTTATAGTGAAGAGATAAGTGCTTTCCTCCAACTAGAATTTGCCTCCAAGACCTTCAGGTGAATTTTTTTTACTTTGAAAACATATATATATATATATATATATATATATATATATATATATATTCAAATTACATGTTATACCATGACCAATATATTTAAATCCACACATAATCATGTTTTCACTACTATTCAAGAGTGTGGAAACACTAAAAATAGATGTTGTCAAAGTTGAATCTACAGTTGGAGAACTCCACCTCTAGTGCTTCATGGATCAAAAATTTCACTTAAAAAACATTTGAGGAGATTTATAACATATAATACCATTTTATTATCCTCTTATCATGCTCGGTGGAGAGATGCACCACCCATTCTAGCCTCAAAAATAACCTTCCAAAAATAAGAAAAATGAAGTTTTAAAGACTAACTTTAGACATGCATAAAATGGAAACCATAAGTCATTGTAATTAATTATAAGTACCATAAAATTAATGTTTAATAAATATTATTTCAACTTGTATCACTTAAATTTAACCTTGGATACCAATCTATTGCACAAGTTGTAGTGATAGGTTCTGAAATGCAACATTTTAGTAATGAAGAGACAAGTGTTTGTCCTCTAACTAGTATTTCTACCTCTGGAACCTCTATGTGTAATTATGTCACTTTTATAAGGTATATAAATCAAAATTACACTTTATCACATTACCATGATGTCTAAATCCACCTAAAATCATGTGTTCACTATTGTTTAAGAGTGTGGAAACATTGACAATAGATGTCAAAGTTGAAGCTAAAATTAGATAACTCCACCTTTGATGCTTTGTGGCTTGAATTTGGTGTTGAAAATGCATATTTGGTGGTGGATAATGTAAAGGATCACTTTATTTTCCTCCTATCATGCCTGGTGGAGAGACACGCCACCCATTCTAGCCTCAGGAATGACTTTTCCAAAATAAGAAAAATGTAGTTTTAAAGCCTAACTTTAGGCATGCATAAAATATAAATAATAAGTATTTGGAATAAATATAAATAAAATTTAAAATCATATATATATATATAATTTCAACCCATATCATGTCAATGGAACCTTTGTAATGCATGGTATAAGTTTCAGTGACGGGTCTTGAAATGCAACTTTTTTATAGTGAAGAGACAAGTGCTCATCCTCCAATTGGCATTTCTATCTTCGAGACATCCAAGAAAAAATACATCACTTAAATAATATATTCATAGGTAAATTACACATCATCCCATGACAATTATGTCTATATTCACCTAGATACATGTTTTCACTATTGTTCAAGAGTATGGAAATACTGATAATAAATGTTATCAAAGTTGAAGTTGTAGTTAGATAAATCCACCTCTTGTGCTTCTTAGCTCAAAATGTCACTATAAAATGGTTTGGGTGGTGTATAACATCCAATACCATGTTATTATCCTCTGATCATGCATGGTGGAGAAACCCACAACCCATTCCAGCCTCAAGAATGCCCTTCCCAAAATTAGAAAAATGCAATTTTAAAGTTTAACTTCATGCATGCATAAAATAAAAACTTTAAGTCATTATAAAAAAATATAAGAACCCTAATGTGCATGTATAATCAATATAATTTGCATTTAGGTCACATCGATGGAACCTTGGTGACCAATCCATGGTATAAGTTGTAATGATGGGTCTTGAAATATAATGGTTTTATAGTGAAGAGACATGTTCTTGTCTTCCAACTAGAATTTATACTTTCAGGACATCTAGGTGAAAATACATCACTTAAATAATGTTTATATAATAAAATTACATGTTATCCTATAATAATGACATCTAAATCCACTCGGATGTGTGTTTTCACTACTATTAAGAATCATGGAAAGATTGACAATAATTGTTGTCAAAGTTGAAGCTACAATTAGAGAACTCCACCTTTGGTTCTTCATGGATAAAAAATGGTGGTAAATACACATAAAAGGTATAATATAATGTCAAATACCATGTTATTATCCTTTAATCATGTTTGGTGGAGAGAATCACCACCCATTATGGCCTCAAGAATGCCCTTATCAAAATAAGAAAAATGTAGTTTTTAGCCTAACTTCAGGCATGTGTAAAACATAAATCATAAACCTTTATAACAAACTATAAGAAACTTAAAATTCATGTTTAATACCTATAATTTTAACCCATATAAAATTTATGGTACATTGGATATGAATCCATGACATAAGTTGTAGTGATAGGTCTTGAAATGCAATGTTTTTACAATAAAGAGACAAGTGTTTGTCCTCCAATTATAAATTATACCTATAACACCTAAAGGTGAAAATATGTCACTTAAATAACATATATATAGGTAAATTACACATTATACACAACATCAAATACACCTAGATGCATGTTTTCACTACCATTTTGGAACATAGAAACACTAACAATAAATGTTGTCAAATTTGAAGCTGTAGATGGAGAACTCCATCTCTAGTGCTTTGTAGATTTAAAATATCATTTAAAACACATATGGGGTGGTAAATAATGTCTAATAATAGGTTATTATTTTTTAATCACACTTGGTTTAGATACCCACCACCCATTCTATCCTCAAGAATAACCTTTCTAAAACAAGAAAAATATAGTTTTAAGCCTAACTTCAGGCATGCATAAAACAAAATTCATCTAAGTCATTGTCACAAAATAGAAGAAATATCATGTGTGTGTCAAATATAATTTCACATCAAATAGTTTTTTTTATAACCTTGGAAACCAATCCTCCAAATGGCAAATATACCTTTGGGACCTCCAAGTAAAAATAAATCACTTAAAACACACACACACACACACACACACACACACACACACACATATATATATATATATATATATATAGGAAAATGACATGTGATATCATGAACACAATTTATAGATACACTCAAATGCATGTTTTCAATACTATTTACGAGTTTGGAAACATTGACAATAAATGTTCTCATTGTTGAAGCTGTAGATGGAGAACTCTACCTCTAGTGCTTCATGGCTTGAAAATGGAATTGGAAACACGTCTTGGGTGAAAAATAACATCCAAGAATAGGTTATTTTCCTTTGATCACACCTAGTGGAGAGACCCACCACCTATTCTAGCCTCAATAATGACCTCAAAATAAGAATAAATACAATATTTAGCCCTTCTCAGAACAAGAATAATGTAATTTTTAGCCTAACTTCAAGCATGCATAAAATAGAAACCATAAGTCATTGGAATGAACCAGAAGAACCCTCAAATATATGTTGAATCCCTATAATTTTACTTTGAAGAACATTGATGGAACCTTCAAGATCAATCTTTGGTACAATTATAATGATGGGTTCTGAAATGCAACTTTTTTGTAGTGAAGAGACAAGTTCTTGTCCTCCTACTGGAATTTCTATCTTGTCGCTATCAAATAGCATTTCCAACATGTCCATGGTAGCAAATAATATCCAAGACAAATTTGTTAGACTCACATCACACTTTATTGAGATACCCACCACCCATTCTAGCCTCAAAAACACCCTTTCTATAATAATTGAGTACCTATATCAAGCTTCTATTAGCTTTAAATATATGAAATTATTTACTAACAGTGCCAATCGCATGAAGGTGGAAGCTTATTTGGAATCACTAACCTAAATTTTTTTTAATAGTAAATAATTAAAAATGAAATTTATATGTCTACCTACAAAATCAATAAAATTTAGTAAAATTAAATATATCTACATTTGAAAAGTCAACATACCTTAGAATTTTAATCTAACAAACCACTAGGATCTGCTCTAATCTTGATATTAGCAATAATAACTTCATGGTGTGACTCAAAACAATTCCGTTGATTCATGTTTAATGGCCTCCCATGATATTTGACCCACTGAATATTTTTAGCAAGAACATAATTTGAATAGTGTAGTATCTTCCTATGTGTTTCAACATTTTCAAACAACTATACATCTAAAATTTTTATAGGATATCCATGAAGCTACATTCCAATGACAACCATAGACTCAGTGGTATAGTCAATTTTTTCTCCACCTATTACTAGGGAAGTCAAATTTTTATTTTCCTCTACACACCAACATAATTAGTATTTTTTTCCCTCTTCATTGTCCTCATCAATAATAACTATAAAAACATTCCCTATATCATAAAAAAAAAACTTTAATGACAGTGTCAAGATAGATAATGAGAATAAATAGTACATAATGATTAATCCTCTACCTAGTTGCACTAGATCAAATTCATGGTCAAAGTCATGTGATGATGTCATATATATAAGTTTTAATGCTGGTGGAATGTGATATGTTTTAATTAAAATTAGAGGATTGTAGATCTATTCATCCACCCACTCTTTTGACTCACACTCATTCCAAACAGAGTCCATGAATGCATAAGAAAAACATACCAAGTGTCTTGAATAAATAGTCCAAGAACATGAATTTTATCTATGAAATGAGTAGAGCTCACTTGATCCCATCACAGTCATACAATCCTCATACTTTTCCAAGTGTTCTTCCTCCATCAACCACAAATATATAAAAATAGTAAAATTTTATTAAGCACCATGGCTCATTTTCTCATTACACCATTAAACATTGGTTAGTGTATTAGTCCAAACAAAACCATCTTCAAACTTCAACTCCTCTCTTGAAATGACTCTTTTTACACATGCTCCAGTACCATCATGCTCCCCTTTGCCATGGCCAACCTAAATTAAACTCTAAATATTTTCCATGCCAGTGGTAACATGCATCTTGCTCAACTAGTAAAACATTTGTGCACTCTTAAATTATGATGTGCAATTGCTTGAACAAATGTAATGTTGATTGAAAGTAATCTTCCTCTCAGTTAACTATCTATAAAACATCTCAAAACAACCTTGAACATAATTTGTACAATATGATCAGTCATCACTGACCTAGAAATGGTACTCCCTTAATATTTTTTGATCTTGCTATTACTATTAGGTGCATGCATGAATGCTATATGTATGAATATGACAACCTGCATTGAGTTGTAATATTGTGACTAAACTTTCATTTGTTGTTTGTATGTGTAATTATTAACAAATTGACTATTGAAAAAATATAACCAAGACGTAATGTGTTCTTGTTTAGCTTGAAATGTTCATCCAACCATCTATCCCTATGTGTGTGCCTTGCATACTTATAAACAATTTTCTCCTTAAATTTGACCATAAATTCTGAAACAAATATCTATTTTGTAACAAGATAGCACCTTTTAGATTCTTTTTCATCTTTTACTTGATACATCATAGATTTTAATTTTCTCAAACCAACTAATTCCTATCTAATGTCACTTGTACTCTCCTCATGGATACAATTTTTTAATTTTGGCAATCCACTACAAATGCTATAATTCACATCCAAACATGCTTATATAAAATAATTATCCATGTGGTATTTCACAAAAAATGGTTGGAATAAATTCCTGAGATGATTTTGGTAGAAATCCTCTGCCACACTCTTAAAAAATGTTGTCAATATGTAAAAATCAATTTACATGGTGAAAAACATCATACTGCATTGAAAATTAAACATGTTGCCTACAAAAATAAGTGGTGCATGTGTGATTATTTTTTTACATAAAATGGTTTGGCCTTATCAAAATATATTTGACTAATAGAAATCTATGGATATTTTCCCAAAAACTTAGAGTACAATTATGTTTGGGTCATATTTAAGAAATGTTTCAGATGCAATTCACATTTATGAGAACCAACTCTTATTTTCACTACATCTCTTGTATTTGGTGAAACTCTTGTGTTATCTTTCTAAAATTATGCAAGTAAATATTTGAGAGCATCATTTGTAGCCTTGTCATTTCTTATAAATCTACTAGAGAATGCCCAGATCTCAGTGGTATTGGCATCATTAAGTCTTTGTCATCTTCCAATTACTTTCATTAACTGTGGTTGACTAGTTTTTGAAATCAACCATTTTTTGCCTATTTGACCACTTATTTCACAAATTTTAATTATACATTAGGCAACATTACAATCTTTGTTACTTGATTTTGGGCTTGTAGTATTATATGTGCCATGTAGATCTTTAATATTTCATTGTTTTCATCATTCATGTTAGATGTTCTTAGTCTTAGGGTGTACATTGGAGGTCTCATCTTAATCAATTTTATCAATGAAAGAAACACTTGATATTTTTGACTATCAAATGTAATTTATCAAAGAAATTATCCCAAATTTTTCCATCCAGTCTTCTTCAATGGCAGTCAGACATTTTGTTATACATTGGTTTCAAAATATTTTCATCAACTTCAATTAATTACTTGCCTTTTCTATGCACAATCCTTGGAGGTGTTGTTAATGGTGGAGTTTGTTGAAAGGGTGTTTCAAAATCATTATGTTCACTACTAGTTTATTCATTGTTAGTTTCATTATTTAGTTGTGGGATGAGTTAATATTCATTGTTACTTTCATCATTATGTGTTTTCATGAAATTGTCTTCATTGATAGGGGGTAAATCATCATGCATAGATTAATCATCAACAAAATAAAAAACTTTATACTTTGAATGTGGTCTTGTAACATAATTTCTACTTCTAGGTAAACATTCATCATCATTATTCAATTCATTATTGTCAAGTTCATCACTATCTATGATAATTGGCTCATTAGGGATAATGTTTGTACCTTATCTTGAGAAAATTGCTTGCACTCACACCTTTTGTTGTTCTCTCAACTCTTCTAATTACTTTGGTGTTTTTTAATCTAACTTCTTCCTCTTCTCCAAACAAGCTCCATTACCCATGACTAGACAAAGAACACTTTGAAATTTCTTTTGATCATGGGGAACCAAATAACAAATTGATTCCTTTTGATGATGGGGTACCCAAAGAATAATTATATTCCTCTTGTATTCACCATGGAAAACATCTAATGACATAAAGAATGTATATGGCTTGAAATACCCTAAAAATAAATGTTAGACAATGGCTTGTTGTCTATTGATATAATAACATGTACACATTATAATACAAAACATACATGATATTTCTAGTATGTCTATTGTGACAATAATGTGTACATGTTATTTATAATATGCCTATGTGATCATATATCATATTGTTGTGATATATGATTATATTATGTGATATAAAACTATGTTATATTATTATTCTATATTTGATTGAACAATATGTTCCATATTATAAAATTGATTGAGCCATAGTATAGGTTCGTGAGGCTCAATTTGGCCCAAATCACATTTTTAATTGCACCAATTAACTATTTAGATTAAATCATGATGAATATATGCCCAAATCATGTCTCTAATTACACCAAAAGACTAAATGGATCAATTCATGACTAATTTATCCCCAAATCACCTCCTACTTTTATCTATATAGGTTGAAGGGGTTGAAATTGGCCCCAATTTCTTTATTTATTGAATTGGTAAACTTATTACTTTATTTGATTTTTAAATTGGGGTTAATTTACCCCTAAATTACTTCCATATAGTCAAAATTAGATTCATAGGGTTTAATTTTTGTCAAAATTACATTAATAATTGTAAAAATAGACTAATTGGTTAAATATGTCAGGAAACAAGAGTTAATTTATCCCCTAGAATCACATATGTTGGGTTATTTTTCTATTTAGACATTTCCCTAGGCATGTGATAAAGTAACTAGTACCCTAAAAGCTGGTGCATTGACATTTTACAAAAGACCGTATACTTGTGCACTCACCTAAAGCACACAATAATAAACCAATTACCATGGGTTTTGTTATGTGGATGTGTACTTGTCATATATTAGTGCTCAAACATATAGCTTATTCAATGACTAAATAGAAAAATAAATACATATATATGGGCCTAGGATTAGTTAAGTGAAAAAACATGATTAAGATAACCATTATCATGATATTTAGATTCCACATTAATCATATTCAGATAACATAGATTCTATTCATTATTTCCATATTAGATCCATAAATTACTTAATAGATGTAAAATGTAACTAAATGATACAAACTATCTATAAGTTGGAGTGAAATATCTAGATTATAATGATTTCTGTGGTTATGTTATTCACCAATAATTTATCATTATACAACCATGCTCAACAACATTACAAAGCTCTAAATAGGGTTATTTATACTTGGTTCTCCCCGACCAAATAGTTATAATAGTTATTAAACTTATAGTGGCTGACCAATGATCTCTAGTAGACTAATAGTCATGGAAATTATCTACATTATTTTCCTAAGGACTCATGCCTTTGCACCCCTATATTCCCATTTGGTGTTGGATCCTTGCTTCCAAGTGTCTATATTCATGTGGGCTGGTTTTAAACTTGTGCATGGTTGAAATTGGTTTCATCCATAAGAATCACTCCTTAACCATTTCTCACTTCCTCTGCACTCCCCAAGTCTTTCACTAATATTCTAAGCCCTTCAATCTTGGGTTTTTTATTTATTATGCCTCCCTTCTGACTAGGTTTTCTTGCATAGTGATCTCGTATACCATGGTATTCTATAGTTATATTACCTTCATCTTGCATTCCTTCTGAGCAATCCTTGTTTTGTGTTATTACCAAAATACTTAGCCAAAATTTTGGGTCCAACATCACCCTACACTATGTTATTAGTCCATCCTAGACTAAGCATCGGTTTTTGCTTTAATCCAAAAATTAGAACCAACCTCTTCGATCTAATTTTTGACACCTTCATAATATGAAAAGGTGTCGAGTGACTACATTATTATTTATTCAATTTTTTCTTTCAACTTTTTGGTCTCCTTGGGTTGGTCGGGACACTCACTTGCCTTATTGACCAAATGTTCAATGGATGTGGAAGCATCCTTCTAAAATTACTCAAGTAGGGTGACCTTAGCTATAACTTATCCTTAGAGTGATACCAAATTAGACCTTATTTCTAATTGATGCATGCTTAGTATTTATCCCATAGTTTTGACATCCTTGAAAGCTTTTATGTGTTTGGTGTGGTTTTTTATTAATAGGGCTACATTAGCCAACTATTGATGTTGAAGTTCTTCGACTTGGATCCAAGATTCCAAAATTTTGTTGGGCTATGAATATGATCATAAATCCCATGTAAGATGGGAACCACCTCTTAAAATCTATGCAAAGTGCATCAACACACTCCTACCACTTCAACAAATTATTTGGTTGCCAATACTATTTCATCTTTTGGCCCAAGCTCCTCCTTGCACCATTTCAATACGAGGTATATGAGGGCATCTAACTTATCAATTTCCTCACCCTCTAAATGGAGTCTATTTTTGAACTCTATGTCTTGGATTAGAATAACCTTACAAATATTTAGTGCTTTGACCTTGGCTACTATCTTGACCTCTAATTAGTGCTTTAGCTCGACTACTTCTTCTTCTAGTTTGGTGTGGATGGTGACTTATTTATCAAAAATTTACACCACCTTGGTAAGCTTCTATTTAGATTTTTGTACATCATATTCTAAAAGAACATTTTACTCGATACCTCAAAGGCCAATTTTAAGAGTGTTGCACTAGTTTGTAAAGAGGTAAGATGACGGGGATCTACCCAAAGAATTGTGGGCAGTGTTTCCAATTATGGATCTAATACAAGGATATCAGAAGGTATATAAAAATGGTTTTCCTCATTACATATGTCAAGGAAAAATGACATATCACATCAGGTTTGAGCTAATGCATCTATTGAATCAAAATGAGAATATAAATACAAAGCCTTCTCAGGAACTCTTGTTTAATATTGAGTACGAGGTTGATGGCTGCATCATACACTTATGGTCTAACCATGGAGTCAATTAACTATTTCCCTTTTATGTCATCCCACTCAATTATCTTGACATCTATGTCTTTATCCTACACTATGGTATTGATGTCTAAGCCATTTAGTTATTCTACTTTAGAGCCATCCCTCTTTTTGCCAAGTAGATCTTCAATTTCCAACTGCATGTCCTCAAGGGTGGTCTTTTCCTCTTGCATTAGGGAGAGTGTCTTTTATAAATTAGTGCATTATTGTTCTTTGATCATACCCAAAGTCCCTCATATTAAATATTATATCTCCTTCTATCACCATCCTTAGGCTCTTTTATTTCTTGTTCTAAAGTAATAATTAATATTATTGGTGCTAAGCCTTTCGATAGACTTGCTGGTGGATCTCTTTTTGGAAGAGATGCCCTATTGGGTGGTGCCTAGGTAGTCCTTTGACTTTTTATATGTTTTGATTGAGAACTTGTGCTGTCATCATACCTGGTATGCTTCTTCTTCCTCTCTAGTGGAGGAATTGGGGGGGTGCACTTTTCTTTCTTGTACTCTATGCTTCTTGAAGCTTTCTTCTTAGGTTTCAACATATATAAGAGGGTATGAATTGAGTCCCCAACCAAGGTTTGATTCACCTTGATTTTTTTTCTATCTAAATCATTCTTTTATCTATATGATTTCTTCCTAGGGTAGTTATACATCTTGTAGAGAGTGTGAGTCTCCAAGTTAATTTATTTTTCTTCAAGTATTATCAGTTGTACATCATATATATGGTTGATAGAGTTCATAAAGTAATAAATTGTAAAATCATAAGGTAGCTTCAACCAAGAATAAATTTATCTATAGGGGGACATATTGATGCACATGAGAGAGTAGTGTTGATTGATAGAAAACTTGGATTGATTGTCAACCTATGTAGGTAAGTCCTTTCGAACATGTCATTTGTTCCCAAAGGATTTATTCATTCCATCATACCATGAATTAATTTTAATATTATATGTTGGGGTAATCTATATAGGGTAGGTGAATGCCTTATAACAATATATAAGGGACTTATTTTGGGTGGGCACACCCACTTCAATTCTATAGAGGTGTAATCAGGTACACCAATTCCATCAAGCACCATTCATAATAAGAACATGCCCTAGGGGAATATATGGTTGGGTATTTGGTGAGCCTTATCTATATCTACTATAATTTTATTTTTAAAATACATCACCCAATTATATTTTATCCCCTTGGTGACTTGGTGTGTAATATATAAGTGGTCCATGTCCACCTCCTTCCATCTATTACTACCACTAACCTTTGTCATGATAATGCACACAACCATTTGAAGGGAAGGATCCTACATGTAATTTATATGCATAACATGGCCCTATTTCCATTATTACATCATTGTGGCTATATTTTCTATCTTCATCAAGTCCTCTAAATCAAATTCAAGGTCCATGCTAGATCACTCCAACCCTGACACTTTACTAATTGTTTCAATCATGATTTTCATCCAACAACAAAAAAAGTAGATATAATCCTCATACATGCATAAAAATATAAAATTAACCACCTCTATAGGTTTTCTAAAGTAGGGGAGGTTGAATAGCTTAAAAAGGATAGAAGAATCTAAGTTATAGACAAATTCACTCCTAGTGTTTTGGTGCTCGACTTTGTAATCATTTTCTATCTCAACCTCATTTATGGGTTGTAAATTTTTGTAATAAAATATAGTTTAGGTGGTCACATTAGATACCCAATTTTATGTGTGTAGTGCCATCTCCATGTATTGCATCTCCTTGATCAACAAGGGTGAAGGTGAAGGCATTTGATATTTTTTTATCGATTTGGTGTGCCATCCTTGTTCTTTTACCTTCCACATGTAAGCCTTATTCTTCATATATTTCTTCCCTAATTAATAATGTTTCCCCAAAAACACTTAGTTCTTCTTCTTATGGAATGACATGTAGTGGATCAATTTATTGTGCTTTTTTTAGGCCATATCATTCTTCATGGAGCCTAAAGGTTGAGGCAAGGCCATCTAATATTACCAAATGAATATTTTTTTTCTGATGTAGGTGCCTTAACTCTCCTACTTCAATGCTTGTTAATAGATGATGCCATCCTATACAACTTGTAACTTAAGAAATACTATGCATTCTTTTCATTTAACTAGTTATGGTTGCATATTTTATCCCAAACACACTTTAATGATCAAGGAACAAGTAGAAATTGGTACTCTACACTTGACTTGAATCACTTGAATTTGTTTGTTCACTCTTCGGCTTTGTAAATTTATAATTATAGGAATGGTAAAATGTGAAATGAACCACTTTATCTCTTTTTATAGGTTCAAGGGGTAACTTTCATTTACTAGCACACTTACCATGACCACTACCTCCTTGTATTAATGACATGTCTTATCCTGTGCTTTTCTCAAATTCCATGACAACTGTAGGAGAATTTGAATATTAATACCAAGGGAATATTCACACCAAAGGTAAGAATCATTATTTACATAGGTGAGATTATGATTATGTGCCACATATATGTAGTCTTTATCCTTATACAATTTTACTTATGTGCCTTTACATTCATGTGTATCCCCACAAACCATATCCTGCAACTTAATGTAATACCCCTTACCCCACACTAATTATGCTTCATGGTACTCCATGAGAACATAAGTATCAAGTTATAAATAATTACAAAATTATAAAAATGGTGTGCAACTAAGGCACTGCTTTATTGAAAACAAGAAATCCTAAACTAATGGCATACACCTTATTGGTACAATCAAGAAAGACTTAGGTAGAAAAATATGGCTATAATCGATTACCATTGTAATGACTAGGAAGAAATTGGCCATCCAATCATTTCAAGAAACATGTCCTAGTAGGATGAATACTATGAATAATAAAGGGACCATCCTAGTGAACGTGAAGCTTCTTGGAGTGGTGCACAAATTTGGAGTCATAGATTAAAACTTGTATTCTAGGTTGAAAAGTCTTATGTTTGAGGTGGTGACCATGCCACACCTTCTATTTTTGAAACTCCACATGCTAACTCCAATGATCAAGAAAATGGGATTCATCTAATTATAGTAAAGCATCTAGGTGTGATTTTGATGATGGTTCATTGGCTAGCCATCCAATGTGTGTAATGAAAAGAGAGGGAATAAAGAACTCTACTAGAATAAATACCTTAGTACCAAACACAAGATTGAATGATGTACTTTTGTTGAGGTGATTTTAAGTTATTTGATAGGCCCAAATAACTATAGACGCATAATCATCCCAGTTAGCACATCCAATATTACATATATTTATTAAATTTTTGCTCAAGATTTTGTTGAATGCCTCAATAGTGCCATTTGATTGGGGATGATATGGTGAAATCTTGTGGTGATCAATTATGAATTTAGCTAACAATAATTGGATAGTCTCATTGAGGAAGTGAGTACCATGACCACTATTAAAACTCAATAGACAACCAAATCTTGTAATAATATGTTCCCAAATGAAGTGCACTATAGTATCCATAGTATAATCATATGTTAGTACAACTTAAGCTTAAGGGTGGCATAATTAGTGGTTATGATAACATAGCATGAACTAGTATGCCATCTTGTTGGGTTGATGGGGCCAAAAAATTCAATGGCCCATTTCTCAAAAGGTTCCTATGATAGAATAGGATGAAGTGACATTGTATCCCACCTATTGGGCTTCCCCGCACACTATTAAATATCACATTAAGGTGCATAAAGATTTACATCTTGAAAAAGCACAAGCCACCATAAACTAGCTAATAATTTTTTTTGCACGGTACCCTCTCCAGCATAATGTCCTCCATTAATACCTTCATATACTTCACAAAGTAGATCAGGTTGATCATGTTCATGATAGACCATTGAAGTATTTCATCTAAAAAAAGACTATATAGGTCTCATCTAATGAGATGGAATAGAGTAGTGTGAATGGCTAGTTGCTTTTTGGCCTACATGATTGAATGAACTAGAGTTGATCTACTAGTAAAAAAGGATGCTATGTCCTCAAAATCCTCAAGAATATGTGAGATGTGAAATAACTACATGTCAGGAAGGTCATCCTCAATGGTGCACATTGGTTCACTAGAATCAATTCTTGAGAGATGGTTAGGATCACAACTAGCCTTACTAGGATATACCATGATGGATAATTGGAACTCTTAGATTAACATGATCTAATGGAAAATGTGACCATGAAAAATGGGTTTGTTAATCAAATAATTCAATGATTTATAGTTTGTGAATAAAATGAAATGGGTGGCCAATAGATATTATAATAACTTTTGAAGAGCATATACCATAGAGAGGGCCTCGTGTTCTATGGTGGTATAGTTCCTTTAGATTGGAGTAAGATTTCTACTTGAAAATAAAATAGGGTGATCTAGATTAACCTCACTAAGCTGAGCAAGTATCATACTGGCTACCATGCCATAAGAATCAACATAGACATGGAATAGTTTAATCAAATTTGGTAATTGGAGAATCAGTGCATTGATAAGTTTATCTTTTAGGGCTACAAAAACTTTTTGGCATAAGAGAGTCCAAATGAAATGTTCATTATGTTTCAAGAGCTCCTCTAGAGACTCTAAAAGCCTTACATATCCCTTGATTAATTTTATATAGTACCCAATATGACCTAGAAAGGCATGAACCTATCATTGGGTAGTTAACTCTGGTAGATAGAGGATGATGGCAATCTTAGTGGGGTCCACTAGAAGTTCATCTTGGCATATAATGTGACCAAGTAATACACCAAATGGAGTAACAAGAAAAAATTCTTCAAGTTGAGAGAGATTTGAAGCATCCTATATTACTCAATCATAAGCCATAGACTGGAATAGTGGTCTTTCAACAAGTCAAACACTATATAATTATCTAGATATACCTAAAATAACCTATGAATAAAGTCCTTAAAGGCCTCAATGGCTATTCTATAGAATACAATGGGGGAATTATTTAAACTGAATGACGTGATAGTATATTCAAAAGACCCCCACTCTATAGTAAATTTAATCTTGTGCCTATCCTCCTCTATGATCTAGACTTGATGGTACCTAGAAAAACCATCCATGAAGGTATAAATTTCACCCCCTACTACACTTTTGAGGACTTATTCTATGAAAGGTGTCCAAAATGGATCCATAATGTAATATGCATTAAGTAAACTACAATCTACACAAATCATGATGTGTCCATACTTTTTAATGCTTATCACCATAGGGCTGACCCACTTCAACTCATTTATAGGAGTAATGACTTGTGCACAACATATTGTCAATTTATTCTTTAACCCATGCAAGCAAATATGGATTCATTCAATAAGGTCATTTCTTGACTGAGCAAGCATGTCTAACTAGTTTGATATGCATTTTACCCAAAGATAAGTTAACACCCTTCATCTCACTATAATTCCTACGGAATACATATTGATATTCACTCAGTAACTCAAACACTTTAGAGATTTCAGTATCAGACCAGTAATTTTGCACAGTAGCCATGTTTGGTGCATCTTTTGTGCTAATGTTTCACTGGATGGTTTGAAGTGGTTCCAAGTATAGGTGTTGGGTATCTATAATTATGTCATGAATATTTCTAGCACCATACTCTGTGTGTATATCAAAATGATTGGTTGATGGGTCAGGTAGAGTAGATCTTGCACCTTCATCAACTTAGAACACAACCTTTTACTTATGTTTTCAAATTTATTCTCAAATTTCATGATTGGTTATAGGTTTTGGTGTAGAAGAAGATGTTTTCTCAATAGGCTCATTAAAAATGGTCAATCCTTCTTTTAGTATACTATGTATGTTTCATATCTAATCTTCAATGGGATTAGGGTTATCAATGACCACTTAACACATTACTTGTAGTGTAAGGTGCAAATCCGTCCTTGGAAATGAATAAAATAATGACTAAACCATATTGTCCTTAAGTAGGTACCAAAAATGGATACCTAGATGGTGCTCCTAATGAATGTACCAAGCTTTAGCCCAAGTGTGCAAAGTGCCATAAAATGCATGAACCCACAAATATTCTAGTAATAAAGTTTCATTAGCTAACCACAATGCCTCAAAAGCCTCTAGGTGAGGTCTCGATGATCGAATACCATTATAATTGATATTGCCTTGTATGTGGTTGTCATGATGAAATCGATGATGTAAGGAAGAACATACTTAGTCCTAATGAAGGAGATGCTCATGAGGAGTCACCACCACCTTACCATAGTGCCATCAAGAATGTGAACAAGTGAGTACATGCAATCAACATCTGAGTCATAGAAGGCCTCTAGTCACTAGATGAATTCATAGACTTATATTTTATCATGGAACCACAAAGATTCATCCAAATTTTTAAGTGGTGTATCCACAATTAGTCCATGCATGACTTGTCTAGTGATAAGATGAACAAACCTATAGTGATTATGATACTTGCATTGAGTGTCTTCATGACTACCGATAAAATCACACACTCTCCCAATAAGGTTGTAGTCACCTTGTGCCCAACAATCATAAATATTAATTATAGTATCAAAGAGGGAATGTGTATCCATCCATCATAGGATGCCATCAGGGGTGGGATCATGAAGTTTACTACCTTGATCTATGATTTTATATATGTGATTAATATCCTCATCATCTTTGATAGGTTTAACATATTTGGGTTCATGTGCTTGGTCTAATGGGATGATGATGTGATTATTATTTTCAAAGCTAATATATCTCTTTTTCAAGCTTAAATTAGTGTTGTTAGCATAACGCTAAGGATGACCCAACAAGACTAGGAAGTCATCAGCCTCAATCAATTCTATAACTTCAAAATTAACTTTAAAATGAACCTTGAGGATATCTATAGTGGTATTTTAAAGAATACTATTCATTAGAGCATGGTCTTATTGGCCATGAAAAACACATAGGGTGAAGGTTGTAAGGATGGGATAACCATCTTTCACCATGTATCCTTTTTGAGGACATTGGCCTTAGCACTAGTTTTGACTAGAATGTCTTGGATCACTCATCTATCTATGACAACATTTACCAATATTTCTTTATTCTCTTAAAATCTAGGAGGAACAAGAATATCTTGTCATTGAGTGTGGTTTAATCGATGATATTTAGTAAGCCTTGGTGTTTGTTGTTAATTCTAGTTACATAATAGGGGTATAATATTCTCATCCAATAGGCATTTATAAAGCTATTAGAAGTCATTTGACATTGCATCTTGAGGAGTTATGACCTTCTACATATCAAAACATTGAGTGACATCATGGTCTTTAAGAAATTAGATCTCACCTTGTAATTTGCTTATCAAATTCATAGTATCTTAGAGCACTTATTTCTATTACTAAGCATCAGGATACCTAGCTTCACAAAGTTATTCATGTTATACCTTATCAATAGGTGGAGTGGATGTAGATTGGGATTTCCCATCATTACACATTGTAATGTTAACTTATTGATCTACTGGAGTGATAATATGTAGTCTCCAGTGTGGCTTTTTAATGGTATCATACTAACACCCTTATCATTCCTTTCTTTTGATGGCCATGTACAAATCAGGACATTCCTCCAAATGATGCTCATTTTTACAAAAATCACATACTAGATAAATAGAATAGTCTCATTAGTAGTGATATAGTGAACCACATTTGTAGCATGTTCTTTGTGGAAAATGTCCACCTCTTCATCTTTGACCTCAACCTTGCCCATGATAACCACTCTAGTCTTGAAATATAAACCTGACACGTACCACATGTGCACACCTCATTAATATCATTGATGAGATGGCAATCATTAGTGTCATGGGTATATTTATCACATATGTTATAATAATTAGACACTTTTGAATGCATGGCCTATTGCAATAATGGACAAGATAAAACATCATGTTCATCTTATAAAATCTCACATGAATACTTAAGTACAACATATATAGATTTATGAGGGAAATTATTTCTATTATGGTTCTCAAACTTACAGTCAGTAAACCATAAGCCATTATAAGTATCATGATCACTATGAGTAGTTGTATTTTATAATTGGGATGCCATCGCCATGATTTGAGCCTCCATAAAATAGCTAATTACAGTATCAATGCTTCCAATAGCTTCAGTGCAGATGGAAACTTCCAAGGTCGCATTTGGGTTGGTAAAGGTTCTCTAAGATAATGTTCATCTGAAGGGAAGCAACACACCTCTCATGAATCACTGAGCATGATGATTAGAATTAATCTTGATTGAAAGCTTAGACAAGAGTGTCTTGAATCATGCATCATACTTGCACACACTCTTAGTTAGATCTCATTTTATATCCTTTAGTGTAGAAATACTTTATTACTCAAGATTTTAAATATTAAATTCATGGAGGAATGTTGTCTTAAGCTGGTCATAATCAACTACTTGGATCATATTTATTATAACATTTATGCACTCACTCCAAGAGTGTGTTTGTAAATTGTGTAGTTGTTTGCTTATAGGAGGTTATGCCTCACACTCTCAAAATAAGTTCACAATTGTGAACATGCTCAGTGGCATTCTCCACACCTTGATATTATGGAAAATGAAGCATTATTTCATAATACATGGTCGGTGTTTGATGTGATTTTAATGGTGGTTACTGAGAACTTTCAAGTCCACTTGCTCCTTGGGGGGAAGTCCACCACTTCCTCCTACACTTACTCTTAATCTACCAAATGAACCACCACCTAATCCACCTCCCATGCCTCTAGCTATAGTAGAAACATTTGAGATGTTGGGCACTGAGGTAGGTTGATTCACTATATTCAAGCTAATACTTTATCCATTACTTATGTTGGGTCAACTAGGCATACCAAGTTTGGCCATGAATGTATCTTATAAAGGAAAATAAAGAGTCAATATACTAGTGTCTACAACTTGATCGGCTAAAGGTTATCTTATAGGTTCAGATTTTTATTCTATGTTATTTGTATCCTAGTCATGTATAATTAGTTCTTCTAGCTCAAAAGAATGAGTGTGCACTATGGTTGAGGAACTAGGTTGGTTTAATTTGGGTTATTTAGTCTCTACTATTTGTCTTGTTTCTCCTACATATACCAGAGCTGGCATTGGTTACAGTTAAAAATTTGGAGAGTCCTTGTGCTCTTCCACTTCCCTACGGATCCTGACAACACTTATTGACTCCTTCCATACACTTCTTATGTTGATTCCAACTATAATCCTTCATTGAGATTCATAATATTTCTCCTTCTATAATTCATGCTAACTAGATACCATTCTGAATCAACTATCCCTCACATATACCCTTACATTCCCATACCAATCATGTTTCTCATGCAATGGAGAGTTTAGCCTTCCATGGGAGAAAATTCAAGTCTAGAGTCAATAAACAAATTTTTCACCTCCAATGGAAGATGCTTGAGATACCGGCCAAGTGGTTCATAGAAAAACTGAAACTTAGCTTCTTCTAGATAAGAATAAGTTATTATGGTATACTCTAAAATGTAACTATTCAACACCCCTCTCCACCAAAAATTAATAACTTGCATCCATGGCACTCCCAAGTGTGCTAAATGTTGTAAAGTTATCATGATGATTTCATGGTGGTGTCATAGAGGTGTCTTAGTGAGTGGAAGAAGTGCTTTGATAGCCTAAGAGATAATGACAAAGTGTGTAATGTGCCTATTCTTATATGCTTGAAGGATGATTGGTTGATCTTTAGTGTTGACATGGCTAGAGATGTTTAGGGATCATTATAATGATTTGAGCATATGCAAGGGTTCCTATCAAAATTCAAAAAAAAATTAGTGTTTGTGTGCATGAGTAGATTTCATCTAGTTATCCATAGTTTTCAGCGAGACACTTTAGGTCCAGTGGCAGAAAATCTGAGTAGGCAATTTGATGATGTCACCATTACCATGTGGGAATGAGTCAAGGGGAGTTGGTCATATGGTTGTGATCACTATAGTCCCTATTTGTTATTCACTATATCTCAAGTCATGCATCAAATCATGGTTAAAGATATGAGGGTGCAAAGTTAGCTTCTCAGTCATAATTAATTATTTTCCCATACTTAGCCAAATTTATAGATTGGCTAGAAAGAACTAGCCCTGTTGATGAGGTCAAAATTTGCATGCATGGAGGTTTTAGGATAAAATGATCATATAGGTTTGTTTATTTTTGTGCTTAGTTTATTTGTGCCAATTTTTAGATCATGTGATATAGCGTGTCAAAAGATATGCATATGCAAAGTTAATCTCCCAGGCAATTTCACTATGTTTTCTGATACTTATCCAATTGTACAAAGTGGCAAGAAGAGTCGAGTGAGCATTTTGATAGTGTTATATATTTCACATGTGAAGTTATCAAAAGAAACTAATCATATGGGTTTGTTCAATTTTGATCATATATGATTTGCACTAAATTTGAGATCATGTGCTAAAGTGCGACAAAATTTATGCTTGATCAAAGTTGGCCTCTCAAGAAGGTTTTGACATGGTTCTATGACAAAAGATTTTGAGAAGGCATTTTAATGGCATTATATCTTTCATGCATGAGATTTATAGGAGCAGTGTGTCACATGGTTGGATTATCCTATGAGAGGAGATCATCTGGTCTAAGTTTGAGATCATGTGAGTAAGCATAAAAGAAGTTATGAAGGTGCAAAAATGGCTACTTAGGCATATCAAAAGGGTCCCCATAGTCATTTTTGAAAGTGTTAAAGCTCAAACAAGATCAATGGTGCATGTTGCTCTAAGAAATCAGGAAGAAGTGAGATAAAGATAGGTGCACATGTTTAATGATTGAGAAAAGGTATAGGATAATGATCCAATGATGAGCAAAAATTTATACAGATTGATTGAATAGTGAGTGTTGATCAAAAAAGACTTGGTTGATCTGAAGATATTGATGGATTGCGTTATGTCAACATTTCAAGATTACATGAGATGAGGTCAAAGAGATTGAGGTTTAATGTTTGGATTTGGTGGACTATGCGTTAAAGTTTGGACATAACCTACAGAGTGAGAATGATATAAAGATGAGAGGACATGAGATTCACGCATTTTTTTCAAAGGTTAATTGTGACTATTTGATTTCAAATATTTAAATTTAACACAGGGTAAACTTAGAGCTCTATATTTCATCCATATCCTTTGATATAAGTCAAATTTGTTGGTTCCATAAAAATCAAAGATAAAGAGGAATCCATGGCACATCTAATGAACCTAATTTGAATATTTAGAAGTGTGTATAGTTAAAGATATTAATGTTCAAAGTTGAATCTATGTTTGTGCTTATTTTGCAAGTGACTTGAGAAGGATATTTGAGCTTATGTTGATGTTGTTTTGATGTTTCATGATGAATTGGTTATTGGGGAGTGTTGTAGACTCTATGAGGATGATTTATGTGGATTTTGGAGGCATGATCAATTTATATTGAGTGTGAACAATGATTAAGAATTTGAATGTACGTTCAATAATGGTGTTCTTGTGTATAAGGTCTTTGTTTGAGTTGTTTGAGCATACATATATGTGAGCTAAGTTGATTGTGATCATTTGAGGATGTTGAAGGGCACATAAGAAGTGGACCCATTTATTTGAAAGTGGTCTTATGTTATTTTTTTTTCTCAAGGGTGAGCTAAATGGGTGAATAGGTCTCCATGAGACCTATAAGATCTACAAGGGCCTTATTAAAAGGTGTAACTACTTAAGGGTGACCCATAGATGCTATGGCTAACCTATGAAGATTATATTAAGTTGTGTCTTCATGTGAGAGATGCCGTAAGGGATAAGACATGCCCAATCATATACCAAGTTAGTGATTATCAAGATTGGTCTATAAATAGTGAAATCAAAGATGGTGATTTTTAGACTTGAAAGACTTGAATGACTGAGTCTAAGTGTGGAGCCAAATGAAGGAGATAACCTTTGAAAGAGAAGTTATATTTAATAAGGAATAGTAGAGAGTGAAGAGGTTAAAACATGCTAGTCTGAGCAAGATGATAAAGGTGATCACATAGGTCATTGAACCTAATAAGCCTAGAAGAGGTAGAATGGGTGAGTATGCTCAAGAGGTTATTTGAGAGAGGCTTATATGTGTGAATTGTGGAGTGAAGGAGGGCAGAGTGCCCTATGGATGAGTTGATGAAAAAATTAGTATGTGGACTATTTTTTATGACCTATTGGTCATATTTTGTTGTAATAATAGTACTCTTGTTATTTGAGTATGAGTGAAAGCAAGGTGAAGACTGTGTGAGCTTGTTGGTTGATCTAAGAGGTAGATCAGTGTGGACTAGTGTATGACCATCTGGTCATGTAATTGAGGTTGTGATATAGTTGCTGCTATATAGGATGCATTTAATGTGTAGAGTTGAAGAGTGGGGTTAGTTGGGATATGTAATGTGTTCTAATTAATCTTTGTGTATCAGTTCATGTATGTAATGTGCTTTAGCCAACATGAAGTGTTGTGTGATCCAAAAGGTGGATTTGGATACATTGAGACATGATAATAAAATTTCTATCATCAAGTGTTGAACACATCAATACATAGGCGGATGTGTTTATATGTCTTGTTTTGGAAGCTCAACATCTAAGGTGGTTTTAGCCTCCTTGCAAGGTAGAACTTGCTAAAAAGTCTAGTTATTGTTGTAACTCAGCTAGATAGGTGTAGTAAAACCTTATAGGATTGAAGTCTCACTAAATAGGGATTGTAGTTCCTTGATCATTTTTAGATGGTCTAAATTAGATCTTTTTATCATAGGATAGTAGTCTAATTGTAGGTTCTAGTGGGTTTTATTCCCCAAGAGGGTTTCCCACGTATGATATGTGTTATGTGCTTGATCTTGCATTGCCTTTCTTTTTCATTGTTATGAATGATGTATGCCACATGAATTTATGCATTGAATGGTTAAGATTTTGATGGAATTGGAATTAAAGTTGAGATTATCTGGGCTCACTAATTCAGCCCCCCTAATAATTATTGTACCTCTAATAATTGGTATTAGATCCAGTCCTTTGGAGGAAGCCTAACAACTTAAAGGTGATTCTAAGTAGGTACAAAGATGGCTAAGCAATTGAAGAAATAAAATCAACAGTGGGAGGTTGTGATCAAGTCACTTGAAGAACAAATATATACTTGGAATAATGATGCCAAAGAAGATGAGAATATTATCAATGATCTCAAGGTTTAGATAGTAAATGCCAAGGAAAGTTTATGTTCAAAAGAAAATGACATCATGTTTGATAAAGAAGATGACAACAAGGAAGAAGATGTTGATCTAGAAGCTGAGCGCATGGGTGCACTTGGTGAACTAAAGGAATAAAGGAAGAAGAATCATAAGATGAGAAATATGATCAAAGGTCTTGAAGCACAAGTCAGTTTTCTTGAGGGAAGTTTTTTAGAATGAGTATGTAGAATAAAAGATGACATGGATAAATAAGGTAAGATTGATAAAGAGACTATCCAAATTCTCAAAGGTCAGTTGATGGCTATTATTTCAAGTATAAGAGCTAAAGAAGATGAGTGCATTCAATTGGAAACCAAGCTAGATTCATTGAAGGATGAACATGAGAAATTTATTATCAAGATAAGCAAGCTTGAAGAAGATCAAAAGAAGTAAGATCATGTCAAGAGCAACGAAAGAAGGTTTGTTAGACAACCAAATGTTTTAAGGTACGCTAGTTTATTTCATGATCATTGTTATACATGTAATAAGTATGGTTATAGAGTAGAGGACTATAAAATTAAGTTAGTCAAGTATGGACATTTATGGATCTATGATAGAAGGAGTTTTTGGCCAAAGAGTTATCACAGTTCAAATCTATCAAAAGGTACCAAAGATGTTATTTGTTTTAGTTGTCATAAGAGTGGACATATTGATATATTTTATCCAAATAGTGTTAAGAGGTCTTCAAGGTAGGTCGAAGGATATAGAGCTTCTAGAGGGTTTGATAAAGGAAAAAATTAGGTATGAAAACCAAATATTATCAATGCTAATCACACTAGTCCAAAGGTTGATCATAAAGTTGCTCTAGAAGTCTATGTTACAAATTAGGATAAGTTCAAGGATCAAGTAGGTAAGATGGTTGTAGAAGACAAGAAGGGTCAAACTATGGTATGGAGACCTAAGGTAGTAAAGACTAAGAAGACTAATCTTATTGCATCCAAGAGTGTTGATGGATTATTTTCTCAGGTTAAAAAAGAATCAGAGATGAAGGAGAGTCAAGAGTTTTTATTGACAATATTTATTGACAAATTTGAAGAAAAGAATGATGTCAAGGATTCAATTAAAGTCAAGCAGGACTATAAATCAAAGAAAGATATAGAGATATGCGAGTCACTTGAGTTTTGGGACTTTATTGTCTCTATGTCAAAGAGGTGTCTCTATATAGGCTTTAAGGAGACAATTTTCAGTCAGAGGAAGCCTGGTGGCTATCATATATTAGTATGTAAATAAGGTATGTTTGTACATTCTTTTATATATCCATCTATTGAAGAAAAGAAGGTTGTGAAGAATCTTAGTGGTTCTATCTTGAGAGGGAGTTGGCATGTTGATCATGGTTTGGATGCTTTGGTATAAAGGCGAGTTCAAAATATATATTTTCATATCATTTTTTTGTAGATGCTAGTATTTGAAGACTTGTTAAAGATGTCAGATCCCTGATGAATCATGAAGTTAGGGGGAGCTTTGTAATTGGTCAGGTCCTAGGATTAGAGGATTGAGTAGTTGAATCTAAGAAAGAAGGTGCAAAGAAGCAATTTTATGTTCTCAATATGATAGTGTCAATCATAAAAGGTATTTGGTGAAGGGGGGAGCAACAAATTCATGTGTTTGCTCTAGAGGTTTTGAAGGAACTATAGTACAAGATCAAAATGGATGTTTCCAGGTGGATTAAAGAGATTGATGGAATGTAAAGAATATTTTAGTGATCATAAATGTCTATACATTTATTTTTGATGCACTCCAAGTGCTTTTGTGGTCTATTGATATGTTGAATCCAAATTGAAGATTTTTGAGTACTCTCAGTTTTCCCAATTTATGATTAAGAGCTTGCAGGTCCTAAAATGGGTTATAGAAATTCAAGGTTTAAAATCATTTGGAAGCTCAAATATTGGTCCAAAATTGTATGATGGGTGTCTTTAGGTGTGAAAGAAGTTTTAAAGGTGTGCGTTGAACATAAGGAGGTTTGTTGACCTTATTTATTTTTAACATTCTAGGGTTTTGGGCTATGTTAGAAAAGTGGTCTACCTTATGAATTAAGGTTTTTAGATTATTAATATGTTTAATGGTCAAAATGGGTGGTCAAATCAAGCTTCACAAAGATTTGAAGGTTTATGGTTCTCAAGTTATTCAATATTTTGTCAAATTGGATGCCTAATTAGATAGTTGGTTTGTGAAGCAAGTATGTTTTAGATGATGGTATTGATGATGAAAATTTGTTTGATTGAGGATAAATATGAGATTTATCCATATATGAATTTTTAGGTCATGAAGATGTGTCTACTAAAAATTATGGGCTCTACAAGTTTCAGGTAGGGCTTCAAGGAGTCTAGATAGGCCTAGTTTGAAGAAGAGTGATAGTTGATCAGTTTATCCAAAAGAGTATGGTATGAGTATCTAAAGGTATGTTATAAGGTTGGTTAATTGAATTTTCCCTATTTTTTATAGTGCAGATGTAGAGTTGGTGGTCATGGAAGTGTCTTGAGAAAGAAGGTTAGTAAGCTTGCATGGTGGATCTTCATGGTTTGTGGAGATCTAAAGATGATTAGAAGGTGAAATTTATCAAATAAATTAGGGAGATTCCCTCTCAATTTTTTTTAGTGATTTACATCAGATTTATATGGTTTTTTGTGTTATTTATTCATTGGTTACAATGCTTGATTGAAGAGAGTGTTAGCATGGAGCAAGAGGAGGTTGTTAAGACAAGCATAAGTAGGATAAAAGTAAGGGCTGTTTGTATCATATTTATAAGATGGTCCTTTAATATTTGATAGTTTTTTTAGGTACTCAATATTATTTTGTGCCTAATTTGTCATTGTGTCAAAGGGGGAGAAAGTTCCAGTTGGGGATAAAGTTCTTACTATGGGAGTAGTTTGAAGAGAGAGAAGGTGAGTTTTATTTTGTTGTATATATTTGTTGTTGACATCAATGACAAAGGGGGATATTGTTGGATATTTATCATGATGATGTCATTTTGGTGTCATGGAGGTGTCTTGCTAAGTGGATGAAGTGCTTTGATAGCCTAAGTGACAATGACAAAGTGTGCAATGTGCCTGTTCTTATATTCTTGAAGGATGATTGGTTGATCTTTAGTGTTGACATGGATAAAGATGTTCAAGGATTAGTATGGTGATTTGAGCATATGAAAAGGTCCTATCAGAATTTAATAATGCTTTGATTGTTTATGTGCATGAATAAATTTCATTTGGTTATCCATAGTTTTCATCTAGACACTTTAGGTCGAGTGGGATAAAATATGAGTAGGCAATTTGATGACATCACCATTGCCACATGGGAAAGAGTCAAGGGTAGTTGGTCATATTTTTATGATAAATATAGTCCCTAGTTGTTATGCATCAGATCTCAAGTCATTCATTGAAGTAAGGTTAAATATATAAGGGTGCAAAGTTGTCTTCTTAATCAGAATTCATTATTTTCCCATAGCCAAATTTGTAGATTGGACAGAAAGAGCTGAGTAAGCATGTTGATGATGTCAAAATTCAAATGTGTGGATGCCTCAAGACAAAATTATCATATGGTTTTTTTTTTTGTACTTAGTTTATTTATGTTAATTTTTAGATCATGCAATGTAATACATCAAAAGATATACCTATGCAAAGTTGGGTTCCCCGGGAGTTTGACTATGTTTTCCCATACTTAGCCAAATTTTCAAAGTGGAAAGAAGAACCAAGTGAGAATTTTTATGGTGTTATATCTTGTACATGTTAAAGTTCCTAGATAAACTAATCTTATGGGTTTGTTCAATTTTGATCATAGATGATTTGCACTAAATTTTAGATGATGCGCTAAAGTGTGATAAAAGTTATGCTTGGTCAAAGTTAGCCTCTCAAGTAGGTTTTGACATAGTTAGCTCTGTGATAGAATATTTTAAGAAGGAATTTAATGGCATTATATCTTGCATGCGTGAGAATTCTAGGAGTAGTGTGTCAATGGTTGGATTCTCCTACGTGAGGAGATCATTTGGTTCAAGTTTGAGATCATGCAATTAAGCATAGAAGAAGTTATTGAGGTGAAAAAATAGCTACTTAGGCATATAGAAAGGGTCCTCATACTTAAGTCATTTTTGAAAGTGTTAAAGCTTGATTAAGATCAATAGTGCACATTTCTACAAGAAGTTAGGAAGCAACAAGATGAGGATAGGGGCACATTATTTAATGACTAATCAAAGGTACATGATAATGATCCAATGGTGAGTAGGTGTTTGTACAGTTTGATTAAATGGTGAGTATTGATCATTAAAGACCTGGTTGATCCATAGAGTTTGATAAAGTGCATTAATTCAACATTTCAAGATTTCATGAGATGATGTCAATGTGACTAAGGTTTAACATTTTGATTTGGTGGACTATGCATTAAGTTTAGACATGATCAATGGAGTGAGAATGATCCAAAGTTGAGAGGACATGAGATTCGAGCATTGTGTTCGAAGGTTAACTATGACCATTTGATTTCAAATATTTGTATTTAAAAAAGGGAAAAAATAGAGCTCTGTATTTCATCCATATATTTTGATATAAGTCAAATTTATTGGTGATATAAAAATTAAATATGAAGAGGACTCCATGGTGCATCTAATAAACCTAATTTGAAGATCTTAAATTGTGTAAAATCAAATATATTAATGTTCAAAGTTGACTATGTGTTTGTGCTTATTCTGCAAGTGACCCAAGAAAGATATTTGAGCTTATGTTGATGTTATTTTGATGTCTCATGATGAATTGGAAACTAGGAGTGTTTTAGACTTTATGAGGATGTTCTGTGTGGATTTTGGAGGTGTGATAAATCTGTCTTGCGTATGAAAAATGCTTGAGAAGTTGAGTGTATGCTCAATAATGGTGTTCCTATGTATAAGGTCTTTATTTGAGTTATTTGAGTATACGTAGAGGTGAGATAAGTTGACTATGATCTTTGAGGATGTTTAAGGGGACATAAGGAGTGGACCCATGTATTTAAAAGTGGTCCTATGTTATTATTTTTGTTGACGGTGAGCTAAATGGGTGAATAGGTCTCCATGAGACCTATAAGAGCTACAAGGGCCTTACTAAAAGGTGTAGCTTCTTAAGGGTGACCCATAAATGCTATGGATGACATATGAAGATTGTATTAAGCCATGTCTTCATGTGAGATATGTCTTAAGGGCTAAGGCATGCCTAATGGTTGATCAAGGTAGTGATTGTTAAGATTGCTCTATAAATAGTGAAATCAAAGATGGTGATTTCTAGACTTGAAATACTTGGATGAGTGAGTGCGAGTGTAAAACCAAACAAAGGATATAACCTTTAAAAGAGAAGGTACAGGTTAGTGAGGACTAACAAAGAGAAAAAAGGATCAAACATGCTAGTCTGATCAAGGTTTTGAAGGTGATCACATAGGTCATTGGACCTAATAAGCCTAGAAGAGGTAGAATGGGTGAGTATGCTCAAGAGGATATTTGAGAGAGTCTTGTATGTGTGAATTGTGGAGTGAATAAGGGGTAGAGTGCCTGATGGATGAGTTGATGAGAAGATTAGTTTGAGGACTATTTTTATGACTTATTGGTCATAATTATGCTGGTAGAATAGTTCTCTTATTGTTTGAGTGTGAGTGAAGTCAAGGTGAAGACTGTGTGAGCTTGGTGGTTGATCTTAGAGGCATATTAGTGTGTGGACTATGTGTATAACCATCTAGTAATGTTATTAAAGCTATGATAGAGTTTTTGTTATGAAGGATGCATTGAGTGTGTAGAGTTAAAGAGTGGGGTTAGTTGGGATATGTAATGTGTTATAATTAATCTTTGTGTATTGGTTCAAGTATGTAATGTGTTTTGGCCAATAGGGAGTGTTATGTGATGCAAAAGGTGGATTTGGATACATTAAGAGATTGATAATAAGACTTCCATCATCATATGTTGAAGACATTAGTGTATAGGTGGATGTGTTCATAGGTGTTATTGTGGAATCTCAACATCTAAGGTGGTTGTAGCCTCTTTACAAGGTGACACTTGATAGAAGGTTTGGTTATTGTTGCAACTCAACTAGAAAGGTGTAGTAACACCAAATGGGATTGAAGTCTCACTAAATAGGAATTGTAGTTCCTTGATAATTTTTAGATGGTCTAAATTAGATCTTGTTATTATAGGATAGTAGTCTAATTGTAGGTTCCAATGGGTTTTATTCCCCAATAGGGTTTCCCTTGTATGACATGTGTTATGTGCTTGATCTTGCATTATCTTTCTTGTTCATTTTTATGAATTATGTATGCCACATAATTGATTAAGAGTTTGAAGGAATTGGAATTGAAATTGAGATTATCAAGGCTCAATGATTCGCCCCCCTCTCAGTGATTGTATCTAACACTAAATCCATTTGATGCTATTTTTTCCATGTTGTTTTCCTCCCAAGATTTCTTGACTGGTCTTGTGCATAAGCTGTGATCCAAACAAAAAATGAACAAGAATTTACACAAATAAAGTTTCATATAAGGAACTATAGATATTTCATTCAAACCATGCACATGCAAAAAATCCCAATTCAGTATATAGAACTATAAAATTATCTTTGACATTGGTAAGGCATTGTTCAATGTTTTTGAGAGATAATCGCTTGAGCATTTCCCATAATTATGAAATAAGTGCTATGGGCCCTAAAAATGGAACCAAAATGTTGGGTTATTTTTATATATATACCTTTCCTTAGGTGTGCACTAAAATAACTAATGCCCAACAAGATGTTGCACTGGAATTTCATGCAAGTCTGTGTTCTTGCATGCTCACCTTAAGCACACAACAAGAAATTGGTTCCCATGGGTTTTGTCACATTGAAGTGTACTTATCATATATTGGTACTCAAACATATACCTTACTCAATGACTAAATAGAAAAATAAATACTCAGATATGGACCTACCTTTAGTTAAGTGAACAAACATGGTTAAGATAACCATTGCCCTAGTATTTAGAGTCCACATTACTCATATTCATATAGCATAAATTATATTAATTATTTCCATATTAGATCCATAAATTACATAATAGATATAAAATATAACTCAGTTATACAAACTATCTATAAGCTAGAGTGCAATACCCAAATTATAATGATTTCCATGATTACTCTATTCACCAAAAATTGATCATTATACAACCATGATCAACAACATTAAACATATCTAAATAGGAGTATTTATACTTGGTTTTACCTGAACAAATAATTACAATAGTTATGACACTTCTAGTGATTGGTTGATGATCTTTAGTGGATTGAGAGTCATGGCAATCATCTACATTATTTTCCTAAAGACCCATGCCTTTGTGCTCCCATATTCCCATTCAATGCTGGATCCTTACTATCAAGTATCTATCTTTATGTGAGATGGTGATAAAATTATGTGTGATTTAATTCTATTCCATCCCTGAGAATCACTCCTTAATCATTTCCCACTTCCTCTACACTCCCCAAGTCTTTTGTTGATATTTTGATCCCTCACTCTCATGTTCTCTTTTTATTATGCATCTCTTTTGATTAGATCTTCTCTCAGGTGATCTCTTGTGCCATGGTATTCTACACATGTATAAACTTTACACCATGATCCTTCCATTCCATGCTTTTTCTACACCATTACCAAAGTACTTAGCCAAAATTTAGGGTCTAACAACATCATAAACTTATAGTTAGGTTAAATGGGTTTAGATTGGCCTCGATTACCTTCATGTTTGCATTTGTAATAAAATTAGGGTCGATTCAAAAAAATATTTCATTCTATACAATCAATTAACCCATAAATTATGTTCACATGCCTCAATTTTGCCCAAATCATTTTCTTAATTGTACAAATTGACTAACTAGATCAATTCATGATAGAATCAAACCTAATTTATCCCCAAATCATGTCTTACTCTTGTAGTTAGGTTGAAAGGGCTCAAATTGACCCCAATTTCCTTCATGATTGAATTGGTGGACTATCTAGTTCATTTTGTTATGATATTAGAGTTGATTAACCCCTGAATTACATCCTGTATAGGAAAAATCAAGTTCATGGGGTTCAATTTCATCCAAATTACATAACTAATTCAAACAATAGATTAATTGACTTAATATGTCAGGAAATATGGGCTCATTTATCCCTTAATCACATCCTTGACTCACAGTTATGTTAAATGGGTCCATATTGGCCCCAATTACCTTAATGTTTTCATTTGTGATAAAATAAGGGTTTAGGGTTGTAATAATTAACTAATAGGGTCAAATGAAAATCAAGATGTTATCTCTAAATAAATCTCTTATATTATAACAAATATATCACTTTCTTCTAAAATAAATAATTAATAGAGAACATGTTACTTGAATATCATCCTCATGACCATTTGTGAAATGAGATAGTCAAAACAATTCATCCCTTAGCAATACTACTATAGGATATCATTCACTCATGATTAATATCCCTTGCTTACATACAAAACATTTACAGTGACAATGTTTCCTTCCAAAACATGTCTAAGCATGAATTGGATAAAATCCTATGGTTTTACCTATATTATGATTAATTGGCCACTACATGCTTCATAAATTATGTAAGAGTACCACCTACCATGGTTAGCTCTTTCCTTACATTTTCATGGACCCTTCCAAGTATACCTGGGTTATACAAGTACATGATATACATGGGCATATTCCTCACCATACCCATAGACTATTAGCTATTGGTAATTTATGTGCCCTTCACCTTCTAAAACATGGTTTTGAATAAATAGTATCCCACTTCCCATCCTTTCCTCTTTATTTTTATTTGTCATTTATCACATGCAATCCCATTCCTCACCATATCCCAAGCACTATTAACCATTATTCATTCATGTTACCTTTACCTTCCTAAGTTGATTTTTGAATATAGTCCATCCCTTCCCATTTACAACCTCTTTATTCCTATTGTTCATTAATCACATGGATTTAATCATCACCATACCCCAAGTACTATTAAAATCAAGGTCATCCATTTATCCTTCACCTTCCCAAATGAGTCTTTGAATTAAGTATCCTCCCTCCCATATATAATTCCTCTTTATTCCTTTATCAATTTGTAATTTCCCATGCATGTCCTACTCACATTCACAAAACCTTTGTCCAGTTGAGAAGGACAATCTTAAAACCAACTTTATTGTTAATCTAGACACTTCATTTTTTTATATACATATTTATTAGTCATTAAATTACATTATTATAAGGTACTAATATGTTTGTCAATCGATGATCCAGATTAGGTTCTTATTAGAGCATGTTTCTCTATGTTTTTGTTGTCTCATGTCATTTAACCCCTACTTACCTCTCTCTTTCCACTCTCCTTCCCTCATGTTTCCTTGGATTTATAAAATTTTGTATAAAAATACACTATGTGGTTTTATCCCCAGAAGTGTATTGTGTGTGATTATATGGGAATGCCCTTTTAATCCTTATTTTGGGCCTCTTAGATCATGTGATCTTGGTTTGTTTGCTTTCTTGTTCGTTGTGTGTTGGCTTGTGTGCTAATAGAGTCCTAATTTGAATTCAAGAAGTCTATAAATACAATAAATATATTAAGATATAAGACATTGAAGAGATATATAATGAATTGTGAAATCAATAAATTAAATCATTTAAAATTGTGATTTGAGAGTTTAAGGAAATGTGAAGCATTTATTAGTGAAACAAGTGTTCATTATAACATCAAAAGTCATATAAATTACACTCTATCATCATTATATTACCTCACTAACATTATTTATACTTGGTTCATTACTTGTAATATTGTGATGTGTAAAGGGACTTGGTAAGTATTCATTGCTTAAAAACACAAGCCCCAAAATGACCATTTTCCTTAGCCATTTACAATTTTAGTTTCCTTATTAGGGTTTTGAAGGATATTAATTTCCCATTGTTAAAAAAAAAATTAGAATTGCTAGTGAAGTTTTTGGACCCTTAGATTAGGCAAACAAATTTTTAAAAGCATTTTTTCACCTTTCTTTGTTTGTCATGTTCAGCCTCATGGCTTCATAAATGGTCCTACTCTTTCAAAAGTCCCTATATGGTTCTTGGAACAACATTTGTTTGCCTTAGATTTTCTGGGTTTGCTTTATCTTATTATTTAGACTTGTTCTACATTATCTAATATT